>CM074725.1:228076132-228676132 GCA_037306005.1 Rhinophrynus dorsalis
TTATTATATACTAGTGTAAAAGCCCATGTACACGGGCCAGCATTCTGTGAGTTCAGGCAGTCTCTACTGTGCATGACTGCAAAAGCCTGTGTACACGAGCAAGCATTCTGCATGTTTGGGCAGTCTCTACTGCGAGTGACTGCATCGGACAAACATACATCTGGCCTTTTATATTGCATGATGTACAGAAATAGAACACTGAGCTATAGCACTTACATTCGTGTGTTTCCCGTTTTATTCACAATGACGGATTTCCCGCTCTGGTCCACATTGTGATCTAGCCCAAAGTAAGCAGCGACCCTGTGTAACAGCATTCTGTGATACGACGTCATTGGAGGAAATTTTTTACGTTGAATTCTAAAATGAAGGAAATTAAGAACAATGGGCCTTATGAATAAAAGGAACGGAATCAGTTCTGGGGTAAACCAGCTGCACCATAGGGGAGAAATCAAAATTCTCATTGCTTTAATTTGGGGTTCTTACCCCTGTAATATTAGGGAAGTTCAAACTGGCATTTTTTATTTATTTATTAAGCATTCTATGGGTTACAAAAACAAAACAAAACAAAAACCACATTTAAATAAATGGATTTAATTTTTCTCCACTGGTGCGGGTGATTTGAACCTGAGTTGCACCACCCCTCTTTTATGCATGCAGTCCACTGACCCCTGCGTGGAAAGAAAAGTGGGTGCAATTCTGGAGCAAACCAACTACACTATAAAGGGCTTTTAATATCTGGATGTTAGAGAAGACTACAACTCATTGCTTTATAATGTGTTAAGCCATTCTCAAGCATTTAAGAGGTTAAAAATCCATTCAAATCAATGAGAATTTGGGGATTTTTTTTTTTATTTTTTATTTTTTTATTTTCTATGGATCAGTTGGTTTGCTCCAGAATTGCTTATAGTTTGCTTTCTGCATAAGGCACAATGGGCTCTATGTATAATGCGATGGAAACCTTTTTAGCATTCAAGAGGTTAAAATCTAGGCTGAACATACGTATATTTTTTTTTTTTTTAAAAGGGACAGTACCGTTTTTTTCACATTTCCAGACCATCCCGTCTTAATATAAATGGCAACGTTGTCCCGTTTTTAATATAACATATATAGTTTTTAATTTTTTGTAAAAAACTGAAAGCAGCTTGTTTATTTCTCATAAGATAAAGTAAATCGGAACTTCCTTTCGTCACAATAGTGGTTTTACTGTACACATTGATTACCATAGAGTTTTATGACTTGGGTGACTCATAACGGTCTAAAACTCAAGTCTATGGTAAATTACCAGAGAGTCTCTTAGACAGTGATATGACGACAAGTCATAAGACTCTTTGGTAATCAATGCATACAGTAAACAGAGTAAAACCACTAGTGTGAGTGACGAAGAGAGGAAGTTCTGATTTACTTCAGGGGCATGCATTTTGGCGAGAGAGAGAGAGAGAAAGAGAGAGAACACCACTAGTAAGAGACTAAGCAAAACAGGTTCTCGCTGCTTGCAGCTTACTACGATCGAACTCGGAGTGATGGAGTCCAACTGTCCATCTGTCCCACACATTGTCTCATTTTTGTCTCAAGGAAATACGGTCAGCCTATTAAAATCCCCATTTAACACTAAGTGCCGGAGGGGTAAAGCAATGCATTGCGTACCCCTCTGGCATTCAAAGGGTAAAATCAAGTCATTTTGATACTGTATTTATCCCTTGTAGTGCTGTCGGCCTGGCCTAAAAACACACCAGTCTCCCAATCTCAAATGGTAAAAAAACAGGAGGGGAACATTGTGAGTTCACTAAAAACTTACTCATTGGTACCAATAAAATCTAATATATCTTGTTCCAACTTCAGCAGCATCATTCGGTCCCTGGTAAAGGAGAACAAAAAAAAAACATGAATGAATTAATGAAAGAATGCTCATTTAAATACCACCAGCGCAGTACGCAGCGCTTTACAATTTCACATTCATATTTGAACTGCTTTACACAAAAAATAATATGGAATTCCTCAGACACGTGATACAAATTTGCAATGTCCAAACAGAATGGGTGAGAATGCATCAATCTGCCAGCACACCCTCCAATTCCTGCCCCTCAGCGGTAACACTAGGACAAGTGGTTTTTCATCCCGTAAGTTCTGGGTCTAGTAACAGTCCAGGACAGTGTTTCCCAACGTCTGTCCCCAGGACACACCAACAGGTCATGTTTTCCAGATCTCTCTACTTGATCACAGGTGTGTAATTGGTGGATCGGTTATTGTGATTGATCCTCCTGCTATAAAGTAGGGATATCAGGAACACGCGGCCTGTTGGCATTCCCCAAGAACTAGAGTTAAAGGGATAGTAATACCTAAAATGTAAAAAAAAAAATATGTTGTAGGGTTTATCCCCCTGAGTAAAACAAGAGTACTCCCACTGCTGAAAGATGTTTCATTCAAAAGTTATTAATTTTCAAAGTTGAATTTTTTAGGTGCAATATCACAGTGGCCTGAAATTGTACAGTGGCGCTGTTGCTACACGATCCTATGGACAGCTCTGGTCCCGGGACCATAAATCTCCATAGGATGGTGTAGCAACAGCGCCACTGTACAATTTCAGGCCACTGTGATATTGCACCTAAAAAATTCAACTTTGAAAATTAATAACTTTTGAATGAAACATCTTTCAGCAGTGGGAGTACTCTTGTTTTACTCAGGGGGATAAACCCTACAACATATTTTTTTTTTACATTTTAGGTATTACTATCCCTTTAAGAATCACTGGTCCAGGATGTTCCTGCTTGAGCACAGGTCAGTTAATGAAAGGTGCAGTCTGTTTCACTCACTAGTTGTGGAGCTGAGAAAGTATTCCACCATAATCTATTCATGAGAACCACTGCTCATTTTAGTACATACCAGCGTACTCACTCCTCACTCTAAGAAGTCCGTGCCAGCAAGCCACTTAACCCTTTGAGTGCCAGATGGGGTATCCAACGCAATACCCCTCTGGCACTCAAAGGGTTGAGCCACATGTAGGCTCAACCCTTTGAATTTTTTACGGTAAGGTCTGTTAAACTGTGGAATTCCTTACCCAAGGAGGTGGTTATGGAAGATACAATGGATACATTTAAAGGGATAGTAATACTTCGTTTTAACTTTATTTTATTTTGTAGGCATTAAAAAAACAGGAAGAATGATATAAGTCTTATCTCTCAAACCTTTATGGTTTAAGAGATATTCACAAACAAAGTATCCCCCCCCTGTTCAACCAGATCAGAAGGAAGGTGCCCAGGTAGACTGCAGAGAGGGACAATCTTCAATTAAGATAATGGAAAAAGCTGAAAAACTTGTCAAGGGGGGGGGAAGGGCTTTCATTGTTTTCATACAAAGAAAATTGTCCCATTCTGTTATCTGTCCTGTCATACAACCTGATCCACATCTGAGAAGAGATGGCTTACACTAGGTAAAAGGGGCCTGGAGGGGAACTTTGCTTGTGAATATCTCCTAAACCATAAAGGATTGAGAGATAAGACTTATATCATTCTTAATGTTTTTTTTAATGCCTACAAAATAAAATAAAGTTAAAACGAAGTATTACTATCCCTTTAAGAGAAGATTAGATACATTTCTTTCAAAAGGGAACATACAGGGTTATACTGTGTATTAGTACGTGAAACAGGAAGGTCTGATAAAGTCCATCTTATTTAGTAGCAGGAAAGCTATTCAGTTCTCATGTCACTAGGGTATGAGGCAAAGGAAGTTGATGGACTTGTGTCTTTATTCAACCTAATTTACTATGCTACTATGTAAATTTTTTATTTACTAAAACACAAACCGATGCCATTTCCTCCGCATCCTGTCCCTATAGCGCGCCTGACGTACAAGAGAAAACAGGCATATTTCTGGCGTAGGCCAACTGTGCCACAGGGCATAAACCAAAATACCTTACAACAGGACTTTTAACCCTATAAATTCCAAGATGTTTCCAATGACTATGTTTTTCCATGCATTGGAGACGTTGCTAGCATTTGAATTACTCTCGGTTTCTTTTGAAGATGAGGTGCAGAGGAATGGAATATCAGACTCCCATACCCCCTTCTCACTGCCCTGCCCTTGGGCAAGAGACATACAGGGGACGGTCTTCAATCTAAATAGCTAAATTAATTAACGTTAGGCAGGAGCAGTGCTAAGAACTATGTTCTACTACCTATTTTAGATTTGAATCATATTAGTACATCGCCGATAATGTGCTCTAAAACTGCACACCATAAAATGAACCCTTCAGGAACCAGAGGGCTGTGCAATGTATTGTGCACCTTTCTGGTCCCTACAGAGTTAAATCAATAAGACTCCATCATCTAATCTAATTCAGCGATCAATCATTAAGCTGTTGTCTGTCCAATGGTATTCTGTTCATAGAATGAACGGAGGACCGAAGCCTTGCATTTACACAGCGCGCCAAAATGTGTCAGTTAGTTCTGAACTAGTTATGGAAATGATGCATTCTCCAACCCTGTTATCATTACTTATTTATAAAGTTACAGGATATCTCGCAGCAGGACTGCCGCATGGACTAAAAAGAAATTGAATTGATTGCTCGGTGCGTGCTGGGTAGACTGTGCGATAATGCAGGGAGAAGAGAGGTTGTGAGAATTGATGAAAGAGGATTCATCAAGCAGCCTGCTCCTGGGGAGGAAGATATACCAATTTAGAGGCTGGAGTTCCAAGAGGCTTTATCTTCAGGAGCACGTATTTACTCTCTTATACCACAATAGTGATGGCAGCTTTGGAATATAATCACTTCGAGGCCAGAGAGGTCTCCAATGCATTATGAAGCAATGCAACGGAGACCTCTCTAAAACTCAAGGGATTTATAGAGGAAAAAGCATGGCCACAGATGAAGGGCTTAACCCCTCAAGGACTACGTGACGTGGTATGACCGTCACGGTCCTTATACCCTTAAGGACCAGTGACGGTCATAGCACGTCACATACTTTTTACTTACAGCGCTCTACTGGGAGCACTGTAAGTAAAAACAGGGCCTAAAATTGATCGCTCCAAGACCGGAGCGATCTCTCTTAGGCCTCAAAGCAGCGCGCCGGTACGCGTAACAGGTCACGTGTACCGGCACGTCGGCAAGGATCAAAGCGGTCCATAAGGGAAGGTACCTTCCCTGGACCGCTGGTACTTAAGGGGTTAAAGGAGATCTAACAATTCCCATAATTTCCTCCCTTTTGTCTTTCTATGGCCAGAGAAGACTAATAGTTCCAATGAATTTGCCCACTGTGCATTTCTCAATGAGGTAACATCTTCAAGCAGTCCTGGATGTCATGACTTCTGCACCGCACATGAATGACTGACTAACAAGTTTATGCAGCCTGGGCTGGATTTTCCAACAGGAAGAGAACCCAACTGCCTTGAGCTCCCACTGTACTGGTTATGCCCACACTCTGAATTGTGGGTGTGGCCAGAGCAACCTCCATGTTCCTGCACCAATTTTATACCCCTTTCTATTCTATAATTTTTTTTTTCTGTTTTAAAGCATTTTATTTGACATCTGAGGGGCATTTACGCAGTCTTTGCAGCACGGGTGTGCTTCTTTTTCACCACAACTGGTTTCTGGCTCTTCAGAATGGCACTGGCCCGACAGAGGGCAGCCATGAGGAGATCCTTCCTGTAGTTATTCTTGCGGATAATGTGGCGCAAGCTGTTCATCGTAGCGCGGGAGTTCTTGTTGATTGTAATTTTCTCATATGATGTGGCAGGTTTGCGCTGTCCTGCATGTTTTTTCAAAACGACAATTACTCCCTTTCCATCAGCAGCAGGCCCGACGCCAACTGTTTTCCTGTGGATGAGGCCATTGTAGCGGAATGAATTTCTGGCCTTTAAGTTGTTAGGTTCCGTGCTGTAAGTCTGGTTGTTTCTTTTCAGAAGGAAACTGGAGCAATTACGCACAATCATCCATTGCAAGTGAGAAGACATTTTGAAGGCACCTCTCTCCGCGCTGCCAGAGGAAGGAAAAGCTTCTATTCTATAATTTACCCCTTTGGATGAGATATCTCTAACGCTTCACGGAACCATGTGTTGGAGAGCTCTCTAGAACAGAAGGGTTAATGTTTTTTCATTCTTGCTTGTTACAGGCCTCAGGTATTTTGTGCGCCAGGAAGAGGTGGATGGGACTGGGGGGTAGGGTCATGTGCAGAGTGGGGGTGTTAACATGGGAGCAGCCAGAGTGCCTTGTCTAGGGGCAACTGGAATGTAAAGCCGGCCCTTTATGCAGCGCTTTACAAATTAAGGGTTGAGACAATACAGGGTTACACAAGTTCATACAGGGTAAAACAATGGGAATGTGGTCCCTGCTTTAGAGCTCAAATATAAAGACAGTAAGGGACACATTCAGAGTAGATAATTTATTGAAAATAGAATTTGAAGAGGCAGATGTCTTTATACAGCTGTCATTAATATATATATGGTTCATACACTGCTCAGAGGCACTTAGTAGTGGAGCAACTCACCACAGAGTACAAACAGAAAATTACCCAAAAGTCCATTCATTTGCAAATCTTTGGAGACCTCTCTAGCAAAGGGTTAAAGACCCATTAAAATAATGGTAATTTCTTCTCTAGAATTCAAGGGTTAAAAAGCCCCATTTAAGGGCTTTTCCTGATGCGTTCTCCTACTGTTGGCAGCTAATTATTCAAAAGTTGTGACAGCTTGAATTGTCATAATGTAGTGGTACTGTTCCGAGAACTGTCATAATGTAGTGGTACTGTTCCGAGAATTGTCATAATGTAGTGGTACTGTTCCGATCACAGCATAACTGTAGCCAACAGCTCACCTTTCCCACAGAATGCAGCAGTATACCCTTCTGTTCTTAGGGGAGGGGGTTATACACTACGGTGTGATAAAGAGGGGTAAATTGGAGAGGACGTCTCCAGTGTCATAAGTTCTCCAGTTCCTATGTTATTCTATGGAGCCATTGCGCTAAGGTCTCTGATGTTGAAGACATTTTAGTTCAATGGCTCCATAGAACAACATATGACCTGGAGAGTCTATCACACTGGAGAAGCCATCCCCACTTTATCACACTTTAGTGCATCACCCCTCCAAGGTGAACTGTAGATGAAAGGTTAGTACACCGAGGAGGGATTCACGAAGGTGTGATAAAGAGGGGATAAAGTGGAGATGGTTTCTCCAGTGTGATAAATTGTCCAAATCCTATGTTATTCTATGGAGCCAACGAACTGACATTTCTCCAGCATCAGAGATCTTAGCGCATTGGCTTAACATGGGAATTGGACAGTTTATGACACTGTAAAAGTCATCTCCATTACTTTGTTCAGCATGAAAAACCCTATAATGTTTACTTCCTCTTAATAAATGTTTGCTGCTCCTTTAAAAAACAATGAGAATTTTGATTTGTCTCCTAAGGCGCAGATGGTTTGCTCCAAGAATTGCTCCACTTTTAGTTTGTGCATGCAGCCTTTACACTTCTGTTTCTCCTTCATTGTAATCGTATGCCAGCAAACCCTCAAATCCTTTTGTATTGATCGTACACATCTGTACTAGTGTCAAAAGCATTGTGGCGCCTGGCAGAGCGCCCTTACAGCCAGCGGCCGCCTGGCACAGCGCCCTTACAGCCAGCGGCCGCCTGGCACAGCGCCCTTACAGCCAGCGGCCGCCTGGCACAGCGCCCTTACAGCCAGCGGCCGCCTAGGAGATCAATTTTACATCTAGCGGCTGCCTGGCAGAGCACTTATGTCTAAAGCTGTTCACGGATCTAGAAAACATCTAACTCTAATGAACACTAGTGAAGAGGTGAAGTCAGTATTAGTGTCATGGCCTCCTTACACTGAGCGAAACTAAAGGATAAACACTTGTCTGTTTGTAGACATCAATCCATTTCCCCATGGAGCTTTGGATCAATTTTAATTCAATAGATTAAGCAAGCAACTGCATAATTTCACAGTCAAATATTTAAAAAGATCATCACTGAATCAATGAGCCAAACACACAAAGGAAACCGTAAGTAATTGTGCAGGAAACCAATTGCACCATAGGCGAGAACTAACACTTTGCACCGATTTCACTGAGAGCTTTAACCCTCTTGAATGCTAAAGAGGTCTCCAGCATTTTGCAGAGAAATGTGTTGGGGAGCTTTTTAGCATTCAAGAGTTGCAAAGGCCCCAATGAAATCAGTGGGGATTCGTATTAGTCTCCTATCTGGGCATTGGTTTTTCACTTCTCTTCCTTTATGTATAATGCTTACCTGGGATTACTCTTCAGAGTGTTTACCAAGAACTCGTGCAGGTCTATACCCGTGGAATCCGTGTATTCTTGACTGGAATCTGTAAGATGGAAGAAAAAAATATATATATATATGTCAATGCATATGGCAATTAAGTATGTGTTTCAGCAATTTAAAGGGATAGTAATGTTTCAAAATAAATGCAGCTCCAATAACTATTTACTAGTATGGAAGCCCATATACATGGGCTAAAGTGCACCCAGCTGCCCCAGAGCCGGTAGCAGAGACATGACGTGAGCCGTCCGGAGAGGGGTGGCGCATTTGGCGAGTCTCTACTGCGCATGACTGCAGTCATGCGCAGTAGAGACTCGCTGAACTCGCTAATCCTTAACAGGGAGCTCCAGACGGCTCACAGAGATGCTCCCTGTGTGCGAAACCACACATGCACAGTAGAGACTTGCTACTGCGCATGTGCTGTTATGGCTTACAGTGAGCAACTCATTCTACCACTTCATGTTATAATAGTTTTTGGGTCATGTAGAGCAGTATTATCATTCTCTACAATGTGTAGTTCCAGAGTTGAATGAGAAAGTATTCCCCTCCCGCCCCTTTTACCTAGTGTAAGCCGCCTCCCCTCAGATGTGGAATCTGGTCACTTGACGGGACAGCTAGCAGCAAGGTACAGTCTGCTGGCTGTGAGCATAAGGAAAAACCTGCCCAACTTGGCGGAGGAGGGCAGGTTTTTCCTTATGATAACAGAAGATTGTGTCTTGCTGCGATCCATCTGGACGATCTTGCTGTGCAGCTTTACGTATGTAAAAGGGACGGGAGGGGGACATGTTAGGATTCAATTACTCTAGAACTAAACATCGTAGAGAATAAGAACACTCTACATGGCCAAAAACTATACAGAAAAATCAGAGCTGCATTTATTTTGAAACATTAGTATTCCTTTAAAGCAGGGGTGTCAGACAGGAAGATCACTAAGTGGTTATTGGTAGACCACTAGGAGATTCAGGCTGTGGAGTGTTTGCATTGATACCTCTAGCATTTAGCGGGTTGAAAGTCACTTAACTCAACAGGACATTTAGAAAGGTTTTTTCCACTGTGCTATAGTGGTTAGCTCTAGAATTTTTACAATACTTGTCCATTTTTATTACATACAAACAGGCAATATAAGCTTGCATGTGAATGCAAATGTGAGGAATGGGTGATGCATGCTGGTAAGGTGGTAAGTCATGTTGGGATGACTAAAAGGAAGAGTCACCGATATCTGGTCACCCCTGACTTATAGGAACACTTTCACGACTATCCCCACTCCCAAGAGCAGATAAGTCACTATTAATACAGATGCACTGTGAAAACACAAACCTCTAGATAGCATTTTGCGACATGATTTTTCGTTCCCTTTCTCTTTATCGCTTTCATCTTTTGAAGAGTTCTCTTTTTCAAGTGATGGTGTTAGCTGGACTTGAATTGTTTCCTGGAGATTCAAAATAAATTCATTAGATTAAATAATTGTGCATTCACTTCAAACAAGTTATACATTTCTACTGCTGAAGAAATTAATTTCAAATTTTGTACCCTTTCAGCTAAAACATTAACCATTTGAAAACTAGACGGCTGTGCAAGGCACTCAGATAGTCAAGAAAAAAAATATTGGGGTGGTGAGAGAGAGCGCAACATGTTCCAAAACAGAACACACAGACAAAAAGCAAATGTAAAAAAAGTTCTGGAGCAAAACAACCAACGTTGGAAAACAAAAATTCCCCAAATTTCCACGGTTTTAAAAGGGGTTTTTAATCCCAGGAATGACAAATACATCACCAAAGCATTGTGCAGTAATGAACAGGACACCTGTCTAACATCGAGAGGTAAAACTCCCCATTTAAATCAACAGGGATTTTTGTAAACCCTTTACTGTACACAACTGGCCTATTCCAAAATTGCTCCTTCAGCTTCATGCATACTGCCCTATGTATAATACTGTAAAACACAACCTCCGCGCTTTTAATTTACAGCTGCCATTTCATGGCTTATGCACCCCCATACAATCTCTACTTCCCGTTATTGCAGGCTGCAGCCACACTTTACAGCTCACAGTGTGACAGCTGGGAGCAAGGCTGGCAAGTACCTGCAATGCATGTCTATGTGTCAGAGGCCCGACACACACATTCATAAAGAGAGGGACAACTGTACTGTAAAGTGATAGAGTACAGTAATTAGAGTATATTATAAGGTAATGTGGGGGATGCAGGTTTTGTAGACAAATGGTGACCATATGGGTGCTTAAAATAAGTCAACTTACATAAACCAATTTTTATTAAAATTATACATATTAAAAATAAAGTTAGAATAGCTGAAGATGTAATAAAAGAGGATTATACTCTTACCTGTTAAATCCTTTTCTCTTAGTCCATACAGGTTACTGGTAACTTTGGGTAGGCGATCCACCCCTTTAAGTAGGCAGGAACAATTCTAGAAGTGAATGCAGGGGGTGGAGCCTACTTTCCCTCCTTGGCTGCAGCTAGCCAATCAGATCCAGTTAGATTTGAGACACTAACTATTGACTAGATAGTAGAAGGGAAAGAAGATTCCTGTGAGCATGAGCCCGAAGGACCCCCATGGTCTGTCACAGGAGAGCCAAGCATGGTCCCTTGACAGGGTGGGAGACCAGAAACCTGTATGGACTAAGAGAAAAGGATTTAACAGGTAAGACTAAAATCCTCTTTTCACTATCGTCCAATACAGGTTACTGGTAATTTTGGGATGTCCAACCATTGAGTTTCCCAGAGGCGGGAAGTAAGGCAAGGACCAGGTGCAAGGCCCCCAAAGTCACCAGAGCAGATATGAACCATCAGATCAGAGATAGCCCACCAAAACAAATGAAGTGTCAATGGACACTGAACAGGGGTAACACTCCAGGAATTGTTACACAGCACACTGAACTAGAGCCAATAGGACTCAAAAGTGAAGGAAGCACCACAGAACCAAAGAAGATCATAGACAGGCAAGACTGCCTCCAGGATCTTCCTCCCAAAACTGGCGTCAACCAATGCCAGCACATAAACACGGTAGTGCTTCGAAATGTGTGCACAGACGACCAAGTGGCAGCCGTGCACAATTGATCAGCGGAGGCCTGATTCTTGTAAGTCCAAAAAGCCCCAATAGATCTAGTAGAATGAGCCGACCCGAAAGGGAACAGGCTTCTTCTTTAGCTCGAAAGCCATATGAATAGTGGACCTGATCAAAGACGCAATAGTCACTTGGATGCACGTCTCCCTGCCCTGGGACCCTCAGGAATGAAGAACAGTGCGTCAAGACTGTCTAATGGACTCAGTGCGATGTATATACAACTTGAGACAAAGCACCACATATAACAAGTGGAGATCCCTCGCCTTGTCAGAGGTAGGGTCAGGACATAAAGAGGGCACTACAATCTCCTGATTGATGTGGAACTCAGAGACCACCTTCGGGAGAAACTCCTGCAAAGTGCGAAGCACCGCCTCGTCTTTGTGAAACACCAAAAAGGGTGGTCTACAAGACAGAGCATATAACTCCACGACACGGCAAACAGACAATAGCCAGGAGAAAAGCCATTTTCCACGTCAGCAGGCGTAGAGGAATAGTAGCTAAGGACTCAAAGGGAGGCAGCTGAAGGACGACCAAAACCAAGTTAAGATCCCACTGAGGAGCGGGAGTCTTGAAAACAGGATGAGTATGAACAACGCCCTGGAAAAAAACCTTGACATCAGGAAGAATAGCAATGCACCTCTGAAAGAAAAACAGAGAGAGCAGAAGTCTGAACCTTAAGGGAACTCAAACTGAGGCCCTTATCCACACCGTCCTGCAAGAAAGCTAGGACTGTAGGCAGATTAAAATCCTGAGAAAAGTCCTTATGAGCACACCAAGAGAGAAAGGTCAACCAGACACAATGGTAGGCCTTAGAATAAACAGGTTTGCGGGTACTAAGCATAGTAACCACCACACCAGAAGAAAAACATTTCTTTCTTCGGTATTGAGGATTCAATTTCCAAGCCGTCAAAGCTAGAAGATGAACACACTCCTTCCACAGGTAACCCTGTAGAAGAAAATCTGGACGGCAAGGGAGCCGGAATGGCTCAGCCACTGACAGATCCAGAAGCTCCAGAAACCAAGCCTGTCAAGGCCAGTAAGGAGCAATCAGAATGACTGGACAGTGCTCCAGTCTCAATTTCCGTAACACCCTGTGCAACATGGGGAGGGGAAGAAAAGATGTAAGCCAGAGGAAATAACCAAGGAATGGACATGGCATCCACCGCTAGAGCTAGAGGATCCCTCCAGAGAGTGCATGACATCGGAACTTTCTGGTTGTGTCTTGTCGCCATCAGGTCAATGTAAGGAAGACCCCACTTCTGAACAATGAGGGTGAACACCTCTGGATGCAGTTCCCACTTTCCTCTGTCCACCGTGAATCGACTGAGGAAGTATGCCATGACGTTGTCTACACCAGGAATATGCACTGCGAATATGGCAGGAACATGTTTTTCTGCCCAGGATCAAATAGCCTTGACCTCTAACCAAGAGGTGAGACTTCTTGTTCCGCCCTGCTTGTTGATGTAAGCCATGGCCATGGCATTGTCGGACTGGGCATTCTTCCAGCTGGGGAGTCCAATGGCGAAGGGCATGAAATATCGCCCGAAGCTCCAACACGTTGATGAGAAGGAGAGATTCCTCCAAAGACCACCGACCCTCAGCACTCAGGCGACCCAGGACCGCTCCCCAGCCGGAGAGGCTGGCATCAGTCGTCACTGTGGTCCAGAAGGGTACCAGGAAGGACTTGCCCTTCAGCAGATTGGAGAGGTCGAGCCACCACGACAAATCAATTCCACATGAAGAGGGAAGGATACTGACATCTTCAGAAGGTCCAGCTGACCCCTGCACACCTGGATCACAAAACCTCTGGAGTTCCCTGGTGTGAGCCATGGCAAACGGGACCGCTTCGATGGTGAAGATGAAGTTCCCAACTAGAGAGGACAGCTTCTTGGCTGGAACTGGATCGTGAGCCAGAACAGCAGAAACCCTGTGGGGGATCTGGTGAGCCACCTTGTCCGTGAGAAACACCATGCTCCGCTGAGTGTCGAAGAGAAGGCCCAGGAAGACCAGACGCTGGGATGGGACAAGATCTGACTTGTCCATGTTGATGATCCACCTGTGATGGGTGAGAGCATGAATACAGTCCTGAAGTTCCGCAGAAGGGTCTTTCAGAAGCAGGTCGTCCATGTATGGAGTAACTCTGATGCCGCCCCAATGGAGGACAGATACTAAAGCTCCCAGGACACGGTTGAAGACTTGAGAACCTGTAGTCAGACCAAAACGAAGAGCTGAAAACTGAAAGTGTCCTTGATCACAGGCAAATCAGATACTGCCGACTCTCTGGATGAATGTCGATGTGTAGATATGAGTCCTGAAGATCCAGAGAGGCAAGGAATTCCCCCGGGGACATAGATTCAATCACCATCCTTAGGGACTCTTAGTGATAATGAGTCTTGATCACAAAGGAATTGAGATCCTTCAGTTCCAAAATGGGACGACAGCCGCCGTCCTTCTTGGAGACCACAAAGAGGTTTGAGTAAAAACCTGTACCTCTGTCACGAATTGGAACAGGTTCCAGAACATCCTTGTCCACAGGGGCCTGGATAGCGGCATTGAACAGACGGCGTTTCTCTACGCCCTGGGGCGTATGAGAGGGGAAAAACTGAAAGGGGGGAAGAGAGGCGAAAGGGAACCTGTACCCTTCCGCCACCACCTGTAAAACCCATGGGACCGTCACTGAATCCTCCCAGACGCTGTGGTAGTGACGCAGACGGCCACCCACAGCCGAGTGGGGACCTGGGTTCGGAGATTCATGCCGAAAGAGGCTTGGAGGAGACCTTGGGCTTCCATTGCTGTTTGGGCTTGGAGGAGGAACGCAGAGCTGAGGGAACCGCTTGGTTCGCCGGACGTATCTCAGTCTGGAAGGAACAAAAAAGCCGATTACACTTGATAGGCGTCTTCTTCCTGGGGAGTGTAGGCAGAAGGGTACTCTTGCCCCCTGTGGCCACACTAATCAGATCCTGGTCCAAACAAAGAGGTGCCTTGAAAAGGCAATGAGAGCAAAGCGTTGTTGGAAGCAGTGTCAGCAGACCAGATCTTGAGCCAAAGAGCTTGTCTGGCAACCACCGACATGGTGGAAACCTTTGCCACCAAACAGATGGCATCAAATAAGGCAGCAGAAACTTAGTGCTGGGCCTAAGAAATGTTGGCAAGAAGCCGCAACATATCCGAAGTACGAGCACCCTGACGGATAGCCAAGGTGAGCTGTTCAGTCCAGACTGCAATGGCCCTGTTCACCCATGCCTCAGCGAACACTGGACGCATTGCAGTACCAGCAGTGGCAAAAACGGACTTGAGGGAGACCTTAAGTTTCTTGTCAGTCCAGTCTTTCAGAGAGGAAGCATCAGCAACTGGCAAGGCCGTGGACTTAGATAGCCTGGAAACAGGAGTATTCCACTTTGGGGGGGGGATGAACCCACTGAGCAAGCGCCGCCTCAGAGAAGGGATAAAGCTTGGCAAATGTCTTGGAAACAGAAGGTTTCCTGTCTGGAGACTTCCACTCTTCAGACACAAGGTGGTCAAGAGTGGGGCCTTTTAGGCTCCTGAAAGGCATCAGAGGGATCCGAAGAAACCTCCAGAACTAAGGGAATGTTTAGGGTGGTTAAGACGGCTCTGATCAAGCCCTCAGCCAAGGGAACAGGATCAGCCTCAAAGGGGTCCCCAAAATAACTGAGAGGAGCCCACAGCAGAACATTCCTCAACATCCAAATCCAACAAACAGTTCCTCCTCAGTGGAATCTGATATGTTAGGTACTTCCTGCGGTTTCGGCAGGGAAGATCTGACAGAAGAAGGGGTCTGCCAGGAGAGCAAGGCCCCCTGTAACCGGGATGGAAAGAGCTGCAACGTAGACCGGAGGTCTCTAGTAGCAGCCTTGAACTCTTGCACCCAAACTGCCTCTAATGCATTGCTGGAGGTCCCTGGGAGAGACTCAGGGACATCAGAACATGCTGGGCATAAATGACCTGAGAATTTTCTAGGTAACCCTGAATGACATGAGGAGCAATGCACAATAGGGGACACAGAGACCCTAGTATCCTTAGTCTTAGGCCTGGTCCCAAGCTCCAATGGATTAGACATTCTCACAGTGTCAAAACATTTAAAGTATAAGGAATCACCCAAATACTGTGTGTAAGATTAAAATTTCACCCCAGAAATCGCTAAAATGCACTTATCTGGCAGGTGAAGGGATAATCTGAAGGAGAGAAGGAGAGTCTAAGTCCTGCCTAGGATACTCAATAAGGAAAAGGCACAAAATGGCTGCCGCGGCGGAAGCCAATCAAAAACGAGCGTGTGAAGCAAGCGCTCATGGGAAATGTAGTTTTCCCAGAAGTACACCAACAGTGCCCAAAGCCCCCTGACCCCCCCCCCCCACACACAAAACATTAACCGGATGACAGAGCAAGAGCAGACAATTAAAAAAAAAATCTCTGAAGTTGCTACATTGAGTGGTTGCAGAGATATGTCCCAAACTGTACAGTCCCATAGAAGTGAATGGAGCAATGGCATCTATGCGGTAAAGCGAGCAACACAAATTTTTCAAAGTTGAAACTGTGAATAAAAATTACATGAAACATCACTAGAACACTGAACCCAGTAGGGAAAGTGCCAATAAACCCCCAAAAGTGCAAAACCAGCAGCTAAAGGGTTAAGTTACCATAGAAACTTGCTCCAAAACACCCAACAGACATACAGATAAACCCAATGAGTGCAGGAGTGTGCAATAGGAACTCCAAAGGAAAATCCCTGTCCGGAGGGGCACTGTGGGACATATGGACCTGCAGCACTCAAAGGGTTGCTCACCTTTCCTGCAGATCTTCTGTCTTCAGATTACCATGTATTAAGAAGAAGCCTCAGTGGGCAACTCCTGAAGAAAGAACTTGAACACAAGATTTCCCCCCCAGGACTTAAGGTCCACAAAAAACACTTGGATACTGAGCTAGCCACATCTAAGGGCACTGTCTGTTATGGTAATCCGCCTAATGGTGGTATTCCATAAAAAAAAAAAAAAAAAAAAATTAGAACAGGCAACTGTTCTCTTGTCTGTGTCTTCACCAAGGAACAAATCTTACTGGAGCTGATTGGCTAGCTTCAGCCAAGGAGGGAAGGTAGGCTCCACCCCCTGCATTCACTTCTAAAATTGTTCCTGCCTACTTAAAGGGGTAGATCGCCTGCCCAAAGTTACCAGTAACCTGTATTGGATGACAGAGAAAAATATTTAAATACATCATGAAGACAGCTTCTCTAACGGAGGACCAGAGGGCTGTGCAATGCATTGCACTACAACATATGGCTTCATCATAAAACTTTACTAACCCTATATTCTAATTTACAAAGGATGTTGGTCAGAAGCCGTCATGCGCAGTAGAGATGGCTACCACGCGCTGCAGTCATGTGCAGTACAGACTCTGCCAGATCCTGATACGGAGCAGGGCTCTCCGAATTCAGACCGGAATCTCTCTGCGCACCTTCCTGGTACCAGTTGGTCCCAGTAATGTGCGCAGAGAGGACTATGGTCTGAATTCGGAATGCCCCGCTCTGTATCAGTTGAGGCTCGTTCGGGCATTCAGTACTGTGCATGACTGCAACGTCGCCAGTGTTGGTCTGTGTACACAGGATTTAAAACTAGTCACTAATAAAGAGTGAGGAAGTCTTAAACGCTATATAGAAGACATTATAATGGGTCAGTTTCTCATTAACCCATTGAGAATCAGATGAGAGTGCAACATGTTTCATACTGTGTTGCACACTCCCTTTGTCTTCAAATCTTGAACAGATTTTCATTAAAAAAAAAAGTTTATATGGCCTTTAGGACTTGAATATCCTGTGGGTTGATTTACAATGACGACGATCCAAGACCGCTTGTCTTCTGAGATTGGTATGGAAAGAATAAAAACATTGCTTCACCATGTATTACGTACCCCTCTGGCACTCAAATGGTTAATAAAATAACCAAATCAGAAACGGCACAATCTAGAATTCTAACATTCATAACTGCCACCATAAACATACAAGAAATGGTTCCCAGAGCAAAACTGCAGTGTAGGAAACAAACATTGCTAAAAGACATCTGAAAGAAAAGAAAAAATTCCATCCTTTTGACACGCAATCACCTTGCAGGGAATCATTGCCAAGAGAAGATCATATGGAGAATTTATCTCAATTAACGGAAACTTCGCCAAACTAACGATCCCACCAGTAGGCTATTTAAAATAATAATAAAAGATCCAACATCTGGTCATGCTCCAATTATACTCTGGGTACAGCTAATTAAAATACTGAGAATTCACCAATGACATAACTACAGGCGGTGTAAAGTATCGGCACTGGTATTAGGGAATACACAGGCATACACAAAAAGAAGCACATTTTAAAATACCAATATCACAGACCATATGTTTGAAGAAAACAAAGAAAAATAGAATCAGGGCCAATTAGATTACTTTGTTGCCTGAAATTTCTAGATTACTTTTAATCTGTAAACACGCAATAGAAGTCAGTATGAAATATTACATTTTAAATGTGAAGGATTATATTTTATTTATATTATATATACACGCACACATCTAGAATGTATGTGTATGTATAGGCATCTACTTACATCTATCTATATAACCTCCTAAAACTATGCCTTCAGATCCTCCCCTACTCCCCATAAATATGAGAACTGGCAAATGACATACTCTGTACCAATATATGCTTAGCACTGTTGCTAAAGGAGAAAATATGATTATTCTGTTGTGGGCAATGTGTCAAATTAACCATCCTTGCATCTGGAAAAATTATCTATGCACAGTTCATAACCATGTAATTAAGGAAAGTCATACTTACCAAAAAAAATAATACGATGATATTAATTAACCCCCTCGGGTGTTAAAGACATTGCCAAAGCATCGCAAATCAATGATATGTACAATTCTCTAGAACTCAAGGGGGAGATGCACTAAGGTGCGACTGCAAGGTGATAAGTGGAGATGACTTCTCCAGTGACATCAAGTCCTATGTTATTCTACGGAGACAATACACTAAGATCTCTCAAGCTGGAGAAATCTTAGTGCATTCGTTCCTTATTATTAAATAGGATTGGAGAAGTGAGATCACTGGATGAGTTATAACCTCTTTATCACACCTTAGTGCATCTCTCCCCAAGAGTTAAACTGAATTATTAGGGCAGTTAGGAGCCTTATGAAGAAATCTGAAGAGGTGCAAATTATGGAGCAAACCAGCTGCTCCCTAGTGGACAAATAAATCCATAAAAATTCCCAATAAATTTAAATGGAGCATT
The DNA here is from genome assembly GCA_037306005.1 of Rhinophrynus dorsalis. Classification (NCBI taxonomy): domain Eukaryota; kingdom Metazoa; phylum Chordata; class Amphibia; order Anura; family Rhinophrynidae; genus Rhinophrynus; species Rhinophrynus dorsalis. Next base: position 228,094,763 of record CM074725.1, read on the forward strand.
TAACCCATTGAATGCTAGATGTCTCAAATGCAATGCACTGGAGAACTTTCTAGCATTCAAGCGGTTACAAGCCCACATTAAAACTACTAGGCATTTTAATTTCACTCCTTATATGGTGCAGTTGTTTGCTCCGCTTCCTGCACAACAACCCTTTTGCATGAAAAAAATAAGGTATAGCGAATTTCCAACTGAGTAAATCAAGAGTGCCCCCTGCTCCTGGGAAATATTTAATTAAAAAGTTAAAAAGGCGGTGTTGTTCCCATTACTTACTATGGAAGGTTGTAGCCTATTACATGGGATTTATAGCCTATGACTTGGGGGTTGGATATACATCAATATGTGATAAAGAGTTGATGAAGAGGAGATAACTTCTTAAGTGATCTCTCACAGTTTCAAAAAATCTTCATGCACAGGCTGCAGAGAATAACAAACTAATTGTAGAAGTGATCTCACTGTAGAAGTTATCTCCTCTGTTTGGACACTAGCTGGCGCTGTTGCTATGACCTTTGAACGAATGTACCTTTGTCTCATTCAGCAGAAAAAGTGATTAATAAAATGTACTCTTCTTGTAGAATTTAAGGACCTCAGGTTGACCTTAAAGGGTTAATATGCACACAAACCCAAATAATGATGACTATCCATTTATGTCCATTTACACAAAGTTAACAAACACGGGATCTATTTACATAAGGTGAAATAAAACGAACAATCCGCGGGTGTGAGAGGATTAAACAGAAAAGGCACATCTCCTAATAATGAAATAAATCACATTGCATTAAAATAACATTATTAAAAAAGGTGTACTTTTCTCGAAATGGCTAATCTTTCCAAAACTCAAAAAGGCCAGATAGGTTTTTCTCCATTATAATATGTAAATCGGGAACCTTTGCTAAAACAATGAACTAGGTAGGAGTCTATTCATCAAGCACAACAGGTGCAATTCTGGGGCAAACCAAATGTGCTATATGGGAGACATAAAAATTCACGTTATTTTAAAAAAGGGACTTTAACCCTTTGAATGCTAGAGAGGTCTATAACACATTGATGATCTCGCCTGCATACAAGGTATTACGATTAGAATTTATGGAATTTTCCTTTCCGCCCATGAAGCAGCTGGTTTACTCCAGAATTGCCCCTTTTTAAACTTGATGAACAAGGCCCAATTAGATTAAATTTTTTTTTTTCTTTCCCAATAAAATTATATTAAAGGGGAACTATCACACCAAATAAAGTCCCCCTCCTAATATTCAGCCATCTAGCGATAAGCGTACCAATGGTACTACTATCCAGCATAATTACCATGTTAGTTGGAAGTCCCACTTCTTCCAAGACTGACAGCCAGGCAACAGCACGCCTGCGCCATCAGTCCCTTCTGGTACCTAAAGGTACCATGCAGCGCCTCCTAGAGGAGAGCAGGACTGACAGTGCAGGCGCACAGATGTCTGTAAGCAAAGATGTCTGCGCTGTTGCCTGGCCGTCAGTCCCGCCACAAGTAGGATTTCCAACTACGTAGTTATTATGTTGAGTAATAGGTACCATTGGTACGCTTATCACTAGACGGCAAATTATTTGAGAGAGACTTCATTTGGGGTGACAGTTACCCTTTAACAAAAGATTTGTCACTCCTGGTCAACATATAGATACAAGTATGAAGGCAACTACATTACAGGTAAAAAGATCCAATTTGGCCAGGCACAAAAAACATTTTGGATGCTAGAACCTGCCTTCAAAGCTGTGCGTTAGTGATGGCTCTATCATCCAAGGCTATAAAAGCATATAAACACACAGATTGGAAAGGTATAAATTCACATCTTTTGTGCTTTTAAAATGACAGCTGAATTCACATCCAAGAAAATATGAACATGTGCATTACACCCACACACATTCAGATTTTGCTTTTCATTTTTCAGTTATTGTGTTTGAATGTACATTAAAGGAGGTTTCGCATAATATCTGGGAACCATTATTATCAGTAAACAAACAGCTCCAATATGTAGAGCTGGGTCCAATTGAATCTTACATACACAGCTGACATTGGTGTTGGAGATAATTCCCCCCAAGCTCTTTATTAAACCCTTGAGAGCCAATGCGTTGTACAACCCTCTGGTCCTCAAGGGGTTAAGGGCACTTGGGATCCACCCAAGGCATTGAAGGAACATTCAATCCACCACTAGGAGGTTCTTCATTTAGAAGTAATTACAGAAAAGTGCATTTTTTTTTCCCAATCACATGGTTTGGAACACCAACTGGTGTACAAAATAGTGGTTCCCAACTCTGATCCTCAGGGAACACCAGCGGGTCATGTTTTCTATGCACAGCCCTAATTAAGTATAGGTAGATCAATCACAATTGATCTACCAATTACAGACCTGTGATTAGGCAGGGATATCCTGAAAACTGGACCAGTTGGTGTGACAATATTGTGAAACACTGGGCAGTAATAATGTTAAGACTAGAATAGGTCTACAATATATAATAATTATTATTATTTTTTTTGTTAAAAAGTTTACTGCTCTTTTAACCCTTCCAGTGCCAGAGGGGTACGCAACACGTACCCCTCTGGCACTGGAAGGGCACACACACACATACTGTAGACCTATTCTAGTCTTAACATTATTACTGCCCTTTCAATGTCAGAAAGAGTTAAATACTATAGGAGGGGTCACAACCAAAATTCTAGGTAACACCTATTACAAATCAGCGTCTTAATGAATTACCTGGGTCTCTGGGGGTGTATCAGCTGTGGAAGGAGGAGGACATTCTTCACAAACCGCCAGGCTCCGAACTAGCTTTAACTTTGAGTTTGACTAAAGAAAGTTATTTACAATAGAGCTGCAGGTCAAAAAACGGCTCAACGGCATAGCAAACATATATATAAATTAAAAACAGCAAAGCTTTCCCTCTTTGGGGATAGAGCAGATTTACTGGTAAAAATGTAGCACACTACACCAATAAAGACGACCATTTATTTTCGTAGAAACACACACAAAAAAATAAAATAAACACGCCAAAAGAATAGAACAAGCAAAGTAAAAATGGAAATAATAGGTGTATTTTTTTTTTTTTTTTTTTTTTTTTTAAAGAAACACTAAACAGCACACACAAAAAAACATCTTCAAGCACAAAGGTCTGCCAAGGCATGCCAGCAAACAGAATGCAGTACTGTACCTTAGACCTTTTTCCTGTTTGCCCCAAAGGCTGTACGGATCGCTATAGAGTAGGTACAACAAAATTGCTCATTAAAAAACGAACCATAATTGCATATAAAAACATGTAAAAACCCTCTCCATAGATATTCCTGACAATTCCTAGATACTTTAACCCACAGAGACTGGTGTACAAGAAAGAACCAATTGCATCATAGAGGCCAATCTAGAACCAAAATTCTCAAATATAAAATACTAGTTGAACAGCCGTTACATGGGCCACAGTGCCACTGCCACCCGGTTGTGGGGCACTCACGCGCAGTGGAGACTGCCCGCGCCATGGCTGATACAGAGCTGGACGCTTCTTCGGGGCGCCCAGCTCTGTATCAGCCATGGTGCGGGCAGTCTCTACTGCGCATGACTGCAGCATGCGCAGCAGTGTGTACTGCGCATGTCGCGGTGTTACACATGATGTAGCGATTATATAGGATGCTTTAAAATTCTTGAATGCTAGAAAGGTCTCCAAAACATTGCTTCACGAAGCTATGGCAATCTCCCGCTGTGGAGCAGTTGGTTTACTTCAGTTCTTCCGAGTACGTCAGACTCAAGAAATGAGATAAATCAGTATAAAAAGACAACTTTTCTATGGGCATGTGTCATTTATTTTTATACTTTTCAAGGAATGTACAGATATGGGCCTTATACAAAGGGCCATATGCAGAAAGAATAAACATGCAGTAATTATGGGTCACACTAAAAGTATCATAAGGAACAAAAATTAAACAAAAAAAATTGATTTAAGTGGGGAGGGGGACACCTTTAAAGTTAGAGAGGTCTCAATCACACTGCGTTTGTATCCGCTAGCATTGATGAGTAATATTACAAATATAAAATACAGACACTTGTAGAAGAAGAGGATCTGGGTGTTCTCACCAAGTAGACATGCAGCAATAGAATAGGCAAGCACTCAGAATTTGCGACTGATAATTCAATGTAAAGTGTTAACGTTTCAGTGTGTTCCAACACATTCTCATCACCATTTGCACAAAGGAATCACAGAAAAGAACCCCTGGGATTAGGGAATATTCATTTACAAGTCAAAAATCCCTTTCAATCAGTCCTGGATGTCATGTCCATGAAGACAGGCATGAGAGTTACTAGCAGCACCAAAGGACCTCAAATTCTGCTCGCTGCAATAGGTAATCTTAACACTTATGGATCAGGGTGATGCAATGTGTTGCATTCCCCTTTGTTCCTTAAAGGGTCAGGTAGGCTCATGCAGTGTGTCTGCTTTATTTATTTATTTATGGGGGGGGGAGGCGCCACTGTCAGCAACTGCCATGTCCGCCTCCATGGACGTGTCTAAACACACAGGAACAAGCCATGAGAAGGAGGGAAATAAAATAATAAAAAAAAAACAAAAAAAAACAAAAAGCAGTTTATAATATCCTGATAAGACTAACCCACTAGGCCCATAAACAGCACTAACCCAACCGCAGTGACAAGGTGCTAGCGCAGAGTCATCCCATAGTCACAGTTAGGGTTGCCACTTTTTTTTTTTTTTTTTTTTTTTTTTTTTTTTTTATTAAGAAAACGGCCAAGGCATTCCCTTGGACTTAACATTCCATAAACTTAACATTGGAAGGAAGCCAATTTTTTACCGGCCTGCTGGTAAAATACCGGCTGGGTGGCAACCCTAGTCACAGTATCACCCACCACAGACCCTATCAAGAAGCAAGGCATGTGTTTGTTTTATATTAGGTTACGTTAATCCTCCTTTAACCCCCATTATCAGATGAGAGAAAAGCAAAGCTTTCCAAGTCACACTTACTGAGTTTATTGGGTCACATATAAAAAAAAAATAAAAAAATAAATAAATCAAGAACTAAAAGGCGCACTCATGGGTTGTGGACCCAAATGTCAACACGGTCATGCTTTCAATGAATCACCATAAAACCACTGAGGACCTGTTACTGCTCTCGTCATTATTATATATGTCATGATACAGAGGTGAGAATGTCCTCTGACATCAGGTTTGTCCTCAAGGTCCAGTCTGGAGAAAGAACAATGGGGGAGATTTATAAAAGTGGAGTTAACGGAAAAGAAGCGTTAAAAAATGGCTGTAAAATTTCTGTAGTTTAGGAGGACATAAAGCCATGTAGTAAATTTTTGTTTTTTGTTTTTTTTAATGGAGTAATGAACTTTGTAAAAAGTGGTTCAGCAAATTTATAATGAAATGTCGCTACTTTTGACAATTTAGAGACAGAATTTACGCCACGTCTGACTGGTTCCTATTTTGGCGGTCTCCACATGTATAAATGTAACTAGAATCCTTTACAAATACCAGCACTCACAATAAGGACATTCTCAAAAACAAACAAGAACACTTTTAACCCCTTAACGACCAGCGGTCCCGGGATGTGTGGTCCTTTAACCCCTTAACGACCCTTGACGGTCATAGTACGTCAAGGGTCGATTTGACTTAACGACCCATGACGTACTATGACCGTCATCGAGTTCCGGGCTCCCCCCGCGGCTGCACGCCGTTCGGGGAGTCCGGAACGCAACGGAGCAAAAAAAAAAATTTTGCTCCGTGGTCGTTCAGTCGCGACTTCGGCCAGATTTCCCGGTCCTTAAGGGGTTAAGGACCAGATATGGAATTTCGGCGTGCCGCCTCACGTGACTGATCACGTGGGGCAGCACACCGAACGGAGGGACTGAAAGAGATTGCTCCGGTCTTGGAGAGATCAAATTCAGTCCCCAGTATTACTCACCGCTCTCCTGCAGGAGTGCGGCGAGTAACAGTACGTGACATACCAGGACCGTCACTGGTCCTTAAGTGCCGGACCAGCGTGATGGTCCGGGTACGTCACCGAACGCGAAGGGGTTAAGGACCGACAGCGCATGTACTCTGCGGTCACTTAAGGACCACAGATTTTTTTTTTTTTTTTTGCGCGATCCGATTACAGACTCCCCAAACGGTGTGCAGGACCATCATGGGTCCTTAAGGGGTTAAATACCCTCCACCCCCCCCAAATGAATCGAGGGACAGATCCTATTACATAATGTAACGGCATTAACTCTTTAAGGGTCAGAGGGAAGTGCAACACATAGCTTAATAATGCAATGCACACCCTCTATTCCTTATGGGGTTGAAGACAATCTTATATAAAACGAGTTGAAATGTTCTATTACATGCAATCAATCCATAGCCAAGCCAATAGCCATTTTACATTTTGCTACATAAATTTACATACTAAGCAATAATTCAGCAGTAGAATTGTACAGTTTCCATTTATGGAATGTGGGTCGTATTAAATAAGCTAAAATCCTCAAATTCTCATTAATGCAACTTTTAACCCCGTTAATGCTAGAAAGGATCCTAACACATTGCTTCGCAAAACATTGGTGATCTCGTTAGCTTTCCATGGGTTAAAATTCACAACGCCTGGTCATATTTATAAAGGAGTAGAGTCCCATTTATAGATATGTCTATCTGAGAAAATTCACACCTGTGAATATATTTTCGCACACACATAGCTGTCTTCTATTTTATATACCATTAAGAACAGGTTATACCTGTCGTTAAGATTTAATCCCTAAATCTGCCTTTACTTTGGGACACAATTTTTATTTGGCCATGACCATTTCTAATCCACTTTTCACAAAAGACAACTGACTGGAGCTGGCGATTAGTGAAAATGTTGCTAAATGTTTATAATAAATATATTATATATATATATATATATATATATATATATATCCTTATGTCGCCTTGAGACCATTTTACAGACACTTTCTTTATAAGTCCAGTTTTATATATCTCCCCCCTATGCTCATTGCCAGAACTTTAGATATTCGTCAGACATTTAGGATCTTGTTCAATAAGTGAAAAAGGTTCTAGTCTGGAGCAACCAAACTGAATCATGGGGGAGAAATTACAATTTTAGCGACAATTCTTAGTATACACTAAAAGGCTTTTTATACAGTTCCTGTATAGGTATATACTTCTAAAAGCAAATTGGAGTTATACTAGCGTAAACAAACTGTAATATGGGGGACAAATACAATTCCAAAATTCCCATTCACTTAAATAGAGCTCTGTAGCATACAAGGGGTTAAAAGCCAAATTAAAATTTAATAGGAATGGTATTTGTCCCTTATGGTGGCTGGTTTACTCCAGTTTACTGGGTCATTGTGTTTTGCTGGAGATCACATTTACATTAAAATAACTTGCATGAAAGACCACATTCACACCTGAGGCCTGCAAATGGCCCCTGGGCCTGATGCCGAATTAGCCAAGCCGGAGGACTGCAAATGGCTACAAATATCCAGGGGACTGGGGTGTCAGGCATCCTCTAAACTAGTTAGATTGTTTTACTCCTTGGAGGCTATAGAAGATGTCTAGTATCCAAGGGGAACATTGCATTTCAAAAATAAAGGACCATATTTAGGAAGCTAAACATGTGCAATACTGGAGCAAGCCAAACGTAACATAAAGGGAGAAATAAAAATTCCCATTTAAATTATAGGTGGACAAAAATATGAAAACATTTTGAGATCAGACACTTTCACTCTCTAAGAGTTAAAAGACTTATTTAAAGGAGGAGTATACCCAAGGAATAAATGGTTAATAATTTGTTGAATAAAACACTTACCTAGGTAGTAGTCCATCATACAGCAGTCAGGTGTATCTATATAATTACTGTGTGTAACAGGACTTACCTAGGTAGGAGTCCATCATACAGCAGTGAGGGGTATCTATATAATTACTGTGTGTAACAGAAGCACTTACCTAGGTAGGAGTCCATCATACAGCAGTCAGGTGTATCTATATAATTACTGTGTGTAACAGAAGCACTTACCTAGGTAGGAGTCCATCATACAGCAGTCAGGTGTATCTATATAATTACTGTGTGTAACAGAAGCACTTACCTAGGTAGGAGCCCATCATACAGCAGTGAGGGGTATCTATATAATTACTGTGTGTAACAGAAGCACTTACCTAGGTAGGAGTCCATCATACAGCAGTGAGGGGTATCTATATAATTACTGTGTGTAACAGAAGCACTTACCTAGGTAGGAGTCCATCATACTGCAGTCAGGTGTATATTTATAATTACTGTGTGTAACAGAAGCACTTACCTAGGTAGGAGTCCATCATACAGCAGTCATGTGTATCTATATAATTACTGTGTGTAACAGGACTTACCTAGGTAGGAGTCCATCATACAGCAGTGAGGGGTATCTATATAATTACTGTGTGTAACAGAAGCACTTACCTAGGTAGGAGTCCATCATACAGCAGTCAGGTGTATCTATATAATTACTGTGTGTAACAGAAGCACTTACCTAGGTAGGAGTCCATCATACAGCAGTCAGGTGTATCTATATAATTACTGTGTGTAACAGAAGCACTTACCTAGGTAGGAGTCCATCATACAGCAGTGAGGGGTATCTATATAATTACTGTGTGTAACAGAAGCACTTACCTAGGTAGGAGTCCATCATACAGCAGTGAGGGGTATCTATATAATTACTGTGTGTAACAGAAGCACTTACCTAGGTAGGAGTCCATCATACTGCAGTCAGGTGTATATTTATAATTACTGTGTGTAACAGGACTTACCTAGGTAGGAGTCCATCATACAGCAGTCATGTGTATCTATATAATTACTGTGTGTAACAGAAGCACTTACCTAGGTAGGAGTCCATCATACAGCAGTCAGGTGTATCTGTATAATTACTGTGTGTAACAGAAGCACTTACCTAGGTAGGAGTCCATCATACAGCAGTCAGGTGTATATATATAATTACTGTGTGTAACAGAAGCACTTACCTAGGTAGGAGTCCATCATACAGCAGTCAGGTGTATCTATATAATTACTGTGTGTAACAGGACTTACCTAGGTAGGAGTCCATCATGTAAATCGCATCACAGATGTCCTCTTGTTGGAAGCACCTGAGCCTTCGGGGGGGGGGGGGCTCAGGATGAGCAAGTTCCCAGGTATGCACATAACTCTTTGAGTGCCAGAGGGGTATTCAATCAAAGAAATGCATTTGAAGCCCACTCTGACAGGCAAAGGGTAAAACTGATGGGAATTTTCATTTGTCCTCCATGGTGTAGTTTGCATGCCCAGAATTGCTCCGCTTTCTGAGTACACACCAAAAAAGTTTACCGTTTGCAACTAGTTTAAATCTTAGAGAGAGAAAAAAAAAAAAAATACAAAACAAATGTATATTCTATAAAAATAAAATTATACCCGTCAATGACAAGCACTATGGCTGGTGTTTGATACAAGAATTCAATAAGACTATGGAGATTTCTTACATCTATTACAACAACAAGCATTCATATGCAGATTTTATAATCTGATGTAGCAATTAAAACGAAGGCTAATTATGGGAGAGAGAACACTGGCGTTAATTCAAATCTGCTTTTATTCGGAGAATAATTATGTTGTAGACAACTCAAAACTTCAAAATTAACACATTGAGAATGGAAACAACTGTGCTGCTTGCGAATCGGACAGTGAAAAAAATAAATCTGAGGCAAACCAAATCAACCCTTTGAGTGCCAGAGGCACTCAAAGGGTTAACACTTTTTTTTTTTTTTTTTTTTTAAACCATGGATTCATATAGGGGCATTTAACCGCTTAACTGCTACCCAGGTCTCCTGTATACATTGAAATGGATATACAAAGCAGAACTCAAGCAAATCCGCTAAGCAGGACAATCATCCCACTGATTTAACCCTCCAAGCTCCAGAGGGGTTTGCAATGCATTGCTTTGCAATGTGATGCATACCCCACCTGCATTTAAAGGATTAAATGGGGCTTTAACCCCTTATGTGAAAGACAAGTCTCCAATACATTGAGGACCTCTCTGGCCCCACTCAAATCAGTAGAGATTTGGGGGAATGTGTATTTGTCCCCTATGGTGAAAATGGTTTACCTCAGAATTGTACCACTTTTCTTTTATACATAAAGGAATGGGGGTCCATAATATTAACCCTCCGAGTGGCTGAGTTGTACCTAATGCACTTCAATGCATGGGATACCTTTCTGGCACTCGAAGGGCTAATGTTACTGCCTACCTAATGCACGTTTACTATTGGAATCTTCATACTGAGTGCCAGTGAGAAACGCAATGCATTACCCTACTGGCACTAAAAGGGTAAATACAAAATCATGGACTGCATCACATACTTGTGTGCATGTGACAGATAAATTGTATACAACCACTCGATACAGAATGAACACCCCCTCAAACAATGATAATAATGCAGGCAGCAGGTGTTGTCAGTAAGCCAGTGAGCCAAAATAACAGTACATATGCTCCCCCCTCCCACACCCCCGTCCATGTCCATCACAGCCCTATCCCCCCACCCAACAAGCGCAGGCAATAACTGCTTAGACATGAAACATTTTTAAAATAATCATCTTTACAGGGTCAGTAAACCTCAACAATGAAGAAACACACTGTTGGGATTTGCTATATACAGAAAAACAAATGTACTTGAAAGAAGTTTTGTTTGAACGTTATTAACCCTTTGAGTGCCACTGAAAGGGTTAAAAAAAAAAAATTGGCATTTTTCTAAAAGCCCGAGGTCAAGGTGTTTTGTTGGCAGGTGGCGCTGCTGCATGTAACTATGGGAAACTTGTGTCTAAATCACTAGTCCCATGCAGTAATAGCAAAACAACTTTAACTCAAACGATCACAAATATTTCCAGTTTTTTTTTTTATTTTATTTTTTTTTTTTTGGGGGGGGGGGGGAGAAATCATCTCTCAACCCTAGGAGACTCCTTGTTTTAGTCCATAAGAAACACATTTTTCATAATTAGTGTTTACTGCCCATTTGAGGGGCAGTGAAAGTTTTAATATAAGATTATACATCACTTTACACATTTTTAAGTGTGTATTTCAAATATAATTATTAACTGCATAACCGAACTTAAAACTTTTAGCGATCAGACTAAGGACTGTACTCCACTGCAGTTGACAAAGATCATTTGATAAAGTTATATAGAAATATGAGAGATCATCATCTCCTCTCCTTTAGGTGTACATCACATTTTAGATACAAATACCATTTGACATTTCGTCACGGTTTTCTGTTTCATTTACATTTATAATAGGGAACTTCAGAATCCAGCATGTCAAATGTACAGTTTAGAGCAATTTCAGATATTTTAACAATTATGGATTTCTTACAGTGTTCTTTTGTGATTGTTTCACGTGCATTCAGTTATTTAACCCACTTTGCCAACAGACAGACCATCTATTGGCAAAGAAATGTTGCTTTCGAAATGCGTTAGGTGGTTTGCCTCTCCTCAGGAGGGCTAGACTGCTTTTGAAGGATATCAGATACAGAACCTTGAAGACAGATGTCAGTCTTCTGGAACCACCCAAGAAGATTCTGAGATGTGCCTGAATGCACCAGATGATTGTAATATTTTTTGCATTAGATGTAATATATTTCATATCAACTTCAGTAGGAGAGTGCACTCTCATCTTTCCATATATACAGATTTTTTTAGTTGCCTGTGGAGAGAAGCAGTACCCTTGGATTTATAAAATGAAGAGTTGAAAGTTTTGAGAGAATTATTTATATCTGCATACCATCAATCTGAAGTCTGTAAAAACAGTGCAATTTGTGACAATTCATAGAGGCAGACATTTAGAAAAATGTAATGCCTTTTCAACTTTATCAAGAGTTTTATCTACAAATGTATCTATGGACTTCAAAGGGAATCTGTTACATAAAACTAGTGATAACACAATTGGAGATATTGTGCTGTTATACATTTATGTTTGTGATCACTATAATATTAAATATTATATATATTTGGTATCACTATTTTAAAGAATATTTAATAAAAACACCCAGCCACTCATTACACAAAGTGTATTTCATACAAAAGTGATGTTAACCAATTCTCCTTAGGACCATCTGTATATTATAATAAGAGCTGGCTTCCAGCACTGTCCCACAAACACACGCTGTGTTCTACTTGAAATGCTTACGGTAGCGGTCTGCCCTTTCTTACGAATCAGGATTTTTCATATGGCTATGCTAGTCACAAAATATCCTAAAGAGGCTGAAATGCAAAATACGCGAGTCATAATAAAAGCACAGAGTAGGCAAAAAAATGGAAATTCTTCATTCCTTTGCTCCACGGTTATACAAAGCAAAATTATCTTTTGTAGTTTTTGTAAGAGCATGAATATATATATTTTTTATTATTATTTTATTTATTTACTAGTGTAAAAGCCTGTGTACAAGGGCCAAGATCTGGGTAATGTTAAGAGGCCGCTACCTCACTGTTCCACGCGACGCAGTCCTGCGTTGCCTCACTCACGCGATGGGTTAACACACAGAATTTCAGAGCAGTAAATATTTTGCCCCTTTTTCCAGCATCATCTCACAATATGTTAGATTACACACACACACACACACACACACCATTTTTTGTTTTTTTATTTTTCAAATAATCTGTTTGTAACAGTGCCATCTTGTGTCCAGACAGTTATTCTATGGGAGAAGTGGGCCTTAGACTACAGCTCTCCACAGTATATTAAAGCAGCTCCAGCTCTCAGCAGTGGCTCTGCCTACCATGTTTTACTCTTGCATATGGGGGGGGGGATTTATTTTTCTTTAATAAAACATAAATGATCATTTAAAGAAAGATATGATTGCAGGCATCTGCATTATTATTTTCCTACTTAAAAATTTTAAATAGAAAGATCATCCAGGGTAGAAAAGAAGTGTCTCAGCTGTAGTGGGGCTACAACACTGACTAAGTGATGAATTGTGTAGTTCAACAGCAGCTGGTGAGTCCCAGCTTGTTCATACCAGTTCTTTATACTGTTCTGTTCCAGAAAATGGCTAGTAGCTACATATGAAGCAGTCACAGCTGTTTATACAGCAACCTTAAAGAACGAGTAATATCTTTTTTATGAAAACCAATATATTGCAGGGCTTTGCCTGCTGAGTAAAACAATGGCATTTACAGAGTTGAGAGATGCACTTTCCAGGGTTATTACAATTTAAAGGGCTTTTTTGTTTTGCTTTTTTATTTTTAATATTAAGTTTCTTCTAGTTCACTGGGTGTTCACACTGTTAGTCTGTATAGGAAAGAAGTTACTGATGACCGTTCTCCACAGAATATTAACAGCTTCATCACGTAATTTTTAATAAAACTGCCAGCAGCGGCGGTAACCGTTTTATTAGGTAGGAAAAACCCTATATTATATTAATTTTCATAAAAAGTTTCCTGCAATCTATATATATCTAGAGTTCTGGTCACAGAGACACATACTGGTCATACACAACTGTACCTTCTGTCCTTTGATTACCAGACGGGTGTGGTGTGCTACCCATTGCCTTGTCTCTGGGTCTCAAAGAGTTAAAAGACTCTGTGCCATTTGTGGCAGGAGCTGTACAGTGCAGGACTAGTTTGGCACATAACAGCCTTAATGGGGGGGGGGGGGGGGGTTTCAATACACTGACCCCAAACACTGTCTCCTTTGTTCCCAATAAGGTGGTGACCCAAGACTTCTACTTCCAATATAGAGAGGTACCAGCTTCCAACCTCTGAAGTCTACAGGAGGCATCAGACATACAAAACCACAAATGGAGATGGAGACTCTAAGTCTCTCTCTCTCACTGCTTTCCCAGGAACCAAAGAGGCAGCTGCTGAGGTCAGTTTTTTTGACCCACAAAGCAACTGCTAGATGTCAGACAGTGACTAAATAATATTGCTCCAGTATACATGTCAAGTGTACTCCCAATGGAATACAGACTGGGTTCTAAACGATCACTCTCTTATAATCATTTGTGGAGAACCCACTGTGTAGAAGAGACTTGCATCGTCTGCGCAAGATCACATACTGAATGAATACAAGATGCAATTCAATAAGATCGAGAGGACCATTTCTGGAGAAAATTGCACCATAGAGGACAAATAACCCTCCATATAAGTTATTTCCAACTATCCCTCCATGGTTTACTCCACAACGGTACTTTTTTTAGCTTACTGAATTGCACCTGTAATGTGAAAAACTTATCTGTACAAATTAGACATTAAGAACATTTTTTTAAATAATTTTGTGAAACCAAAAAGCTTCACAGGATCCCAAATGTTATATTTAAAACAATGTTTGTTTTTTTTTTCTTGTGAAACGTACTCTAATAATTTCACACAAGGGCGATTTTCAAACCAGCTCGGATTTCACTCATCTTGTACTGCAGTCAGATTAATCAATTGTTTTTATTTGTAACCACTGCCTTTGAAATATTCCTGTCCAGGGAATTTGCTAAACCTATAAAAATCCTGTTGCATTTTATAGCCCAATTTGCCTCATTCCTCTTCAATATTTTTAGATGCCAGAGGAGCAAATGTGGGGATTAGTTTTTTTTTTGTTTTTGTTTTTTTTTGTTTTTTTTTTTAAATGTTAACGCATTTACCTGGTTAGTCCCAGGTATATCTATAGACATGTTTACATGGTGACTGTGCACTCGACAGCAAGACCCCCATCTAAAAATTGATTTCCTGGTTCTAAAGCGGTGGTAAAGCCTTTTGTATTAATAATAATATTGTGGGCCACATAATCAGAAATTCATGTGTTTAAGTGCCACATTCATTTATTTTGCACATAATGACTTACAGCCTGTTGGCCATCAAAAGAAGAGCTTTTTTTTGCAGTAATACAAAAGCATTAAACATGTTTAATCAGCTTTATTTGTACAAAAGTTCTAGACTTTCTGGTAGTCACTGATTATTTTGAACAGGTCGATGACAATACTAGTAGTTTTATGGACTGTTCTATTCCTGAGAACTGTACACAGTGTCAGTTACACAACAACAGTTTGTTAAAAATTTCAGGCAATCCGCACCTTTGGCTCAGGTAGACCACATTATGCATGCGGCTGCATGTTAGACACCTATGTTGCAAAAGCAAATAGGTGGGGTTTATCTCTATGAACCATCTCATTCAGACTGTTGATGTCTATTGTAGATTTCAGGAAGTGCTTCCTGAAGGCTGTAGATATAGGTAACTGCAGATACAACGTACACATGACAGACAGGTAGACAGACCAACACACTGATAAATAGAGACAGACACACAGATCTGACAGCTGTTTGTTCAACAAATTAAGAACTGATCATTCTTAGTAAATGTTTCCCCTTTAAAGGATCAAAGTGGTGTGCAACTCACTGTGATTCAATGCCTTGCTAACCTTAACCCCTTGCAATATACTGGAGACATCTCGAGTACCAATGGTGTTAAAAAGGGCAAGAAAAACACTTGTTACTGTATCTTAAGCCTGTAACAAACCTCACCCATCAAGATGTTAGCAGTCTGAATAAAATTCCAGCCTCACACACTGATTTGGTTGAAAAAAACTCAAACCAACTTGATTGAACCACCATCAGTTTGCATGATTAATGTGTGTGAGCTCAGTTTAAATCGCAAAAGTCTTTTCATCTATCCAGAAGGAACATTTTTACATAGAGCACATCTGTAAAGACTATGCCGCTGTGATTTTTCAGCACAGAGAGTTCTCCTTTCCCTTTCGTACGGATTGGTCATATCCGATGCCTCGGATGCACCGACACACAGCAACCTGATATATGTACAATCACGTCTGTTGCTTTTTCATCGCTGCATGTGGTGACAGCATCTCAGTAATTTCATCTATGCACAATTGGATTGTGGTTTGTCGCGACCAAGGGCAGTATTCAGTAAGCTGAAGTGGTGCAATTATGGAACAAATTAACGGCAAAGATTTTAACTCCTTAAATGATTGAGATATCCAACTCATTGCTTTGAAAGCTTTAAAAGACTTAAATAGCATTCAGTTAACCCTTTGAGTGCCAGAGGGGTACACAATGCAATGCGTACCACACTGGCACTCAAAGGTTGAAAAAAAGCCCTATTTATATCAATGGGAAAGGTTATCTTCCCACCATGGTGCAATTCTTTTGCTCCAAGAGAGCCCACTTTCATTCTGTATAAGAACAAGGCCTCGTTAGTGAATAAGGTGTGAGGGGGCAGTTTTACAACAAACCAACTACTACAGGGAAGGGGTAGGAGAATACTGTAAATTCCCTGTTACTTAATTAAATTAAATTTGACCACTTGAACATTAGAGAGGTCTCCAACACACTGAGACCTTTTTAGCATTCACAAGGTTAAAAGACTAATTTTTAATAATTGGGAATGTTCAATTCTCCCCTACGGTGCACTTGGACTGTTCCAAATTTGTACCTCCTGCACTCATAGCGTACAGGACAAAGACTGTAAAACCTTGTACTCATAGATTTACTTAATAAACAGTTACATTTCATTGCAAGAGATAAAGGTTATCTCTAGGTTTAATGTCATGGTTTCCTATTAAAGAGTACTGGGAAATTTGGAGAGTAACATTATCACATACAGTGGAATCCAGGCCTGAGAGCACTATTCCTATGGACAACAAACACAGTAGGGTGCAAAAGTCTGAATACACCACCAGCTTTTATTTGATAATTTATTATAAAGTAGTAAAATATTGTAATCAGTTGATACTTCTTACTCGGGAGTACGTTACTTAACCCTGAGACAAAATCAGTTTTATTATATCTCTGTTAAATCTTCATGAGAAGTCGTCATTTATATGAATATCTTCTTCACACACCATTTGCTTATACATTTTCAAAACTTTCATGTGAGGAGACAGCTGAAAGGCTGAACGCAACAGTGTGTGTAAAACCCACAATTAAACACTGTGCAGGAAATATTCAGGTGTGAGGATGATTTGCCTATGCTGGAGTGGATTACTTGCACAATATCAGCTACTAAAAAGCACCACCACTTTATTCTACAGAGGCACGCATGCCTTCTGGCTTAAAGTTGTGTGGAAGTGGATTCATTTTCCAGCAGGACAATGATCCTAAACACACATCGAAGCTTTACCAGGTATATCTGAAGTCCAAGATAGAACATGGAGTGCTAATTATAATGGTTTTCCCTCTGCAATAACCGGACTTTAACCCCATTGAACATCTTTGGGAACATTTGAAAAAGGAAAAGGCCAAATACAGACATCTCTAGACACTGTCTATGATCTGCTAAAGGAAGCTGGAATAAAAGTGTTTGAAAATTCGTCACAAACTTGTAGAATCCATGCCAGACAGAGTTACAGCAGTCATTAAGGCAAATGGGGATGATACCAAATATTGAGAATTTTTAATTTTTCAGCAGGTACTACACTAACAGCACCTCCTGTTCTTTTGTTTTTGTATACCTAGCTGGCATTCAAAGGGTTAATCAAAGGAAAAACTATTGTAAACATGAAGCAAAACACAATTGTAACCTATTTCTCAAATAAAAAGCCACACTGATCCCAGTAGCATTTTTACTTCTCTGAATAGATTAGATGCAGTTGTCTTGCTCCAGAATTACCTATTTCCTTAACCCTTTGAGTGCTAGAGAGGTACATAACGCATTCACATACCCCTATGTCACACAAAGGGTTAAATACGTAACTTGCCTAATACATATCCCAAATTAAAAGAAGGTTTACGGGTTATATTTGCTGTAGTTGTTCATTATACACAAAGAATAAGATTACACAAAGGGTTTATGTATAAAGGCAAGGTGAGGCAAACCAAATATCTATATTATACTAGTGTAAAATCCCATGTACACGGGCCAAGGTCCGGGTAATGTTAACCCTTTCAGTGCCAGAGGGGTACGCAACGCATTGCTTTACAATACGTTGCGTACCCCTCTGGCACTCAAAGGGTTAAGAGGCCGCTACCTTAGTGCTCCACGCGATGCAGTCTTGCGTCACCTCACTCACGCGATACAGTCATGCTCAGTAGAGACTTGCCAAATGCGGGCAGTCTCTACTGTGCATGACTGCATCGTGACAAACATCCTAGCGAATTGTTATACAGGATTAAAGTGGGATTTCAACCACACGCATCTGGTTAGCCCCAGAAATACTCAACTTTGGCTTAATACAAGCAAACGACTGCCTACACAAGTTTTCTTAAGTGGCTTATAAAAGAGGAAAGAACATATTCTAAAAATAAACATGTCCCCTAAATTAAGACTGTAATCCCCCCATCCCCAACTCAGTCATTTCAGATACTGCATTCTGCCCAGTGTTCTGGATGTCTGGTACAGAAGCAAGGGATGTTTACAACTTTGAGTTCAAAGAGGTATCCAATGCATTGAGTTGCACTATGTTGATACCTCTTTAGCACTCAAAGGGGTTAAGGCTGCTTCCCATTCGAAATATGTCCAATCAAATAGCAGAGCAGAGGCAGCAAGCATGTTTTATACAAGTACAAGAAATGTTACGTTGTTCCTGCTCTTTTGTGCTTGTGAGTGGAATTTTAGCATTGGTGTTCCACTGACACACTTGAGCCAATACTTCAAAAGTAACAAACAGAACTCTGTGATATGGTATTATCCATGCTAAATGAATATAAGCGGACAATGTACAATTACGTTCAATATCAACAGCCACAAGCCACCATCAAAAGATTGACTTTTTGGAACAGATAAAACTTTAATTAACAAGTTAAATGTCAGCCGTAATGAATGCATTCAGTTTTTTGTATGACATTAAACATTAATACTTCATACAGATAACTTTGTGGACATATCAATCAGATGACAATCACCATGAAGAGAAGGTACTGCTCTAACAAGGAAATCTTACATCCTAAAGCAGAAAGCAAGATTCTGGCAGTTCTCTGGCAAACCATCTGCAGCACAAGGGGACAAATTATAATCCCCAAAAGTTTATATGGATTTATATGTGGCTTTTAACACTTGATTGTTTGAGAGGTTTCCAAAGCATTGCTCAGAAACACGCTGGGGACCTTTCTACCAATTAAAAGTGTTAGATAAAATTCACGTTGATTTAAGGGTTTTCTTTCCGTCACCAAGAATTCCCCCTCTCTTTCTTTCTGCATACAGCCCCATATATGTGTTTTTTATATTGTTGGGTAGAACCATAGGGACTACCGTAAAATCTTAGGTATAATAAGCACTTTTGTTTTACCTCATTTCACCATGGGTGAAGGGAGGTGTGTTATTCATTAGTTTAACAAAATAAAAATGCATACCTCCCCCACAATCCCGCTTCCTTTCCTTCCCACCTCAAAAACATGTATACTGAGCCCTCCACTTTCCCTACCTCTACCCACCTCCGTGCTGGCAATCCACTGAGCCCCTGAGAAGACAACACGGGGAGCCGTTCAGTGGGTGCTGCCCACTTCCTCCACTGCTGCTCTACCCTCAGAGATCCTCTGCTCAAAGGAAATGCGCTGCACACTGAAACTACGGTAGTGCCCAGTGAAGGTCCTGACAGGGCACTCAGACAATTTCCAATGGACCGATGATTTTGGAGAAGAGAGCAGCAGTGGAGGAAGCAGGCGGCAAGGCAAGCATGTTCCCCATCTGAACGGATCCCCAAACTCAGGATTGCAAGCATGGAGGTGGGTAAAGGTAGGGAAAGTGGGAGGGTTCAGAATACATTGTTTTTTTTACGTGGGGGAGGAAAGAAAGGAGAAGAGGGATTGAGGGGAGGCAATCATTTAGATTTTTTTTTTTTTTTTTTTTTTTTTTTTTTTTTTTGAGGATAGAGTGGGGTGCATGTTATACACAGGTACTTACATTTTCCTTAAAATCTTAGTTATAATTTACACTTGCGTATTATACACAGGAGCGTATTGTACCTGAGATTTTACAACACTTTTCTTTTCACTGTGAATCAAAATAGGATGATAATGAGGCGAACGGTTACACATTAAATCTCACTGCATGCATTTGGTTTACATTCTGGTTTCATTGGAACCCATTTAATAATGTGCTATCTATGTACTTTGTAAAGTATCCTAAAACACATTGGGGGATATTCACTAAGAGGTGATAAAGTGGAGATGAATTCTCCAGAGATATCACTTCTCCAGTTTCTATGTTATTCTATGGCTCTTATGCACTAATATCTCCAAAGCTGAAGAAATCTTAGTGCATAGGATCCATAGAATAACATAGGAACTGGAGAAGTGATATCACTGGAGAAGTTATCCCCACTTTATCACCTCTTAGTGAATCTCCCCCAACCTGCTCTTGTATACAGCTTTTATAGTTTTTAAAGGGATAGTAATACTTGAAAATAAGTTTATTTTATATTGTAGCCCTTTAAAAAACATGAAAAATGATATAAGTCTTATCTTCCAAACCTTTATGGTTTGGAAGATATTCAGAAGTAAAGTTTCCCCTGGAGTGATGTCATTGCTCCACCCTTCAGATCTGGGATCCGGTCACTTGACCAGCAGTGCCTCTACTGAAGTGCTGAGATCACCAACTTTAAAAAGAATTTCTTAATTGGAATGGTCTACAATGTGTGCTTTCACAAGCCAGGCACACTTTGTAGATAGTTCCAATTAAGTAGTTATTTTCAAAAGATCGTGATCTCGGCACTGCTAAAGAGCTGCCGGTTGCTCTGTGGACCGAATTCCAAATCTGTCCACTAGATGGCAGACTTGGCTGAAACAGACAGGAAAACAGCATTTTACTATACTTTACATGTGAATATCTTCCAAACCATAAAGGTTTGGGAGATAAGACTTATATCATTTTTCATGTTTTTTAAAGGGCTACAATATAAAATAAACTTATTTTCAAGTATTACCATGCCTTTAAACCAAAAACCACCAAACACAAAACTAAATGCATAAAGGTTGATTTGTTCCGCATTTTTTAAAATAATTTGATTTACATTTGAGTTTATTTCTATGGATTTATTTTTATGGTGACTTGTGGACCATTAATACACACACAGTTGATGACGTTACAAAATTGACAACAGTCCAAGTTTAACCTTTGTCTGATTGCCTTCATTGATCCAAATATATAGATCAATAGTGAATCCTTAATATATTAAAATGAAACTTCTCACTCAACAAAATGTGAATGTCGATATGGCTAGAGAGGTATTTATAAAATCACTGAGGAATGAGCATATTTGCACTATGTATATTTCTGGGTTTTTGAGGACTATTCAGAGCACAGCGGTTACAATTCTGGATCCGCACTGTGTTAAGAAGGTATAAAGGACTCTGGGACTGTTGTAAGGTGATGGGTATCCAATGGACCACAGTCCATCACTCCCCAGGCAAGTGTTTATAGTTGTTCAGAGTGACATAATGCATTCTCTTTTGCACATGTACACCTATGTATTCTGACAGGTAGCCACTCAAAGCATTGTGCGCTCAGAAGTCAGAAATGAAGTCCTTGTAAGCTTAAAGGGATAGTAAGGTTTCATAATAAAAGCAGCTCTAATTAATCATCATAGTATTTGGACCTTGGAGAGTGTTATTTCAGTTCTGTCAGAGTTGTAGTTCAAGAGTAATTGAATTATGAAGTATCCCCCTCCCGCCCCTTTTACTGATGTAACAGGTAGACTGCAGAGAGGGACAATCTTCAATCTGGATAAGGGAAAAAGCTGAAAAACCTATCAAGGGGGGCAGGGTTTTCATTGTTCTCACAGTAAGATGATTGTCCCTTGCTGTTATCTGTCTGGTCTTTCAACCAGATTCCACATCTGAGGGGAGTAGTGTTACTTCAGTAAAATGGGTGGGAGGGGGATACTTTATCATTCAATTACTCTTGAACTACAACTCTGACAGTATTGAAATAACACACTCCATGGGCCAAATACTATGAAGATTAATTGGAGCTGCTTTTTTTGTGAAGCTCCAATTAATCTTCATAGTATTTGAGCCATAGAGTGTTATTTCACTACTGTCAGAGCTGTGGTTCAAGAGTAATTGAAAGATAGAGTTTCCCCCTCCTGCACCTTTTACCTAGTGTAAGCCATCTCTTCTCAGATGTGGAATCCAGTCCATAGACCAGACAGATAACAGCAGGGGACAATCGTCTTCCTATGAAAACAATGAAATCCCTGCTCCCCTTGACAAGTTTTTCAGGTTTTTTCCTTATCTTAAATGAAGATTGTCCCTCTCTGCAGTCTACCTGGGCACCTCCCTTCTGCTCTGAGGTGAGCAGTGTTACATCAATAAAAGGGACGGGAGGGGGGATACTTTATCATTCAATTACTCTTGAACTACAACTCTGATAGTACTGAAATAACACTCTCCAAGGTCCAAATACTATGAAGATTAATTGGAGCCGCTTTTATTATGAAACATTACTATCTCTTTAAGGTAGCACTACTTTTGTATAAAGTAGTTTTGTAGCCTTCACATCCCCATACAGAACAGATTGTATACATCACACATATCCAGTCCTGCTGCGCTTCTCCCCGCTGTCAGAGGACTGTGCTCTACTTTTATAAGTCACCAGAAGTAGTTAGGAGAAATTAGTGTAATAAGGAAAAAACAGTTTTTAAATTGTGTTTTAATATGTTCTGTTCTGTCACAGTATAGAGATATTTACACATAACTTTATATACTGTAAAATAATTTACAGGGCTATCAGAAAAAAAAAGATGCTTTCATTTGAGCATCATTTATGTTTTACCACTTAGGGCAATTCTGGAGGAAACAAACTGCACCAACAGGTGGCAATTAAAGGGATAGCAATGTCTTAATTACATAAAAAGTATCATACAGCATAAAATAAGAAATCCATTGGTGATATTCCTATCTCTCAAACCATAAAGAGTTCTAAAGTTCCCCTCTCCCTCCTTTTCTCCTGATACCAGCTGTAAGCGGACAGATGGAGTTCCAGGACCGGGGACCAACAGGCAGCTCTTCAGCAGAGCTGCAATAGCGCAATTTAAAAAGAAATTCTTCATTGGAACGGTCTACAAAGTGTGCTTGGTTTACAAACACACTTTTTAGCCTGTTCCAATGAAGCATTTATTTTTAAATTGCGCGGTTTATTGCGGCTCTGCTCAAGAGCCTTCTCGTGTCGGCCAACACGGATGTCTTTCTGTCAGCTTTACAGCTAACATCAGGGAAGAGGGAGGGACTTTAGAAGGCGCCATCTCACAAACCAGAAACTTCTGAGAGATAGGAATTGCACCAATGGATTTCTTATTTTATGCTGTACAATATGACTTATGTAATTAAGACATTACTATCCCTTTACAAATTCCTCAACCTTCCCATTTAAATAGTCTTCTTGACCACTTGAGTCTCCAACACGCTGCAAAGTGACGCTTTGGAGAGCTCTCAAGCACTCATTTAAAATTCATATTTTTATGACTGGGAATTTTAAATTTATCCTTATGGTTGGAACAAGAATGTCACCACTTTATCTTGTCAAATTAGACAATTAGTTGCCAGGAAAATCTCTGATGCGTTACTGTGCACTGGGTTGGAGACTCCTTTAGCATTCAAGGGGGCTAAAATTTCTTCCAAATGTCACTGTCTGGTCTTTTTTTTTTCCTGTCGCCAATGACTGGCTGGCTGGCATACATGACATCATGGGACACACCCCCTCATACACCAGTCTCATCTACAAAAGGCTATGATGTGCAAGCATGACAATTCAAGACTTGTGCTGGTTGACGACTTTCCGACAAGGATGTAAAGAGAGTCAAAGCTAACCTTTCAGCACTTGGGATGATACCAAAGTCTCCAAGGAATTGATTTACTCAAACGTCCATGGAGTGTAACACATTGGTTAACCACTTAAGGACAAGAGGGTTCCGCAACACATTGCTTTGCAAACCAATTTGTTCCTTAGGGGTTAAAAGAAATAAAGGAAAACATGACATTATATAAAGAATCTTACGGGGGGGGGGGGTTTATGTTTTTCTTGTCCCATTAAGCCTTCCTCTAGTCTGTGTGTGTGTGCTGAAAAAACTAAATTCAATCGTGTTCTACTGAAGGCACAAATAGTTCTCCCAACGGATTTTCAGGACTGCGGAAAAGAAAAAAATCCTGTAGCAAAAGACTAAGGTGGCGGCAGTCATGCTTGTGGATAAAAAGGGATTCAGCGTTAAATATAGATACAACGTGTTGTGTACCCCTCTGGCACTCAAAGGGTTAAAGGAACACCAATTCCTCATAATATACTTGCTTATCTAAATCTGTGCAGAAAATACCAATGGCCACTATTAATTAATTTTACATGGATTTGTTCTTCCAAAAGGGTTTGGGATTTGAGTCCTGCAACAAAGAATTGTGTCCGCCTCCACGGACAGAAAACTCAGTATTAACCCTCTGAGTGCCAGAAGGGTTCGCAATGCATTGCTCTGCAATGTGTTGCACACTCCAGTGGCATTCAAAGGTTTGAAGGTTTCTAATCTAATGCACACACACAAGATACAATTAGGTCATTATCAGACGGTGTTACGGATCCCACGAGCTTGAGACAGAGCTGGACAAATCCGTTCTGAGTTAGGAGCAGGCTCAAGACTTTAGGTTGAAGGGAGAAAATGCAGTCATATGATGGGGTAAATAAACAAATAATAATTAAAAATCAGCCAAAATAGGGGTGCACAGAAAAAAATCAAAAAATGGAAAAAAAAAAAAAACAAGTGAGCGATAGTAAAAGTGAGATTTAGCAGTCACTTGTGCTGTCTCCAAGAGACGTTTTTAGTTGCTATAGCGACCGCATTTCGTTCAGCCCTGGATGACAGGCATAGGATCGTTCCTTTACTAGATTGTGCTGAAATATATTGGAAGTGGATTACTGTTGTGGACAATAATAAAGGACCTCACTTGTAAAAGAGCAAAAACAATTATTCAATCAATTCCCTTTAGACCTTCTATAAAGATTTTTTTTTTTTCTAAACAAAAATCCCAAAACACTAAAATGTCACACTGAACAAAAAAATAATTGGACAGAAATACGAACAATGTATTGATTACTAATCAGAACAATATGCGAAATATACTTTTGTGTTTCAACAATTTGCTTTAAAAGGAACACCTTTTAATAAGCCTATGCGGATCTTAATACAGGCAGAAAACATTAATAGGCACTCCAAATTAATTGTGTGAATTGGTTCTCCAAAATTAATCTTTAATTAGCACTGCAAATCATGTCTATTGAAGCAGACATTATTATTTGTTGCTGCACTCCAGGAGACCAAAAGTCCTCAAAATCAACTCTTCTTTCACAGCAATACTTTAATACCAATTAAATATTAATTTTGGAAATCGAATTGATTCACAGTGGCTATTAGAATTCTCTGCCCAGATTAAGATAAATATGAGTGAGTGAGCTTGAGCGAAAAAGAGAAAGCGTGCAAGGGAAGTTCCCGTGCACGGGAAAGCGTGCAAGGGAAGTTCCCGTGCACGGGAAAGCGTGCAAGGGAAGTTCCCGTGCACGGGAAAGCGTGCAAGGGAAGTTCCCGTGCACGGGAAAGCGTGCAAGGGAAGTTCCCGTGCACGGGAAAGCGTGCAGAGTGCGTGAATAAGAGTGCGTGAATGCATGACTATGAGTGCGTGAATATGAGTGTATCAGTGTTCCTTTAAAGCATTAATAATCAAATGTTGTAGTCCTCAACAACTGAGCACTCAACTACCCCTACTTCAAAGGGATAGTAACGTTCAATACTGAAAAATATGTATAGTGAAGGGTTTCTCTGCTGAGAGAAACAAGGGTACTCACGCTGTTGAAGAAGGTTTTATACGAACGTTGTTGTAGCTCAAACTTGCAAAACCTCCATGGCCTGAAATTTTACAGCGATCCTGTTGCTATAACATTCTATGAAAGTTTATGGTGAACTGACCAATGCAGTCTAGAGACAGATGTAGCAACAGCACCACCTTAAAGGGATAGTAATACTTAATTTTATCTTTATTTTATTTTGTAAGCATTAAAAAATCATGAAGAACGATATAAGTCTTATCTCGCAAACCTTTATGGTTTGAGAGATATTCACAAGCAAAGTTTCCCCTCCTGCTCCTTTTACCTAGTGTAAACCATCTCTTCTCAGATGTGGAATGCAGTCCATAGACCAGACAGCTAACAGAAGGGGACAATCTTATTCCTATGAGAACAATGAAAGCCCTGCCCCCCTTGACAGGTTTTTCCCCTCTGCAATCTACCTGGGCACCTCCCTTCTGATCTGGCTGAGCAGTGTTACATCAGTAAAAGGGGAGAGAGGGGGGATACTTTGTCATTGAATTACTCTTGAACTACAACTGACAGAATTGAAATAACACTCTCCAAAGTCCAAATACTATGATGATTAATTAGAGCTGTTTTTATTATGAAACATTACTATCCCATTAACATTTCAGGACATAAGAAGGCCTAAAGCAAAATTACATTTTAAAAAAAATGCAAGTTTGAGCTACAGTAATGTTTCACTCAAATATATCTCTGTGAGTATGCATGCTTATTTAGCAGAATTAACACTGCTATATATATTACAGTATTAACACCTTAAGAACCAATGAGGTGCCAGGACCATCACTGAGTCCTTGTAGCATGCCTCAGGACACGCTTTCATTATGCCAGGAAGGCTGTAACTGACTGCTCCAGGACCGGACCAGTCCATTTCAGCCTTTCCCCGGTGGCTCTGCAGAGGTCACATGTGCCGGTGGAGCCAAAGACATATGCAATGTAAAGTATACATTGCCTTTGCAAGTGTAGTGTACTCTGGCTCTCTCTCTTCCTTATTGTGTTCGTGAGGAAGAGAGAAGCAGAGAACAGAGCTCAGAGTGTCTCAGACGCCAAAAATGAGGGTGGGGACTTAAAAGAAAAAAACATATTTGACAGTTTGACCACTCTTTGCGTTAATAAAAAATGATTTAGAGCAAGTCCAAAGTATTTTATTGACGCAAATTTATAAATACATATACTGAAGTTGAAACAAACAATGTGAGATTTATTGCTGCGGAGCAATGTGACACACTTATATACAACACCACACAATCTGATCTCCTAAACACAGGGACACCAGGATGATACACTTCTATACACACCACACAGTCTGATCTCCTAAACACAAGGACACCAGGATGATACACTTCTATACACACCACACAGTCTGATCTCCTAAACACAGGGACACCAGGGTGATACACTTCTATACACACCACACAGTCTGATCTCCTAACACAGGGACACCAGGGTGATACACTTCTATACACACCACAAAGTCTGATATCCTAAATACAGAGACAACAGACTGGGAATGAGGTACATAAGGATTTTCACCTCAGGGGACAGTACCCCCTAAAAAGGGACATTTGAAAGGTATGAATGGCAGTTTATAAATTTTATCCAGTCCACATTAAAAATGAACCGACTGAGCACAAATTATGATGAAAAAACCCATAAAGGTTGTGGGGTTTTTTTTTGTTTTTGTTTTTTTTAACCTTCATTTTTTATTTATTGTCAAATGAAACGGTGGGTTATACGTAAAAATGTGATATCAAAAGAAAGCCATAGTTATGTGTAAAAGATGTAAATATATTTTGTGTGGGTGAACTAAACGAATTAGTGGAAAAATATGGTTGAACAAAGGAAAAATAAAAAGGCCAAAATTGCTCTGGTCCTCTACTGTAGAAAAGGTCTGGTCCTTAAGGTGTTAAGCATTACTATCTCTTTAAACAATCCAAAATAATATCTGGCATGTTTAACTCTCTGAATGACAGGCGTGCCTCCAATGTATTGTTTTACAATGCATCGACACCCACTTGGCTTTCAAAGGGTTGATCAACCACCAAAAACATAAAATAAAACAAACTGAAGCAATACAGACAAGGAACCATTTTTCCTATATTTGCCTTACTGTGGCATCCTGCTTGTTATTGGAGCAGCTGTCCTCTTTCTCGGCCGACAAGGTCTCGTGACCTTCGGATTTTATTAGGTTCTCCAACGAGCTGGCATGTTTCATGTCTGCCTCAGAACCCTTCATCGTTTCCGTTTCGTCCTTTAAAGCAACAGCAGTACCAGACATCCTCATTGGAAAAGGTCACTTTAGAACTTTAAAGGATCTGCAGAACCTTAAACACAAAAGGTTAGGGATAATTAAAAATATAAATACAAAATAAATAAAAAAAATATACACACACACACACACACATATATACATAGACACACACTCTCACATACTATATTTATATTTTTTTTATATATACACACACGGTAAAGTACAAAGAAACTCACAGAGGACAAACAAAAAGAAAGGACACTTGTTTTGTGGTTAGCCGTCTCTCATGAGCTTCACCTTTTAAGCTCCCCAGTGTCATTACATTTCAATGTATATATCAAATTAATTCCGCCAAAGCGGGCAATCTCGTGGGGGCATCCACAGTAAGGGAGGGTCCAGAGGGGGAATTCCCTGATAAATGTAGGGGCTGGAATTGGGGGGCATATTATGGTTTTGTGCCCCCCCCCCAAAAAAAATGTATGAAGACATCCATAGACGAACCAGTTCCAAAATGAAAAGCACGAGAATCTTAGCCAACGGCAGACATACATTTTGGCCATCATCAGTGAGTCGCAGCTAGTGTCCTTAGGCAGGAGATGTGGACCCAACTAGCAAGGCCCAAAATAAGCCAAAACAAACATCTGGAGTTAGCTGCCACTCCCATGCAGAGGAGACTTGCCTGTCATTTTGGTACTGGACCACCCTTTAGGGGGAGATTAGTCTCCTCTATAATCATACTTGGGAACTCTCCGGATTTGCCCAGGAGTCTCCAGTTTTGGCACTGCTTTACCGGGTCTCCGGGGCAGAGG
This sequence comes from Rhinophrynus dorsalis, assembly GCA_037306005.1. Classification (NCBI taxonomy): domain Eukaryota; kingdom Metazoa; phylum Chordata; class Amphibia; order Anura; family Rhinophrynidae; genus Rhinophrynus; species Rhinophrynus dorsalis. The sequence continues at coordinate 228,123,592 of CM074725.1, forward strand.
CTGAGTCCTCCGGATGTGGGGCGTTTCTACTGAAACTCCGCCCACTTCCACTCCCCCCCCCCCCAGGGTAGCTCCTTCCCTGGGTCTTAACTCAAGTGCCTTCTTTTAAGCCGTCCCCCGGCACTCGAGTTAAGACCCGCCCCTTTTTGATGTGATACTCGTCATTCTTCACACCACCCATGGCAGCAGAGGACTCCCCTCCGGGGAGACAAAAATAAAAAGTTCCCAGGTAGGTCTATAATGGAACAAAACCGCTAAAATGTAATGCTTATGAGCAGTGAAAAGCTGTAAAAGTCACACTGCAGAGTCTACAATAGACCTTCTGCTGTACTTTTAATAACTAAAATGATTAAACAATATTTGAGTGCATTTGCAGTAATACATTAATACTCTAGTGTGCCATGTTTAAAGGCCACTCATTGTGTCCATACAGCCCTGACACCAAATTAAATGCAAATAAGTTCCCTCCCCCCCCCTTTGAGGGGCTGTAATTCAGGAAAATAGGAGGTTGGTGGCTTTAATTGTTTTCATGAAGTGTCAGCCAGGATTCTAAACATAGACTGAACAATAGGACTGTTCCTGTTACCATGGCAACCAGCGAGCAAGGAAGCATATTGCAGCTTCAGAGGGGAAAAAATCCACTGCACAGGTAGGGGGAGAGAGAGAGAGAGAGAGACACACACACACAGGATGAGAGAGAGCGGGGACGAGAGAGAGAGAGACAGGACGAGAGAGAGAGAGCGGGGACGAGAGAGAGAGAGACAGGACGAGAGAGAGAGAGACAGGACGAGAGAGAGAGAGACAGGACGAGAGAGAGAGAGAGAGAGAGAGAGAGAGAGAGAGAGAGAGAGGGGAAAAAAAAACGAAAGAGACAAAATGAGAGAAAAATGAGACAGAGAGAGAGAGCAAGAGACAACGAGAGCGATACCAGACAAGAGACAGAGACACCAAGGCATAGCACACAGAGACAGACAAAGAGGGGCAAATTTAACCCTTTGGGTGCCAGTGAGGTATGCAAAGAGTAAATACTTTATTGCTAGGTATCAGACACTGACATGGACACATTTTAATCTAGTTTTGTTCTTATGTACCAAGATGAACTGCAGCAATTCTGGGGCAAATAGTTGGTTCTATAGGGAAGACACAAATACATGCTATGGGGTCTCCAATGCAATATTTCATAACATTCCAATAGTTCACAGACCTTATCTGATTTTATTTCATATGGCAAAGTTTCTCAACTGCGATCCTCAAGTTCTTGTAACAGGTCAGGTTTTGTGGATCTCCTATTTTTATGTGCTGGCTATCACTTTAACATCCAGTGAGTTAAAACTTTGAAAAATGTGCCCCCATTATTGTGTGGATACAAATGTAACAGGAAGAGATTAGTATTATTTGATACATGTAACCATTCAGCATTTATAGTAATAAAAGTATCTGTAAATGGACTGAAGCGCGTGTCAATGTCATGTTTCATTAGTTGCTAGATTCTATTAAAGGAACATGTCCAACTGGTTAAGAGTTATCTGTCTGAAGAATGGACTGAGGAAACAGCATCAGCAATTGAAATTCCTTATCTGAGCCGCTTAACAGTTTGTGATCGTTTGCTGGCTGTACAATGTCTTTTCACCGACCCCTGCTTACAAGATAGGTTTCTAAAGTACTAAGGAGCAGCGTGTTGGATACTTCTCTTGCTGTCAAGGTGTTAAAGGGGAATATACCCTAGGAATAAGTGGCTCTTAATTAGTTAAACGAAAATTACCTTACCTAGACTTTGGATCTTCATATAGCAGTCAGGTGCCCCTATTTTTACATTACATCTGCAGTTTCCAATAGGCAACACATGCCAACAAACAATGGGCTTCAATAGCAAGGAACAGAGGTCAGCAGGATTTATGAGAAACAGTAACGTGGCAGTGCACAGAGAGAGAGAGAGCTCAAAAGCTTAACTCTGAGTGCCAGAGGGGTACCGCACCACTCGGGCACTCAAAGGGTTAAAATTAAGCTACACAGACGTACTGACTGTTGCGCAAAGGACACTTACCTATGCAAATCATTCTACTAAATGAGATAAGATATGGTATTACTAGGGCAGTATTTTGCAACCTCAGTCCTTCTGACACATCAGCTGCACTTAAAAATGAATTGGAGGCCTCATTCAAGGTTTTAAAAGAACCAATGGGAATTTGTGTTCCCCATTGTGAAAGATTCCCCTAGAACTGCTCTGGTTCCTTTTGTTGCATCAACCTCTAAGCAGAAAGACTAAACTGGTAACATGCTATAAGAGCAATAGCTAGATTAAACAGGCAGTTGGATTCCTTTCGTAAGAATCTATATTACAGGGTCTTTCAGCTGATTTAAAGGGGAACGCTATAGGAGTAAGAGGCTTTTGAACCTCTCAACAAATATACCAGATTAATCATAAACTCGGGAACACAAAGGGTAATGATATGAAGGGGCTCGTACTTTAACAAAACTTGCCTAGTAAGGTGTCCATTGCAAAGCATATCTATACAAGCACTGGAACCATGTTGTACTCTACATATGGACAAGGTAATTTCACTATCTGGGAAATGACATTGCTCGAAAGAAGCAAATATTGGGACTTTTTTCCATAAAGGTTTCTTCATGGAGACTGCGGAAGCCTACTGTGAGATTAGGATTAATCTAGAATTGTGATAAGGTTCACAAGTGTTCTGTAGAATTCAATCGTTTGCTATTTCTTTTCATTTTTTTTCTAACTACAGTAATAAACCCAATAATGCAAACTATGTTATTTTTCCTGCAAAAGGCAGGACATTGTGAGGCTGAAGTATTAAAAGGAGTAGTATCACTATTTTCTACAAGTGCATAATATTTACAGTCAAACTGCCCTTAGTTTATTAACCCCTTAATGACATGTGCCATACTATGACCGTCACAGTCCTTGAAATACTCAAGGACCGATGACGGTCATAGTACGTCACGTACTTTTTACTTACAGCGCTCTACCGGGAGCGCTGTAAGTAAAATAGGGCCTGAAATTGACCGCTCCAAGAACGGAGCGATCTCTATCAGGCCCCATAGTGATGTGCCGATACACGCAACAGGTCACGTGTACCAGCGCGTCCACGTGGTTCAATGCGGTCCTTATGGGACGGAAACGTCCCAGGGCCGCCGGTCTTTAAGGGGTTAATGAATATTGTTTTTGGGGGGGTTTTGGGTTTTTTTTTTTGTTTTTTTTTTATGTCCTTGACCTGTTTGCAGACAAGTTTCTGTCAGGGAAAACAAAAGCAGGTCTAGTTAACCCCTTAAGGACCCATGACAGTCCTGGACCGTCATGGAATTCCGGGCTCCCCGCGCAGTTGCACTCCGTTCGGGGAGTCCGAAATCAGATTCGGGGGGGGGGGGGGGGGGGAGAAAGGTCCTTATGTGGCTGCACCATGCGTACGCGGCCGGTCCTTAAGGGGTTAAAGAAAGGTACAATGTAAACAAGACCATTGAGTGGCTGCAGAGAGACTGTAATATTGTATTACATCACACAAATCATTCAGCGCTGCAGACAGACTGTAACATTGTATTACATCACACAGAGCATTCAGTGCTGCAGGAAGAGTGTAACACTGTATTACATTACACAGAGCATTCGGTGCTGCAGGGGCAGTGTAACATTGTATTACATCACACAGAGCATTCAGTGCTGCAGGAAGAGTGTAACACTGTATTACATTACACAGAGCATTCGGTGCTGCAGGGGCAGTGTAACATTGTATTGCATCACAGAGCATTCAGTATGTAACATTGTATTACATCACACCACACAGAGCATTCAGTGCTGTAGGGAGACTGTAATGTTGTATTACATCACACAGAGCATTCAGTGCTGCAGGGAGAGTGTAACATTGTATTACATCATGCTCTGATGGTCTACTGACCAGAAAACTATTGAAACTGGGAGCTCTCTGTAAGGGGCTTAAATGTGTAAAACAAAATAAATAAAAATAGTCAAATATGGAAAGTGTTAAAAAAATAAATAAAACATATTGGCAAGTTGACTGTACATATTATGCGTTTGCAGAATATATAAAGTCACAATGAAGGGCTGCCATTACTTTAAGAACTGGAGAAATTGTGGAGCAAGGCAACTACACCATTTGGGACAATCCTTCCCCACACTTTCTGCTTATTTAACACCCAACTGTTAGAGAATTCTCAAATGCATTGTTTAATGGGGTTTACATCAATGGACAGGTTTGTCCCCTATAAAGACGTTGGATTGCCAAATGTACAAAATGCAATGTGGATCATTTCTAGGGCAAATCCCTTTAACACGCTGAATGCTAAAGGAAATGTCCCACGCGTTTCGAAGCACTGGCAATCTTTTTACTTCTCCCCAGTCAGTTTGCACCAGTACTTCTCTGGTCCATCTTAGTAAATCTGCTTGTGTATGTGAAATTTACCCGACGTATCCTACTGTTATGAGTAGGTGATGTCCCGCTGCGGGAAAGAGAAAAAGTCTCTGGTTCTTTCCCACCGAGATTAAGCAGGATGTCAGTTGTAATGAACCATCTGGAAAGTGACAGCAGCCGTCCCATGTCCTTGTCACAAACGTAATGTCCTGGGCTGAATTACGCGGCTGGGGGTCAGGTGCAGCATGTCTTGCGCAAACCTGGCGAAGAAAAACAGAAGAAAAAAAAAATGTGCTTTAAAAACGTATTTTTTGAAGCAACTCAAGACCAATTCTTGACCCCCCCCAGAAAACAAATTCACCTGCATAATGTGCACAGCATATTAAACAGCCAGATACAAATATTAGATTCCTGCAATAAACCTAGGTAATAAAAACCATTTCTAGTACTATGTGCATTTATATAATAAACCCATCTGCTGCCAAAAGTGTCTGCCAGAAGATTTAGAAACATAATGGGGAAAACAAGCCTGGGATTTGGCAATTTGCTCTGCACTAATCATTATAAACACTAAGATGATAATAATATAAGAAAAAGTGGGGGGGGGGGGGGCGGAGTAGCAAAGCAAGGGGTTTGCAGTTTTTGAATGCAGCAGGGGTGGCGGATTAACCCTCCGAGTGATAGAGAGGAGTGTAACGTTCCCCCGGGCAACATTCAGCAAATATGTCCAATCCAACTGCTCCTAATGGGGCAAATATAATCTCCAATTGTTTTAAAAGGCAATTTTAACCCCCTGAATGTCTGAAGTCCCCAACATATTGCTTTGCAATGCGTTGGAGACCTCTCAAGCATTCAGGGGGGTTAAAGGCCTCATTTTAAGATAATTGATCATTTCTATAGGTCCCCAACCGTGTAGTTCGTTTGTCCTAGATCTGCTCCAGTCAGTCATTCTTGATACAGCAATCTAGATTTATTTAACCTCTAGAATTAAAAGGGGTTAAAAGCTCCATTTAAAAATCCCTGTGGATTTTGAGAATTTTTAATAGCCTCCTATGGCGCAGCTGGTTTTCTCCAGAATCTCACAAATTTAACTTCTTGAACACAGACCTAAGATCGTTGCGCAATTAGAAACCGATGCACAATGGATCCAAATTTAATCGGTTCACAGAGCAGCATAAAAATAGAATAGGTCTATTGTGCATATGGCAGGCAGGTAGGGAAATGAAGTGTATGCACTTTAGTCTGTTCACTTCATTAGGTGGATCTCAGGAGTCTGTTCCACTCTCTCCAAGACACCAACGACTCACCTCTGCAGCACTTGCGTGTTGCCATTGCACAAAGAGTCTGTTAAGATGCCCTCGCAAAGTAATCTTAAACATACAACCCCATAGGAAAACACAGATCACAGCAAGTCCACTGGGCTAATTTGGGACAAGTCTATTGTACCATAGGAACCAAATACTTAAAACCATCATCGATTTAACATGTTGCGGGGTGGGGTGGGGGGTTCTAACGCATTGCGAATGAGATCTCTAGCATTCAAGGGGTTAAATGGGGCTTTGAACAAATTAAAGGTTAGATAGGTAATATATTGCTTCACAATGTGATGGAGACCTCTATTCAAGGGCTGTAACCTTTAAAGACCAGAGGGGTGTCCCTCTAGTCTTTAAAGGTTTAAAGCCTCATTTAAAATCAATAGAATTCATAACGGAGTAGCTGGCTTGCTCCAGACTTGTTCCACTTTCACCCTTCTACGTATTACCTATCGTATCGTATTACAAGGATGAACATAAAAGCATTCACCAATGTTTTAAACCCTAGGAAGGGACACATGCAGAACAATGAAAAGGAAGATCATCCTGCTCGGCTGGTGGAAAGATTCCACAACAGGAAAGAAAATGGGATTCATTACATTAATCCTCTGAGTGCTGCAAGGATGAGAAACTCATGTGAAGCCTTCAAAGGGTTAACAGTACACAATGAAGATATTTTTCAGGACAAAGATACCCCCCACTGATCAGTACTTGCTTTATTTTTAGCAACAATAATTTGGTATAGATTACAGCACTCGGGAGAACAATTCGATATTGCTCTTCAGACACATATGAGGCCAATCAATCATTCTTAAGTCAGCCAGGAGCTACAAGCAAATATCAGATTTATCTTTATTTCATTTACGAAAAATATTATGATGCAGCATCCATAAACATGAAACCAGAGAGCCGGTTTCCAAATCTAATCATTTTTCAGAATTATGGATTTTGCTAAGAACAAACACACGTTAGTTATGAACAGATGGAGATATTATCATGCCCAATATAAAAAAAAAGGTAATTAAACGAGAGGACTATCAATCAATAATAGAGATCCACCATGCAAGGGAATCTCAAGAGAACTCCATTTTAAAGTGTGAAATGTTCTTTACATTACCAAGACAAAAGTAGATTGAAAAGTAGATAATGAAATAAAAATGTAAAGGGATTCTGTACTGCAATGGGAAATTGTATTAGCATTAATAATGTTACCGGGCTGAGCGCATGTGAAATATACAGTGAAAAAACAAATCTCTGTTAGGAATTGAATCGCAGAGGTTTTAACTGTACCAACGTGGATGAATTCCAGTAAAATGAATTGACTGAGCATTGAAAGGTTTCCTTGAGTGCCAGCAAAGCAATGCTCTGTGTACCCCTCTGAAATTCACAGGGTTACCCCTTTTGGAGGCTAGGAGCAGCGTACTGCATTGGTGACCTTTCTAGCATGCAGGGAGTTAAGTTTATTTCACAAAACACAATGAGGCTGATGTACAAAGGAAATTGGTGCAGTTCTACAGCAACCACCTGCGCTATAGGGAAAAAATAAAAATTCCCTCAACTCCCATTTATTTTAAATTGGGTATTTAAGCCTTTGAGTGCCAGAGGCGTAAGCAACGCATTGCAGTCTCCGATGCATTGCAAACGTCCTTAGCGCTCAAGGATTAAAGACCCTTTTGAATAAAAGGAAAAGTGAATTTACCCCCTACGGTACATAGTTGGTTCGCTCCAGATTTACACCAACTTTTCCTCAGTCAGAGCCCCGCCGTTTTGCACACAGACACAAAGAGGCTGATTTAACCTTTCTGAATGCCAGAATCATAGTAACATAGTAATTTAGGTTGAAAAAAGACTTGCGTCCATCTAGTTCAACCCTTTTCCTATTTACCATCGTTGATCCAAAAGAGGAGATTTCTCCCTGGATCAACAAGCAATGTAATGAAAGCAATGTGTTGTGAATACCTTTGGCACGCAAAGGGTTAGTGCTGGTTTGCTGTGCAGGTGATAGAACGCAGTACTGGCTTCAGCTAACACTTTTCTACTGAAGTCTATGGGGGAAACTGTAGATAAAACCAGTAGAAGAAATAAAATCACCTGCAATGTAATCCTGCCTTTACAATGAACGGTAGTCATTACAGGCAAAGCATGAAAATTCCCCACTTACCACCCGATTTAACTCGCCGAGTGCCAGTGGCGTGACCATCACATTGCAACATCTCTCTGGCACTAACGTTTTAAATGGTACTATTTAACCCCTTTAATACAAAACACAACGATGGAGATCGCTAGCATTTTAAAACTCCTATTTAAAAGAAAGGGAAGCTTTATCTGTCCAAGACAGTGACACTGATAGAACTATTGCAGTTCTTATTAAATCAGCAGTCACTAGTTATACACAGTCAGGCTACTGGATAATAAGCAATACTGTACAGTGTAATGCTACTAAATCTGGTACATAAATATGTTAACTAAGGGGGGGAACCAAACATTTTACTACTTTTCACACATTGGTTCCCCATCTTTTTGTTCGGGGAACCCCAAACACCCAGTGTGGTATTTTTTAGGACAGCCCTAACATTCATAGCTCGTTTATCAAGGATGTAAAGAAGGGTAACAAACCCACAATTATTCCTAGGACTCACAATGAGGGTCTCACAATAAGAACGAAACACACAAGAGCCCGTGTGTACAAACGCAAAGTAGAGGTGACTAAACGGAACCCCATCGGAGTGAACCTTGTGTTTCATCTGTTCCCCCTTCTCACTCTAGATTGTAAGCTCTTGTGAGCAGGGTCCTCTTCACCATTTTTTCTCTCTCTGTTGTGTGTGTGTGTGTCATGTGTCTAATGAGTTCGCTATTTGTACAGCATTGCAGAATATGCTGGCGCTTTATACATTATTAATAATAATAGTAGTAATAAAAGCAATTCTGCATGAAAGAAATTAAACTGCACTGATTTAAATGGGATTTAACCACATGAATGCTAGAGATCTCTGACACTGAGAAATTCATAGCTTTCAAGGGGTTAAGACAAAAATGGAATTTCAAATGAGAATTTGAGGAATTATTTGTCCCATATGGTGCAGTTGCTTTGCTCCAGAACAACCCTTTTATACACATGGACCACTGCGTGCTTAACCCTTTGAGTGCCATAGGGGTACGCAGCGCATTGCAAAGCAATGCCCTGCGTACCCCTCTGGCAATCAAAGGGTTAACACATTCCAGAAATACACATTTGAAACAACATTTATATATTTTCAAGCCTTCACTGAAAAGTAGTAGCCTGTTTATATGACACCCACGTCACCCTATCTGAGAACCACTGGTCCAAACCGCTGACTATATATTCAGCCTTTTGAGTGACAGTGGCGAGTAAATAATTGCTCTGCAATACCAGCTGAAACCCTGACGCTTCATGTCTAAACAGTCTAGAGAGACAGAAATAGGGATTACAGTGAAATTATAAAAATCAGGTTAGCCAGCACAAAGACACACACACAAACAACACACACACAAACAACACACACTACTTCCAGGAAATATTAAGATTTTAAGAAATTGTAGCAGGTATTTGTCCTGTTGAAATTACACATTAAAAATAAAAGACAATGACAAATTATTAAAGTATCTTTCGGTAAGTGTACGCACATTTTTTTTTCTTAACTCCCCAATAGTTATATTTGCAATGGAGGAGTTATATATATATATATGTACAAAGCAAGCCAATTTGAAAGTAATATTCATTATTGACTTTTTTTTTTTTTTTTTTTGCGATATCTTAAAGACACATCAATATTAATTACATTCCTGACACTTCAACAAGGATTTTTAACTGTCCCAATTGTTACTAAATTACACATGACAACAACCAGGATATTACATATTTATAGACTTCCTCTTATCGGAGAACAGAAATACAGTTTAGCCACTTGAATTCTAAATAGGTCTTCAACATTTTTTGTTTTTTTGTTTTGTCCCCCACTAAAAACAAACAGATTCAGTTTAAATCCTGTTTAACCCCTTGAAGACAAGAAGGATGTGCAATGATTTGCTTCCTCGTGTCTTGAGCGCCTCTTTGGTCCTCAGGGTTGAAAATAAACACCACACATTTCCATTAAACAATGCAAAATAAAAAAAAAAAAAAAAAAAAAAAAAAGGTTTTCTTCAAAACAAAAACAAAAAAAATTCATCACAAAGTCTCTTGCTTTTATCTATTACTATTTTGAGATTACATCTGTAGATGAATATCAGATAAGTCCCACATACCTGTAACATACCGGTTTTTAGCTTCATTGCCCCAGATTACAGAAGATGTGCTTTCCATAGCATCTACACAATGACACTGAATGGCTCTGAGAGAGCGATTAATTGCACACCTACACTTAGCCGATGTTCCCGGCACCTGGCAAACAGTCTGTTAAGGCACTTACAAGAGTCTCAGAGTTAGCACTGAGCCAAGAGCTCCACAGAGTGATGTCAGCAGGAGCTCAGCCAGTAGCAGAAGACCACAGCTCAAACACGTCTCACGCTAAATTCAGCTCTTCATTAGCAATTCAGCAGCAGATGATACAAAAAGAGAGAAAAAAAAAAATGTGTGAACGTGTGAAAGTGCCAAGAGAGGGGTTAGTTGGAAATTTTTATCATTAAAATTAGACTTAGTTTAAAATGTGCTTGTTTAACCCCCTGGTTGCTAAAGATGTATTTAGCATCCGATGAGATATAAAAAAATATAATTAAAAATATTTATCTTATTATTATTTATTTTTTTTTTAATTATGGGGTGGGAAACGTGTTTCATCAACACATTTTTAACGAGGATTTTATTTAATATATCATCTTTTTTCTGCAAGTCTTTGACTGTCAGTCGTTACATATTTACACATTTGACAGCCAAAGAAGTGGGCAGTGTGTTTAATCAGAATTTAGTTTTAATCCAAATTTTTATATTAATGTAAACCTTTGACTTTCTTATGGATGTGCAGTACATTGCTCTGCAATATGCAGTCATGGTTAATCACCTGAATGCCGGTGCATTGTGCAGTACCACTGCCTGTACTGTGCATGACAGGGTTAAGTCAGCCCTGCATTTCTGCTCAGTGAGTGCTCATTAGAGAGATACAGAAAAGCAATATGTACTGGGATGAAACATATTCGTGACATCTGATGCAGATGCCTATAAAAGTCTGAAATGCCGTTGTCTACAAATGTGCAAATTATCTCCATGATTCTCAGTGGATTAGGCCAATTTGCACAGCCGTGGAATTTCCACAGCAACGTGTGATCAAATACTCTGTGTGATACAAGTCAGCGGAATCCGCATTATGGCAGCTATTCAGACCCAAAAGGTACTCCAAAAACCTCTGCTTCCAGGGGTCGGCAACAAATAAATAAAAATCAGATGACAGGTATTTTTTCAGGCATACATATATATTATATTTTACTGAAAAACCTCCAAAACATGCATTGGTGTTGGAGACCACTGCAGCATTCAAGAGGTTAAAGACCCCATTTAGATCAGAGAGTTACCGTCCCACCCCATGCTTTTGGTTTGCCCTGGAATGGTTTAGATTAGGGTTTTCTGCACAAGGTCCCTAGTTCCTGGGATTTCTCAGAGAAGGTCTTTATTAGCTGAGATCTGCAAAGGTATTCATGAAAGACTGGCTATATCCTATAATCTACAGATTACCCCACCACTTGGAACCATTTCACACAACCCAACTACACTTTAGAATAAGATGTCAGAATAGCCCCAGGGGGAGAGGAGGTATACAGAAAAAATAAATAATTTAAATTAAACGAGATGCAGCATTGCAGTCTTCTTAAGACAAAACCAGTATGAATAGTAAAAAGTGATGAATACTTGTCACATTAAGATCCCGTTTAACCCTTTGAGTGCCAGAGGGGTACACAACGCATTGCTTTGCAATGCATTGCGTACCCCTCTGTCACTCAAAGGGTTACCGGCATCAGTGCAGCAATGGTGCAATGCTTGTTACCTACGCACAGAAGGTATAAGGATGTGTTATTAGCACCTTTCACGTGGTTGACAATCACCTCAAATGAACGCACCGAGATCCTGCATGCTGAAACTTTATTGCGTTTAGGAGCGAGTGCAGTAAAGTTTCAGCATGGCTGATCTGCATAGTAACCTAGTATCATACCTAACCTAAGACTAAGACTATGAGGACTGTCACAGGTGCTACACTGACTTCTGGACATCAGGTGGTGCTGTTGCCAACAGTTATATTGAAAAAAATAAAAACACTTGAACTATAATAATTAGGAAAATAATATCTCCCAGCAAAGGAAGTTGCCTTTGTTTTGTTTGGCAGGGGAAATAATTATATTATATATATATATATATATATATATATATATATATATATATATATTTATATTATATATATTATATTATACACACACACACACACACACACAGAAAGAAATATAAAAATACACAATTGGAAGCGGACGATTAAAAACACCTACAACTTTACTGGCAGAATTCACATCTTTTCATGCATTTTTAATCAAGCTGATTTTGTATGCACAGAGCAGATGCTCAGTGCCACGATATTCATTCCCAAGCAAACAAACATGTTCATTACACGCATGCAAAACTGCACAAATACAACAACTTTCATCCTCCTCATCTGGCTGAGGATGATGGGAGCTGTAGTCCAAAAGCATCTGAAAACCACAGATTTCCTTAACTCTGAATTAGTGTTTCACCTGCAGATCAGTCTTAACCCTTTGAGTGGCAGAGGGGCTCTTGCTCTGCAATGCGCTGCGTGCCCTCTGACACTTAGTGCAGTGGACAGCTGCATCCGGCTTCATGTACAGCATCATTTTCTCCCCTCCACCGAAATGTGTGTTTAGGTGAGCAATAAGATCTAATAGCAAACTGTCTGCACCGCTCTGCCTCAATGTATTCCCCGAGGCTCAGGCGTTCTATCATTGAACTTTGTGATTAACATTCCCCTGCACAATTCTTGCACTGTAGCACTTATATTGTAACCCTCCCAAATTATCTTCAACACCCCAGAGAGACCTGCAGAGCTTTGCGTTGAAGGTCTCACTGTCAGCAAAAGGTGAAAACACAGAGCTCACTAATACAGGCCATTTTTACAGCAGAGTTGCATTTGGTGTAGTACAGCTAAATCAAAAAATGGCATGATGTCCCTTAAGGCCTAATTTTATTTTAACCCTTCAAACTACCACTCAATCTAGTAGCTGGTATCGGAAGCCGCTGGCTCAAGAAGCCATTGGTCACAGCTGAAAACAAATCAATACAGAGTCATCAATAATGACCGGGTCTATACAAACCACAATAATGACCATCACTGGGTAACAACACACATTTACATCACATAATGCTATGCTCGTTCTAGCTCATCCCAAAAGCAAGGGGGATAAGATACGTATTGCAAATCAATGCGTTGTGCAACCTTCTGGCATGAAGAGGGTTAACTCACGGATATAGATTTATATATAAATAAATAAATAAATAAAAAGCACCAGATTATATTTCTATATTCTACATATTTTGACAGCGCCACCCAGCAACGGCCACAGTGCAGTCATTTACAGTAGACACTGCCCACGCCATGGCTGAAAATGGAGTGGGGCGCTTCGAATTCAGACCGTAGTCCTCTCAGCGCACAGACAACAGTCTGAATTCAGAGCGTCCTGCTTTTATCAGCCACGGCGTGGACAGTCTGTACTGCGCATGACGGCTTCTGACAAACACACATTTAGCGAATTATTCTATAGGATGATACATTTTTAGGGGTATTTTGTACGCATGCAGCCCCTTTTTCTATTTTTTCTGCCAATGGAACAGCTGGTTTGCCTTATAACAGTTTCAGTACATCTTGATCAGCGTGGAATAATTCATAGGCAGCAACAGTTACAACATTAAATAGAACAGTCACAAGAAATGTTAACTTGAAACTGGCAAATGCTTCACAATGCAAGGGAGACCACTAGCACTCAAGGGGTTAAATTCACCTCTGAAAACCATGTGGAATGGTTTGACCCCAAATGTCTCCACTTTTCTTGTGTACATGGCCCTTTATCACACGATATTGTAGATAAAAATAGAATTCCTTCCTCAGGTGCACAGGAACAATGTAGCTATAAATTGCCTGATTGTATCAAATAACCAAGTGAAAGACATGATCTGCTCTACACCAATTTATACAATATTACAAGATTTACAATAATACCTCCACATCCCCAAGACAGTTTGGTTTTTAACCTTTACCCAAATGACCTATAACCTCACAACACAATGGATAAATTGATCCGGTTTTGCATTCAGGATAGCCATTAGAGCCTTGAAAAACCCACCACATTTTAACTCCTCAAGGACCAGAGGGATATGCAACGTTAAGATGTTAAAGGAACACTAGCAACGCTTAATAATCCCCACTTACCTTAAAGGGACACTCACGTATAAACTACTGATGTCTTTTTTAAAGATCTTTCAAAATTTCCTATATGTGGTTTTAGACTTATTATATATATATTTATATATTAATTAGAGGACACTAATTAAGGTCTGCCATGGAGGCACTTACTGTCTTGGCCCTACATTACTTCCCCCTGCTCACTGATACTTAACCTTTTCAGTGCTAAGGAATTTGGTAAATGTATTGCTGAACAGGTTCAGTGGCGAGAGGTTATGTTGGGCTAAGACATGAAGTGCTTACATGACGTACCTTAAAGGAATAGTAATGTTTCACAAAAAAAGCAGCTCCAATTAATCTTCATAGTATTTAGGCCATGGAGAGAGTTATTTCAATACTGTCAGAGTTGTAGTTCAAGAGTAATTGAATGATCAAGTATTCCCCTCCCGCCCCTTTTACCTAGTGTAAGCTGCCTCCCCTCAGATGTGGAATCTGGTCTCTTGACCGGACAGGTCACAGCAAGGGACAATCTTCTTATTGTGAGAACAATGAAAACCCTGCCCCCCTTGACAGGTCTTCAGCTTTTTCCCTTATCTTAATTGAGTATTGTCCCTCTCTGCGATCCATCTGGACAGTCTTGCTGCTCTGAGGTGAGCAGTGTTACATCAGTAAAAGGGGCAGGAGGGGGATACTTTATCATTCAATTACTCTTGTACTACAACTCTGACAGAATTAAAATAACACTCTCCATGGCCCAAATACTATGATGATTAATTAGAGCTGATTTTATTGTGAAACACTACTATCCCTTTAATTCCTTGAGTGCCAGAAAGGTACACAACACATTGCTCTACAATGCGTTGTGTACCCAACACTCAAAGGGTTAATAAGCATCAATCTAAGTAACAAAAAATATTTTTCTAAACAATATATAGCTAATACAATATCTAGATGGTTTTGAAAGCTCTTTCAAAGTCAAAACAGTTGTTTTAGTTGATAAAGTCCCTTCAACATGGCCCAAAAATCACACTGGCTACTATGAATCAACTGTAAGGAATAATACCCTAGAATCTACTTAGTGCTAGACATCACATTCACTGAGTGTTCTTAGGAACCATTCAATGGGAGGAGTTTGGGGTCCTACAGTAAGAATCATGTCGGCTCCAAGGACACGATATCTAGTACCAATTAAAAATGTCTGTTTCCAGTTCAATCGGCTGGACTTTAGACCTGACAAATGCATAAAATTTGCTGTTATAGCCAAATTTATATTTGTTATGTTCAATGATGTCTCAGGCTGAAAAATGCCACATTGTTATAATTTTTCATATGTAATGACCAATGATTGTTCATGACTGATTTTATATGTATGTATCTGCTTCAGTCTTTTAATAATCATATTTAAAAAAGAAAAAAACAAAAATATGTAGAACCATTCCAAGAGATGCTAGTAGCTACAAGATTCTATGCTCAAATTGAGGTAAGAGGTGTGCATTTCCCTTTAACCTTTTGAGTGCCAGAGGGGTCAGCATAAAAGCAGTTCATTTCATACCCCTTTGGCGCTCAAAGGGTTTAGCCCAGGAGCACTGCCCCCTAAGGCCATCCAGCTGTTCAAGGCTGCAACACATGATGATGATGATGATGAAGGGAAAAGGTAATCCTCAATAGCTGGAGGGTGTCAGGTTGGCCATCACTGATTTAAAGGGAAAGCAATATAATAACACACACACCTCTGTATAGGATTGTTCAATCTAATGTGTTATAAGCAGCATATTTTTCAATCTCTTTACTTTCATATTTGTTGTTAAAATTGATTTAACCTTTTGAGAGCCAGAGCGGTATGCAACGCATTGCAAAACAATGTGTTGCATACCCCTCTGGCACTCAAAGGGTTAAGACATTCCCGCTCCCTCCCTTTCCTTCGCATCTTTCAGATCCAAAAACCGGTTTGGATGGATCGCAATGAGGGAACAATATTGTGTCAAGGGGGCAGAGTTTTCCTTATATCTACACTATATTTCCCCCGTTGCAATCAGTCTGGTGAAGCAACTGTTTTAGAATCTGACGCAACTGTGAATGATGTGATGGAAAGGGGCGGGAGAGGGAATCTTTTAGAGGAGGAGAAAAAAAAAAAAAAAAAAAATCAGATTTTGATGAAGAATACGAAGGTAGAGAGATTTAAAAAGAGGCTAGGCATTATACATTTAACAATCCTATACAGAGGGTTTTTCTTTTTTGTTTGTTTTTTTTACACATTACTATCTCTAGCATTTGGAACGAAAGTGGCGATTTTGAAAGCTTTACCAATATATATTTAGGTTATCCTTCTTTAGTTAAAACTATAATTTACAATATATTTACCTTTGTCAGTTTATGCTAGCACAACCCTGTATGTCAGATACTGACATTCACTCCCCCTTCCCACTGCCACTTCCTACCAGGAAGTACTGGCTAATGTGCAAAAACCAAGTAAACGCTCTCTCAAAATGTACTTTTAAATAAAGAATGGCTAACAAATTACAGGTGACTTTGAAAGCCCTTTTAAAAAGCACCCAGCTCATTATCAAGCTTTGCAAAGCAATGCGTTGCATACCCCTCTGACACTACCAATCAACTGCAGGACAAGGGAAAAGGGCACATTCCCAGTCATTTCAGTGGAATAATGAATATATTCTACTAGTAATCTTTTTAAAAAAATAAAATAATATTTTAAGAGTTAATTAGCTTTAAGTGGAACTGCCATTTTCTAATAAATAGGTGATTTTCAAACAAATTTCAGAAGCTACTATATTATATATATATATATATCAATTTTTTATTTATAACTATTGATTATGAAATATTTATCTTTATTATTTTGTTAGTGGATGCAAATTCACAAGGCATGCCTAGCAGTTAAACACTTTGTTCTATATATTACCAGCTGCCACCCCTTGTTAAAGGGATAGTAATACCTAAAATGTAAAAAAAAATATGTTATAGGGTTTATCCCCCTGAATAAAACAAGAGTACTCCCACTGCTGAAAGATGTTTCATTCAAAAGTTATTAATTTTCAAAGTTGAATTTTTTAGGTGCAATATCACAGTGGCCTGAAATTGTAGAGTGGCGCTGTTGCTACACGATCCTATGGACAGCTCTGGTCTCAGGACCATAAATCTCCATAGGATGGTGTAGCAACAGCGCCACTGTAAAATTTCAGGCCACTGTGATATTGCACCTAAAAAATTCAACTTTGAAAATTAATAACTTTTGAATGAAACATCTTTCAGCAGTGGGAGTACTCTTGCTTTACTCAGGGGGATAAACCCTATAAAATATTTTTTTTTACATTTTAGGAATTACTATCCCTTTAAGTTGAGGACCTATTAGCAGTTAAAGTGGAACAGTTAAAGTGTTAAAGGAGATATGCAAACGAAAATGGAGGATATGTGCTGACTTTGAGGTGAAAATAAAGCGTGTTGGTGCGTATGTGAGATGGCATGAAGAGAAAAGATCTCATCCCGCTGTACCAGTGAACACATTGTGAGCCACAGTAAGACCGAGGGCCACCTATAGCCTCTCAACACAATGGATAACTGATCCGGTTCTACATTCAAAATAGCCATTAAATCCTTGAAAAAAAACACTATATTTTAATGTACAAATGCTTCAACACACCCAGAGAAGTTCTCTCTCTCACAAGGTTTTCATATTAATCAGACAACAAGACTTCTTCTTGCAGTGGTTACTGCCTTTCATTTGCTTATCCCCTGTGGTGCACATCAGCCTCTAACTAGCCAAGATGCATAGCAGATTCCAGCTTGAGCACAGGTGGGTCTGTCAGTGACTCATTCATTTACTACACACTTGCTTGGCACAGGCACTAATGGCTGCCTTATCTCCAGACCCACATCTTAACTAACCCTGTACGTTGTAAGCAGAGGTGATTTTCTAAATGAAGATAAAAAAGACCAGGTCACCTTATTATTCATGGACAAAGTGACCCAAAAAAAAAAAAAAAAAAATCACTTTCGCCAGTTAGTTAACGCTTTAACCCTCTGAGTGCCAGGTAGGAGTGCTAAACAAAACAGTGTACTGGTAAATGAATTTGCTTGGTGTGTCCAATTGACCTTGTCAGAAGGAATAAATGGACTCTGGGTTTTAGGTTGGACATCTCTGGCTTAAACTGTGCGCTCATAACTGGTATCTAGACCTTTAACTCGAGTGCCAGAGGGGTACTCAACGCATTGCTTTGCAATGCTTTGGGTATCCCTTTGGCACTCAAAAGGATTAATACCTTGAGTGCCAGAATGGTGTGCAACCATTCTGGCACTCCAAGTGTTCAAGGTTTTCTTGAGAAGTGAAAGTCTGTGTTGGTTGGCTTCACCCATTAGGACACTGGGATTTGCAAAGTGTTGCACAATTCTATGGCCCTTGAAGAGTTAAAGGTACAGTATTTTTTAATGAAAATATATAGTAATTCTTTATCTGCTTTCTAAAACTGAAGGATATTTCATCCAAAAGCTATGAACATGGCAAACTTGTTTTGTTTTTTTTCCCCCAAACTTAACAGCAGAAACCGCATTTGTTTTGTTTACAAGGCACGCAGTCAGAGAGTGTTTTGGCCTTCCATAGTAATGAATAGGAACATGACCTGGGGACAATGGAAAGTTGTCTTAACCCTTTCATTGCCAGACAGGTACACAAAGCATTGCTGAGAAATGCACGGAGTGCCCCACTGGCACTTAAAGGGATAGTAATACTTCGTTTTAACTTTATTTTATTTTGTAGGCATTAAAAAAACATGAAGAATGATATAAGTCTCATCTCTCAAACCTTTAATGTTTAAGAGATATTCACAAGCAAAGTTTCCCCTCCCGCCCCTTTTTCCTAGTGTAAGCCATCTCTTCTCAGATGTGGAATACAGTCCATAGATCAGACAGATGACAGCAGGGGACAATCTTCTTCCTATGAGAACAATGAAAGCCCTGCCCCCTTGACAAGTTTTTCATGTTTTTCCCTTATCTTAATTGAAGATTGTCCCTCTCTGCAATCTACCTGGGCACCTCCCTCGTGCTCTGGCTGAGCAGTGTTACATTAGTAAAAGGGGCAGGAGGGGGATACTTTGTCATTGAATTACTCTTGAACTACAACTCTGGCAGAACTGAAATAACACTCTCCAAAGTCCAAATACTATGATGATTAATTAGAGCTGCTTTTATTATGAAACATTACTATCCCTTTAATAAGTGAATGTAAAAACCAAATTTGACCTGTAATAAATTTAGAGTGAAAATTCTCCCAGCAGTGGGTATCCTTGTTTTAATTGTCTGAAAAAAAGCTTTATGAAGTAAAATATGTTTTCGCTAAAAAACAAACAATTCCTTTGGATGCAAGACTTGGGTTCAATGTGTTGCACTCTGCTCTGGCAGTGAAAGAGTTAAAAACCACCCTATAAGAAGGGTGCCTGAGAAATGTAATTGAAAAACTCTGCTGATTGAATGAAGTCAAATTGCGTACCAGTCCAATAAACTTCAATACTTTCCCCGTCTCCGGTTAATTACGTTTCCATCTTCAAAATGATATGGAGGGTACTCAACGAGTGGCGCTGACCTCTGACTTTTAGAGGTACAGTGGCCAGTCAGGCAGAAAGGGCTGCAAATTGGGGGCAAAGAATTCCATGGATGGATTTATTTTAGGTTGCTACAGTACATCAGTTTTAATAATGTCTTTTATTAGATATACCTCCCTGCTGAAATGATCTTGGCACCAGTCCCATGGTACATAGGTGGTAGAAAATACTACGGAAGTAGAAGTCCACAGCTCCTAAAATTGTATTTCTGGCTCCTAACTGTTGGGGTCTCCTATATACCTCTATGTGCCTCCAAAAATCCCTGTCTGGCTCCAAACAAAAAAAACAAAGGCCTGGCTGAAATAAGTGTGTCTGTGTGCGCCTGTCTGTCTCTGCGCTTTTGTCTGTGTGTCTGTGCGTGTGCCTGTGTGTGTACTGCTTACTTAAAGGGATAGTAATGTTTCAGAATAAAAACAGCTCCAATTAATCTTCATAGTATTTGGGCTGCGGAGAGTGTTATTTCAATACTGTCAGTCAGAGTTGTAGTTCAAGAGTAATTGAATGATAAAGTCTCCTCCTCCCGCCCCTTTTACTGATGTAACACTGCTCACCTCAGAACAGAAAGGTGGTGGCCAGATGGCTTGCAGAGAGGGACAATCTTCAGGGAGCATAAGGGAAACCTGAAAAACGTGACAAGGGGGGCAGGGTTTTCATTGTTCTCACAGTAAGAAGATTGTCCCTTACTGTGAGCTGTCCGGTCAAGAGACCAGATGCCACATCTGAGGGGAGGCGGCTTACACTAGGTAAAAGGGGCAGGAGGGGGATACTTTATCATTCAATTACTCTTGAACTACAACTCTGACAGTATTGAAATAACACTCTCTATGGCCCAAATACTATGAAGATTAATTGGAGCTGCTGTTTTTGTGTAACATTAAAGGGGAACTTTCACCCCGCAATAACTAAATCTCCCCTTACTGCTCACCTGGCGACTAGCTGCTTAGTAGCGCTAGTCGCCAGGAATCTTACCCCGTTCTCAAGATTTCGGCGTTTGAAAGGATCAGGAAGCACGGACGTCTCTTCACAGTGACGTCCGTGCGCCTGCGCTGTCAGTCCCTTGTCAGTCCCTTGTGCACCGTACGGTGCACAAGGGACTGACAGCGCAGGCGCACGGACGTCACTGTGAAGAGACGTCCGTGCTTCCTGATCCTTTCAAACGCATTTATATATGTGCACACTTACCCTTTGAGTTGCAGAGGGGTTCGTTAAGTATTCCAAAGTAATATGTTCCGTACACCCCTGGCACTCGAAGGGTTAAATATAATGCCACTGGGTATGTAATACGTATCCAATACAGGGAATGAATACAAGTGCAGTGCAAGAAATCAAAATGTCTGCTGCCCCCAAAGAGCTTACCGAGTTAATGGTTAACCCCTTGGATGCTACAACACGTAAAGCAATGAGCGAAGATGTGTTTAGCACTGAAGAGAGATTAAATGACCTGTGTATTTATTAAGAAACTGTAAAATGTTATTTGGTACAGAGATACCCTAAAAATTGTTTACACCCATCTTGATAGCAGAGGGGTGTACAAAGCACTGTTTTGGAAGGAATGGTACAAATCTCCAACACCGAAATGGTTAATGTTGCATTCCGGCTGAATGTGTGGGCAGGCGTGTTTCTGCAGTGTAGAGCCACTGTTTGGTTACATCTGTGTATGCAAGCTTATAATTAGTGATCAGACTCAATGCAGATAATTGAGAGAGATAAACGGAGTCCCTTTCTCTAATCACCTTATCTTTTCTTCCTCCTCTTACTGAGGCCAGCTTCACGTTAATGATTGCACTCAATAGCGTGTATTATTTTCTTAGGCACTCAATCAAGCTGCGAAAAACCTCACCAACCCAGGTAACAGCATTTTACCTCTAGCTCCCAAGTGCTCAATATTTTTGCCTAACCCGGAATCACTGCTCATTTTGATACTCGAACTACGGACTTTCACTAGCCGTCTGTGCAAGGCATAGTTAACCCTTTAAGGTCCAGAGGGATGTTCAATGCACTGCATACCATTCTGGTCCTTAACCCTTTGAGTGCCAGAGGGGCACACAATGCATACCCCTCTGGCACTAAACAGGTTAAAAGGGTTAATGGAACTGTAATGTTTCAATGTGTGTGTGTGGGGGGGACATTTAGTTAAATCAGGGGTAAGCTATGAAGTAAAATAATGATATTGCATTTAAAAAGGGTCAGTACAGCTATTTTACTTACATTAAGCTGCAAATTTCTATTGTGACCACTAGGATGTGCTGTTCCTTCACTTATCATGGAGAACTGTAGTCCAAGACCCAAACTTTTCCACAGAATGCATTATAAGAAAAAAAAAATTGCATTCTGGACACTAGATGGAGCTATTGCCAACTTTTAATAGATCGCACATCACAAATTTGAGGTTCTGACTTTTAAATTAAGCATTTCCCAGTAATTTATATTTGGCAGGAAAAGCCCTGCAAATCATTTAGATTATATAAACATATAGCACATTTAGGTGAATTTGGTTTGCTGTCAGGGGGCATGGCTGGAAAATGCTGACAGGTTAAGGAGGCGGCAGGGAACGTAGCTGCTGCCACTTTTTTTTTTTTTTTTTTCTTCCCCCGTTATTTACTTAAGAAGTCATCCCTCGTGGTGGTGATTCCCCCAGCCAATGGAGGTGACACAGGGGAGAACTCCAGTGCTTATATTCTACCCAGAGAACTCTCTTAGGAGTGGGCAGGACTGGTAAACGGTCTCACGCCAGTGACAGAAAGCCTCCCTCATTGACGCAAAAGGGTTTCCCAATCCGTCCAGCTCTGTGTAGAATGGAAGCAGCGGAGCTGTCTCTTGCTCCCCTCGGTCCCCACTATCAATTACCCAGCTAAACTGTCTGGGAGTTCAGTAGCTGGGTAATCAGGAGGGGTCCCGATACCCCACCACAAGGTCTGACTTAACACAATTTAAAAAAAAAAAAAAAAAAAAAAAAAACCACCACAAGGTTCACTGCACGGACAAAGCCGTGCCACACACCTGCTAATATTATCTATCTCCTACCCAGGGGGCAGTGTGCTAGAACACAACCCAGAAGTGGTTCTCAGACCCCCTCCATTTTCCTTCTACATTAGTCCTCCAGGGTACACAAAGTAACCCCAGCTTCATCAGCAGGTCTGCTCCCCTGGCACCACAGTTTCCAGCAGGGCACTATCTACACTTTATAATAAAACAATGTCATGAACAGGATGGAGCTCAGTGTACCAACTGCATCCATGATCCAAATGGGCGGGGAACAAGAACCCTTCTCCTAGTGCAGCGGATATCTGTGACAAGGCTTATACAGCAGTGGCAGGCAACTTTTGGCTCTCCAGTCCCTGGCTAAGAACGAAGGGAGATGAAATTCCCAACAGCTGGAAAGCCAAAGGTTGCCCAACCCTGGATTCTACTACAGTCCCATGGCACTGGTGTCTGAGGGCATCTTAGGACATGTTAAGTGTTTATTTTAAACACTTGTCTCTTTTCCTTTAACACATGAACCTTAGACTCTCTCGGCATGTACACAAGTGGTGGACAACAGGTGGACGAGAGCCACGAAAATCTCCTTCTGCAGCTCCTGTTCTTTACACATAGGACTGAAAAAGAACATTTATCCCTCCCCCATACAAACAGGCCATATGCACAGATTCAAATGGGAGCAATTTGGGGGCAATCTAACTATACCAAAGTACATAAATATCCACATAAATTCCAGTAGGGTTCTTAACCCCTTGAATGTTTGCGAGAACACCAATGCATGGTGTTAACAGCCTCACTTAACCTTTTGAGTGCCAGAGAAGTATGCAACACATTGCATTGAAAAGAAAAGAAAATTTATATTATTATATACACACACACACACACACACACACACATTTTATATTATATATTTTGCACATTTTACCCTGGGTACTTCCATTGCTGTGAGGGGTTATTACATAATAACATAGTAAATTAGGTTGAAGGAGAGAAAGAAAAAAAAAAAAAAAAAAGAAGGACACAGGTCCACCAAGTTAAACCTTTGCCTCATAATCAAGAAAAATGAGAATTATACAAGCCTTCCCTCCACCAAATTGAGTATTAGACTATTTACAGGAACTTCCTGTTTTACCTACCAATTCACAGTATAATCCTGTACGTTCCCCTCTTGAAAGAAATTATCACATTCTCTCTTAAATGTATCCATTGAACAGGGCTTATAATTTTAAATCCTTTGCTACTAGCCAGACCCGAAAAGTTACTCGCCACTGCAAGCCATAACGTACCCACCAGGACTGAATTTCTACTCGCTAGGGCTGCATTTTCACTCACCATTGGCTAGTGGAGAGTGGAAATTTTGAGCCCTGCATTGTATTTGCCATTACCACATCCTTTGGCAAAGAACTACACAATTTAATAGACTTTAGCAGAGGAAAGGGTTTTTTTTTTTTTTTTTTTTTTTTTACAGTAAAGCTGAAACCTCCTTTCTACTAATCTTATTGGGTAGCCCCAAGTTATTTGATCATGATGCTGAAACCTGCATTTTTAGGTGCAGTCAGTGACGTAACAATAGGGGGTCGCACCTGCGACCCCACCGACTGGCACCGGGAATATTCTCCCTCCAGCACTCTAGTAATACAGAGCTCTGGTAGATGACATCATGTGACATGTGATGACATGTGGCCTTCAAGTCAACCAAGGACCACTGACTACATTAATTCTAAATATGGACTTAGAGTACATTAACCTCTTGGATGCTAGCATGGGCGCAAAATACATTGCTTTTCAATATGCAAAAGACCTTTTCTAGCACCAAGGGGTTAAAGTGGAGCAAGTAAGTGTGAAAGTAGGTATGATATGAAGGAAAAGAAACAGTGTGTTAAAAGGGGAAGAGGGAAATTGTTTATGGTAATGACTGTATAAGAGAATGAACTGGGGACCGCAGTACATGCCTCTAACAACCACAAGTGGCCACCAGTGTCCCACTACTAGACTACAGAATACTAGCAGCATCTCTGCTACATTTCCGTATCTCCACCAGAGATCCAGTTGTAAATGGGATGAGGCATGGCTGATGTCCAGACCACTTACACGTCAGCCCAAAACGATTGGCTTATGCCTGCGTGGGTCAGCCACTCATTGGATATTGTGAGAATCATTACAAACTCCAAACTCAGTGAAGAGAAAGACTTGTACACCAGCCTATGAGGCTGCAGACCAATCAGTGATGCTGCAAATTTACTGAGTTCTTTTATGAAGATGCAGCATGCTGGACCCTGGTGTTCATGGGAAGTTTTGGTCACTTGGGATACCTTTCTGCTTGGTCCACCATGCACCACTGCTGTAAAAGGGGCCTAATGCACAGCTCAGTGAGAAGCAATGTATATTAGATCTCGTTAGCATTCATGGGGTTAAAAAATCGCCTTTAAATATTTGCGTGCCAGAGAGCTATTCAACATATTGCGTCACATACATCTCTGGCACTCAAAGGGTTAAATTAAAGCTTTGCAATGCATGGATGCCCCTGTGTCAGACAGAGTTAAATGGAAATACTGTGATAATTCCTCCCATATAATGCAGTTGGTTTGCCCCAGAACCTCTCCTCCTTTCTTTGTGCATATGGCCGTTACAATGACCACTGTTGCCTGTCACGCATTTACATAACCGTACAAACGATCAGTGAAGGAGCTACAACTGAAGCCATTTCAGTATTCAAGTGTTCTATGGAAATGTAATGATGTTAACCTTTTCCCGTTTTTTTGAGCTGGTTCTCGCTCATTTCACGGTAATGTCCAATCCATTCGTTATTAATGTTGGATATCGTTGTAATGTTTTAATTGAATTAATGACAGCATTATCCTTTTCAAGATCCATTAGGAGGTATTGATTTCTGAGCATCACAACAAGATTTCCATTACATTTCACTTATGCCTCATTATTTCGAAAAAACCTGGCAGGAAAACAACTGCCCAAGAAATTGTGTGAAGAAACAGCCCAATATAGAAATCTCCAATTAAAACAAGAGCTGACATTTCATGTTAAGGAGGTATTAGCAGCAATCCCATAACACTGTATTGTTCTAGAAATCTTAGCTCACAAGTACTACTACTACTACTACTACACAGAGGATAGGTCTGGTGTTCCACAGGGAGATGTTTTGGACACCCTGAAACACAGT
The DNA here is from genome assembly GCA_037306005.1 of Rhinophrynus dorsalis. Classification (NCBI taxonomy): domain Eukaryota; kingdom Metazoa; phylum Chordata; class Amphibia; order Anura; family Rhinophrynidae; genus Rhinophrynus; species Rhinophrynus dorsalis. The sequence goes on from CM074725.1 coordinate 228,149,470, forward strand.
GAATGAGAATAAAGCGATAGTAATACTTCATTTTAACTTTATTTTATTTTGTATGCATTAAAAAAACATGAAGAATGATATAAGTCTTATCTCTGAAACCTTTATGGTTTGAAAGATATTCACAAGCAAAGTTCCCCCCTCCCGCCCCTTTTGCCTAGTGTAAGTCATCTCTTCTCAGATGTGGAATGCAGTCCATAGACCAGACAGATAACAGCAGGGGACAATCTTCTTCCTATAAGAACAATGAAAGCCCTGCCCCCCTTGACAAGTTTTTCAGGTTTTTCCCTTATCTTAATTGAAGATTGTCCCTCTCTGCAGTCTACCTGGGCACCTCCCTTCTGCTCTGGCTGAACAGTGTTACATCAGTAAAAGGGGTGGGAGAGGGATACTTTGTCACTGAATTACTCTGGAACTACAACTCTGACAGAATTGAAATAACACTCTCCAAAGTCCAAATACTATGATGATTAATTAGAGCTGCTTTTATTATGAAACATTACTATCCCTTTAAAGGGATAGTAATGTTTCATAATAAAAGCAGCTCCAATTAATCTTCATAGTACAACAAAGAAAAATATAGGCGATCCTACCACAGTCCACTTGAAAGATATAAAAGTTTTCTTATTGAATACTTCAGAGGTGCTGCTATTCGTCGTGGTGTCCTCAGTCTCACCTCACAGTCGATAACCAATATAAAAAAGAAAAATAGACAAAAGCGCAACCTCTAAATGTACACTGTATTAAAAAATAAATAGAATTAGAGTCCCCTGCGGTGACTATATGCACTCACCAGATGAATTCTTGAAAATGTGTTCGTAAGTAATGTACAAAGGAATCCTAGTGCTGATGATCCTTCCACAATGTCGGTTCTGCTGTAGTTCTCAGTAGTGTATTCCAGCGTGTAGTCGCGGGATAAGTGGCTTCCGATTGGCTTCAATACGCTATGAGTCTGGTGCTTTCTTGCAGGTCAAGTCGGGTCGCGTGATGTAATACAGTGTATCAGCTCCGGGGCGGACTGACAGGACCCAGGGCCCCTGGTCCAAAAAGAGGTCTGGGCCCCCTGCAGAAATCTCCACATTGCCCCCTTCATCTCATCTCCACAATGCCCCCTTCATCTCCACATCGCCCCTTCCACCACCATGCCCCCTCATCTCCACGCTGCCCCTACCTGCAGTCTCTGGTGGTCTAGCGGCGTGGCTTAACACTGAGAAGTCCCGCGCGCTCCTAGTAATGCAGAGGCTGGGAGATGATGTCATCTCCCAGCGCTCTGTATTAGTACAACAGCGCGCCGGCGGCCGTGATTTGAAAGCAGCTGATCAGCGCTGGAAGCGGCGGCAGGCCCCCTTCGGTCACGGGCCCTCGGTCCGTGACCGAATGCCCGTATGGTCAGTCCGCTCCTGATCAGCTCAGCTCCTCCAGAGTCATCAGTTCAAGAAGATTCATCCAAGCCTGATCCCATTCCAAAAGAAGTGACTCCTAATTCATGTGTCGTGACTTCCTAGCTATCCAGGGCCTCACAAATACAGAATGCCGCATTCATAGCGTATTGAAGCCAATCGGAAGCCACTTATCCCGCGACTACACGCTGGAATACACTACTGAGAACTACGGCAGAACCGACATTGTGGAAGGATCATCAGCACTAGGATTCCTTTGTACATTACTTACGAGCACATTTTCAAGAATTCATCTGGTGAGTGCGTATAGTCACCGCAGGGGACTCCAATTCTATTTATTTTTTAATACAGTGTACATTTAGAGGTTGCGCTTTTGTCTCCTTTTCTTTTGTAATCTTCATAGTATTTGGGCCATGGAGAGTGTTATTTCAATGCTGTCAGAGTTGTAGTACAAGAGTAATTGAATGATAAAGTATCCCCCTCCTGTCCCTCCTGTTCACAGCACACAGAAGGGAAGTGTGAACGCACTCCTTGGGGCAGCCGGGAGGGAGGTGGGTGGAGAAATACGACCTGGACTGGATATTAAGACACATGTAACATAGGACGATACTAGTCCAGCATGTGAGTACAGACTTTGCCTACTTCAAAAGCCTTTACCTTTAGGGGGTGCATAATAGGACCCCCTGTTCAGCACTCCCGCATGTTGTACTATGATGCTGAGATTCAAGATATATCATTGAAATACTTCAAGTGCTACTTATACCAGGCAGCGGGTACATAATAGGACACCTTGTCCAGCACCCCCGCACGTGGAATAACACCATACACCAATGGAAGATTGTCACAGGCGTCACCAACACCAATTAATTTATGGAATACACAGACTGGAAGCTTTTGTCCAGTAACCCTTTAAGAGAATACTGTGCTCAATGAGAACAACAAAGGATTTCTATTGTTTTCATTAACCTCAATTTATGCCTGTCTCACACACCCAAAAGAGATTTTCCTCATTCGATTAGATCTTTCATCATATGGACCACAACATGGGCAAGAACAACAATTTGTTATCCTCTAGCCAATGCAAGTAACACTGACTTAAAGGGATAGTAATATTTCGTTTTAACTTTATTTTATTTTGTAGGCATTAAAAAAAACATGAAGAACGATATAAGTCTTATCTCTCAAACCTTTATGGTTTAAGAGATATTCATAAGCAAAGTTTCCCCTCCCGCCCCTTTTACCTAGTGTAAGCCATCTCTTCTCAGATGTGAATCTGGTTGTAAGACCAGACAGATAACAGCAGGGGACAATCTTCTTTATATGAAAACAATGAAAGCCCTACCCCCCTTCACAAGCTTTTCAGGTTTTTCCCTTATCTTAATTGAAGATTGTACAGAGGGACAATCTACCTGGGCACCTCCCTTCTGCTTTGGCTGAACAGTGTTACATCAGTAAAAGGGGCAGGAAGGGGATACTTTGTCATTGAATTACTCCTGAACTACAACTCTGACAGAACTGAAATAACACTCTCCAAAGTCCAAATACTATGATGATTAATTAGAGCTGTTTTTATTATGAAACATTACTATCCCTTTAACTCTTCCCCATCAAACCACTAAATAGTTAACTCTAGAAGTTATCGTGATGCTCAACATGTTCACAACCAGACGATATTCGGAATACTGCCATGTAGCCCAGCTCTACATTTAATGTTCTAGGAATATTTATTTATGATGAGCCTTTGTACATTGCATCTAATAGAGACACTGCAACTGAAGACATTGTAAATGCCTGCTTGTTCGGTTAACTAATCCATAGTAGGATGTAGATACACCTGCACCCCTCTATAATATTCACTCATGCTTGATTACATTGTATCTTTAGGTCTACAATGTACACTGTAACATTACACAACATTGACTATTCCCTTAGTACGCTGTAGCCCAGACAAGACACTACGGTGTCCCGCAAGATTAACTCTAACACTAATACCGATCTGTCTCTGTTTAGAGAGAGCCATCATATGTACTCACATATAATTCTGTAGTCCATCACATGGAAGAGTCAGCCATGCTACAAATGTAGTTAACACTTGAGATCCCACACTCGTGTATACGTTACAGCGGGATAGAGTTCTTACTGTGCGCTGCAATGCACTGGCACCCGAACTCTATCACTCTAACATAGTGTACTTAGTAAGTGGAATCTTTATGTAGACAGTAAAATTACCTGATCGATTTAAAAAAAAAAAAAAATAAAATAAAAAAAAATAAAAAATAAAAAAAAATTGAAGCTTGGGGCAATCTAATGCATTATTAGCGCACTATGCGGCCCAACTGCACTTTTCAGTGTCCCAAGCTGGCAACAAACCTGCCGCAATACCCCCCCACACACACCATACAGCAGTGTTAAAGCCTATTATTTATAGTGAGGAGGACAGAATTAAATGCACAATGTAATGAGGAATATACAAAGAGAAGTCCAGATACTGTACAAAAAAAAAAAAATTATATATAAATAGATATGATTGTTGTATGAAGGACACCTACCTCGTTAATCCTTCAGTTAATTGAAGAGCTACTTATTCCTATAAATAAAAGGACACCTTTATCCTCTCCACACAACCCGTTACTAGACAGATGGCACTCCCACTCTTTGCGCATACAAAGAAACGTTTCACTGATATCAACCCCTAACCTGCGCTCTTATGTTATAGGGGTCCTTTTTAATTCAAGTCTGCATATCTGTAAACTTTAATGAAAACTTTGTGTCAGGTTAGCCAAAAAACAGCAAAAATATATTTAAGGAGATATAGGCATATGCCAATGTAAGCCTACTGCATGCGTTACCAGTGACGTTTCATATGCTAATTAAGCCCTGTGTACACCAGGAGACTATCAAGGTGATAGGTCTACTGATTTTATCAGCTAAACCAGGGAACCGCGGCACTTGGGGAGCTCCTCGTTTCTTAAAAAGACTAACAAATATGGGAATGCGGAGATTAAAACGTGTAATTATGAAAATGGTTATGTATGTACTATAGGCTTGTTTTTATTATTCTGATTCTATTGCCTAATAAATACAGTTACCCATGTGTCCCCTTCATTAAACCCATGACAAAAGACTCCCATCATGTTAGGAGTGCCCCAAAAATTGTCTGATTGGACACTATGGGTGTCTGAAAATTAAAGGGATAATAATACTTCATTTTAACTTTATTTTATTTTGTAGGCATTAAAAAAACATGAAGAATGATACAAGTCTTATCTCTGAAACCTTTATGGTTTAAGAGATATTCACAAACAAAGTATCCCCCCCCGTTCAACCAGATCAGAAGGGAGATGCCCAGGTAGACTGCAGAGAGGGACAATCTTCAATTAAGATAAGGGAAAAAGCTGAAAAACTTGTCAAGGGGGGAAGGGCTTTCATTCTTTTCATACAAAGAAAATTGTCCCCTTCTGTTATCTGTCCTGTCATACAACCAGACTCACATTTGAGAAGAGATGGCTTACACTAGGCAAAAGGGGCGGGGAGGGGAACTTTGCTTGTGAATATCTCATAAACCATAAAGGTTTGAGAGATAAGACTTATATCATTCTTCATGTTTTTTTAATGCCTACAAAATAAAATAAAGTTAAAACGAAGTATTACTATCCCTTTAACAAACCAACTGACCTAAACACTAGTTTAATAATTTTGTAAAAAAAAAAAAATCACCTAATAATGTATAAGACATTTTTATTTAGAAAACTATTGAGTTATTTACATGTATAAATCAGGGCTGTCCAAGTAAAGTCCTCAAGGCCACCAACAGGCCAGGATTTAAAGATTAAGCACAGGAGGGCCAATCAAAAAGAAGGAGCCACTGACTAACTCATCTGTGCTTTATCAGGGAAATGATTAAATACTGGTCTGTTGATGGCCTTTGAGGACTGAATTTGGACAGCCCTGGATGTAGAGCAATGGGAAATAGAAGACAAAGGGGGAGATTTACTAAGTGGTGATAAAGAGGTGATGAAGTGGAGATGACTTCTCCAGTCTATCCCTTCTCCGGTTCCTATGTTATCCTATACAGCCTGTGCACAAAGATCTCCAAAGCTGATAAATCTTAGTGCATTGGCTCCATAGTATAACATAGGAACTGGAGAAGTGATAAACGGGGGAAGTCATCTCCACTTTATCATCTTAGTGAATTTCCCCCAAGGAATCTGCAATCTATTTATCAATGAAGTTGGCCAACGGCAATGACATTTGTAGCCCAACGGGAGCTGGAGGGCCACAGGATGCTCATCTCTGATCTATACACACTATACAGGACCTCTGTTTTAACATATTGAAGAGGACTTTGTCCGAAGTGTAAACCCTTAATTTTAAAGTAATGGCCTTTTTAACTCTAATTGCCAACAGGATGTGCAACTTATTGGTTTAAAAAGGTGTAAAGCTTTGTTACAAGTATTCATATGCAAGTGATTTTTGGAAGTCTCTACTGCCCCTTGAGGGAAGGAAAAGAAATCACTCCACCTATGATTTTAACTCCTTAAGCACAAGAGGGTGCACAACAAATTGCTTTGGAATACAGTGTGGACCGCTCTGGCACACAAGGGATAAACATTCTCTGGACAGGGACCTCACTACTGCACTGTTTAGGTCCGGCACAAAAATGATTATTAGTGTCACAACGGTATGTAAGAAGAGACCTCAGCGCTAAAATAAGAGCAGACAGCTGCTTATTTACACTGTGTTTGACTAAATACTGTGCATAAAGCTTTCTAGGTTTAAAAAAAAAAAAAAAAAAAAAAAAAAAAAAAAAAAATTTCTGCTTTGTGCCAAGGGGTAGGCAGTGTGGGCATTTGAGCATGCCAGTTCTCTGTGCCCTGTTTCACACCCTGCATAACAATGAGAAGAGGAAATCTGTGAAACATTTTTTTCTTCTTAACCCTTTTTATGCCAAAGAGGTAACCAAAGCATTGTAATGCATCGGATTCTATATGGAACTCAAAAAAGGTTAAGACTGCTACAGGGGTGGCATTAAGGTCTTGTTCTCATGAAAGTTATGCGCTGTTAGGGATGTGTACGGAAAGGTGAAGCAAGACCGTGCGACAGTGACAGAGAACACGCTACTACACAGCGTAGACACCAAGAGCCCTGAAGTTGAAAAAAGTAGGAATTAGTGTTTATTACACTGGAGGGGTTATCTCACCCAGTTTTACCATTTCTTACATAAAGTCTTAGAGAAATACATATGATGCCACATGCACAAAGCTAAAACGCAATTCTATAGAAAACCAACTACACATACAGCTCCCCAGTGATTTAAATGGGGTTTTTAAAATGAATGCATACTTGAGGGTTCTCCAGTACATTGGAAAGCCAGCAACACCAACTGGTGTACAAAACACACACACTGAAAAGAGGAGTATAAACACATACACACACTATGTAGGAGTACGCAGAGAACTGTAGGACAACTAATTCCCAGGCTGGGTATTTCTCCAGCCCTACTCTATGGGAGAGCTTAAGTCACTGACTACATCCCTCCATCATAAGGGACAGGAACAGCACCACCTGGTGGGCAGAAAAATAAACTGCACATTTATAGAAAAAAAATTGAGCTGCAATAGTGTTTAAATGAAAAATCTCCCACCAGCAGTAGCACCCTCGTTTTACTCAGCAGGAACAGATCTATGAAATACTTGTAATATTATATATACACACTTAGCTGCCTCCTACAATTACGGTCTGGTTTTTAATAGTTCTGTCCACCCCCTTTCCTGGGATTTCCAGCACTTACAGGTCTATGAGCAGCTGTTGAGACCAGTCACAGGTTCAGGAAACTCATAACCTAAAAGGAATCCAGGAGACAGCAGAGGAACATCTTAAAGGGACTGTAATGTCCCATAAAAACTTTTTATAGTTTTATAGAGCCTTAGAAAATAAGCAGAATGGCGCAAACCCTATCTCTCGAACCGCTATGGTTTGAGAGACATAGGCATTGAAAGTTCACCCCTCTCTTTCTCCTGACGTCAGAGTCTAGCTGACAGCAGCAGATTCAGGTCCGGGGACCAGCAGGCGGCTCTGCAGCAGAGCGGAGATTGTGTTATCTATAAAAAATTCATTAACTGGAAATGTCAACAAAGTGTGCTTGCAAACCAGACACACTTTGTAGATCTTTCCAATGAATGAATTCTTTATAGATAACGCAACCTCAGCTCTGCTGCAGAGCCTCTGAGTCGTATGACTATTCACCTGCTGTCAGCTTTACAGCTGATTCAGGAGAAGGGGAGGGAGGGGGAACTTTGAATACCTATATCTCTCAAACCGTAGTGGTTTGAGAGATAGGGTTTGCACCATTCTCAGGGGTGTGGAAATTTAAAAACGACTTGTCCAAGGGACTAAAACGGAAGCCCAATCTTCTTGTCCTGGCTGATCCACAAAATTATTATTATTTCAGTACAGCCACCAAAATACGTGTACCCAGTTAAGTGGGGTGTTATGTTTTTTTACCTTTTGACGCACACAGTTTTTTGGGACAAATGTATGCAGTAGGGGACAATCCAGGACCCTCTCGTGATCTGGGTGCCAGACTTTGTACTGCATCTCTAATCTGTGTGAGCACACCCCTCACAGAAAATGATCTCCAGGCCTGACCGTTTGCTTCTCTGACACTAAATGTCCCTTCCCTCAGCATGGGTATGGTGGAGACATGATAATACCCCTTGTTAATGGTGCCCATTGCGCCCTACCCTAAAAATGGCCCTAGCATAACATTTTAAACAACTGACAAACTTAAACATTATTGGTGATCACCCCTTATGCAATGTAGTATGAAAAATATCCCTCTTATTTTAATATTACATGTAATCAAAATACAGGTCACCAGATATTACAATTAATACTATGACAATCACAACAAATAATGGCCGTTGTGGATGAAACCTTTTCACAAATTTGCAGATAAACATCAATAGTAATGAGATAAAACAAATGGCAATACTTATTGTCCACCACATACACTCCATCTGTAATGCTTTTGGGAAGCTGTACCAGCAAAATCTTGAATGTGTCAGTGTACAGTTGTTATTCAGTAGACCTGTGAGGTCTCCTCCTGTACTGCATGTGAAACGTACAATGCCTGCACTGAAGGGATCAGTGAATTTCTGGCTTGTCAGAGCAGGTAGCAAGACGTGTAGAGTAGGGTTGCCTGCCAGGTCTCACAGTGCAATGATAGGAGAGCATGCATGCCTTCTACTTAGCATTGCCCCAAGACAGGGTAAAGAGAGCATGAGTATGGGGTATGAGAGAGGGAGTAAAGGCTCAACTTGGGGGTAAGGATGAAGATCATGTCAGGACGAATAAGTTAATGTAATCATGACAAGGTATTGGTATTAGTAGTATTTAATGTGTGAGTGAAGAGGATGTGAGAATTAAAGGGCAACTATCTTCCAAATAGTTACCTATGGGCAGATCTGTTCCCCTGGAAGCAGACCTACCCATGTCTATGAAGCGTCCTTAAAGCTCTATTTCATCCCATCACCTTGCAACGTTAGCTGACAGGTAGTGGGCCGAATCTCACTCCTCCCGACCCCTGAATACCAATACAGAGATAGATAGATAGATAGATAGATAGATAGATAGATAGATAGATAGATAGATATAAAATAAATGAGAAAACAAAAAAAAAAAAAAAATTCACATCCGGCTCTGCTTGCATGAAGCAGGGCATGTGAGAAAAACGTACCTGACCGGCACCCAGAACTACATGTCCCAGGCGTCGGGTGATATAAGTTCCACATTCCCGATTCTGCTTATTCTCTAAGGCTTTATAAAACTATAAAAAGTTTTTATGGGACATTACTGTCCCTTTAACTATATCAATGGAAGGGGAGCCAGTTCCATGAACTATTTCACGTCTGGACCAGATAGGGCTCCAGTCTGCAGAGACACTGATTCATACAAAATGTCATCCAAGCTCTTGAATGCGAATGGCAACAGCGCATTGCTTTGAAATATACTGGAGACCTCTCTAGCACCCAAGAGGTTAATTCTGCTGCCAGCTTCCCCCCAAAAAACTTTGTTTCAACACCCCCCAAAAAGGTATAGTAGTCGAGCAATAAAAGTAGAGCTTTGATTATAACATACAATTTTTGGAACATTTTGCAGTATGTATATATAACCACTATCTTAGATGTGGATAACGCCCTCCCCTTCTGGCCATGTCACTGATCTGCTCCTGCAGGTCCGGATGGAACGCAGTGAGGGACAAACTTCATTAAGCATAAGGAAAGCCATGCTCTCCTTCGTCAAGGGGTCAGATTTTTCCTTATACTTAATAAGTAAAGTTTGTCTCTTGCTACGTCTGCCCGGTCCCACAAATGGATTCGCATTCAATGTGAGGCGGCCAGAAGGGGCGGGAGGGGGATATTTTCAGCTAAGATATTAGTAGAACTACAGAAAAGTGAGTGACTATATATACTGCAAAATGTTCCAAAAATGTTATGTACTAAATCAGGGCTCTGCTTTTATTGTGCTATTACTATCCCTTTAAGGACCAGAGGTGTGTGTAACTCAGTGCAAAGCAAGGCATATGTCCCTGGTTCTCAAGGGGTTAAATGCTACACTGCCATGTTTACATTTCTTTTTTTATCAGACCAAATGCTTCAAAGGGGACAAATTCCTCAGATACCCAGTGATTTATGTGGGGCTTTTCACCCTCTTCAGCTCTAGGGAGATCTGCAGTGGGTTACAAACTATCATTCAAAGGATGAAAATTTTAACACGTATTGTCCCCCTTCCCCCGCACTGTGCAGTTGGTTTGCTCTAGAAATGCCCCCCTTACGGAGTAGGGCCATTAGGACACTCTGCAAAAACAGCAATTCTGGATAATGAACCAAGTGCAGAATGGACAATAAATACCATGTGCAGCCCCAGTAGATTTACATGGGGATTTTACATCTTTGAATACTAGTGATTTTAAAGACATCTTGCTTTGTGGTGTTTGAGACCTGTAGCATTCACGGTGTTTTGCAATGTGCTGTGTACCCTTACGCAATACGCTGGAGACCTCGCTAGCACTCAGGGGGTTAAAAAGCTCTATTCCAGTGCATGAGAATTTAGGAATTTGTATTTGTCCCCTATGGTGCAGTAATTCCAATTTACTTTGATACATATGGGCCTAAGGGACGTATTAGAGCTACAGAGCGCTACTGTAATTCCAGGACGCACTGTGCCACCAACTGGGTGATTAAACAAATTCTTAAAATTGCCATTTATTTCAATCTGGTTTTTAACCCCCTAAATGCTATAGAAGACGCCATACACTGCTAAGCATTGTGTTTGAGACCTTGTTAGCATTTAAGGGGTTAAAATTACTATTAGTAGGAATTTGTTTGATTATATGGTAAATCTGTTCTGCCCCACAGTTGCTCCTCTTTTGTTTTGTGGATAAAACACTAAGGACGAGGTGGTAACAAATGGTGTGTAATCAGCATTAAATCTAAAAAACCACAAACATTCTTACGCCATGGTCTGTCATTTCTCAGACATATTACCGTAATTTTTGGCATCCGATTCCACCATCTTAAAAGTGGGCGTGGTTTATTCTACAGTCATATTGCTAGGTATATTCCAAAAAAATATTCTTTTAACCGTCGCTTTTTTGTCTAACATCATTTTTATTTTGATGGGGGAAAAATTGTCTAAACTTGCGCAAGACAAATTAAAGTACTGTTAGCAGGAGCAAGAAACAGTACTATAGCGTTAACTAGTTAAAAAAAAAAAAAAAAAAAAAAAAAAGTCTTTCAAAATTTATTGTTTGAAGAGCCACCAATCTGTCAAATGACCAGAATCTCCATCTGTCAGCTAGACCGCTGACGTCTCTGAAAGGGGAGGGATGCTTCGATCTCTCAAACTATAAAGGTTTCAGAGATGGGAGGTACGTTACTGTATTTCTATTTTTAATATCTACAATATTAGAATTTCTTAAAACCAACAATTACTATCCCTTAAAAGGGATAGTAATGTTTCATAATAAAAGCAGCTCTAATTAATCATCATAGTATTTGGACTTTGGAGAGTTATTTCAATTCTGTAAGAGTTGTAGTACAAGAGTAATTCAATGACCAAGTATCCCCCTCCCACCCCTTTTACTGATGTAACACTGTTCAGCCAGATCAGAAGCGAGGTGCCCAGGTAGACTGCAGAGAGGGACAATCTTCAATTAAGATAAGGGAAAAACCTGAAAAACTTGTCAAGGGGGGCAGGGCTTTCATTGTTCTCACAGTAAGAAGATTGTCCCCTTCTGTTATCTGTCTGGTCTTACAACCAGATTCACATCTGAGAAGAGATGGCTTACACTAGGTAAAAGGGGCGGGAGGGGGAAACTTTGCTTGTGAATATATCTCAAACCATAAAGGTTTGAGAGATAAGACTTACATCGTTCTTCATGTTTTTTTTAATGCCTACAAAATAAAATAAAGATAAAACAAAGTATTACTATCCCTTTAAAGACAAAAAAAAAAAAAAGTCTATCTGAAAATTTTCATCTCAAAGACAGACATTTTATAACATCAGAACTTTTAAAGCGCAATATTTATCAAGATCTTCTTACCGTCATTTTTAATTCTTTAACCCCTTAAAGACCCTCTACGGTTCTGGCACATCATGGGTAGATTTGCGTCAAGGACCCATGACGTGCCAGGACCATCATGGAATTCAGGGCTCCCTGCGAGGCTGCATGCCGTTCGGGGAGCACTGAAATTGAATTGCGGGGGGGGGGGGGGGGGGGGAAGGTCCATGGTCCTTAAGTGACGGCAGCATGCAAGATCGGCCGTCCTTAACCCTTTGAGTGCCACAGTGGTACGCAACGTATTCAAAGTACCACTCTGGCACTCAAAGGGTTAAGGGGTTAAGACATTTTCAAATGAGACAGATTTACTGCTGAAAATAGTCCTTTTACCACCAATTCATGATCCTACAATGTTTCCATTACGACGACTATTTGAACATCCTATATAATAATTCGCTAATGTAGGTTTGTCTGAAGAGGTCATGCGCAGAGAGGAGTACGGTCTGAATTCAGAATGCTACGGCGCGGGCAGTCTCTACTGTGCATGACCACGCCGTAGCCGTTGCTGCCTAGCATTGTGGCCCGTGTACACGAGCTGTTCAATTGGTCTCGCTATAAGTGTTCGAGACACTCCTAGATTTTTTTTTTTTAACAGAAATATTATCCAATCTATATCTAGATTTATATCATGTAAATAAAGTTATACACGGATTAGCATCAGGATTTAACGAATATGTAAAACTCACTTGAAAACAGAAATAAAAATAAATACATTCAGTAATCGGAACAGAGGCGGGTTTTAAGCCACAAGACCAGCACAAATAAATGAGCGAACTAGGAAACCGATATGCATTATAATAACATAAAAACGCAATCCATCACTTCAATTGACTTATTAGATCAGCACTGTATAATTTACCCTAACCAGGAATAAATGTCCTCATCTAACCTCTCTTTTCTATTCACATGAAAGCTTTCAAATATTAGGATGCAGATCTTACTGCTGCTCAATTTAGATTTCCATACTATGTAAAGAAACAGTTTGTACACCGTACTATAAGGGGTCATTGTGTTCAGGATCCATAAACGCATATACCCTGTTGTTATCCTCTTTAGATGCTAGAGTTTTCTCCATGTACTGCAGCACAATGCTTCTAAGACCTCTACAGCACCCAATGGGTTAAAAAACAAATTACAGATACATAGATACAGATAGATAGATACATAGATACAGATACATAGATAGATACAGATAGATACAGATAGACATAGATAGATACAGATAGATAGATACAGATAGATAGATAGATAGATACATACATACATAGATAGATGGATAGATACAGATAGATGGATAGATACATACATACATAGATAGATGGATAGATACAGATAGATGGATAGATACAGATAGATGGATAGATAGATACAGATAGATACATAGATAGATCAGTGGTTCTCAACCTGTGGGTCGGGACCCCTTTGGGGGTCGAATGACTATTTGCCAGGGGTTGCCTAAAACCATCAGATATTTATATTTCGATTCATAACAGTAGCAAAATTACAGCGATGAAGGAGCAACAAAAATAATTTTACTGTTAGGGGTCGCCACAACTTGGGAAATTTTATCAAAGGGTCACGGCACTAGAAAGGTTGAGAACCGCTGAGATAGAGATAGAGACAGATTATATAAAATCCCTAAACCTCCAGAATCACCTATATTTAATTTATTTAAAAAAAAATAACATTTATCTGATATTTAGCATTGTAGGTTTATTCAAATTAGCTAATACCAGCCAGCAGGAAGTGACAGATGGGAGGAAGAGCAGTGTGAAATGCTGGTATTTGGCTGGCATGCCGACCAGTACTGTCTAACTTACATAAACATAAATAGCAAATATCTCAAACTATTGTATTAAATTAAGAAATGGCTAACAAATGCATGATATTTTGAAAATGCTTACAAATAAATCAGTTCCACATTAACCCTTTGAGTGCCAGAGAGGTATGGAATGCATTCCATACCCCTCTGGCACTCAAAGGGTTACAAAAAAAACACAAAAAAAAAAACAAACCAAAAACTCAGAATCAACATCTAAAAACAGGAATGCCCGACGAAGACCGGGTGATTTTTGGCCCTATGGAATATCCAAATATAATAATACTTGATCTTAACCTTTGGAGTGCCAGATGGGTATGCAATGGGTTAAACAGGCAGTTATCTAATGCAAAAGGAGATAAATTTAAAGTAAAATGTAAGGCAGCTTATTTGCCTAGCCATAAATTATATTACTACACCTGAATGTGTGCATTCTAGTCTCAAACATCTGACTGCCAGAGAAGTATTAACCACATTGCACTATGTTATTTAGTATAATGTGGCCTTCAATTTTCTGTTTTTTTCCCCTATTCTGGCCCAGGGGACGACGACAAAAAAAACAAACTTTAGCCAACTTGATCTAAAGGGTATCGGTATTATTATAGATAACAATGGACCAGTTTTAGTGCGTAAGATGTATAGGAATCCTAATATTCCTGGTGTCTCACTCCATAAACTCTTAAATGTGTATAGTATCAATAACACTTAATACAATGTAGGTCCATTAACTAAAAAGGAGCACTATTTTCTACGCCAACACCAGTGCAGTGTTTTTGTAAAGGGGGTACACTAGGTTTAATTTTACTCCAAAAGGGAGGAAGAAACTGCATTATTTTTATCACAAACACCACTATTTAGCAAGCAAGATATGAACTGTAACATACTAACTGCGCCACGGGTGACAAATTTTGATTTAAATAGGCCTTTTAATCCCTTGAATGCCAGAAAGATTTACAAAACACATTGCTACACAATGCATGCAAGCTCTCTCAGCACTGAAATGGTTAAAATGCCAATTTAAATAAACAGGAATTTGGGGACGGTTTAGTTGTCCTTCCCTTCTTGCTCATCATTCTCTGTACTGAACGAGGGCTTTAAGGTCATAGTCTGTAAGATAAAATGGGTGCAATTCAGCGGCAAGTCAACTGCATCATATTTGCACTGATTTATATGGGGTTTTTAACCTCTCGAATTCCAGAGATGGCTTCAAAGTATTATGTAGCAATGACCTTTCCAGCATTCAAGTGGTGGGAATTTTCATTTATTCCCTATGGTGCAGTTGGAATGCTCTAGAACGTCCCCTGTTTAGGATTCCTGAATACCACCCCCACCCACCCCTGTGATAAAACAATGTGTCTTCTCTCGTACCCCCCTCCCCTCTTGGAGTAATTAACCCTTTGAGTGGCAAAATGATGGGCAATGCATTGCAGAGCAATGCATTGCTGACCCATCATCTGCCACGCAAAAGAGTTAGCTGAACATGGCCTTTATACATCTATATTTTTAACCCTGTGAATGCCAAAGGAGCATGCAACGCATTGCTCTGCAAAGTTGCATACTCCTCTGGCACGCAAAGGATTAATAAATCAAACCTATAAAACTACTCACAGAGGAGTTATGCTTCTTTTTACTTGGGGATCCTACACTGTATTGAGAAGAATATTACGGACACTGGGTTCATCATTTATGATGATTTCCATAGTGGTGATTTTGTAAAAAGGAAGCTACCGCGTTCACCTCAGTCTGTAACCGGGTATACTGCCCAGCTGGTGGACCTGTAACAGTATATTGCCCTGCTGGTGGACCTGTAACGGTATATTGCCCTGCTGGTGGACCTGTAACGGTATATTGCCCTGCTGGTGGACTTGACTTGTATAATGTCAGATTAAAAGGCCTTTTTAACACTGTTCAGCCAGAGCAGAAGGGAGGTGTCCAAGTAGATTGCAGAGAGGGACAATCTTCAATTGAGATAAGGGGAAAAACCTGAAAAACTTGTCAAGGGGGGCAGAGCTTTCATTGTTCTCAAAGGAAGAAGATTGCCCCCTGCTGTTATCGGTCTGATCTTACAACCAAATTCCACATCTGAGAAGAGATGGCTTACACTAGGTAAAAGGGGTGGGAGGGGAAACTTTGCTTGTGACTATCTCTCAAACCATAAAGGTTTGAGAGATAAGACTTGTATCGTTCTTCATGTTTTTTAATGCCTACAAAATAAAATAAAGATAAAACGAAGTATTACTATCCCTTTAAAGGGGACCACCCCAGTACAAATGTTTGTTAAAACATTAGATTACCTAGGCATTAGGTGGAACTCTTGATTTATTTTTCCTTTTTTTAAATCTTCTGTTGCAGATAACGTTTAAAGTCTGCACTTCCGTATAGACTGCAGGTACAGCTCTATACCTGCAGTCTATAACTCTGCCTCCCCTCCCTCTATCCAACCTCCTCCGATGACAGAGGCTTCTGTCTGAAAGTTGAAGCAGTCTCATTGGCAGAGATCGATATCTAGCCAATGAGAGTGCTCCAGTCTACAGATAGACTCCTCCGTCATCTGAGGAGGATCGATAAGGGAGGGGAGCGGAGGAAGAGTGACAGACTGTGAGTATAGCGCTGTACCCATAGTCTATACGGTAGTGCAGACTTTAAACATTAAAATTTCAGCAAAGTCGATTTTTTTTTTTAAATATATATATATATATATATATATATATATATATATATATATATATATATATATATAATCTAACATTTAACAAACATCTGTAGTGGGGTGATAGATCCCCTTTATCCCTTTGAGTGTCAATGCATTGCGCACCCGTCTGGCGCTCAAAGGATTCAATCCTGACTGTGTAGTTATTTCTTTGTCCCCTATGGTGCAGTTGACGTGCTGCTGAATTGCACCCATTTTGTCATCTTACTGACTATGACCATAAGACCTTCATGCAGAAGAGAGAATGATGAGGAAGAAGGCAGGACGCCTAAAATGTCCCCAACTTCCTGTTGATTTAAATTGGCATTTTAACCAACTAAATGCTAGAGAGAGCGTCAATTGCATTATGTAGTAATGTGTTATATATCTTTCTGGAATTCAAGGGATTAAAGGGATAGTAATACTTGAAAATAATTTTATTTTATATTGTAGCCCTTAAAAAAACATTAAAAATGATATACGTCTTATCTCCCAAACCTTTATGGTTTGGGAGATATTCACAAGCAAAGTTTCCCCCTGCGTGACATCACTGTTCTAGCTCTCAGATTTGGAATCCGGTCCTGGGACTGGCTGTGGCTCTCCAGATGTGCCGAGATCACAATCTTTAAAAAGAATTTCTTCATTGGAATGGTCTACAAAGTGTGCTTGCAAGCCAGGAACACTTTGTAGACTGTTCCAATTAAGTCGTTATTTTTAAAGATCGTGATCTCGGCACTGCTAAAGAGCTACCGTTTGATCTGTGGACCGGATTCCAAATCTGTCAACTAGATGGCAGACTTGGCTGAAACAGCCAGGAAAAAGTAACTTTACTTTATTTTACTTGTGAATATCTCCCAAACCATAAAGGTTTGTGAGATAAAAAAACATTAAAAATGATATCAATTCTTAAGGGCTGCAATCTAAAATAAAGTTATTTTCAAGTATTACTATCCCTTTAAAAGGCCTAGGATTAAAGGAGGTTATTTGAAGCCCACTTGATAAAAGGTAGTGTTACAACTTAACCCTTTGAGTGCCAGAGGGGTACGCATTGCTTTGCAATGCGTTGCATACCCGTTGGCACTAAAAGGGTTAACCCTGTGTGCTCAATGCACTGCACGGTGTACTCCTTTAGTGCTCAGTGAGTTAATATTCCCTGCTTTCTCAGCAATTCCCCCAGACCTAGAAACATTCTGGCAGTATGGAGAGCCGCTTCTGAACCTTATCCCTGGGGACCTGACACAGAGAAGGTTTCTGAGGCAACCACCTAACATTGTGTTCTCGTGCAAGTTATGTGCCACATTAATCTGTGTGATGTAGCACAGGCGTTTCATACCAGCTCAAAAATAAATAAATAAATCCTTATATAGTTTGTGGCCCCCAAGGGCAGGTTTGAGAGCCCCTGGCATTCATTATATTCTGACAAATTTCAGGTTCCATTTTTTATTTTTTAAAGGTTGGTTACCTTTTCCATGTCAGACCCTCCTACGTTAAAGGGACAGTAATACTTCCTTTATGGAGGTTATAATATTGTAGGTATTAAACAAACAAATCCATCTATGTATTTTTGTCATAACTTTGCTAGTTTAAGAGTAAATGCAATGTAAAGTTTATCCCCCCCCCCCGCCCCTTTTAAGTACATTGCTGCTCTGTCCATCAGACTTGGATTCTGGTCTGCAGACCGGACGCTTATCTGGAGAGGCGAAATAGCAGTGCATAGAAAGGAAATCTTCATGACAATGGTCTATAAAGTGGGCACGGTTTGAGGTAGTAGTCCGTTGTCAAGAAGATTTCCTTTCTATGCACTGCTATTTCTAATCTCTACAGATAAGCAGTCCGGTCCGCAGACCAGAATCCAAGTCTGACAGACAGAGCTGTGATGTACCTAAAAGGGGTGGGAGGGGTAAACGTTACATCGCGATTACTCTTAAACTAGCAAAGTTTTGGTAAAACTATATAGATGGATTTGTTTATTTATTCGATACCTACAATATTATAGACCCCACAAAGGTAGCATTACTATCCCTTTAAAAGTATATACACAAGAGAGATGATTATTAGTAGATTGAACCGCAGATCTTACTAGATATAAGAAAACAAAAAAAGAGTACATTCATTTCTTTTCTTAAGTGTATTCAATCAGTATTTTTGAATCACTCATTTGCAGGATAGAGATCAGTTCAGTTCTTGCATTTCCCCAACTGGGTTATATACCGATTAAAATTTCAATCAACTTTATTAGTTTAGCATTTAAAAACAAGTGTATATGTTCCTTTAAATAAAAAACAAAACAAAAAAACAAACAAACATAGTAATCCTGTTGTTTCAGGATTACTATACGAGTTATTGAGTCCTTAAGGGGTTAAAGACTGTGAAATCAGCTGTACAAAATGTATACACCGGAACCAGAGTTTGCAGAACTTCAAACACTTCAAAATGTCTGAATAATCCACTAGTGCATCTGCACTCCACATACACATTCTGGTGGGCACAGCACAAAGCAAGGACTAGAAAACTGTTCCCTCCCCACAAGAAAAATATTGCTTCTGTTGCTCTACATTTTGCTGCATCAGTGAGATGTTGCTGCATGGTGCAAAATTATACTTCTTCAGAAATCAGGAAAGATTGGGAGAATGGTGGAACTAAGCAAATGTGTCACTTTGTTGTAGAATAATTGTCACCTGTGACATAGGAACTGGACTACCTTCGTCAAACGAAGATGACAGGGTGCCACCGGCGTGTCCAATAAAACAAAGCAGTGATTATCTAAAGCAGTGTTTCTCAACCAGGGTGCTGTGGAACTTTGGTGTGCCTCGTACACTGACTTGGGGTGCCAGAATCTTCTAGAATGGCTTTTACACAAATGTTAAGGTTGAGTTTCCAAGGTATATTTAAAGACATAGTAATGTCAACATTTATATTATATTATTATATATATATATATATATATGGGATTGCTTAACCCTTTGAGTACCAGAGTGGTACGTAACACATTACTTTGCAATGTGTTGCGTACCACTCTGGCACTCAGAGGGTTAATTTAATTTTCTATAATGCACACTATCATTTGTAATGTCCTTATTTTTTTATTGTGCTTGTAAAATCGGGTTAAAAGTCCACCCCTTCCCATTACATCAGTCATATATCTCTCGGATCTGAAAGCGGCTCGCTTGACCGGACGGATCGCAAAGAGAGGCAATATTGTATGTGTCAGTATAAGGAAACCCTTGCCTCCCTACATGAAGTGGGGCAGGGATTTCCTTATGTTGACACAATATTGTCCCTCATTGAGATCCATCAAGTACAGCTTTCAAATCTGAGAGAACTATGACCGACTTAATGGAAAGGGAAGGAAGGGGGGACTTTTAACTCAATTTACAAGCAGAATACAAAAGATAAGGACATTACAAATGGTAGTATGCATTATATAAAATTAAAATGAGAAATTCCCAAATAAATGTATATGTTCACATTACTATCCCTTTAAGGGGCTAAAGGAATATTAATGTTTCACAATAAAAGCAGACCCAATTAATCTTCTTAGTATTTGGGCCATGGAGAGTGTTATTTCAAGAGTAATTGAATGATAAAGTGTCCCCCTCCCACCTCTATTACCTAGTGTAACACTGCTCACCTCAGATGTGGAATCTGGTCCATAGACCGGACAGATCACAGCAAGGGACAATCTTCTTACTGTGAGAACAATGAAAACCATGCTTCCATGACAGGCTTTACAGGATTTTTCCCTTATGCCAATTGAAGATTGTCCCTCTCTGTGATCCATCTGGACACCACCTTCCTGTTCTGAGGTGAGCAGTGTTACATCAGTAAAAGGGGCGGGAGGGGGATACTTTATCATTCAATTAATCTTGAACAACAACTCTGACAGAATTGAAATAACACTCTCCAAGGTCCAAATACCATGATGATTAATTGGAGCTTCTTTTATTATGAAACATTACTATCCCTTTAACAAGGAGTGGTCCGTGGAAGTGATCTACCTTTAAGAACCTCTTTGGTCATTGTTGGTGTGCTGGCACACGTGACCGATGAAGTGTACTGGTGACGAATGGGGGTCAGAGAGACCTCTCCGGTCTTGGACAGGTCAATTTCAGACCCAGTTGGTACTTACATTGCTCTCACAGGAACGCTGCAGTGACACGTGTCAGAACCATCACCGGTGCTTCAGAGAAAATTGATGGTCCTGACACGTCAGTCATTAAGGGGTAAAAAGATAATTGTTGCCCACAATAGGTTTGTTTTTTCTAACGCTGCTTGTGAGACCCAAGAAACACTATTTACAGTACCCTACAAAAAGTCTTCTGACCCCCTAATCAAATTCTTATATTACTGAATTACAAGTGTTACATTGAAATTTCATTGTTTGATATTTTGTTTTAAAATACAGGATCTCAAAATCAGTTGTTGTAAGTTGACGCTGATTTTATGATGGGAAATATGTTTAAGAAAAATAAAAGCTGAAATAGGTTGTTTGCCTAAGTATTCAAACCCCACACATTAATATATGGTAGAGCTAAAGCCACTTTTGGCTGCAACAACTGCTTTAAAGCAGAACCTTCATGCGCATACAAGTTACACCCTATTCATTGTTCGTATCCTGGGAGTCATGGAAGTAGCGTATTAAAGATTATGTGCCGGCATGATTTGCAATCATAACTGCATCAATAGAAAAGACATTGTAAAGTGGAATGTGTGTGTGTCCGTCCCTGTCTCATCACGGATAGGTTATTTGCAAACGGGGGAGTTGCATTGTACTGTACGGTACAGGCAAGGATGGACAGAGCAGGAGCACAGATCCCACTTCGCCAAGATGTCTCTGCTGTCCTAATGATGCAAGTCCCATACGACATTAAAGGGATAGTAATACTCAAGTATTACTAATCCCTATAGCAAAGTATTACTTAAAAAAAAAAAAACGTATTGCCCCCAGTGTCATCTCTCAAACCTTTATGGTTTGAGAGATGATCGCTTCAAAAGTTGCCATCTCCCTCCCCCCCTTCCCCATAGTAAGCGTTGTAGATGACTGCAGGGAAGAAAGTCGTACGACTTTCAGACGGCTCTCCAGCACAGCCGGATCTCGTTCCTAAAAAAGAAAACTTTCAATGAAATGGTCTTCGTGTGCTTGGCTTGCAAGCACACATAGAAGACCGTTTTAGTGAACGTTTTTTTTTTTGTTTTTTTTTTGTTAATGCTATCGCCGCTCTGCTGCAGAGCCGCCTGATGATCTCTGACCGGATTTCCCTGAGTCAGCTAGAATGCTGACTACAGGGAAGGGGGAGGGAGAGGGCAACTTTAGAAGCGATCATCTCTCAAACCATAAAGGTCTGAGAGATGACACTGGGGGCAATATGTTTTTGTTTTTTTTAAGTAGTACTTTGCTATAGGGATTAGTAATACTTAAGTATTACTATCCCTTTAAGATTGCAACTCTTGCCAGCACTTAACTTTAATACGCTAATTGCATGATTACCAAGATACTAAAAGTTGATTGGGGGTAACTTATATTTGCATGAAAGTTCAGCTTTAAGTCTTTAGTTGTACGTATGAACCAGCTGTGCACACAGCGTCAGAGAGATTTTGGCCCATTCTTCTTGAGAGATTTACTTCAAGTTGTCCAGGTTGCCACAGATTTTCAATGGGTTTGAGATCAGGACTTTGACTGTGCTGCTGTAGGACATTTACCCTTTTCTGTTCTCAGGTTACTCAAATGTTGGTTTGGCCTTGTGCTTGGGATCATTGTCCTGCTGAACAGTGAATTTCCTCTCAAGCTTCAGGTTTTCTTGTGGTCTGAACCAGGTTCTCTTGCTCTATTTCCTTGTATTTTGCTCCATCCATTCAAAAATGCTCAGTACCTGCTGAAGCCCAGCTGGGGCACTCATGTTTCCTTGCAAACTCCAGATATTCTTTCAGATGGTACTTTTTGAGCAACAGTTTCTTTATTGTCACCCTCACAAACAGGACTCGATATATTTGGCTGGTGCATCACTTGAACGACTGCCAGCCACTGAACTCTGTAGCCCTTTCAAAGTGATTGTCGGCCACTGTGGTTTCTCGCCCAAGACTCCTCCCCTTTGGGGCTCCTCCCTTTAGAGAGGAGCTCCAGAGGGGAGGAGAATAGAGTCTCCAAGACTCTTGCGCTCTGTGGCTTCTCTCATAAAAGTTTGACAGTGGAGTTATGAGGAATGGCCTGTTCTTGGACGTGCCTGGTGATGCGATACACCTTCCACTTCTGAATTATTAATCCAGTTGTGCTCACTGGGATATCCCAACATTTGGTTATTATTTGTACCCTATACTATGAATTTGTATTACCTTATCTCTAATTTCTATAGAATTAATTTTGGTCTTCCTTTTCCTTCAGATTCACAATCTGACCAATGCTTCAACAGTGAAGTTGTTCTGCAGAAAATGTGACAGCTTTTAATGGTCCACAGGTGATGCCAGTGGTAAGGTAATTGTGTTCTCATTAGGGTGATTCCTTTCATATGTGTAAAATGGAAGCTTCCACAGATCAGGGGTTGAATACTTATGTATACAACATTTAACCCCTACCCGACAATGGCCTTACCAGGTACTTACCGCAAAAACTGTCACTTCGTGACAGAGGACATACCTGGCGAGTCCTGGAGGTCCGGGTCTCCGTGCGGCTGCACGCCATTTGGGGACTCCGGAATCATTTAGTTAATAAAAATAAATAGATAAATAAATAAATATGTTAGCCAGGCTTTAAGGTGACAGCCGCGTACACACGTGGCTGTCACTAAGGGGTTAATATGTATACATTTTTATCTTGAAAATATTTCCCTTTATAAAACTAGGGTCATCTTACAATAACGCCCCATTTAAATCAAACCAAGGGTTATTTGGAGAAAATAAGCTGTATTGTAGGGGTCCAATAAACCTGTCCTAAATTATCATTCATTTAAATGAGGTGTTTAACTTCTTGAATGCTAGTGAGGTCTCCATGCATTGGTTTGTATGGAGACCTCTTTAGCAATCACAATCTGAAGGGTTTTAAATGAGGCTTTTATTTCTTCCCTCTTCGATAACGAAATTTGGTCTGCTCCAGTTCTTACTGCAGAGACCTCAGCATTTTGTTGTATTTACCCGACTAGAAGCCCCCCCTTTTCCCAGCCAGTCCTCTTGTGCCTTCCTACACGAGCCCATGGTTTGCCCGCTCTGTTTTATACATGTGCCCCATTGTATCCCATGTCTTTTGCAAAAGTGCTGCAATGGTAGACAACAGATCTGCAGATTGGGAGGTTCGGTGGTTTCCAGATCTCAAATATTTGTATAAATCTGACATTTCATCTCTCATGAGCTATAGAATTGCATTGTTATGAATAAGACAAATAGCTCCAGAGTGAAATCTGTTGGATTTCAGGTCACATCATTAACAAAAAAAGCAGGTGAAAAAGTCTTTCCAGCCCATTACTAGCTTACATGCTACCAGTTTCCCACAGAAATACATTGTATAGCAATGCATTTCATACCCCTATGGCACTCAAAGGGTTAATCAGATACACACAGAGAAGAGATATAGCATCTGGGTTGCTTTCAAAGTCCACACCTAGCCACTATTGAGAAGACCAGCCTGTCACAAGTGAGGGCTATAGGCCCTGCTGAGACAGTGGGAAAGAGTGTGGGAGTCAAAGGGTTAACAATACCAGACCCCTGATTAACTGTTACTATTCCTAGCAACCACCAAATTAACCCTTGAAATCCCTCCTGCACTATCACCCCAGCACTACAATTTGCTGCCACCACCAAGACTTTATATCTGGGCGTCCTAGGTTACCCCAAACACAACAGAATGACAGTATAAAATCACCTTAATCAGACATATAGAATTAACCTTCTAGTATCGTGTTCTAACTGAGCTTCCTTCAGAGCAGGGAGTTCATATTAGGGAACAGAGACAAGAGCTGATTAATTGAACATTTAATCTGAAAAAAGGCTTCACGGTGCTGGTTACAAAAATACAGAAATAAAGGACATACACAAATAAAGATTACACATCAGCAAAACAGTCCATAAAATAAAATGGGAGAAACACAAGAAATCCTTAAATACAATTACCAATATTTTAAGAGTCCTTGCGGGAACTTCAGATGGTATTTCCCCCTTCAATTGTTACAAAGAAATTCATCTTTTTTTATCCACAAACCAATATTAAATAGGAATCCACAGTTGCTTTTAAGAGGCCAAACCCCCTGGGTGTTACGTGGCCTGACAGTATACAATATACACATGTTCTCTGGATAAACCCCATCAAAGCAGAGGGCCCAAGACATTTTTTATGGTACTCTATATGTTCTGCTCTGGTGATTGCTCATTCAGTTTCTGGTGAGATTATCTACTCAGTTAATTTTATGGCCTAGGACTGGTTCACTTTGAATAACATCCAAATACAAAACAAATTATACAAACCAGGGCCACCTCATGCCTTGGCATGACACAGCCTTTACCAATAAAAGCCAGCTACCCCCAGTACAGTAAGTAACGAGGGAGGATCTGTGGTGTAACTAGGCATTGGAGGGCCCAACAGCAAACCTTTTTTGGGCCTTCTGACACCAAAATTCTCCCAGGATGATAAATAGGACTTAATATCCCTGAGGCTGACTGGCCCTTTGGGCACCTGAACCAGTCACAACTGCATCCACTGTGCATTCTCAGTTAATTCCAATCCATAATAGGCTTCCTTAACTGAAACTGAAGTGGACCGCTGCACATGCAGGGTATGGTTACTCCCACCTACTTCATCTTCAGCAGATAAACGGGAACCCCCGTCACCCACTCCTTATATTTTAACTAAAACCACCATCATGCCTGAAAATCAAATCTGCTCCCAGTCTAAAATCCTTAAAAGTAAAGGGTTCTTTATATCTAAAAATAGAGTTTAACTGTATATAATTCTAATATTCCATATGTATGTATATTCATCTGTGTATATATAATATATATATATAATAACATGTAATATATAATGTTTCTCAGTTTGTGTAAATATGTAACCCTTTACTGAAATCTATCCAGGACATACTTGAAAACGAGAGAAATCTCAATGTATTCTTCCTGGTAAAACATCCTATATAATTAAATATATGTTTGTCAGAAGCTGTCATGCGCGGTACAGACGACTGAGCGTGCTGCAGTCATGCTCAGTAGAGGATGCCTGCGTCATGGCTGATAACGGAGCGGTGCGCTCAGAATTCAGACCGAAGTCCTCTGTGCAGATAGGACTATGGTCTGAATTAGGAGCACCCAGCTCCGTTATCAGCCGAAGTGCGGGAATCCTCTTCTGAGCATGACTGCACCGTGGCCATTGCTGCCTGGCACTGTGGCCCGTGTACACAGGCTGTTCAACTAGTTTTAGAAATAAATAATGTTAAATTAAAAATGATATATTGGTTTGTGGGTTGGGTTCTGTTAAATGTTTCTCTTTTCTGTAGTTCTGAAGTTGCTGCAATATTTCACAAGCAGTGACATCGTGTTCACTTGTGATACTCGGTGCTGTACCACTAAAATCATAAACATCACACGTACTTGCAATAATGCACTGGTGGACCAACAGGTGCTGCAAGATGTTTTACATTACCACACACAGGGGGAGATTCACTAAGCGGTGATAAACAGGTGATAACGTGGCGATGACTTCTCCAGTTCCTATGTTATTCTATGGAGCCTATGCACGAAGATCTCCAGTAATCTTAGTGCATAGGCTCCACAGAACAACATAGGAACTGGAGAAGTGATCACTGCTTTATAACCACATAGTGAATCTCCCCCACAGAGTTTTTCAGCAGCGTGAACAGTTTTATACATCACAATGATACCAATATTTTTTCATTGTTTAAAGCAAGTTTGAATTGTTCCAGTGCAGTTGCTAGTGTCAACGCGGCCTTTAAAGATAAATGATTTTGCTCCACTCTCTCCTGCTTCTCCAGTCAATATGTTGTTTAGCGTGGGTGAAGCAGTGGCTCTCCATCTTTTGCAGGAATACTGCTCCCATCATATTTTGCCAACCAGCCGCCAAGGATGATGGGGTTCTATTCCAAAAGCAATTGCATGGTCATGCAGACACAGGAACAAGCATTCATTTGCTTAACCCCTTAAGGACCAGCCGCGTACACATGGTGCGGTCACTTAAGGACCAGGAACCATTTTTTTTTTCCCAGAATCAGATTCCAGACTCCCGGAATGGCGTGCAGCCGCGTGTGGAGCCCGGAATTCCATGACAGTCCAGGACTGTCACGGGTCCTTACGGGTTTAACAACCCATCACGATCCAGGATCGTCATGGGACCTTAAGGGGTTAAATACATTTCTGAATGCATGCACACATTGCTTTGCAATGCATTGCATACCCCTCTTGCACTCAAAGGGTTAAACAAAAAACACATACCCACACCCACACTTTTGGATGGTAGAGACATCAATATGTTGCTTAGAAATAAGTTGGGAAGTGTTTCTACCGTACAAGGGTTTCCAGAGAAACTGTTTCCCCATAACTGCCCTTCGGCATTGGTGAAGTCATGAGAGCAGTCAGGTTAGCGGGATCAGTGCTGTGCGTCCTTACATTTCCCCTAAACAGCTGATATAGGATCAAATCTTATCCCACAACTCTGCTCATTTTTGAAGTCTTAGAAACTTATGTACAGAAGAAAAAAAGTGGTTGGATACTCTGACACTCAAAGGGTTAAAGCGGAACTACCACCTCCACTAAATTCGCCCTGCAATACCTGGGCAGGTGGCGACTAGCTTACTAATCATTATTTTACCCCTCAAAAATGCCCACGAATAAAGTTATTCTTAAGTTTCCAAGACCGGAAGCCAGGCATCACAGCGGACATCTTGAATGCGCGCCTGTGTGGTCAGTCCTCTTCACCCTTCACAGGCATTACACTGGCCCGCATTGCAATGTGCTGCGTACTCCTCTGGCACTCATAAGGGATATATTTAATGGTGAGGGGTTACCGTCTGACCCTTAGAAACTAAACTTTTCTAATTCAGGTTTAGTCTGTTCTCGTACATCAAGTGGTTGCTTTTGTTTGCGCACAGAGAGGAGGTAAGGCAGTTATTTCCCGATAAGATAATAAGAAAGGCAGCACACGCAGTTCCTTACCTCAGTAGTATTATCTTAGTGTAGTAGTATTATTATTATTATGTGGATAGTAGTAGTATCTTAGTAGTATTATCTTAGTGTTGTAGTAGTAGTAGTAGTAGTAGTAGTAGTAGTAGTAGTAGTAGAATCATAGTGTAGTAGTATTATCTTAGTGCAGTAGTAATAGTATTATCTAAGTAGTATTATCTTAGTGTAGTAGTATTAGTATTATGTGGATAGTAGTAGTATCTTAGGAGCATTATCTTAGTGTAGTAGTAGTAGTAGAATCATAGCGTAGTAGTATTATCCAAGTAGTATTATCTTAGTGCAGTAGTATTAGTATTATCTAAGTAGTATTATATTAGTGCAGTAGTAATATTATTATCTTGGTAGTGGTATCTTAGTGCAGTAGAATTAGTATGATCCAAGCAGTATTATCTTAGTGTGGTAGTAGTAGAATCATAGTGTAGTAGTATTATCTAAGTAGTATTATCTTAGTGCAGTAGTAATAGTATTATCTCGGTAGTGGTATCTTAGTGCAGTAGTAATAGTATTATCTCGGTAGTGGTATCTTAGTGCAGTAGTAATAGTATTATCTAAGTAGTATTATCTTGGTAGTGGTATCTTAGTGTAGTAGAATTATCTTGTTGTCAGTGCTTCTGCTGAACTCCCAGGTGAGCCAAGGAAAACTGATCAGCATATCAGAATGCAGAATATAGCCTCTTTGTCAGAAATCATGTACTGGATCACAACCTAATGAGGGTGATACAACAAACACAATGGACTCCACCGTGACAAATCTCCATTGACAATAGTCTACTCCACACTGCAAACATTGTCTTAATGACCCAATATATAGGTGCATAAACACAATAGCACTGGGGTGAGATCTAGTGCATGCCTTCTGACCAAGGTGCTAGATTTTTTTACCTCTTGTTATTCTGAGTAGTTGTCCTTTCTTCATCTGTGTGTTTGACAGAGGTACTGACAGCTAGATAATACCAAATTGGAGACTGCGTGCCATGGCTTTTTAATTTTTTTGTTTTTTTAAGACATTTACCATGTGTTGGAGGCCTCTTTAGCATCCAAGGGATTTAAAGGAGCAGTATGTTTTGTTCTAGGCCTTTTCCTGCTGAGTAAAACAAGGGAACTTCCACCCCTGTCACTTATTACATTCAAATATGTTTACAGTTCCGTTTGTCAGGAAGTGAATTACAGTGTGATTACTTCCTGAAAGTCATGACAGCGTGACAACAGTCTATCGCAATTCTATGGAGAATGGTTGTCAGTGACTCACCTCTCCTAGAGAATTCAACAGAATAATTGAAATCAAAACACTAGAGGGCACGGATTATGGGTGAAAGACAAAAAAAAACAAAAAAAAAAAACGTTTAAAATTGTAATGTCTCTGGAAACATGCATCTCTCTGCAGTGGGAACAGGAAAATCCCTACAATATAAAAATGGCAATTGATAGCCCTTTGATCGCATCAGTGACCTATCTAGCAAATTATCCAAAGCTACTGGAATTTGGGGAGTTTTATTTGTCCCCCTACTTAGGGCTTATAATTTGAAGTCCTTTGCTACTAGCCAGATATGAAAAGTTACTCGCCACTGCAAGCCAAAACATACCTACCAGGGCTGAATTTCTACTCGCCAGGGCTAAATTTTCACTCGCCATTGGCTAGTGGAAATTTTTAGCCCTGCTGTCATGCCAAGGCACGAGTTGGCCCTCTGGGTTGTATAATTTGTTTGTTAGTTATTCAAAGTGCACCAGTCCTAGGCCATAAAATTAGCTAAGAAGATAACAACCCCAGAAACTGAATGAGCATCACCAGAGCAGAACAGAGTGTCAAACTATATTGGACTCTCTGCTCTGATGGGAGTTAACCTAGAGGACAGTCAAATATTATGAAATAGGGGGAACATCTATATACAGTGCAAAATGGTTCAATACAAATTTATATTCAGAATGCCCAGGTTATACCTTTTTGGTGCGTACCAGATATGCCAGGGGGAGGTGTTCCTGCTATGAGTTACAAGAATAGCCACTTTGCAACCAGTTAGACTGAGCATGTTTGGTATCTAGATATTCACACAGATATGAGGAATATGATTATTATAACATTATAGAGGTGTTCTGCGTGTTGCATGTTTTGGGAAGCCTTATGACTTTTCAGGTACACGTCTCCAGTAAGATCTGATAGGTTTGATTGAGTGGGCTGTAAACGGTCAAGCCAAACCCCTAACCCTCCCAGGTAACAACTGAAGGGGGTTGGCCTCTTAGAAGGAACTGTGTAAACTATTTAATATGTGTTTTTTGGATAAAACAGTGAATTTCTTCGTAACAACTGAAAGGGGATATACCATCTGAAGTTCCCAAGGACTCTTAAAATACCGGTAATTGTATTTAAGGATTTCTTGTGTTTCTCCCATTTTATTTTATGGACTGTTTTGCTGATGTGTAATCTTTATTTGTGTATGTCCTGTATTTCTGTATTTTTGTAACCAGCACTGTGAAGCCTTTTTTCAGATTAAATGTTCAATTAATCAGCTCTTGTCTCTTCTCTAATATGAACTCACTACTCTGAAGGAAGCTCAGTTAGAACACGCTAATAAAGGGTTAATTCTATATGTCCAATTATTAAGGTGATTTTATGCTGTAATTCTGTTGTGTTTGTGGTAACCTAAGACGCCCAGATATAAAGTCTTGGTGGTGGCAGCGAATTGTAGTACTGGGGAGATAGTGCAGGAGGGATTTCAGGGGTTAATGTGGTGGTTGCTAGGAATAGTAACAGGTAACCAGGGGTCTGATATTGTTAACCCTTTCACTCCCACACTCTCCCCACTGTCTCAGCAGGGCCTATAGTCCTAGCTTGTGACACCTGCCCTACAATATAGTTGATTTACCCAGGAACTATCCTGCATATCATTTATATACAGAGACCAGAGATTGTAAAAGGAAAGTAACTGGCTATAGACTACAGAAGGAAGAGAGTACACACAGCTATGCTTAACTGATGTATGAAGGACACAAAGACAAGTCGTATAAAACAAAGTAAGTTCCGCTTATTCCTGCAGGTATAGTTTCTATAAGGCAGGACTTCACCTTCACATGATCATCACATGCTGGACACCCATCCCCAGCGATTGTTCCTATATTACACACTGTACTAGATTACAACCTTGGCTACTAACTTACAGGGCATGTGCTTCCTTCCCAGAAACCAATATGATTGTGTGTTTAAATGGATGGTAATGGGTCGCATACACTTTATTTTTTTTGAATATCTACAATGTAAAATTAAGTAATTGAGACCAGTTTTATCTCTCAAACCTTTATGGTTTGAGAGATATACGATTCCAAAGTTCCCCCTTCCTTCTCCTTTCACCGATGTCAGCGTTTTATCTTACAGCAAGCCATCCTGGTCCGCAGACCAGCCAGCAGCTCTTCAGCAGAGCTGAAAAAGCGAGATCTAAATCAAATACTTCATTGGAACGGTCTATAAAGTGTACCTGGTTTGAAAGCACAGTTTGTAGACTGTTCCAACAAACTATTTATTTTCAAATATCTCTATTTGGGCTCTGCTGAAGCGCCACCGGCAGGTCTGCAGACCAGGAACGCCTGCTGTAAGATAAAACGCTGATGTCAGTGAAGGGATACGGAGGGGGAACTTTGGAATCCTATATCTCTCAAGCCATAAAGGTTTGAGAGATAAAAATGGCCTCAATTACTTTATTTTTTTGAATAGCTACAAAATTAAATTAAAGTTTATACGATCCATTAATATCCCATGAAATGAACATTTACATTTCCTTATTAACCCTCCACTTAAGATTTTCTACCCAAAGTTTGCTAGCAGCCACTGTGTGTTCTGCACTTGCTTCACGACATAAGGAGTCTAATATACTAGGAACTGGAGAAATTCTGGACCAAAAGTGACTGTACCACAGGGGTCAAATAAACATTCCCACTGAGTTACATGGTGCTTTCTATCATAAAAAGCCCCATTTAAAAATCAATGAGAATTTTGATTTTTTCCCCCCTCACCTTTGTGTGGTGGGGTTTGTCCCAGAACTGCTCCTTTTTAAATTTGTGCATATAGCCCTAGGTTGGCTGAATTTTCTATCTACAGAACGAAAGAGGAATAATCACCTGTCTAAGTTCTCATCTCAGTGGAAGAATCCATCTTGACTGGACTGTGTGATCATTGCTCCACTTTATTTCATCCCTTTTAGCAGATGCTGGTTGGTTCAGGAAACCTCAGGAGGAGTAGGGAAGTAACAGGACAGGTGAGTAACCCTTTGAGTGCCAGAGAGGTACACAACGCATTGCTTTGTAATGCATTGCATGCCCCTCTGGCACTCAAAGGGTTAAGTAATTCTGAAGACTGGGCCACCCAGTTCAGCTTTGCTTATGTTAGAGACCCTAACTACCAACCCAAAAACTATTACACTAGTTATAACAAAAACAAGGTATATGGATTTTAACCCCTAAAGGACGTGCCAGGACAGTCACAGGTGAACTGGAGTTAAGAGGTCCCCGCACAGCTGCAAGCCGCTTGGGGACCACTAAATAAGAATTGCAAAAAAATAAATAAATGCTCTGTGGTCCCTAACTGCCGGACGATTATATTACATTATATATATGATATGATATACACACACACCTAAAACAAAAACAAAGAACCAAATAATGTTTGAGGTTTTTACAGTAGGAAAAACAGAGACTAGATGGGCTGAATAGTTCATGTCTGACATCAAATTCTATGTTTCTAAACAGAAAAGTAAAAAAAATAAATAAATAAAAAATTTGACTAAATATTTTGTTTGTACAAATTGATACAAATCGTAGATCAACCACATGGGTACCAGCAAGATCTCTAAAAAGTTTCTTTGCAAAGCGTTGAAGTCCTTTAGCGTCCAAGGTGGTAAGAGACACACCCCCCACCAAGAGAAGAAGAGAAAGAAAAAAAAAAAAAAAAAAAAAAAAAAAAAAAGGAACAGTTTAAATATTAATCTCACATTGTGTTTTAACCCCTTAAGGACCGTCACATATTTTGTGCTTAGAGCATTCCTGTGGGAGCACTCCAAGCACTAGCAGGGTCTGAAATTGACCACTTTAAGACCAGACCTGTCTCTCTCAGACCTCCATCCAGCATGCCGGTACACGTCATCAGTCATGTGTAACAGCACTCCAATCATCCTCTATGAGATCTGTGGTCCTTAAAAGGTTAACGCTACGTTGCAGGCACCAATGATTTGAATAGCCTGTAGGTTTTATACATTATATCTATCTCGACATATCCATCTATATACAGTATATATTATTTTTAAGTTATAAAGGTCAAGCAAAACATGGTATCAAATACATGTGCATCAATGCTATGTACTAAGGCACATTACATGTGTTTAAATAGTAACAGTTGATGAGATTGACAAGGCATGCGTCTATCAAGTCCAGCCCATGCGGAATTACCCGTTGATCCAAAGGAACCACACACTGAGGAAGCCATTTCCATTTAAGCTCCAGGTGGGTGGGGGAACAACACAAAAAAACAAAAACAAAAAAAACAAACAAAAAAAAAAAAAAAACACATTCTTCCTGACTCCGATTGGCAGTCAGATATTTCCCCTGGTCAACAACCTATCTTCTTTGAAGCCAACTGTCACATCCATTGCTTTTTTAAAGCAGCTACAGTAACAAGCAGGCACGACATCCAGAGGCATAGAATTCCATAACTTTACTGCCCTTAGTGCAAGAAAATCCTTGACTTTGCTTTAATCGAAAGCACCTTTCCTCTAGTCTTAATGGATGACCTCTCGTTCTTAGTTCAGCTCTATGTAAATAATTCATTGGAGAGTTTTTGTTTTTAACCGCAAATACAAATACATTTGTAAATGTTAGCTATATCACCACCTAATGTAAACAAACTCAGTCTGGCTAGTCACTCTTTATATATCAGATCTTCCAACCCAGTTATCAATTTTGTTGCACGTCTGCACTTTCCAGTTCAATAATTTTTTTTTTTTTTTTTTTAACGAACTCCATATTCTAGATGAGGTCTTATCAAGGATTTATATAGCTTTAATGCTCTCTAAAGGCAGTCTGGGGGGGGGGGGGTATGTGTCTTTGACTGGACAATCAGGCTTGATTCCCAGTATTATACATATGAAGTGTACAGAGCTGGTTTTCAGCTTTATAAAATCTATAACAAATGTATATTTAAAAAAAAAACACCCTTTTCACAGAGATTTGAAGGTTAATGGTCATAGCTTTCATATTAATATTTATAAATGGCAGACCATGGCCTCAACAACCTCTTAGCAGCCAGAAAAACATGCAAATCACAAATATACTATATATTAATTCGGTAAAACATGTGTAATGACGTAGTCATGCGCAGTAGAGGCTGCCTGTAACGAGGCTGATACAGAGCGGGGCGCTCAGAAGGAGCACACCCCTCTGTGTCAGCCGCAGTGCAGGCAGTCTTTACTGAGCATGACTGCTAAAACCACCAATGTTAAATTCTAAAACCCAAATATTTACTGTATAAGGTACAAGTATAATCCTCGTTTATGAAATGGAATAACATTGCAGAATACACAAACACTCTCTCTCTCTTTTTTATATAGGTTGGACAAAATAATGGAAACACTAGGGAATATACAAGAATAAGTTTTGTTTTCACCCCTCTGGTCCTTAAGACTGAGTGTCAGAGCAGTATGCAATGCGTTGCAATGTGCTGCATACTCCTCTGGTACTCAGATGGTTAAAGTATTATGCCAAGTGAACTAGAGTCTCATAGCTATTGTCATGTCCTTAGAGTTACAAAGCACAACCCCCCCCCCCTTCACTGCCTCTTTAAATTTGGGACTTCACCAATGGTAAAGCGGCAGCAATTAGATCTCAAGTTGTTGGGGACTAAAACTAATATCATTTCCAATGAGCAAAGGGCTGTTGGGGGGGGGGGGGGAATGGAAGTTAACAACTGAAGATCCAAAAGGGAGATGACAGGGTGGTTCGTTCGAGGTGAAGCTGGTGTCCATGTTGGGGCCTACGGTGTTTGCTTCAGCACTGATATATTTGGTTATAAATTTACACTATCCTCCTATGTACCACTTACTGGCAGTGTTGTTTGTATGCTCTTGATTTGAAGAATAAAGTTGTTTGCTTTTAGAAAATCAACCACAACACAAGACAGGAACAATTTGTCAGCAGTAACAGTCTTACAGTAATTTTCTTAATCCATCATGTATTCTCTGGATCTGTCAGAAGAGACAGCGAGGAGCTGCACAAACCACACAGATTACAAATGATGTGTCTGCCGAATAATAGAATATACTGGGTCACATATCTACTTTTATTAGATAAAAAAAATAGATTAGGAAAGCTTAACCTCTTCAGTGAAGCAGGGACCTGTGAAGCATTGTAGGCATCTAAAAACAGTCATATGCATTTGAAATGTATTTGTACTTCATAGTGCAGTGACACTGGGGCTAAAAGCACAATGCAGGTCACACAGGGTCCATCAAAGTGAAAGGTAGGAGCAAATTATTTTATATTACATATGTATGACTGCATGTGTGTCAACAGGTGTGTGTATGTAGGAGAGGGACACACACACACACACACACACACACACACACACACACACACACACACACAAAAAGGACTCCGTGCTCTAGTCCTTAATCCTTTGAGTGCTAGGGGGGTACGCACATACCCCTCTGGCACTCAGAGTTAAAGGCTTAACCCTGCTCGTACTCAAAGGGTTTATATAATAATTTGCTAGGATGTTTGTCAGAAGCCGTCATGTGCAGAAGAGACTGCCCTAATGCACAGAAAGCTGGGAGTTCTGTGCTGGGAGAATGCTGTGCATTTGGGCAGTCTGTACAGCGCACTGCATGAGTGACGGCAGTAAGCAGGGCAGGACCGGCCTTTTAAACATCTCACACACCTTGGCCCATGTACACGGGCTTTTACACTAGTGTATATAAATTAAAAAAAAAAAAAGTGTAATCTCTCTCTGTCTCCATCTCTCCCAACTATACATTTTCAAATTAGCTTTATTGGCATTACAAATATTTCAGTGTTGCCAAAGCATAACGCAGTCAGGGTGCATTATATATAGGGGTAAGGATAGAAATTTAATTTGTGCAAAATATTTATATATACACATTTAAATTATACAGAAAGGATATGGGCACTCCAAAAAAAAAAAAAAAAAAAAAAATTATTGGAGTATACCTGTGATCTGTAATAACTTTTGGCTGACAAATCTCCCATCAAAGGAAGTAGCTTTGTCTTACTTCAAGATAAGAGCCTTACAACATAACCCTTCATAGAACTTACTGCTCAGTTATTGTAGCGGGTTCAGGAGAAATACAGATAGGGCTGTGGAATGGTAAAGTCCCCTTACAGAGACACTGGGTGCTAGACAGATACGAAAGGAACATGGACTGTTCCCTTGTACTGCAGTATGCCCATTCAGTGCATTGGCCATGTGATATTGTCACATATTGCATGTAAATAGGCCTAGGAAGAATACACAGTCTAGGGTGGCAAAGTGATAAGGGAGTTACGGGGGAAACACATTTCCCAAGAGAGGTTTCCTAAATAAAATTAAAATAAAATGGTACAAATATAATTTGTTGTGTGAACTTTCACATCCACAGTTGCATCACTTCAAGATGCTGGTTGTCTGAGGAGGATGGGAGCTGTAGTCCAATAACAGCTGGATGAAAGCTGCAGGTTGCCATCTTCTGGCATAAACGCAGGCAAAACAGCAGCAAACATGGCTCTTTATGGGAGTTCTAAAGCATCGACTGCCTGAGTCGATGGGGACAGCAGAATTCAAGTGAGATGTCTGGCCAACTGTAAACACTTTAGGTTTGTCCTTGAAACTACTTTGGAGATTGGGCCATTTTATACAGAACATCTTTATATGAATCTAGTGGTTTTTGTTGGTAATATATTCAGGTTGTACTCATTATGGGCCCAAGCATCAATGACAAATTAGCTTCAGTTAAGATGCTGCAAAGCAGGGATGGACAAAAATATAAAGAACTTCAGAGCCAGATGTGTTTTTGTTTGTTTGTTTTTTTTTTTTGTTTTTTTTTTTTTTTAAAGGAACCAGTGAAGGGTGTACAGGGGTATATTATATATATTTTAAAAGCCCTGGTTCCTGGGATTTTTCCACCCAGTTGCAATGATATGACAAGCTCATCATGATGTTCCAGATCTGGTAGATGCACCCGGTCTTGTGGAGTGGTTAGAGAGCATCCTACCATTGGCAATGTTATTATTTGTGCTATAATATCCAATTCTCATTTCACCTTACACCAGAAAGTTTGAGAGACTGAAGCTGTTAGGGTGATATATTAAGATTTGGAGAAAAGTCTGGACTAAACCAACTGCATCACAGGAGACACAATTCTTAAAATACTTATGGATTTAAATTGGGTTTTTATTTCCATTGATGTTAGAGATATATAGGATGGAGGAGCACGCAATTGGTTTTGCCGAGGGTAGTAGAAAGCTTAAATACATTACTGTACCACACTAGTATTTTGAGGGAACATTAAAGGACCACCAACACCCAATAATAAACCTTTCATCCCAAAATGGAACTGTCACGTTATAAAAATTTAGGTGGTTTTAAAAAGTTTCCAAAGTCACCCATATTTATGTAATTTTTTATTTCAAACAATAGTTTGAGATATGTAGTTTTAGGTTTGTGTCAGTTTATGCAGCTAAGCTAGTGCTTCCTGGTATGAAGTGGCAGTTGGTAATGAAGAGCAGTGTGGGATGTGAGGACTTGAACTAACTGACAGGTAACACTAAATATATATCTTATAGACTTGTTTTAAATAAAAATGTATAACAAATATAATTTACTTGTTAAAGACCTTTCAAAATAACCTAGGTGTTACAAAGTAACAGTTTCAATTTAGTTTGGGCAAAAAATAAAAAATAAATAAAAACCCAAACAAAAAACACTGAATGATCGCTATTAATTAAATTATCTGTGAACTGGTTCCCCAAAAACAAGTCTTTAATCCTTTGAGTGCCAGAGGGGTACACAACGCAATGTGTTGCTTACCCCTCTGGCAAAGGGTCAATACTGGACATCATACCCTTCCTAGAGGACTTCAGTGGGTGGAGTTTGGGGTCCTGGAATTCAGCAACCAAAAATCATGACCATGTCTATGGACTTTATATTCAATACTAATATTTTGGGTGAACCAATCCAGTTTCTGGAGCTATACAGCTCATCCCAGGGCTTTAAAAATAAATAAATAAATAAATAAAAAATAAGAGTAGACTTAGTAGGACCTCATAACTGCTCCTTCGAAGTGGACCTGTTATATTGATTCTACTCTGCATATCTGAAAACTTCATTAAAAACTGTCCATCATGTCAGCCAAAAGGCCAGCAAATGTACAGTTAAAGAGATAGTTACGTGTGCATAGGTAGTTAAGATAGATTATAAAAAAAAAAAAAAAAAAAAAAAAAAAAATGTTGAACATAACGAATGGTACCTTAGTAAGTGTCCATAACAGATTCTTGTCATTTTATTTTTAAAAAGTTTCCCCCTCCCACCCCTTTTCCCTACATCACACAGAGTATTCTTAGATCTGAAAGCCAGTCCAGACAGATTGCAACGAGCAGAGCCGGCCCTTACATGATGGGACCCAGGCAGCACTTTGACAGTGGCAGCAATTTGCCACCCAAAGGCATGTTATTTCAGGTGCCACTCTTATCCCAGGCTGCACCACAACTGTCCTGCTCCTGGCCCTCTAAACAGTTTTGGAAGCAAGATACGGACAGCACTATCTAAGATGTACAGTGCTGTCCAGTACCCTTCAAATAAATTGCAATGCCACTGCAGCCAATGAGAGAGGAGAGTTTTACCAGGATACGCCTCTCTCATTGGCTGTCGTGTGTATGACAGCTGCGTTGCGCATAGTCATGAAGAGCAGCAGAGATGAAACAAAGCCACCACAGGGCCAGCCATGCAGCAGGAGGAGCAGTGCAGCTCATGACGTGGAGGCCTGATTCCCAAAGCCCAGCTCAACAAGTGAGTTATCACTTGTGCCCATCTATGGCTTTTGTATGTCAAGAATCCCTAACCCCTGCAGCCAATTAACTATGCCCAACAAACATTACACATTCCAGTAGTTCCCAGGATTCAATGATGTTTGGCATTAACGGATGTCATTGTATGTGTGCCAAATATCCTCTTGTA
Organism: Rhinophrynus dorsalis; assembly: GCA_037306005.1. NCBI lineage: Eukaryota > Metazoa > Chordata > Amphibia > Anura > Rhinophrynidae > Rhinophrynus > Rhinophrynus dorsalis. Next base: position 228,188,371 of record CM074725.1, read on the forward strand.
CGCATTGATGCTACTACTGTATTCAGAACACCAAGTTCTGAGCAGGATCTGCTACAATAAGGTATGGAGGGGACAGTTTCAGACAGGGAGTGTGGGAGGGACCTGTACGCAAACGTAAGAGCAAGTCAATTGGCCCATAATGGATGTGCATGTGTTTTGGTGGTGGAGGGGGCAGCATTTCAGTCTTGGACCCAGGCAACAAGAGACAATATTGTGTCAGCATAAAGAAAACCCTTCGTCTGGGGGGGGGCAGGGTTTTCCTTATACCGACAAACACAATATTGTCCCTCGTTGCAACCCGTTTCATCAAGTGCCCAGATTTCCAATCGGAGAAGACTGTGTGACATAGGGAAAAGGGGTGGGAAGGAAAACGTAAAATAAAAATTACAAGAAGAAAACAAGGTTATGGACATTTATTGTTCATTATAAATAAAGTACCATGAACACTCAATCTTAACTTCATATGCTGAGATTACCATCTCTTTAAAGGGGATCACCCCTATACAAGTTTGTCCAATAATTAACTAAATATAGCAACTACCTTGAACACTTGTGTAATATTTATTTTTATTATTCGCTGTATGGCTATAATGAAAAGGCAACAGATCATTGTTAAACCTACTTCCTCTGCTCCCCCTTCCACGTAGCGTCTCGATCCAGACACCTCCGATGATGGAGGATTTCTGCGTGTAACCTGGAGCGCTCTCATTGGCCAGACAGCACTCCAGCTTACATGGAGAAATCCTGTGTCATAGGAGGAGCCTGGATCGAGACACTACATGGGAGGGGAGCAGAGGAAGACTGACAGACTGTGGTGCAGAGCTGTACCCGCAGTCTGTCCGTAAGGCAGGTCACGGATCATCATTATACCTTTCATTTTAGCCATACTACGAATTAACCCTTTGAGTGCCAGAGGTGTATGCAACGCATTGCAATATGTTGTGTACCCCTCTGGCACTCACAGGGTTAAAAATGTACACACGTATTTAAGCTAGTCACTATATTTAGTTCATTATTAGGCAAGCTTGTATATGGATGATAGTTCACCTTTAACCCTTTGAGTACCAGAGGGGTATGCAATGCATTACAAAGCAATGCCTTGCGTACCCCTCTGGCACTCAAAGGGTTAAAGGAGATATCCACACTTATATGTACAGTATGCTAATTAAGTATTATGTGCAGTTTGTTATGCTAATTACACTTTTCAGTGATGTTTCAAATGGTAATTATCTGTGCTGCACTGAGACACTCACTTTCCTCTCATATAGATATATAGCGGTAGTCTGCAAAGCTCCGTGTGTGCGTAAACGCACATGCGCAGCAGAGGCTGGCCGGAACGCCGCAGTCACGCGCAGCAGAGGCTGGCCGGAACGCCGCAGTCACGCGCAGCAGAGGCTGGCCGGAACGCCGCAGTCACGCGCAGCAGAGGCTGGCCGGAACGCCGCAGTCACGCGCAGCAGAGGCTGGCCGGAACGCCGCAGTCACGCGCAGCAGAGGCTGGCCGGAACGCCGCAGTCACGCGCAGCAGAGGCTGGCCGGAACGCCGCAGTCACGCGCAGCACAGACTGGCCGGAACGCCGCAGTCACGCGCAGCACAGACTGGCCGGAACGCCGCAGTCACGCGCAGCACAGACTGGCCGGAACGCCGCAGTCACGCGCAGCACAGACTGGCCGGAACGCCGCAGTCACGCGCAGCACAGACTGGCCAGAACGCCGCAGTCACGCGCAGCACAGACTGGCCAGAACGCCGCAGTCACGCGCAGCACAGACTGGCCAGAACGCCGCAGTCACGCGCAGCACAGACTGGCCAGAACGCCGCAGTCACGCGCAGCACAGACTGGCCGGAACGCCGCAGTCACGCGCAGCACAGACTGGCCGGAACGCCGCTGATCCTAGAGCAGGGAGCTCCGGACAGATCACCGCCTGTCTGTGCTCCCGGCTCCATGGCAGCAGCCGAGGCTGCTGGGTGGCACTTTGGCCCATGTATACAGGCTTTCATACTAGTTCAGAAATAAAGTGTGAATATTTCCTAAATTATACATCTGTTGGACACTTGGCTAACCTAAAACGGATCTGAAAGACATTCTCACACATGCATAAAAGTTCAAGGTGCAGTTCCACTTAATAGCAAGTAAAATGATTTCCAGGTGATATTTTAACTTTCTTAATATTCTGGGAGACTTTTCTTAATTATTTTTTAGTGGTTACATGTCACTTAGGACTGCCCAGTGACAAAGGTTACAAAGTTGTGTTTTGCAAGGCCACCACACAGATATCAAACAATTACCTGCAACTCACTTTTACACAGAAAACCTGTTTACTTGGCAAACCAGTTCACTTAAAGCACCCAAAATGTAAGGTATAGTACGCTGCACTGCTAATGAGCCTTGCTGTACTGCCCTATTTACAGGCTGAACAAACAGTTCCCACTGTGTAACAGTCTAGAAATATCCAAAGAGCTTTACAATTTCATGGGAATAAAGAGAGTCACATTGAAAGTTTAACAATATGATCATTTGGTACCAGCTATATGCTGCACATGTACAGGGCATCAAGTGTTTGGCCACATAAATCGTACATAAATTAAAAAAAAAAAAAAAATTGTACAGCATTCATGAAATTATCACATAGATGGTAGAGGACTCCAAAGAATTTCAGGGCACCTGGAGTCATAAGCGTCTTTAATCCTTTGCGTGCCAGAGGGGTACGCAACACACTGAGTAGCTCTCTGGACTCAAATTGTCTTCAGCTGATAAATTCCCTTTAAATACCAAAGGGCTGTGCAACACATCATGAAGTAATGTGCTGCACGTCTCCCTGGACCTCGAGGGGATCTAATAATTATGATGGGAGAGATTGACAATGAGAAAAGTGAAATAATTCGGAGGCATGCCAACTGTACCATACAGAATAAATACAATTACCACTGACCTGCAAGTTCATAGCAAGCTAAATCCTGCTACCTGTTCTGTATTCACCTTCACCTGTTTTTAGGGTCATGTCCCCAGCTGTAAGCCGCTGAATAGGATTCCAGAGAGAGGTCAGGGACTGTGAAAGCAGGGGTAGTGATATAATGTAACACTATACCTGCAGCAGTCAGTTTCCAGAGTGCAGTACTTAAAGGGATAGTAATGTTTCATAATAAAAGCTGCTCCAATTAATCTTCATAGTATTTGGGCCATGGAGAGTGTTCAGTACTGTCAGAGTTGTAGTTCAAGAGTAATTGAAGGATAAATTATCCCCCATCCCGCCCCTTTTACTAATGTAACACTGCTCACCTCAGAGCAGCAAGACTGTCAAGATGGATCACAGAGAGGGACAATCTTCAGTGAGCATAAGGATAAACCTGAACTGTAAAGGGGACGGCAGGGTTTTCCTTATGATCACAGTAAGAAGATTGTCCCTTGCTGTGACCTGTCTGGTCCCAGGACCAGATTCCATGTCTGAGGGGAGGTGGCTTACACTAGGTAAAAGGGGTGGGAGGGTGAAACTTTATCATTCAATTACTTGGATAAATTGGAGCGGCTGTTTTTTTGTGAAACATTACTATCTCTTTAAGAGAATGTTATATCAAATGTGTGTGTGTATAAAATAAAAAAAATAAAATTAAAAAAAAATGTATATATATATATATATATATATATATATATATATATATATATATATATATATATATATATATATAAAAAAAACACACCCTTTCATAACCAATGAAGGCTAAGCATAATGGAAGGTTTTATTCATTATGTCGCTCTAGAACTTGTTGCACTGTCTGGATATGGTTAAAGTGTTAGTAATGTTAAAAAAAAAAAAAAAAAAAAAACTTTTTTGCATTTAGAAGAGCTTAAAAAGCTGATCTAAATGCAAAAAAACGTATCTCTCAAACCGCTATGGTTTAAGAGATACAAGCGTTTAAAGTTTGATTTCTCCTACTGACAGCTGTAAAGCTGTCAGCAGGAGATCCGTGTCGGTCGACACGCTGGCGCTTGAGAAGTGCCGAGATCTCGTTATTTACACGGAATCCCTTCATTGGAATGGTCTAAAACGTGTGCCTGAACACTTTTTTTTTTTTTTTTTTTTAAGGTTTTTTTTTTTTTTTAGACATTACCAACACTCTCAGCACTTAACACCCTCTTACCCCATTGTATGTCTCCCTTTATCCATTTAGACTGTAAGCTCCTTGGGGCAGGGACCTCTCTCCCATTGTTTCTATGAATGTCGCACTTATTTCATCCCCTCTTATTTATTGTAACATATGTCTATTGTAAGGCGCTGCGTACACTGTGTGGCGCCATATAAATAAAGATACATACATACATTCATACATACATACATACATACATACATACATACATACATACATACATACATACATACTTTAATTGTAATGAAACCACTTCTGAAGCCTGCTTGTTCCTTAGGATGTGCCGCATTAAGTATTGTGTCCATTCTTCTTGATAGTATCTTTGTGAAAACCTTGAAGACCACTGGCAATAGGTTTATTGGTCTGTAGGTGTTTATTTTAGATCTGCCTCATCACCTTTTTTGTGCAGTAGGATGACTTTTGCATTTTTTCCACATTTTAGGCACTTTACTGAGTAGTAGGCATTTTGAGAATAGTTTAGCTAGGGCTTTGACTAAGGGTTGACTTCCAGCTTTCATCATTTCAATAGTGACTTTATCAGGTCCAGCTGCTTTGCCATTCTCAGTGATTTTATTGAAGTGTCTACTTCTTCTACCAGAGCTTCCTTCATAGCTTCAGCCTCTGACACTGCAGTCAGTTGCTGTCCTTCATCCTAATATTTGAATACAATTCTTCCACTAGTTTATTTGTTGAGGTTTTGCTGTTGTACCATCTTCAAGCTCTTATGTAAACATTTGGCTGCTATGTGTGGCCATCTATCGTTTTGCTTTCTTTAGTCCTCTGTTTTCTTCTAGTGTCCAGATGAGCCCGACACTGAACTTGTACGTTTCTACTTTCATGCACTTGATCAGTTTCTTTCTTGCGGTGGATTTAGACTTTGCTCTCACTAGACAATGGTCACTTCCAACAATAAAATGATTTAGAACTGAGCAGTCAGTGAATATTGTTTTTTTTATTTGCAAGACACTAGACAATGGTCACTTCCAACAATAAAATGATTTAGAACTGAGTAGTCAGTGAATATTGTTTTTTTTATTTGCAAGGGTGAAGTCTATTTCACCTTCCATTTAGGATGAATTCACAACATACAAAATCATCCGTTTCAGTTCCATGTGGTTCAATCGACTTTTCACCGTTTTGGATCTTACCAATTCTTGCATTGAAATCTCCCATTAAAATTTGTAGTGGTATTTGTCCCCTTTGTAGAGGCGTGATAAATCATCATAAAAATAAAAAAAGACTTAACCCTTCATGGTCCTGGCATGTCATGGGTCAGCGAGCCATAAGGACCCATGAGGTGCCAGGATCGTCTTGGAATTCAGGGCTCTCTGTGCAGCTGCACGCCGTTTGGGGAGCCCTAAAATGGATGCGGGGAGAAAAAAAAAAATGGTCCGTGGTCCTGAAGTGCCGGCCGCATGCACAATCGGCCGGTCCTTAACCACTTAAGGACCAGCGGTCCTGGGATGTGTGGTCCTTTAAAGACCAGATAGAGAAGTATGACATGCCGGCACGTGTGACTGATCGGTCGGTTTCAGTCCCCGCTACTACTCACAGCGCTCCTATGGGAGAACTGTAAGTAAAACATATGTGAAGTGCCAGGAACAGCAGTGACGGTCCTGACATGTCACTGCACGTTAGGGGGTTAAGGGATTAAGATCAATGGAGTCTACCAACATCATTTACGTTGTGCAGACAATATCATACTCTGTCAGTAGTCCTAAAGAACTACAAGAACGCGTTGAAGAGCTGCAACAGGAAAGCAAAAAGTTTGGTCTGAAGATGAAGATCAACAAAATGCAAGTCATGTTTAATACATTTACCATTCCAAGGAAAATCACAATGGACGGACAAGAACTAGAAGTGGACAAGTAGGTTTACCTTGGACAGGAAATATCAACAGATGGAAACTGAGCAGTGCCCCAGGTTATCCTTTTTGTTTTGGGGAGTGGGGGATAGGCAACAGAATGCCCCTTTCCCGTCACTTTCCACTTGGAACCCCCCTGCCCACTATAAGCTACCAGGCCCCAAAGTACAGACTTTAATGGACTCTGAACCTTTCGTCCCGCACCCATCAGAAGACCTCTTGCACATGGGGCCAGAACCTCTTCCCCAGCAGCAGACCATAATACAGGGTTGCAGGGCTGAAGAACCTCATCCCCAGTGGCAGTCGGAGACACAGAGATGCAGGGTGCCAGAGCTTCATTCCCAGCGGCAGACAGATGCCAGGATGCGGAGTGCCAGCACCCCACCCCATCCCCAATGGCAGGCAGAGATGCAGAGACTATTTTTTATAAGAAAGGACTTTGCCCAAGTGAAGTGCTCCAGGTTAGTCTTTTTTGGGAGGGGGAAAACCAAATGCCCCTTTGCCCTCATTTTCCACCTGAAAACATCCTGCCCGCTATACACTAACAGGCCTCAAAAAAGTACAGAGTTTTACCAGACTCTGAACTCATGGCCATACTCCCATCAGGAATCCACTTGTGCTTGCCCCATGGGATGATGTCCATTGTCAAGTTAGCCATAGCTGGGTGCTTGAGACCAGAAGCGGCTTCTCCAGGCCACCTCCAAAGACTTTCCACTGGCTTGGGCCTCGGAAGGGTCCATTACAGACGTATGTATTACCCACAAGTTTTAGGATTACTGTATGTTAACCCCTTAAGGATCCTTGATTGTCCTGGCACGTTATGGGTCAGCAAGCCAAAAGGACCTATGACGTGCCAGGACAGTCATGGAATTCAGGGCTCCCCACGTGCCTGCACGCCATTCGGGGAGCCCTGAAAGGGATGTGGCAATAAAAAAAAAAAATGGCCCGTGGTCCTTAAGTGCCGGCCAATCAATTGGACGGTCCTTAAGGTGTTAAGCACAGTATACTGGTCATTGTACGGCCCCTTGTATATGCATTTATTGTATTTTCTACATGTTCCCCGTTCAAAAGGTAGGTGGCTCCCTAATTGGTCAGGCTTACTGACCTGGTTGGTTCAACAAGTAGGTGAACGGCTGACCAGCGCGGCAAGATTAAACTGAAATCCAGGCCTAAGTATGTTCCCTGTGTTCCCAAAAAAGTGTGATTCTTGTTTGAACTCTTGGCTATGTTTATATTTTGGCCTACAGTAAGACACACATAAAAGCAAGGGATTCCTACTAGTTGAACACTGAAAAGTGAAACATTCAAGATGTATAAACTCTAAGAGTAATTTTTTGCAAAAAGCTAAAAAAGTTAGGTCCTAAAGTTTGAGAAACCCTCACTAGTAATCATATACACATAGAAGTTTCCAAATTTTGAAGCGACCTAAGGGCAAGTAACAAGAAATAAATACAGGTAAATATGACATTGTTGTGGAGGCCTCATTCATGTCATTATAAATTAAAACCAGTAATGCATAGTCCACCATTAGAATCACAGTGAAAGAATTAATAACATTGCAATGTAAAACATGTAAGCTTGCATTTCTTTCATTAACAATTATGTAGCATAATGTGCATGGGTGAATTCAAGTATCCAGGGTTGAAGCAGAAACTCGCTAAGTGATTTTGAAATGGTTTCAACAAGGACCTGTCAGCGGTAGAGTCAAAGTAGTCACTGCACTTCACATATGTGCCAAAGAAGAACAGTGTGCTGTGATAGGATTTTTGTCAGCTGCAGGTTTACCAGTAGCAGAAATCCATCACAGACTCAACACAATATGAAAACAGTCCTTTACAGCAGTGATGTACTAACATGCAACCATTTTTTAAAGTGATAGTAATGTTTCACAAAAACAGCAGCTCCAATTAATCTTCATAGTATCTGAGCCATAGAGAATGTTATTTCATTACTATGAGCATTGTAGTTCAAGAGTAACTGAAAGATAAAGTATCCCCCTCCAGTCCCTTTTACCTAGTGTAAGCCCCCACTCCTCAGATGTGGAATCTAGTCTATTGACAGGACAGGTCACAACAAGGGACAATCTTCATACTGTGAGAACAATGAAGGCCCTGCCCCCTTTGACAGGTTTTTTAGCTTTTTCCCTGATCTTAATTGAAGATTGTCCCTCTCTGCAATCTACCTGGACACTCCCTGCTGCTCTGAGGTGAGCAGTGTTACATCAGTAAAAGGGGCAGGAGGGGGATAATTTATCATTCAATTACTCTTGAACTACAGCTCAGACAGAATTGAAATAACACTCTCCATGGCCCAAATACTATGAAGATTAATTGGAGCTCCTTTTACCATGAAACATTACTATCACTTTAACATGGTTATCCAAGCGGCACTGATGAAGAATGATTCAGTCACCTATCCATATCCACCGCAGAGGAAAACAATAAAAAAAAGTCCATTCCATGATTCTGTATAATTGACCGGTAGCTAATCGATTAAGCACAGCATTACCTGAACGTTAGTTGTGGTTCTGCTCATGATATCACCCAAAATAGAGTGAACATGAATTGAAAGAAGTGGCGAGTGCTCGGCTTGTTATTAATCCAAAAATATTTTCTTCTTTTCTTCAGTGGTGAAAATGCAATTGTATTATATGAACCGAAATGTAATTGTGGATACTTGCTGAACTCACCCCATATAGGATAGCATATATACGAGATAAAGAGAGTCTGTAAGACTGGTATTTGCTGAAAAATGGTATTACAACAAAAAGGGATTTGCCTGTAAATTAAAAAATATAAACAAATTATATATGACATTTGTAAACCCCTTAGGGTCCTCATATGTTATTAAATTGTAATCTAAATCCTATTAAGATATCATTAATCAAATGACACACAAACATGATGCTTTGTCAACACTTATTTATAAATGGATTCATCATTTAATATCCATGTATGAAACTATGTGATCTTGTAAACTCATTACCTGATGTCACTCTCTTGAGCAGCAGTGACCTCAAGTAAGCTTTTCATGTAATTGTTGCTCAGTTTCGAGGAAGTTTTGTCCCCCTACTCTTTACAGAACTGCTTCAACTCTGACATTTGGGGGATTCCTTGTATGGACAACTCACTTCATGTACTGCCACAACATTTTGATGGAGATTTAAGTATAGACTATGACTAGGCCATTCCAAAATGTGGACTTTCTTATTATGCAGATCTGTTTGTATGTATCCTCTACAAACTTCTGATACGCCACAAAATTCATGGCAATGTCAATGATGGCAAGCCACCCCAACCCAGGCCCGAGGCAGCAAAGAAGCCTCAAGTCATCCTTCTCCCATCACTATGCTTGACTGTTGGAAAGCAATGGCCCAGAATGCTTGCGGATGACCTATGTGATATTTACCAAACTTAAGACAGGCAGCAGTGCAGTGATTTTCCTTCCATGACCACCATTTTTGTTCCATCTTTTTGATCAGAGAGTCATGAACAATCACATTCGCTAAGGTGATACAGGCCTGCAGATGCTTGAATGTTACAGTGTGGTTCTTTGCGACTTCATGGACAATGCACTGGGTTGCACTTTTCTTAGGACAACGGCTCATGAGCACTGTGATAATGGTCTTGAACCGTCTCCATTATTACACTGTCAGACAATGGTTGGGTGAAGCCCTGAATCCTTACCAATCTTATTGTTGCCTTTTCTAAAGTGAAGAGGTAAAGATATCTCGATCTTGGCATGATGTACTTCTAAAGAAGCATGTGGTGAAGCCCAGTTTGATCCTTTTATAGGCTGGGGCCTCTCAAACTCACCCCTGGGCTGATGGAACCAGGGGTTCACTTACTTTTGCACACACCCTGCCTATTAAACATTCATTGCTTGTCTAAGATATAGATCTCCCCCCCCCCCCGAAAGATACACACTTGGTTAAAGGGATAGCAATGTCTTTTGTGGTTTGAGGAGATACACCATGTTAAACTTCCCCCCTCCCTCCCCTTTCTCAGACGTCAGCTGTATAGCTGACAGCATGAGATCCTGGTCAGGGGACCAGCAGGCGGTTCTTAAGGAGAGCCGAGAGAGCAATATCTAAAAAAGAAATACTTCACTGGAACGGTCTACAAAGTGTGCCTGGTTTGCAGGAACACTTTGTAGACCGTTCCAGTGAAGTATTTATTTTTAGATATCGCTATTTCAGCTCTGCTGAAGAGCCGCCAGCTGGTCGCATGACCAGAATCTCATGCTGACAGATCTACAGCTTACATCTGAGAAAAGGGGGGGGGGGGGGAGGAGGAGTTTAACATTGTGGATCTTTCAAACCATGAAGGTTTGAGAGACCAGACTAACCTCAACTAAAATGACTTTACTATCCCTTTAATATCAAGCCTACTGGATATTTAGAAAGGACCAATCTTGATTTAAAAAGACTATCATGGTACAGCTATGGAATTCTATAATTAGCATTTGGGGTTCAAACATCTTCTTACCAGTATCTCGTTATGGGCAGGAACATTTAATTTTTGAATCTGCATGTTGTGTATAATAAATTAAGACTGATTACGGTAACCAAGTTCTATCAATTAAAGAAACAACCTGTTAAAGCATTATTGGACCATTTAGGCCAAATTTTTTTTTCGGTTTGCTTGATCTTTAATATACTACGCTAAGTGTGGGTGGATTTTCAGGATTCTGACCCATCCATTAAAAGATTTGCCGGCATTTTGTCCTATCCCTTAAATAGTTTTCTGCACATTCTGCTGCTGCTCTGGCCCTTGGTCTGCCAAAGGCAGCATGGCACTATTCCACCAGCCTCTGCACCTGTAACCCCCCTTTAAAAGGGCACTTACACTTCCTTATAATAACCCACCAATGACTATGCAAGATTCCAGGACCCAAACCTCCCCCAGTGATGTTTTGTTAGTAAGACATGTTTTTAGTGGGAAGATTTTGAGGGTCTTGTAGTTTGGCAACAAAGGGGCATGTTGACCTCCATGTACAAGATATCCAGTATTAATTATTACGTCTGGGGAAACAATCTACACAGAATTTAACTCATACCAGCTGTTAGTATTTTCTGCCCAGATTAAAGGTATATGGGAGCTTATTAATAGAGGGCATCAGTGTTCCTTTAGCTTAATGAAACCAGAGCCAGGGCAACTCCAGCAAACAATTAGATGCCTGAAATTTTATATATTATATATACACACACACACACACACACACACACACACACACACACACACACACACACACACACGTACTGAACAATTTTTCATGATCTTTACAATTGTAGTTATTTGGAGCACTGGTGCACACCTGCTGCTATCCAGTTGTTGATGGACTACAACTTCATCTGAGAACGATGGGAGTTGTAATACAACAACAGCTGGAAGACAGTAAACTGCCCAGCCCTGATCTAGACACATGCGGTCGAGACAAACCTATTAAAAGATTCATTTGATAGAATGAAAGCTATGGAGTTCTCGGAAGGTCACAGCCTGACCATAAGCCTTTTGTCGGCCTGCAGCCTGCCAGTTGAACAGCCCTGCTCGAACGTATTCCTGGGTGTAAGTGATCACTAGTGTAGCAGGTGCAAGGGGCTGAGCCATGCTGCAGACGACACAAACCACATACTTCACTGAAGCTGATGTATGAATAAGCAACAATTCTGGGCTAAACCAAGTGCACCATAGGGGACAAAATTCCCATTAATTTAAATGGTGCGTTTAACCCTTTTGAATGATAAAGAAGCATTTAAATCAATGGGGATTTTCACTTGTCCTCTTTGGTGTAGATGGGTGCCCCAGAATGCTTGCAGTTCTTAGATTAACCACCACACTAGGTAGTAATAAAATTATTCTGCACTAAACTAGCAGATGGAACAGATTTCTCGTTACACAGTTAGTAAATTGGTGTTAGTGAAGAACTGTAAGGGCCAGAGGGTGCCCAGCACACTGCTCTGCAATGTGTTGCGCACGCCTTTGGTCCTTAAAAGGTCACGCTGCTTACACAAAAAAAAAATGGTCATCTGTGCTACATTTGTGACAAGGAGAGGGCAATGGGGGAGTATGTATGAATTTATTTTTAACCTTACATGATGTGTACTAACAAGACGAAGCACAAACTGGCTTTACCTTACTTATTTTTCCTAATGGCGCTATGAATTATGCCATTGTGCCTTTATTCAAGAAATAACATCTTTAATCAGTCTTGGAAGTCATGGCCATTGAGGCAGAAATAACAGTTGGTAGGAGGACCACAGGACAAACTGCTCCCACTGCACATGGTCTCTTCTCTAAAGTAAACAGGAGACTATTTCCTCTACTAGAAAACAAAAAGGGAATAAAACCAGGGGCAACCCTTCTGCGGTATCTTCAATTTCTCAACCTCCACCATAAAAACACCCGATGGTAATATACTCACAAGAGCATTTGCTGATGAATTATATATATAATTCACAGCAACCAAAGCTTATCTCATTATCTCGTACTCCACTTCAAAGGGCTGCTCCTTCTCGTAGCACATCTACCTCCACAGACCAAAAAACGAGCACTCAAAGAACACAAAGAGGGCGCCCAATGGTATAGTACAGGGCTCAAAATTTCAACTCGCCACTAGCCAATGGCAAGTGAAAATTTAGCCCTGGCGAGTAGAAATTCAGCCCTGGTGGGTATGTTATGTCTTGCAGTGGCGAGTAACTTTTCATGTCTGGCTAGTAGAAAAGGACTTCAACTTTTAAGCCCTGGTATAGTATGTTCAATGATACTTTCAAAGACTAAAATAAGTGTATACTCACACTTTAGATTGGTTAGAGTTTCACCTCCAACCTCACGTGCATATGGGGATCATAAACCTGTACCTACTCAGGTCTCTGTAACGAACTTCGCTGCTCCGGTTGTATTCCAAAAGTATAAACTTTACTTAGTGTATTAAAAAAATACATCTACAATTAAAATGACATATGTATACTCGTTTGATTACTTCCCAGTCACTTTTTCTAAGCCACTGGCCAAACAATGTAAAAACAGACAAACAGAGCAGCAAGGATCACTGAATGTACTATACCATTGGGTGCCCTCTTTGAGCGCTCGCATTTCCTCTACTAGTCTCCTGCATTTTCTATGGCTAACATGGTACCAAGTTTTGCCTTAATGTAAACAAACTCAGTTTGGCTAGTCTCTCCTATCAGTTTTATTCCAGGTCTCTGCACTTTTTGAAGAAGAAAGAAGCTCAAAACATTTCTCCATATTCTAAATGAATCCTTACCAAGGATTTATGTAGTAGTAAAATAATATTACAGTCCTGTGCATCTAAACCTTTTTTTATACATGACAATACACTCTTGCAGCAGCTAAGTGACACTGCCCACTGCTAGATCTGTTGTCAATTAGTACTCCTAAATATCTCCAATGTGGGTTTCCCCATTTAGTGAATATGTATCCTATTTGTTTCTTCAACACAAACACTTATCTGTAAGAAACTTTATCTGTCACTTATCTACCCAGTGAATCTTTATCTAAAGAAAATATTTGGCTAAAATAAATATCCTGCTCTCTATATTTATTTCCTTACACTGGTTAGTGCCATCAAAGATTGAAATGCTTCTTTTATATACCTGTTTCAAGATCACTAATAAACAAATTAAACATTGGGTACAGGAACTGACCCCCCTGGCACTCCACTTACAAGTTTAGACCAACTTGAAAAAGTTCAATTTACAACAACTCAGCTATTATTTAGCCGGCTCTCTGCCATATACAGATATCACCTCCCAAACCAAAGTCTTGTAATTTATACAGCAACCTGCTGTGAGGCACAGTATCAAATAGTTCCGCAAAATCCATGTATACTACATCAACTACAATACCCTTGTCCCAGTTTCTACTTACGTTTTTTGTAAAATGCTATTAAATTAGTTTGACATGATCTATTCTTCATAAAACCATGCCGACACACATACTATTAATGTTGTGAGTCATCCCACGGTCCTGAATACTATTGGTTAGTAGCCATTATGTCTTGCCCACTACAAAGTCCACCATACAGGTCTTTAATTTATGGAACTACATCAGCTTTCCTCCAATCACAGGGCACTATGCCTCATGACAGTGAATCAAACATTAAAGTATAAGGGTCTTGTCATTACTGAAATAAGTTCCTTAAGTATCCTTGAGTGAATACCATGATGTCCATATGCTTTATTCACCATAACATTTTCCAGTCTCTTTGGAAATTTGTCCTCAGTAAGCAATGTACATGGTGGAGGAAATTCTATGTCTCTGTTTGCCCAAAGACTGACATTGCTGCTTCTTTTGTATATACAGAAGATAGTTTAACTTCTTAATGATGGTGGTCCTGGGGTGCGAATTCCCCTTATGGACCGTTTTGAACTCATTCAGCGAGACTGATCATATGTGCTGGCTCGCCAAATGAGGGTCTGATACGGACCACTCTGATCTTGGAGCAGTCAGTGTCAGACACCGGTAGTGCTCAAAGCGCTACCATAGTCCGGTGAGCAAAAAAAAAAAAAAAACATGAAGTGCCCGGACCATAAATCGGTCCTTAAGTCAAAGTCACCAGTGACAGTCCAAGCACTGTATCAATCTTAGAGGTTAAGGCGTTGGCCATTGCCTTATCCCAACTTATTCACTTGTCTCGGTTTTAAGAGGACCAATATAAACCTTAGTCTTTTTGCACTTTATATAGTTGTAGAAAAGTACAAAGATTTTTCTTGCTCTTTTGCAATAATTGTTTCTCATTTTCAATGTTAACTTGTTTAATTGCTTTTTTTTTTTTTTTTTTTTTTTTTTAATTATGAATCTGACACTTCTGATTTACAGGTCAAAAGCATGGTTCTTATTCCTCATTTCCCTGCAAACCTTTTTTGTTAAACCGCATTGGTCATAATTTGTTTCTCAGTGGTTTATATTTGCACATTTATCTAAGAGAATTTTGAACACATTCCATCTTTCTTCTGCATTTTTATCTTTGACGATTAAATCCCACTTAATGTCCTTTTGTTTTGGTTAAACCCATGAAAATGGGTTTATCATAAAATTCAAATGATACCATATTGTGGTCACTGCTGCCCAAATGTTGCCTCACCTGTAGATTGGATACAATTTTAGAACTGCTTGAGAGCACTAGGTCCATCAAGGCCTAATTTCTAGTTTGCGCCTCTATTAGCTGGAACATAAAAAATTGTCATTAATCGGTTAAGAAGGCTCCTGCACTGGAACTGCTTCACGTTGAAAAAAAAAAAAAAAAAAAAAAAATTACCCGTAACTGTCGGATCTACCTCCATAGATATTTTAACCAGTTTTGGATGTCATGTTATCTTTTGGACAAAGGCACAAGTTCAAGATTCAGAGGTAGTGTTTTCTGGCCATAGAAAGGTAAGTGGAAGGTTATTATTAGGTGGTGTTAATTCTCATTTAAGGACAGCAGAGTGTATGCACTGAAGTTCTCATACTCAGTGTTGTAATCAGAAATTTGGGGACCCCAACACAAACCTAAAGCCAGGCCTCACCTCCCCCGCACCACCTCTGCCCTACAGCACCACAGAATACACATCCCAATTACCCCAACTATAGAGTACTTCCCCTCCTGCTCAGCTGAGCCCCCATAATCAGCCCCACTGACTGACTGACTGTCCCAGTCCACCCCAACTTCTTCCACTCCTTCCATTTTTGAGCTGCAGAAGCATAGAGTAATGTCTATTCTCTCCGTCCATGCTGTCCTCCTCCTCAGTACATGTGCTCTAAGCCAGCATCACATGAAATGGGTAGTATTGGTGCAAATCTGGAATGTTTGTCCACTGTCTTCCTCTTCATTGGGTAAGGTAGGCACACAACTCACTTAAGTCATTGTGAGGCAAAGCCAGCAACAGATCAGCCAATGGAAGAAGAGTAGGACAGGGTCCCACATACACTTATCAACACGGGCAGTATGCACGCAGCTCAAAAATGCACCAGCCCAGGACTGGCCGGAGGGTTAAGCAAATGCCTCCTGGACCAGCCTGCCCTTTCAGGGAGGCAGCAGATGGCTACCCTGCTTGACTGGGCCCACTACACAGGTACTGCCTCTATCCTTGATTGTGGCCCTGCACTGTAATCTATACCCCAAAGTGCTGGCACACTTCGCAAACCAATGTTCCATTGCAGAAAGTGAGCCTCATACCTCCCTCCCAATGTTGCTACTTTCAAGAACATATGAGATGTTTGCACACAGGAGCAGTTCATACTAGGCACCCATGATGGAGTGGGTTGGGAGCCACTAACAGTGGTTGTGTTCAGCATTCCTATTTGTGCCCAGTTGATCTCATTCAAAGACATCACCGGGAATTATCTCACCGCTGCAAAAGCAAGGAAATCCTGAAGCTACGGCCTGTTAGGTACACCTGAGAACAGGACGGGGAACCACCGGTTTATGCAATATAATTAAAAAAATACATTTAAGTTCAACCACCATACTTTAACAAAATGAAACAATACATTTGCAAGTCTATTTCTTTAAATCTTATTGAGGGGACTTGAAACAGTTTACAAGCAGCTGCTGAACTGTACATTGTGTCTTTTAATAAACCTGGTCAATCTGAGGAACATGTGTTAAGACTTAGGCATGTGATGTCAAAAGAACTGCAAATGGTTTTGTCTTGTCCATCTTTATTTTGGTAGTAATGGGCGTCATGCACAAAAAAAGGGGGAGCAATTCTGGGGAAAACCAACTGCATAGTGGGAAGAAATAAAAAGTAAGCTTGATTTGAATGAGAATGTTTAATCGACTGAATGCTATAGAAGTTGCCAACATATCACAAAGCAATGTGTTGGTGGCCTCTCTAGAATTCAAGGGGTTAAAAGACTCATTTAAAATAATGGAACATTTTGGACGTTTATTTTAATTTCTCCCCCATTTGCAGCTGGTTTGCTCCAATTCTGTCCTACTGCATATGCTTAATAATGACTACATTGAATTAACCATATTACACCCAGGTGGCTGAGAGATCCATTGTGGAAAGGTCAATGTGCTTTGGAATTACGTTTTTTTTGGACTTTAAAGTGATAGTAAAGTTTCACAAAAACAGCAGCTCCAATTAATCTTCATAATCTTTGGGACGTGGAGAGTGTTCTTTCAATACTGTCAGAGCTGTAGTTCAAGAGTAATTGAATGATAAAGTATCCCCCTCCCGTCCCTTTTACCTAGTGTAAGCCGCCTCCCCTCAGATGTGGAATCTGGTCCCTTGACAGGACAGGTCACAACAAAGGATAATCTTCTTACTGTGATCATAAGGAAAACCCTGGCCCCCTTATCAGTTTTTTCCCTTATGTTAATTGAAGATTGTCCCTCTCTGTGATCCATCCGGACAGTCTTGCTGATCTGAGGTGAGCAGTGTTACATCAGTAAAAGGGGCGGGAGGGGATACTTTATCATTCAATTACTCTTGAACTACAACTCTGACAGTACTGAAATAACACTCTCCATGGCCCAAATACTATGAAGATTAATTGGAGCGGATTTTATCTTGAAACATTACTATCCCTTTAAAGACAAAGGCCTACAACATATTGTAAGCAGCTAACAAATATTTGCCTAAAACCACTTCAGTACCAGTAGCTCTAATAGCAGTCTTCACAAAGGTAAAGAAACAAAAATTCCCATGGTTTTAAATGGGGCAATGCACTAGAGACCTCTAACATTTAGTTGATTAAAATACCCATTTCAGTCATGTCAGCTGGTTTTCCCCATAACCATCTATCTAGCTCAGTGATTCTAACATCCATTTTACAGGGAACAACAACAAATCAGGTTTTCAGGATATCCCTAATTAATCACAGGCAACTCAATCACAATGACTGAGCCCTTGATTACTCCCCTACGATTAGGCATCTTGAAAAGCTGAACTGTTCATGTGCCCAGGGGATTTACACTGGGGAAACACTGATCTAGCTCATCGATTATGGCCTTAACCCTTTGAGCAATGCGTTGGGTTGCGTACCACTAGCACTCAAAGGGTTAATGTTCTCTACAGGAGGAATCATCAAGCACCAACACTGCTGCATCGCTGGAGCAATCGTGGTGTCACAGAGCTGCAAGCACTGCAGTCAGGAAAGGAGAGATTTTAAAGGTGGCACTGCAATGCAAGCACAGAAGCCGCTTCTCTTATTTACTTACTCCAGAGAGATGTTCGCCAACATGCCACATGTGACAGCCTTCAGTAAAAGACAGGCCTAACATGCTTACATAAGACACTGGACCAAAGGCACAGATGCAGGGCTTCTGTAGTAAAACAAATTCACCACAGAAGACACTTTCCCACTGACTAAAATGGAGTTTTAACACCTGGAATATGAGAGAGGACCCAACGCAACCCTCCAGCATTCCAGGGGTTAAAAAGACAATTTAAAGATCAGTGCAATGTTTTTTTTTTTCTTGGGGTGGAATTACATTGCCCTATAATTGCTCACCAAGGCTCTCATGCCCAGTGCGTGTCCTGCAGAATGCAACAGGGAGTGGACTCTGTGATTCATTGTCATTTAAGGAAAGTGCAATGTGTGTTATATACTTAAATACCATTTATTACAAAATAAAACACACACACATTATAATATATATATATATATATTTATATTGCAGTGTTTATCCTGCTGAGGAAAACATAGGTACTACCATGCTGGGAGAAGTTGTATCCAAAAGTTATTGCAGCTAACACATCCATAATATGGATGCAGTACTTCAAATGCCTGAAATGTTACAGTGATGCTGTTGCTGCAGCAGTCTATGGTTAGGAAAAGTTCTCTGTAACCCTCCATAGGATGCTGTAGCAACAGCACCACTGTAACTCTGAAGGACATGGAGGTATTACACCCAAATAAATTCAAATGCGAATTGCAATAACTTTTGAATAAAATCATTTCAGCAGTGGAAGTACCCTTGTTTTAATGGGCAAGATAAACCCTGCAACATATAGTTTTTTTCAGTATTAACCCTCTGACTGCCAGACGGGTATGCAACGCATTGCAGAGCAAAGTGTTGCGTACCTCTCTGGAACTCAGAGGGTTAAGTGTTACCATCCCAAATTATTTATTGTAGAACTGGATTGCATTAGGATCAAATGTAATAGACAATTGGGTCTTTTTAATATTACCTTTTAGCATATGTTATCTAGAAACACATTCTGGGCATTTAACTCTTTCAATGCCAGAGGGGTGTCCAAAGCATTGTTTCCCCAAGATCTTGGTCATTCCTCTGGCACTAAAAAGGTTAAAGGATAAATAAAGCCCAGCTTCCACTAACTCAGCCCACATGCACTAAGAAGGGTTAATTTACCCTTGGATGCCTGAGAGGTGCACTGAAAGAGACTTGATCATACAATGCAGATTCTAAGCAATACAGGACATAGTAGAGAGAAAAAGGTAGCCAAACAGAACTGTTTAAAAAGTGACTGTTTTAACCCTTTGAGTGCCGGATGGGTACACAACGCATAGCAATATGTTGCATACCACCCTGGAACTCGAAGGGTTAAGATGTACCAAAGCAGTATATGTTTACAGATTTACATAAAATGCTCCCAAATTCAGGAGTCATGTTTCAGGCCTACAGATCTCCAAAATTTCCTCCACGTCAGTTCTGTGAACAACTAAAGGGTTAATATCTAGCTCCCCTATAAATGGAGATGCCAACTACCCAGTATTTTACAAGCAAGCAACAACTGGGCTATAACAATTATTATATACCAGCAATACATTAGCCAGCATGTTTTTCAGTGAAGCTGGAAACCTTATCTGTAACATAGCAATGGTAAGTGTATTTGTGTTGGGGGGTGGTAAAGCAGACTGATCCCGAATACAATATTAACACACTGAGTGCTGAGACCAAAGCATTGGTCCCACACTTGCCCTCAATGGATTAATAGGAACATATATATTATATATACACACACACACACACACACACCTGAACACAGTTTATAAAAGGTGGTTAACAGAAGACACTGCTGTAGGCCCTGCTTTGCCTGTGGATCCTATGGTAATTGATATTCACACATTGCAAGGGCCCAGTACAGCACTGGGTGCTACATACCTCTAAACACAGTCCTGTACACTACTAACATCAGGGAGTGAAGAAAAAACACATCATGTTTGTCAACAAAACAGCAATAGCACCCCCCCCAACAAAACACAGACTGACTTGAGTTCAAAAGGCAGCTGTGTAAATCTGTGTTAAACTAAATGTATCATGGGATAAAACTCCTATTGATTGAAATGGAGCTTCTAACCCCTTAAATTCAAGGGTGGCCACAACACATTGTCCGGCAAAGTGTCTGATACCTCTCTGACGTGCAAGAGTTAAACCACCAATCTGAATACATGAGAATTTTTAATTTCTCCTCTACAATGCAGTTGGTTCACATTAGAATTTCTGTACTTTTTCTCTGAACAGAAAGCCCAGATAATAAAGGGAAAAACAGATAAAGAGAATCAGGGGGTATATACACTCCACATACATGTGCCGTGTCCAGAGACTGGGCCCTTACCTCTCATCCTATCCCGGCCTCCACCCACATCTGCAAGCTGCCATCTTTATACAAATGGCTCCCCTCATCTTCCCTGGCTACCTGCACTGAGAACACCAAGGCCTTCTTCTGATTCACCATTCAACAGTCTCCATGCATGACAAACACAGAATTCATCCAGTGACTGTCACAGTGGACCATATGAATAAAAGTAGAGTCATTTGCA
This sequence comes from Rhinophrynus dorsalis, assembly GCA_037306005.1. Lineage (NCBI taxonomy): Eukaryota > Metazoa > Chordata > Amphibia > Anura > Rhinophrynidae > Rhinophrynus > Rhinophrynus dorsalis. Next base: position 228,209,117 of record CM074725.1, read on the forward strand.
AAAAGGGACCAAATAAAAATTCCAGTTGAATGAAATGGGGCATTTTACCTATCGATTGCTGCCTTAAGAGGTCTCCAAATGTTTGAGAGACCTTTCTGGCATTGCAGGGATTACAATTCGTATGCAGATGAGAAATAACACCTCTTAAAAAGGAACTGCCTGCATATCTTTACTATGGGCATAAAATCCTTATGGCCTCTATGAATTCTGCCTTTACGCCTTGGATCAAGAGATGACATCGTCAATCTGTCATGGATATTAAGTCTATGGAGGTGGACATGACAGTTGCTGGCAGGACAGCAAATACTGCACATGATCATCTTTACCCTTTGAGTGCCAGAGGGGCACGCAACGCATTGCTGGTACCCCTCTGGCACTCAAAAGGTTACAGGCCAGAGGGATGTGCAACACATTGCACACAACCTCTGGTGCTTAAAGTGCTATATAGGCTCGTGCACACTGCCATTTTCAATTTAAGAAAAAAAAAAAAAACTGCCAACAACTGTCATGTCTGCCTCCACAGACCTGGCATCCAGGACTGATTGTACATATTATCTCCTGAACCAAGGCACAAGGGCAAGCATCATAAGGGCCATTAGGATTATCTTGACATAGAAAAACAAGTGTGTGTATGTGGGGTGGGGGTTATTATTAGGATGTGTTACTTCTCATTTAAAGCCCTTTACAGCATGTTAAGGGTTAAAATTAGTGGTTAAATTAATGGAAGTGTTCATTTGTTCCCCACGGTGCAGATGGTTTGCTCCACTTTCGTATTTGTGCATTTGGCCCTGTGTCTTCAGCTGAATGGAGAAGCTGAGGTGCCCTGTACCACTACCCCCTCCCCTTTATACTCACCCCAAGACTAGCCCCTATGCGGCCCACTCAACATAAGCAGCATGATCCTATAATAAATAAATTACCCCCCACCCCCCCCGCTCTTACCGGCTCACAGGCTGTCACAGAGATGGGAGCCCACAGTGGGAGGGTTTTTTATATTCCTGCGTGGGGAGAAAGAAAAGAAAGCAGCTAACGCCTCATTAAAAATGGGTACTTACAAATAAATAAATAAAAATAGATAAATATATAGGGGAGAGAGGCTGAGAGAGAGGGTGGAATGGAGGGGGGAGGAGGAGAGACGTGTGGACACGCTGCGCGCTCTCGCTGACAGGGAGGCCGGGGGCGCGCGCACTTAGTTAAACCCAGGACAAGGGTGCGCGCACGCGTCGAGATCCTGCAGGCCCAAGTCTAGCGACAACCAATCGGGCGCTGCGCGGGGCGGGAAAGGAGGTTACCGTTTTGGCCAATCGGCATAGAAATGCCTGTAACTAGGGAAGAGGGTGGAGGCTAAACGTCTGGCCAATGAAAAAAAAGCAAATGCGGGCACCCAGTAAAGGAAGACAGGAAAGAGGCCAATAAGAGTAGCGTTAAAAGGACTAGCTGGCGAATGGTATAGAGGGGGAAAGTGAAAATTAACCAATCGGCATGCCTTTAGGTGGAGCTTGATCGGCTGCTTGGATTACTGGAAATGCAAATGGTTGACTTGAGCGACAAAATTGGCAACATGTGGCTCTCCAGTTGTTTTTGTAGATTAAAAGTACCATTAATTCTGAGCTGTAATCCATAGCAGCCGGAGAGCCTTACTTTCCACAGAATTGCTATATTGCCCTATACAATTCCCATTTGTTTATGTTTGTGTTAAAGGTAGGGCGCAGACTGAAGTCCTCCAGCTGTTACTGGACCAGACCTCCTCATTATCTGTGGACACAGATTGTGTATCCACTTTTACATGGCGTTCAGATTAAATCAATCACACAGACCACGTTTTTCTTAACTATCATTGGTTAAAGGGGAGGTGTGGTCAGTGTACTTAATACAATTCCCATTATTGTAGTCTAATGATGTCTTAGTCCAACAACTGCTGGAAGGTCTCAAGAGCTGCATGGCTGAGGATCATGGGAAAATATGAGGTGAAGCATTTGACTCCTCATTATCGAAGAAAGATCCGTTCTGAAGAGTCTTATATTTTTCTCTGGATGTGCTAAACAATGACATTGATAAATATGCCCCCACAGTTAAGGGGCTGCGGTAAAGCCTCCTTTCAACAACTAGGAGTTACTGTATACAAGGATCTAAAACACATGGATTGTCAACTGCACATGTATACCTCCCAAGTATCCATCTTTAGAAGGGAATAGCCCTCTTTGAGATCCAAATCCCTCTTTCCTATCCAGGTGTCCCTCTTTTTCAGGAGATCAGACTGTGGAGTGTGCATATAAGTTCCCCAGCCAAAAACTCCAATGACTGCTCACCCAGTATAAAAACCAACCTCTTAAAGGGATAGTAATACTTCGTTTTAACTTTATTTTATTTTGTAGGCATTCAAAAAACATAAAGAATGATATAAGTCTTATCTCTCAAGCCTTTATGGTTTATGAGATATTCACAAGCAAAGTCTCCCCCTCCTGCCCCTTTTACCTAGTGTAAGCAATCTCTTCTCAGATGAGGAATGCAGTCCATAGACCAGACAGATAACAGCAGGGGACAATCTTCTAACTATGAGAACAATGAAATCCCTGCCCCCCTTGACAAGTTTTTCAGGTTTTCCCTTATCTTAACTGAAGATTGTCCCTTTCTGCAGTCTACCTGGGCACCTCCCTTCTGATCTGGCTGAACAGTGTTACGTCAGTAAAAGGGGCGGGAGGGGGATACTTTTGTCATTGAATTACTCTGGAACTTCAACTCTGACAGAATTGAAATAACACTCTCCAAGGCCCAAATACTATGATGATTAATTAGAGCTTCTTTTATTATGAAACATTACTATCCCTTTTAACTATTCAATCCAAACCAGGTAAATTAATCAAAAGGGGGGGAGGTGCTATCCCTCCGGCAATTATACATACAAAACTTGAAGGGGACAAAGGAAAAACCATATAAAGAAAGCAAACACCTAGACTTGAATTAATCTATTTGTTTATTGCCACCATAGAAAAAATATTAAAAACATATGCTACACATAGAACATCAACACCACACTAACCTCCTGGAAGGACTAAATCTCCAAACCCGTGGTCAGAAAAGACCACCCTATGGAGCAGACCCAGGGCTGTATAAAGTACTGTACTACCAGTGCTAAATCAAGTAAATAAATATATACTTCGCAAACAATAACATACTATGAAGCATGTAAACAGACTATTGAGATACTAATGCAAACCACAGTGGTCCCATCAGGGGCAATAATTAGTGTGGTGCTGTTTTTAATATGTCCTTTGTGTATCATGTTTTTTATATTTTTTTTCTATTGTGGCAATAAACAAATACATTCATTCAAGCATATGTGTGTGCCTTCTATATAAGTTTTTTTCTTTTTCCCCTTCAAATGTTGAGTGTATATAAGTGTACATATAAAAAAGACTATGATTCCCCAGTGTTCTGTGTTCCATTACAAATAAACAGAAGTGATTTTAATGAAGAACGTTTAAGTGCAGTGGATTTCTTCTTTATATGCACAAGCCATGGATGTATCGGCTCATCTTCCCACTTTGCACCATGTCTTCATATTCCATCGGTGAGTGACATGAACTGTGTTATAGCCAAGATTGGTGCTGCTTATTTTGAACTATGTATATGTGTATCACATTGCTCCACAGCAATAAAACATTGTTTAAACTTCACTGTATGTGTTTATAAATTAGACTGTATAGATAAAGCACTTTGTATAACTGAATAAATGATTTAGACCAAGACCAAAAAGGTGTCAGTAGGTCATGAAATAACCTAAACATTCTTGGTAATGCCCAGCCCACCAGCCACTCCTCCAGCAACACCACCTAAAACAAAAGTGTCCCTCTTTGCCAATTTGACATGTTGGGAGGTATTCCAATGCCATACCTCCCAAGTGTCCCTATTTTAGAGGGACATTCCTTCCGTGAGACCCAAATCCCTCTGTTCCTCTTTCCCACCCTGGTGCCCCTCTGTTTTTTTTAGGAAATCAGACCGTATTCTGTGTGTATATAAGTGTATCACACTGGTCCACAGCCAGGGGTGTCCATAGAAATTTTTCCGGGGGGGGGGGGAACAAAGCCATAATATGACCCCCAGGCCATCCCATCCAGCCCCTTTGTTTATATGGAGGGGGTAATTGTGGGGGGGGGGGCACTCGCCCCTCCCTCCGGACGCCCATGTCCACAGCAATAAAACATTAATGTTTATTTAAATGTAACTATATATGGTTTATAAATTAGTCTGTGTAAATAAAACACATTGATCTTTCTCTATATCATTTATTCAGTTACACAAAGAGGCATCAATAGTTCATGAAATAACCTAAAAATATATTGAAAATTCCTCATCCACCAGCCACGCCCCCAGCAACACCACCTAAAATAAAAGTGTCCCTTTTTCGCCATTGGAAATTCTGGGAGGTATGCATTGCATTGCTGCACAATTCCTTGTAGATCTCTCTAGAATTCAGCAGGTTATAATCCAATCCTATATAATAATTCGCTAGGATGTTTGTCACAGTGCAGTCATGTGCAGTAGAGACTGCCCGCGTCCAGGCGATGCAAGACTGCATGGCGTGGAGGAGTGAGGTAGCGTTGCCTACCCCTCTGGCACTCAAAGGGTTAACATTACCCAGACCTTGGCCCGTGTACATGGGCTTTTACACTAGTTATAAATAAACTGACAATTTCAATGCCCCTCTGATGCAGTGGGTTTGTTCCAGAACTGTGCTTCTCTTTAGATTCCTGAATACATCCCAAAGATCATTCTCTAAAATACTCCCAAAATACTTTATCAGTAACAGGTAAGAGCACTGACACACGGCACACATGTAAAATGGAAATGTCACTTTGTAACAAGGAGGTGATTTTGAAAGAGCATTCAAAATCGCATATTTCTGTTAGATTTTATTTCAAGCAAATCTGAGATATTTAGCTTTATTTCACATTGTATGTAAATAGAACTGGGTGACAGACAGAGGCAGTTGTTAATGCAGAAGAGTGTGGAATGTTAGTATCTATCTGCCAAGCATGACATATCTGCATGAAGTGAGAATAAAAAAAAAAATGTAAATCTCTCATAAACATTTTTTTTAATTAAGAAATGACTAACAGAAATATAGGTGATTTTGAAAGTTATTTCTAAATCACCTATTTTTTTTTCAAAAATGACAGTTCCCTTTTAAAAAAACACAAATGAACCACATTTCCACTGACTTTTTTAAAGGGACACTAATGTCCCAAAAACATTATCTGTAGTTTTGTAGAGATAATATAATAAACCATGTGCTACAAACCCTATCTCTCAAACAGCTATGGTTTGAGAGATATAGGGTGGTTTGAGAGATATAGGCATTGAAAGTTCCTCCCTCCCCCTCAGCAGCAGATCCCGGTCCGGGGACCAGCAGGCAGCTCTGCAGCAGAGCTGAAATTGCTTTACTTAAAATAATTACTTAATTGGAAAGGTCTACAAAGTGTGCTGGCAAACGAGGCACACTTTGTAGACCTTTTCAATGAAGCGATTCTTTTTAAATAACACGATTTTGGCTCTGCTGAAGAACCTCCTTGAGTCGTACGAGTCGAATCTCCTGCTGTCAGCTTTGCAGCTGACATCAGGAGAAGGGGAGGGAGGGGAGAACTTTGAATGCCTATATCTTTCAAACCACAGCAGTTTGAGAGGTAGGGTTTGTAAACTTAGTTTATTATTTTAAGCTCTACAAAACTATAAATAATTTTTTGGGACATTACTATTCCTTTAAACTTTATAATGCTAGAGAGGTCTTCAATGCATTACATAGAAAAGCTTTACAGACCTATCTAGAGTTCCAGAGGATTAAGTCAATGTTGATTTTTCTTTGCCTCCACGGTGCGATTGGGTTGCTCCAGAAATGCACCTTTTACTTTTTAACACCCTTAATAAACTTAAAGTAAATCGTGCCCTACACAGGTTTGAGTTTCAGTAAAGATATGCATTTAAAGGGATAGTAATACTTAAAATGTAAAAAAAAATATGTTGTAGAGTTTATCCCCCTGAGTAAAACAAGAGTACTCCCACTGCTGAAAGGTGTTCCATTCAAAAGTTATTAATTTTCAAAGTTGAATTTTTTAGGTGCAATATCACAGTGGCCTGAAATTGTACAGTGGCGCTGTTGCTACACCATCCTATGGAGATTTATGGTCAACTGACCAGAGCTGTCCATAGGATCGTGTAGCAACAGCGCCACTGTACAATTTCAGGCCACTGTGATATTGAACCTAAAAAATTAAACTTTGAAAATTAATAACTTTTGAATGAAACACCTTTGAACAGTGGGAGTACCTTTGTTTTACTCAGGGGGATAAACTCTACAACATATTTTTTTTACATTTTAAGTATTACTATCCCTTTAAATTGCCTATATGTTGTGCTTTTTATTTTTCATTCAGCATAATGGTTTCAGAGATTTTTGGTTGAGTAGTTAGGCACTCTTTTACCTCAGTAGAGCTGAGTTATATGAACTGTGTGGCACGGCCAGCATAATTACTTACTTTCCTGACCTGAGATTGCATCCTGTCTCCAAACTGTCTCCTAACTCCTTCTGATGCTGCCACCAAAGGGGTCAAATACATTAGTGGGGAGGTATAATCATGCAAATCTTGTCTAGATGGACAGGTGACAGTACCTCTTTGAATGCAGATGACAGCACCTGGCCATCTTCTTTTCAATCCTGTTATAAATAGTCTTAAGCAGATACAATACAATACCCTATGTATCAATCATAGATAGGGTTGGTACCTCATTCCTTTACCGACTGCTGATGAACAATGCATGCTACATGCCATCACCGGGGCCATGATAGCCCTAAAGTACTGGCAGCCAACCTTTGTCTCTTTAGCTGTTAACAGACTCCAACTCTCATAATACTCACTGGTACAGCAGAATGCTGCTCACCCCTGTCTAGTCATAAAAAGTTGGTAGTAAAGATATGAGTTGGACACCCTATTCTTATTCTCCCCGCTTCCCAATAATAGTGTCCCATTTATTCTTCCCTGGTGCACCTGTGTACTACAGGTTCCTCATGGAATAATTAATTGGACCAGAAATAGGATTAGGCGGCACTCCGGAATCAAAACAGAGCCAGCTGATAAAATCAAATAGCTTTATTCCATATGATTAAAATGCTCAATTGGCTCACAAAACAGAGAAAGAATCATGTCTAAATCAAATTTGGCAGACAAGATAGGATTATCTAACGCGTTTCGCGCATACTGTTCGCTTACTCAAAAATTGCTCCACTGTCGTCTTCATACAAGTTGCAACTGAATCAAGAATTTATGATGTTTATCAAGGGTTTTATCTGCAATTGTCTCCATAGACTTCAACTGGCTTTTATTAGATAAAACAAGATCATATTTATCAACTATAATGTAATCTTGGCCTTGGTTTGGTATTGTGTCGGAATACTAGATTTTGGTAGGATTCAGTGAGGTGACTCCTGTAGTTACGATTCCAAAAGTAAAGCCATTTGAACTTGCATGACCGTAGAAGCTTCAGGCGCCATTCATTTGAGATTATTCCAAATCTTTTTTCTACAGTGTGGTCTAATAGTAACAGAGTAACATAGTTGACGAGCCTGAAAAAAGACGTGTCCATCAAGTCCAGCCCATGCCAAAAACATCCTTGATGATCCAGAGGAAGGCAAAATAAACCACTGAAGCCATTTCCAATTTAGCCGCAAGTGGGTAAAAGATTCCTTCCTGACTCCAAATGGCAGTCAGATATTTCCCTGGATCAACATCCTATCTGCATTGAAGCCATCTGTCATAATTTTCAATATTGTCCTGTGCGAGATAGGTATCAAGTGCTTTTTTGAAAGCAGTTACATTATCTGCAAGTACAACATACAGAGGCAAAGCATTCCATACCTTTACTGCCCTTACTGTAAAAAAATCCCTGTCTTTGTCTTACTCGAAAGGTACTTTCCTCTAGTCTTAATGGATGACCTCTCGTTCTCAGCTCAGCTCTTTGCATAAAAAAAATCTTGTTTTTTTAGTGTTTAAAAAAATAAATTATATGGCACAAATCCTATCTCTCAAACCTTTATGGTTTGAGAGATATTCGCATGTAAAGTTCCCTTCTTCTGATGTCAGCTGGAGATTCGAGCTGGCTGACTTGAGGAGTCTCTTCAGCAGAGCCGTAATCATGTTATTTAAAAAGAATTACTTAATTTGAACAGTCTACAAACTGTACTTGCAAACCAGGCACACGTTCCAATGAAGTAATTCTTTTCCAATGTTGCGATTTTGACTCTGCTGCAGAGCCGCCAGCTGGTCCACAGACCGGGATCTCCTGCTGTCAGCTAGATGCTGACATCAGGAGAAGTGGAGGGAGAGGGGACTTTACATGCATATATCTCTCAAACCATAAAGGTCTGAGAGCTAGGATTTGTGCTTGCAAAACAAGCCATTCCAATGAAGTAATTCTTTTAAAATTTCGCTATTGCGGCTCTGCTGAAGAGCCACTGGCTGCTTCCAGGACCGGGATCTCCTGCTGTCAGTAAAGCGTTGACGTCAGGAGATGGGGAGGGAGGGGGAACTTTAGCGGAGAATAGCTCTCAAACCATAAAGGTTTGAGAGATGGGACTTTCTGCATATACCTTATTTTTTTTTACATCTACAATATTGAAGCAAGTGAAATATGGGCATTACTGACCCTTTAACCCATTAATGACTATGCGGTCTGGGGGTGGGGTGATCTAGAGGACCACAGCATTTTTATTTTACATGGAAGTGACTTGAGATCACAGCGTGGTGTGCAGCCGCTCTGTGATCACACAAACTTCCATGACGTGCCAGGACCATCACCGATCCTTAAAGGGGAACTTACACATCATAAAAAGTTTTGACCATTTATTTAAACATTTAAACTAGAGAAAATTCTAAGCTGAGTGGCGCTCACTACCAAATAGCCTAAAACAAAATAATAAATGATACAACCCAAAAGGTAAACAAGAAATAGATGAAATGAAGGTAAACAGTACAAACAGATGAAATGGAATGGACAAACTTGAAGATCCTTAATGTTCCAACATATATGATGATAAATGATGATAAATGATTGATGGATGATGAAAGATGGATGTATTCTGAAGATTCAATAGTGTTTGCAGCAGGATGAGATATAACTGGTGGCCTTGTCCACCGGTGAAATATGTGACTCCAAGTGAAACCTCAAAAACAGCGCAAAACACATAAACAAAAAAAAGAATCTAAGTGTAGTAGTCTTTAATAACAAATCACATGAAACATAAAAGAAATGCACTTACAATAGCCCTACTTGGGCTTTATGCGTTGAATTAGGGTCCTTATCCTTGTAGTCCCAAACCGTGTTCTCCGTTGTTTGTTAATGCTCCTGTGTCTTTAAAAAGTATTCTTGTTTTATGCCAATGTAGAATTCACTTGTTGGCTGCCGAACAAAGACTTCAAGCATTAATCCCTTTTCGTAGTGTTTAAGTCCATTAACATGGAGCGGTTATTTTTAAATAAGCTAGAACCGCCCGAAACCTCGTGGTGGCTCCGGCATCCACACCACCGACACTAAGGACGGAACAACAAGGGAGGGGCAACGGGTCTCAGTAGGGACGTAAGGAGGACCTAATGGTAGCAAGTTGGATGTGGGAATGAAGTGCCCGAACGTTTTCGCAGGCGTACAGTCTGCTTCTTCACGGGGCAAGGGAATTGGCGAGTTCACTTAGGGTAACATTTATAATGTATTCTGCTGACTTGATTGGTCATTAAGCAGAAATCACAATTAAACAGTAAGTGTGATACACACTATATACTACCATAAGTTCAATGTAAAACAATAAAAACATACTTAATAAAAATGACTATTATTTACATAACACCACTAAATGAAACACATTGTGTAATGTCCAATAAGAACTGTGAATAATTAAAAATGTTTAAATTGTGCTGAGTTAATGAATATTGAAGAGTTAATTTAAATCCAAAAGATAATATAATTGGATTGAAGGTGATTAATGTATTGCTGTATTTATAACTGAATGACAGCAATAAAAATTATACATAAAACTTATGTGTGTGCTAGTGATATTTAAATTATGACAAATTTTAAAGTGATAAATGTGTAAAAAGTAAAGGAATATACAAAAAGATGAGGTGCAAGGTGATTTGTATATATTTTGTTGTGTAGTATATATGATGAAAGTATGATGTGGTGATTTAAAAATAAGTAAAAACTGAATAATTTAATTTGTAGGAATAGTTTTTTTAAGTTCTAATGTTGCATGAAAAGATAGCTGTTACATTTAAAGGTGTTGTATCTTTGCACTATAAAAAGTTGCAACTATGTTGCTCCTTTTTGATCTATTTTGTAACATTTGAACCTAAAGTTCTAAAGAGGTTTGTGCAACAAAAGTATGACAAAACAATCAAATTGTAGCTAAACATTACCAATACTACAATCCTACTCCACAGAAGCTAAAACATATAAATCATGTATATAGGTTAAAAAATGGTAAATTAAATACCCCAACAAATTTCTAAGAAACAAGATTAATAATAAAATATTTTAAAAATATATATAATCTATTGTAAAAAGGAAGCAAAATCAAAATCTATATTTAACCCATTAGGTTGTAGTGTATTTAGCTCATGTATCCAATAAGACTCTCTTTGTCTAAGTTTTAGAAGTTTATCCCCACCTCTATGTCCAACCTTTACTTGTTCTATTCCTAAAATTTCTATATTTTTATGATCACACTGATGTGCTTGTTTAAAATGTTTGGATAAGCTGTGGCTTTCAAGACCTTTTTTGATGTTATAGAGGTGTTCATTAAATCTAGTTTTTAGTTTGCGTTTGGTTCGCCCTACATATTGTAATTTGCATGAACATGTAATTAAATAAACTACGTAGGTACTTGAGCATGTTATAAAATCTTTAATCTTATACTCTTTCTTTGTTTTGGTTGAATAAAAATGGGAATTCTTCGATTTTCTTAGGCAAGTACAAACCTTACAATTAGTTTTTCCACATTTATACATGCCTCGTCTATCAGATAAAATATTCCTTGGGGGTAACACTTTATGATGTATATCACTAGGGGCTATATAACTAGACACATTTTTGTTTTTCTTGTAAATGAATTTGGGATGATTGCCTATAAGAGGTGCTAAAACTAAATCTTCTTTAAGAATATGCCAATGTTTTTTCAGAATATGTTCAATTTGCCTTGACTGACTATTAAAAACTGTGGTAAACGCTGGTATGTTATTGTTGTATGTTCTATTTTTGGTTTTGTATTGAAGAAGATCATTTCTATCTAACTGTTTTGTTTTTTCTAAAGCTTCTTCCACAATTTGTGGATTGTATTTTTTGTCCTTAAACTTCCTTTTGAGAATATTTGATTCTTCCAAAAAATCTTTATTGTTTGAACAATTCCGTTTGATTCTTTGGAATTGTCCATACGGAATGTTATTGATCCATTTTTTATTATGACCACTCGAAGCATGTAAATATTTGTTACTATCTACATCTTTCCTAAAATTACGTGACTGAATTATTAAATCTGAGTTGAAAAAAAGGTCCACATCCAAAAATTCTATATGTTCTACTTGTACATTGCTTGTAAACTTTAAATTCAAAGGATTATTATTCATATAACATATGAACTGTTGGCATTGGATCTCCGTTCCATTCCAGATAAATAACAAATCATCAATGTATCTTTTATAATAGATGATATTTTCTGAAAAAGGATTGTTGTTGTGAATAAATTCTTTTTCCCATTGGCCCATGTATAAGTTTATTTAAACATTTAAGTAGTATTAGGAAACGTGCCTTTTATTTTTTAATTTGTCCGTACTTTTTTAAGATCTTTAATGCCCAAGCCGTGCACTTCTGCATTCTGCGGCACTGTGTATCTGCAACACAGCTTTCAGGACTTCCCAGCACTAGTTAATTCTCCTCCCACCCCCCTCCCAGCTGCCCCAGGGAGCACGGTCACGCTTCCCTTCTGTGTGCTGTGAACGGCTCCTAGCTTTACAGCAAGCTCCGGTAAGCATTATACTGAGGTTGCAACCACAGTATAATGCTAATTGCAGCTTGCTGTAATGCTAGGAAACCTCTCTAGTATTCAATGGGTCAACATTCCAATTTAAATCAATTGTTGTTGTTGTTTTTTTTGTAACCCTTTGAGTGCCAGAGGGGTTCGCAACGCATTGCAGAGCAATGCGTTGCATACCCCTCTGGCACTCAAAGGGTTATCTTGTTCCTTATGGTGCAGTTTTTGTTTGCCCCAGAATTGTTCCACTTTTCTAGTAATGCATCAACCTCACTCTTGGGAATACCTTCAGATCTCTAGCTTAATCCTCTCCAAGCCTTTTAAAAAAGCAGATCACCAGAGACATAACACAATTTGAATGTTTACTAATTGACAGCAAGCAATCTTTCCATTTTATCGGGACAGATCGCAAAATGATAAATCAGCTTCTCTCAGATAATGTATTACTGCACATGTCCTCGTGGGAATGAGAACTGGGGCCTGATCTTAATATAAATGGCTGCTTAAAAATACACTCTGTAATTCAAACCTCAGCAACTAACATGTTAAAGGGGAAATATATGCTAGAACTAAGTGGCTCTTAATTTAAAGGGATAGTAATGTTTCACAATAAAAGCAGCTCCAATTAATCTTCATAGTATTTGGGCCATGGAGAGTGTTATTTCAATACTGTCAGAGCTGTAAATCAAGAGTAATTGAATGATAAAGTATCCCCCTCCCACCCCTTTTACTGATGTAACACTGTTCACCTCAGAGCAGCAAGACTGTCCAGATGTATCGCAGCGAGGGACAATCTTCAGTGAGCATAAGGAAAAACCTGTCAAGGGGCAGGGTTTTCCTTATGATCACAGTAAGAAGATTGTCCCTTGCTGTGACCTGTCCGGTCAAAACACCAGATTCCACATCTGAGGGGAGGTGGCTTACACTGGTTAAAAGGGGCAGGAGGAGAATATCATTCAATTACTCTTGAACTACAACTCTGACAGTAGTGAAATAACACACTCTATGGCCAAAATACTATGAAGATTATTTGGAGCTGCTTTTTTTTGTGAAACATTACTATCCCTTTAACAGGTTACCCCATGAGGACCAGAGGGGTATGGAACATATTTCAAAGCAATGTGTTGCAAATACCTGTGGTCATCAAGAGGTTGAATTACCTAGGTAGGTGTCCTTCATATAGCAGTCATGTATATTTATATAGTATGTTTTTTGTATTATATCTGCAGTTTCCTGCATTTAGTGATCTTTATGGAGGTCTGCCTCAAGGCCACACCTCCTCACAACTAGCAGTGGCCTTCAGTAGACCTGAATGGCTTATAAGGGACACAAGTTGTTATCAGATTGTAAAACAAAATAATAAGCAGAATCCTACAAGAGAGATCATAAAAAATGTATAGCTATAACTGACTGCTGTTTGAAGGACACCCACATCAAATGTTCTTCCATTAAAAAAAATTAAAGCGGAACCTTCACCAAGTATTACCCCCCCCCCCGAATCAACAGTCTACATACTGAATTTAGTAAAGCGTCTACTTTCACCTACCATATTTTGTCACTGTAAGTGAAACTGTGAGGCAAATCTTGATCTGCGCCAAGGGAGAGCGCAGCCAGAGGCCTAACTAGAAGCTCCCAGGCCCTGGCACAGAAATTACCATGGGCCCCCCAACCACATTGCCCCCAATCTCCAAATTGCTCCCCCATTGCCCCCAATCTCCATATTGCTCCCCCATTGTCCCTAATCTCCACATTGCTCCCAATCTCCATATTGCCTCCACATTGCTCTCAATTTCCTAACTCCTTGGTGGTCCAGCGGCTTGGCAGGAGTGGTCTGTGCCTCCTTTTGCACAGACCTCTACAGCTGGAGCTCCCGCGTGGTGCTCTCTTCAGTAATGCAGAGCACTGGGAGATGATGTCATCTCTTAGCGTTCTGCATTACTAGATGTGGAAGAGGCCAGCTCGGCTGCTAGACAGCTTGTCGCTACTTGAGGGTGGTGTGGGGGTCACAGGGGGCGCCCAGGCCCCTGGAGTGACGGGCCCGGTCACAGGTGCGACCCCTATTGTTACATCACTGAGGAGTCTGGATCTAGGGAGGGGAGCAGAGGAAGAGTGACAGACTGTGGTACAGAGCTGATAACCGCAGTCTGTCCAGAAGTAGGGCACAGGGCAATATTTACTTGATTAAATTCAGCAAAATAGCAATTTTATTAAAAAAATGAAAACATTTTACCAGCTAGTCGCTAAATAAACTAACTATTGAGACATGTATAGGTGTGATAGAATCCCTTTAAGGACCGCATAGAAGAACCCGCACAGGTGAACGATCAGGTGTACCGTCTTGCTGAAAGAGAGGCTGAAACTGACCTCTCTGGTCTTGGACCAGTCAGTGTCAGACTTCCCTAGTGATTACAGCACTCCTGTGGGAGCACTGCAATCACAAAAGCCATGACGTGTCAGCACCAGCACCGGACCTTAAGGCACAGACACCAGTGATGGTCCTGCACATCACCGGTCCTTAGGGGGTTAACAAATGGATATGAATGGTGGAGAGGGTCCTGTTTTTGAGAGCTTACAATCTAGAGCAGTGATTCTCGACCAGAGTGCCGTGGGGCTTTGATGTCCAGCAGGCATCCACTTAGAGTGCTCCTTGTTTTCTATTAAAAAAAAAATTTAAATTTATATCCATAGACATTTTTATGTCCAGTATGTTTGGTTTTGTTATTCTGATACATATGTGTTCTCCAAAGGGAACATACAGAGTTATACTGTTTATCAGTAGGCTGATCAGGAAGGTCTGATAAAGACTAATTTAATTGGTAGCAGGAAAGCTATAAAATTCTCAGTTACTGGGGTATGAGGAGAAGGTTGAACTTGATGGACTTGTGTCTTTATTCAACCTAATTTACTATGTTACTATGTACTATGTTACTATATATTACTTATTTTTGCTTTAATTAACTCCTTTGACAAATGATGTATAACATGTTAGGGGTGCCCCAAATAAACCTAAATTGTGTTAGGGGTGCCCTTAGCAAAAAAAAGATTGAGAACCACTGATCTGAAGGAGAAGGGAACATTGTACATATTTATCATTGTTCCAGTATTTTGTCTATGTTATTATTTATATAATAAATTATTTATTTTTTAAGTAGTTGCCCCGTGGTTTTTGTGCCCTGTTGGCCCAAACATACCTTTAAATAATCCTTAGAGGAGTATCTTGTGCTGGCCCTTTTTACTTCTTGTACGTTTTTAGTCTATACACTTGTGTGGAGGGTGTATCCAACAACTCAAGGAAGAAGCTGCAGACTCGCAAGAAAGTGGAAGTCCAACCAATCCAGTTATGGAGACTATTTATAGGGTTAATTTGATTTATTCACAATAAGGACCAACACGTTGTTTGACCTCTTTGATCATGAGTATGCACCATGATGCTTGAAAAGCGTTGATCAGAAGCGAGGGTCTGTAACATCTGACTGATGACCGCATGAAAGTCTTTCCTAGCTCTAGGTAAGGGTTGCGACAATAAAAGGTATTTTTAATGAAGATTTTCTTCTCAATAAAGTAAATGAATGTTTTAAACTGCTTGAGTCTTGAAGCGTATTTAACCATGATGGTGCTGAACCATTTCTGTTTGTCATAACGATATAAGGAAAACCTTGCCCCTCTTGACAGGTTTTTTCCTTATGCTCACTGAAGATTGTCCCTCTCTGCGATCCATCTGGACAGTCTTGCTGCTCTGAGGTGAACAGTGTTTCATCAGTAAAAGGGACGGGAGGGAGATACTTTAGCATTCAATTACTCTTGAACTACAACTCTGACAGTATTGAAATCAAGGCCGGATTTACACCTCAGGAGCCTGTAGGCACAGAAATCTGAAGCGTCCTCCCCAACTGGCCATCTCCACAATGCTCCAAATCTCCAAATAACCCCCATATCCATATTGCCCTCACATTGCCACATCAGCTCCAACTTATCCCCATCAGCTCAAACTGTCTTGCCCCCATCAGTTCCAATTTGCCCCCATCAGCTCCAAGCTCTAACTTTCCCCCATCAGCTCCAAGCTCCAACTTGCCCCATCAGCTACAACTATCTTGCCCACATCAGCTCCAACTGTCTTGCCCACATCAGCTCCAACTGTCTTGCCCCATCAGCCTCAAGTTGCCCCCATCAGCTCCAACTTGCCCCCATCAGCTCCAAGCTCCACATTGCCCCCATCAGCATCAGCTCCAACTTGCCCTCACATTGCCATCAGCTCCACATTGCCTCCCCGTATCTGTTTCCTACCTCCCTGGTGGTCCAGTGGCAGGAGATGTCTGTGCCGCCTTCTGCACAGACCTGCAGCTTCTGTTGCACCACGTGTGGTATTCTCTTTAGGAATGCAGAGCGCTAGGAGATATATATAAATATTTCAATGACAGGCGCCCCTCTGTGGGGTGCACCTGTAGGCAGGTGCCTACTCTGCCTTATGGCAAATCCAGCCCTGATTGAAATAACACTCTCCGTGGCCCTAATACTATGAAGATTAATTGGAGCTGCTTTTATTGTGACACATTACTATCCCTTTAATGCAAGTACCTTGGAACTCTCAGGGTTTGACCCAAATCTCTGTGTCTCAGGGAGAAGAGAAACATTCTCAGGGTGAGAGAGTACCAGTGCTACTTACTATATATTCTGCTCCAGTTAATTGCATTTTTAGTCTTTAAATTGGTGCCACCTGTGCCAGGAAGGCAGAGGGAGAAGTCCTGCTTGTCTTGTGTGTGTTCATGCAGTGATATATTTCAGTTGATGTATATTAACGGCTCACTGAGGACTGATTGGAACACTTCCCAATTACAGCGATCAGGGACATATCGCTTTGCAATGTGTTGAGTACCTCTCTGGCATTCAAAGGTTTAAGTGCGTATAACCCCAGACAAATTTAGGTCTCATTGATCCTTGAAGGTTTGATCCATGTTGAATTCAGTTTCTGAAATCCTTTTAACTTTCAACAACATGACTAATTTGGATGAAATTTTGGGTTCCAAGTTGCGTTTCCAGTTCAGTCATTTTTTTGTCATTCAACTGACATCAGGGAGAGGGGAACTTTAAAACGTTCTATATCTCAAACCATAAAGGTTTGAGAGATAGGACTTGCACTAACTGATTTATTTTTAATTTATCTACAATGTTAATTTGTAGTCATGTAGGACATTACCAACCCTTTAAAGTGTTAGTAATGTCTGAAAAAAACATTTTTGCATTTAGAAGAGCTTAAAAAGCTGATCTAAATACAAAACAATGTATCTCTCAAACCGCTATGGTTTAAGAGATATGGGCGTTTAAAGTTTGATTTCTCCTACTGACAGCTGTAAAGCTGTCAGCAGGAGATCAGTGTCAGCGCCAGCGTGTCAACCGACACTGATCTCCTGCTGACAGCTTTACAGCTTTACAGAAATCAAACTTTAAACGCCCGTATCTCTTAAACCATAGCGGTTTGAGAGATACGTTGTTTTGCATTTAGATCAGCTTTTTAAGCTCTTCTAAATGCAAAAATGTTTTTTTTAGACATTACTAACACTTTAATCATGAACAGCTATCACAGATGAAGGATTCAGACTGCCTCCATTCACTTAATACGACTCTGCTCCCCACCACACGAAACCTCCACAGGCTCCTCGAAAGACAGAAATACAGACACAAATTGGGGGCGCTGACTGCAATGTTATATATGCCACCAGTAAATATATAACATAAGAGGACACTCATGTTTTAACAATAGCCGGCTCTATCATCTCTTAGCCGGCAAATTTTCATGCAGGAACATAAACCCATTCTGCTTGGGAAACTCCTGTATCTCCAGAACTCCTCATGGATACAAAATAACGCCAATTGATTATAAGGTATCAAAACTCCTTTATTTAAAAATATAAAACATTTTGTTCTGAAAGTATTTTATACAGAAGGTTCAGCGCATTTCTGAGCAGCACACTCTTTCATCAGGAACCAACATTTGAACAAAGGAAAGGGTTTTCTTTATGCTGACACAAGATTGTCCCTCATTGTGATCTGTCCGGACTGGCTTTCTGATCGGAAAGGAAGAAGAGTGATGTAGGGAAAAGGGGTGGGAAGGAGGAAACTTTACAATAAAATTACCATCAAACTACACCGATATGGACATTTAGAATGCTACTGAGCATTATAAAAAGGTATAATTAAGTATCGGATCTGCTTTAAAGGCATAGTAATGTTTAAAAATAAAAGCAGCTCCAATTAATCTTCATAGTATTTGGACCATGGAGAGTGTTATTTAAATACTGTCAGAGTTGTAGGTCAAGAGTAATTAATAACGTATCCCCCTACTGCCCCTTTTACCTAGTGTAAGCCACCTCCCCTCAGATGTGGAATCTGGTTGTAAGACCAGACAGATCACAGCAAGGGATAATCTTCTTCCTATGAGAACAATGAAAACCTGCCCCCTTGACAGGTATTTTCCTTATGTTAACTGAAGATTGTCCCTCTTTCCAAGCCATCTGGACCCCACCTTTCTGTTCTGAGGTGACCAGTGTTACATCAGTAAAAGGGGCGGGAGGGGGATACTTTATCATTCAATTAGTCTTGAACTACAACTCTGACAGTATTGACATAACACTCTCCGTGGCCCAAATAATATGTAGATTAATTGGAGCTGTTTTTATTTTGAAAATATTACTATCCCTTTAAATACAGTTACATAATTATCTTGTTAACTTTCATGTAAACTGGAAAAATGTGCTTTGGTTCCTGTGATATTTTTTGGTAAAGTTACAGTTCCGCACTTGAAAAACAGCCCTGTTAATGAACATGATCAGAGTCACCTTTAACTCATAGTCAGAGACCATAAACTACATGTTCCACTGAACTTACAGTGTACTGTATAAACTGGATGCAGTACAGCACTCCGGCAGTCATAGGGTGACTACATAAAGTATATTAGATTGCCAGTATTTGTTCTTAGTGTAAAGTGACCCTCCAGTACATAGAGGGCAAATTCTATCAGTACAAAAGATTTTTCTTGTTTTCATCGATTTTACGCTATGATCAATGGATTTCATTCAGAATGATCACTGGAGTTTTATTGATCAGAAATTGAAGACTGAATACAATTTAATAGAGAAGACAGTATTTGATCTAAGTGTTAGGTGATCCTCTATAAGCACTGGGAAAATGTTATAAGTAGAAGAAATTTAAGAACAAAAAAAAAATGGAAATTAAAAATAGAATACTATTGTTAAACCTAACATTAAAGGAACATGAACACCTTAAAATTGGGTTATATATTTTAAATGTCATGAATTTCAGCTGCTGTCTGTAATAATTAGTTACTTTATAATACAGTAGACCCCCATAATCTAATTCTAAACTTGCATTTTAATGCATCCATAGACTGTAATGTATGGACAGCATTTCATTAATTGTGTTTCTGCTCTGCAATGAGAGATAAGAACTGAGTCTAGTACCTCCACTCTTCTATTAATAAAGGCTGTGTAACCTTATATCATCCCAGTTACAGACAATAAAACACTAGCACATCTCAGAAACCATAAAGAGTGATATGTTAATGGGAGCCTTGAAGAAGACAGGAATGAGAGCGTCTCTATATTTTAGGCCACAGAAAATAAATAAGTATAAATATAAATATATATATTGTTAGCTACGTAGTACGAAGGGGGGATGATTCAGAAATAAATATATATATTTAAATACAGCTCCTTTGGAAACCTCTCCACCTGTTCTGTCTTTATATGACTGAGGAATACAAAGCAAATGTTATCCCCAGCCTTTTGAAAAAAGCAGCATGTGAAAAAGAATGGAGTTGGTTACATATTTCTATATTTTACAACTTAGTCATTATTTAAGAGCAGCCTATATTTTCTTCATCTCTCCAGGCAGCACACCTGTGAAATGTCCCCTCCCATTCCAGGTAGGACAGAAAAATAAATGCTAATGTGAGGTCACAGCAACCGCAGTACACAAGTTTGTCCAGTCAGCTGTGTGGTTTCTTGTTCTGGATACTATGGATCAGGCAGGAGGTAGATGGCCGCCAGTCGTCCGTAGATCAGAGAGGAAAGTGAATTTAGCTCTTGTAGTTACTGGAATGAGAATCTTAACCAACTCCCTTCCAGGCATCCACTAGAGAAATACAGCCAAAACTTGTATTGAGGAAGGTAAAACAGAACACCTTTATTGGTGAAACGCACTGCTTATATATACTTCCGGATAGTCTAATCAAAATTAGAATTCAAACTATGGCTTGGAATAGGGTTGGTACACTTGATCAATCAGGGAATGGCCTATATTTCCAGACACTCGTATCAACATAAGCATCCAAATTAGGACTTGGGACAGTGGTGTCCCAGCTAACCTATCAGAGGAGATTATTTATTGTCCACTTAGAATGCCTCTTTTCTGGCCATGCTGATGAAGGTAGCATGGCCGGGAACCAATCAAGATCCCATCCATTCCTTTGTTGTTTCAGAAAAGCTGTTAGCTGAGGATACCTGGAAACATACAGAATACACCAAGCTACACAAGTTACACAGAATGCTCATCAAAATGCAGTATAGAGGCAAATAACACGGGGAACACAAAATATCCACTTATTATAAGAGGGGACACTTAACACAGTTGACAACAATTTGTAGCAGTAGATGAAACAAGGAGCTCACTTCCTGTTTCTCCAAAGTTTGTATAAACCCCTCCCTCCATCCAGTGTACCGTAAATGTTTTCTGCCCTACCCTGGAAGAGAACAGCATGATATTTGTTATTTTGTAAGGACCTTAGGTAGATCTCTCAGGAGTCACCTAGGTGTGTGCTATGTGGGGAGGTGTATGTCCTACCTCCTAGCCCAACTATAACAGGTAACTTGTCTCTTCACCACTTTCTCACCTCACCTGGCTGGCTTTGGCCCTAAGTCCTGCCTCCCACGTCCCTGAAGTCAAAGGTGAGAGGTTCCTTGTCAGGACTTAACAGTCCTCTATTTTTTTCTTCCTCTTTCTGCCTTCTTTGTTCAGTGGGGAAGCACTCAGGCCTATGGATGGCTCCCTTTTGGTCAGTCAGTCTGTGTTCCATCTAGTCCTCTTGCCCTGGTATATTTTCCTCTCCATTCTCCCAGTTTCTTAATGGGTGCCAGGCAAGTTTGGGACCAGTCTGAGGTTCTCTTTCCATTTTCTCACCTTCCAAGAGGCCTCTGTTCCACTGTGGAACGCATTATGTATTCCGCCACACTCAAACTGCTCTGATGCTGGAAGACACCACAGAACCACAGTCTAAGCAAGATCAGATATTCATTGGACATGTGAAGACACTGGTGTGTATTTCCAGTACATCCTATTATTACCTCGGTGATACAAAATGCAAGACTTCAAAGAAGTTCTTTCTTTCTAAGAAGGTTGACAAATCTGATCCCTTTGATACATATAGTCTAAGTTTTGTGACACCTCCTTCAAGGTGGGTGATCCGGTGTCCAGACTGGCTAAAAGAACTACTTTTCCTCTGGAGGATGCTTTGGACCCTAGCAAGCCCATGGGCAAGAGAAGGGAAATGCTCTAAAGAATAGCTATATAGCTTCTGCAACATTCATCAAGCTCAGTTTCACAGAAGCCTCCATCTCTAGATCCTTGATTTCATGGTTATCTCAGTTGCCTTGCACTGTCAGACCCTGACATAGCCTCCAGACTTTTAAAAGGTGCCTCAAAGCCCACCTCTTTGGGGAAGCCTATCATATAACATAACGTTGCCTTCCTACGCATGATGCAAGAAGCCATTTCTTAGCAGATATCTACCTTATGAGACAAGAAGACAGTGAGTATCATATGCAGAGGATATCTAATAGCGCTCAGACAGTTCCACCTCAATAGTTTATCATCATTCCTCTTCCTCCTGGGACTTTAAGTGATACCCTTATGAAGACCATTGAAGTTCTACAAAACCAGGAGGTTTTACAGCCGTTTCCCTGGGACAAGAAATTTCAGGAGACTTACTGCACCATATTTCTTGTCCACAGAAGTTCCAGAGGGTACCATCCCATCATAAATCTAAGGTTTGTGACAAGCCCATCAAATATATTTGATTCAAGATGGAAACTATCCAGTCTTCAATCCTCATTCTGGGCCAACCAGATTTGATGGCCACAATTAATTTGAAGGACACCTGTTTTCATATTCCCAATGCCATACAGCATCAGAAGATTCTAAGGGCTGCTGTACAGTTTCAAGGCAACTTTCAGTTTTTAGCCTGTCCATTTGAGCTTGCCTTGGTTCCATGAATATTCACAAAGCTGATGTCAATGGTCACCTAGACTTCACACCAGAGTGGGGTGTTCATTATTCCTTATCTGGATAGTCTTCTGATAAAATCCAGCTCCAGGGTCATCATGCCCAGCCTGTCTACCTGACCCTTTCCTTCCTATAAAGTCTGGGATAGCTAATACATTTTCCCAAATCAGACCTGCAATCTTCTTAGAAGGAAAGGTTTCTGAATTATCTGACTCTGAAGACACTTTTTCCAAAAGACAGAATCTAAACTTTGCATTAGAAGATCAATATATTAAAGTCTCCTTCAATATTCGTCAGGGAGACCATGCCACTTATGGGTTTAATGATAGCTTCTATTCTGACAGTACCCTAGGAAAGAATTCACACTTGGCCCTTACAAAAGAGCATTTTCAAAGTGTGAAAGAGGTCCAAGCTGTCTCTATTAGATCAGCTGTTCTGGACAACCAAAAACCACCTAGCTCTCAACTGGTGGCTCCGGGTGATCATAACTACAGCACCTGTGCCTCTGGATGTGGAGCCCATTCCCAGGAAAGATCCATTCAAGGCACTTGGCATCCTCACCAGGATCGACAATCATTAAATCACAGGGAACAGTTGGCAGTTTAGAAGACGGTATCCATGTTACTTTGTCCCAAAGTAGGAAGTAGAGATCCAGTCAGGCAATACAACCACTATCACCTACCTGAATAAACAAGATGTAATAAGAATTCATACTTTATGTCATCTCACCTTCCAGATTTGCCTTTGAGCGGTGAGAAATGTTCAGGCCATCTCAGATGTCCATTTAAAAGGGAAAGTAACTTTACAGCAGACTATCACGGGATACAAGCTCCTATCAGGAAAATTATCCCTCAGTCAAAATGTTTTAAAGAAGCTTGTCATAAGATCGGGTTCTCTCCAGACATATTTTGAAATCCCAGATGAACATAGAAGTGGATCTCTTCTTTTTCCCCTCAACCCAAGGGATCAGCCACTGGGAGTTTCACCTTGCATACATCTTCCCTATTCTGAGGGGGGGGGGGGGGTGCTGAAAAAAACAAAACATCGTTGGTGCAAAGTCATTCTGATAGGCCTTATTTTTCCAAAGAGAGCCTGCTTTTCCTATCTGACCCAGATGAGTATAGAGCCAAATGACCAAAAACCCATATATGTAAGGGTCACATCCATTTTTTATTGCTAACAATGGTGAATATAGCCTGTCAGCTATTCAAAACTATGTATTTTTTATTGAACAAGTCAATGACAATACTGATATTTAACAGACATCTCTTCTTGAACTGCATGGTACTGGCAATCGGTTAGACCTTACCAGCCTACTAGTTCAAGTGTGCAAAGTACTTAGGTTTTTGTTAATAATCTTAGTTGGGCTGCACCTTGGATTGAGGCAGGCTGCATGTTGCACTCCCATGGTATAGAGGAACCATTCAAGATCTGTTGAATCCAAATCTTCTCTCCCTGGGCAAAGACTGTCAGAATGTTCAGTATCTAGCCCTTACATCTTGGCTCCTGAAAGGATGTTTCTAGAGAACAAAGGTCTTTCTTGAAATATTATTGACACCCTTCCTCATAACTGAATTGTAGTGACAGCTAAAAATTATTTATCGGGAAGAAGTTCTCATTCTAGTCCCAGTCAAAGACAGCTAACCCATACGATCATGATAGTCCTATAGTCTTAGGCATTCTTCAGGGTGGCTTTTCCTTGGATCTTAGTCCTAGTACCGAGAAGGTTCACATTACTGCTCTGGGAGCTGTTACCGGTTGCAGACTAGAAGATAATTTGCTCATCAAGAGGTTTATTAAGGCTATCAGCAATTTGAAGCATAGATTAAGGAATCCCTTAACAGCCTGGGATCTCAACTTTGTTCACTGTTTTTTTCCAGCTTTTGAGCTGCTTAAAGGGATAGTAATACTTAAAATGTAAAAAAAAAAAAAAAAAAAAAAAAAAAAAAAGTTGTACAGTTTCAGGCCACTGTGATATTGCACCTAAGAAAATTCAAATCTGAGCTGTAATAACTTTTGAATAAAACACCTTTTAGCAGTGAGAGTACCCTTTTTTTTACTCAGGGGGATAAACAATACAATATATATTTTTTACATATTAAGTATTACTATCCCTTTAAATATTGCTTGCTTAAGTTCCTGTCTTGAAGACTGTTTTCGTGGTGGCAATTGCCTCAGCCAGGAGCCTGAGCTTCAGGCTTTACCTGTTAAAGAACAATATATGAACTTTTATGAGGACAAGGTGGTCTGTGGTAGACCCCTGTACTTTAATCTCAAAGTGATTTCTTTTTCATTGAAACCAAGAAATCGTTCCTCTCACCTTCTATTATAATCTGGGTTCTGAACCTGAAGACTCTCTATATACTTTGGATGTTAAAGGGATAGTAATGTTTCATAATAAAAGCAGCTCTAATTAATCATCATAGTATTTGGACTTTGGAGAGTGTTATTTTAGTACTGTCAGAGTTGTAGTTCAGGGGTAATTCAATGACAAAGTATCCCCCTCCCACCCCTTTTACTGATGTAACACTGTTCAGCCAGATCAGAAGGGAGGTGTCCATGTAGACTGCAGAGAGGGACAATCTTCAATTAAGATAAGGGGAAAAACCTGAAAAACTTGTCAAGGGGGGCAGGGCTTTCATTGTTTTCATAGGAAGAAGATTGTCCCCTGCTGTTATCTGTCTGGTCTATGGACTGCATTCCACATCTGAGAAGAGATGTCTTACACTAGGTAAAAGGGTTGGGAGGGGAAACTTTGCTTGTGAATATCTCTTAAACCATAAAGGTTTGAGAGATAAGACATATATTATTCTTCATGTTTTTTTAATGCCTGCAAAATAAAATAAAGATAAAAGTATTACTATCCCTTTAAAATTAAGACTGTAAGCTCTCACGAGCAGGACCCTCTGATCCTTCTGTTCTCCACACCTAATTGTACTATTTAATACCTCTGTATGTCTATTCCCAATTGTACAGTGCTGCGGAATTAGTTGGTGTTATATAAATAAAGAAGAAGAAGAATAATCGTTGGTAATTCTCAGGTGTGCTGTCTGGATCAAAAAACTAAGTTTGCCTTACAGAAAATTCCTTTCTCTTCAGCAGCAACAGACCTTTTCCCTCTTTACAGCTATTTTTGCATTGATTTTTGGTATACTCTTAAATCACATAGGGTACTTAGGATAGGGTGTATACTAACAATTTGGTTGCAAAGGGTTAGCTACTTACCTTGCACTCAGGGGGTTAACTCTTTGACTGTTAGTGACATCTGCAATGCAATGTGCAGTATGGAATTTTTTTTTTCTAAAGCACAAAAAAACAACAACTTTTGTTAACATTAAGGAGCAAGGGGAGTCTCTATTTGTTCTCCATGGTGCAATTGCTTTGCCTCTGAACTGTCCCTATTAGAATTCTGAATAAATACATCCATATGAGTTACATAATGGATATTATAAACAGGAGTGTAAGTGAAGTTCTGTGCTATATCCCTGCGGGACACTATGCCTTATGCGCAAAACAGTAATTTTAGAGCTTAATGCTGCACAACAGGGGACAAATTAATCTTCCCATTTATTTGATTGGTGATTGTAATTGCACCTTTTTCCAGTAGTATGTTTGGCTACGCTTTTATTCCTCTATTGCATTGAGTTTCATTGATTTGACCTTGATTACCTTTTTTGTTTCATAAGGCCCTTTGACCACTCTGCCCAGGCTAATAATCATGTAGGCACAATACTGGGCACTGCTAGATCCATAAACACACACTCATCTACCATGAAGACAGTAGAAGTGTCAGGTCCTTTCTTACAGATCACACAGGAGAACAGACACAGACGCTCTTCAGTATAACGATTGATAAAGTCCATCCATTCGCTCAGTGAGTCTACAGAAACAAATAACAGAATGTTCTAACTCCTTTCTGGACGTCACTTCCGTCTATGCGGCTCGAAGTTTGTTTGGATGACGTCATGAAACTGGTTTGCTGACGTAAGGAGGAGGAAGCTGACAGTTGGCGCCACTCGGGAACGTGGATAAGAGATTGTGAGTGGGATATAACATGTTAGTGCGAGACATGGAAAAGCAAGGAACAGAGTAGGGTTACACAGGGACAGGGGAGAGACATTGACTGGATGTCTATGAGACTGTGGAGCACAGCCAGCAGAGGGGTGTTCGGTTCTAAAGAGACTGTTGAAGTGAACTGGGGTCTGGGGATGAGAGAGATAATGTGTGTGTGCTGGAGTGAACCGGGACAGAGCGCGATAACGTGTGAGTGTGTTGGGCTGAAACGGTGCAGAAAGGGTGCTGGGCTGCAGACGAGACTGTGGTGCTGGAGAGAGGGAATCGGGATGCCCGGGAAATTGTTGGGCTTTATTAGTTGAAATGCGGCCAGAGTGTTGGGATATCCAGAATACTACTGGACTGAAATGCGGGCAGCGTTTATAATGATACAATGTGTGTGTTGGGAACCAGAGACAGAACTGGGCTGACATGGGGGCATAGAGAGAGCGAAAAAATGTGAATGTGTGTGTTTTGTTGCACAGGGGATTGAAATGGGGGCAGAGAGTGTTTGGGTAGATGCACAGGAGACTGGAGTGGATGCACAGGAGACTGCTGGGCTGAAATGGGGCTGAGAGTGTTGGGGTGGATGCACAGGCGACTGCTGGGCTGAAATGGGAGCAGAGTGTTGGGGTGGATGCACAGGCGACTGCTGGGCTGAAATGGGAGCAGAGTGTTGGGGTGGATGCACAGGCGACTGCTGGGCTGAAATGGGAGCAGAGTGTTGGGGTGGATGCACAGGCGACTGCTGGGCTGAAATGGGCGCAGACAGTGTTGGGGTGGATGCACAGGCGACTGCTGGGCTGAAATGGGTGCAGACAGTATTGGGGTGGATGCACAGGCGACTGCTGGGCTGAAATGGGCGCAGAGAGTGTTGGGGTGGATGCACAGGCGACTGCTGGGCTGAAATGGGGGCAGAGAGTGTTGGGTTGGATGCACAGGCGACTGCTGGGCTGAAATGGGGGCAGAGAGTGTTGGGGTGGATGCACAGGCGACTGCTGGGCTGAAATGGGGGGGGCAGGGTGTAATGGGTGGATGCACAGGAGACTGCTGGGCTGAAATGGGGGGGGGCAGGGTGTAATGGGTGGATGCACAGGAGACTGCTGGGCTGAAATGGGGGGGGGGCAGGGTGTAATGGGTGGATGCACAGGAGACTGCTGGGCTGAAATGGGGGGGGCAGGGTGTAATGGGTGGATGCACAGGAGACTGCTGGACTGAAATGGGGGCAGTGTGTTGGGGTGGATGCACAGGAGACTGCTGGACTGAAATGGGGGCAGTGTGTTGGGGTGGATGCACGGGAGACTGCTGGACTGAAATGGGGGCAGTGTGTTGGGGTGGATGCACGGGAGACTGCTGGGCTGAAATGGGGGGGGCAGGGTGTGTTGGGGTGGATGCACAGGAGACTGCTGGGCTGAAATGGGGGGGGCAGGGTGTGTTGGGGTGGATGCACAGGAGACTGCTGGGCTGAAATGGGGGCAGGGTGTGTTGGGGGTGGATGCACGGGAGACTGCTGGGCTGAAATGGGGGCAGTGTGTTGGGGCGGATGCACGGGAGACTGCTGGATTGAAATGGGGGCAGTGTGTTGGGGCGGATGCACGGGAGACTGCTGGACTGAAATGGGGGCAGTGTGTGTTGGGGCGGATGCACGGGAGACTGCTGGACTGAAATGGGGACAGAGTGTGTTGGGGCGGATGCACGGGAGACTGCTGCACTGAAATGGGGGCAGAGTGTGTTGGGGGATGGATGCACAGGAGACTGCTAGGCTGAAATGGGGGCAGAGTGTGTTGGGGATGGATGCACAGGAGACTGCTAAGCTGAAATGGGGGCAGAGTATGTTGGGGGATGGATGCACGGGAGACTGCTAGGCTGAAATGAGGGCAGTGTGTGTTGGGGGATAGATGCACAGGAGACTGCTAGGCTGAAATGGAGGTAAAACTTACAATATAAAGATAGATGGTGTGCGCTGGCCTGCAGAGAGACAGGGTGGCTGTACTAGGAAAAGTGGTCCAAATGTTGAACAAATAATCATTGGGTTTTACAGAGTTAAAACCAGATTGGTGTCCAATACATTTAAATCTATTGGATTTTTTTGTTTAGAACTGCACCACTTTCTGAGTTCATCAGTCTGTGTGTGTTGTACTGGAGGAAAGGCAGATGCAGTGACAAAAAGGGAAGCCAATGTGAATGACTGGGGAGCGGTGCCAGTCCTATGTAAAACTCAAGTGTTGTTTTTGGGTGAAGCAAACCCAAATCTAATAACTCCCAAACGGGTGATGTGCAATGTGGTGCAGACAATACCATCTGGAAATAAAGATGAGTACAAGCATATGCTGCTGTCTCCCTATCAAGATCACATACTCTGCTGCAGCAAAACTGTATGGCCCTTATCAAGCTAGAGCTGCAATTGTGAAGTAAACCAAATGAACTGCACCAGGGGGTTGGAGGAAAAATTCTGCAAATTCCTAATTATTTAAATGAGCATTGTAACTGCTTGAATTCAATAGAGGTCTTGTGTTTCAGACATCTCTAATATTCAAGAATTAAAAGTCTCATTTAAATCAATATGAAACCCCCCCCCCCCATATGTTAGAATTGGTTTGCTTTAGAAGTGCACCTCTAGCTTGATGGATCAGGCTATGTGAGGCTTTGTTTACAAGAGCAGTAAATGTGCCGCACCCCCCCCCCCCCATTAAAAATGTAGTACTTTACTGAGGAAAGAAGGTTTCTCCCATTGTTAAGAGAAAAGTAATTCCAGCATTGATGCAGTTTAAACCGGATTTACATTAACAGCGCTCTATAGTGGCTAGAAGTTAGCCTATAGTTGACCTATGGGGAAAAGCACTAAAGTGCAATAAGGACTCAGATTGGTGATGCTGTGGTGGATCTGTGTTGAAAGCACATTGCCAATATGGGCTAACACGTCTCACCATCATGTCTCCTTCAATCCTCCCTCATTGTCTTAAATCCCACGTGCCCTCAACAGGTTTACAAGTGCACTGAAGTCATCTACAGTGGCCCATTTCCATACAGAATAGCAGGTTAATGAGCTGTTGTATTCATATGGGTGGGTTAATATGGCTGTTCGCCACATTCACTAAGCTCTAACAGCAGCCTTTGCCATCTGATTTCACAGTCCCAACATAGCCTTACTGAGGTTGTCTGTGATGGGATTGCCCTGTATGGAGACAGAGGACAGTGTGTGATCTCTGCTAAAGGGCAGAGACAGTAGCTTCCTTCCCGTAACCATTTCAGTGACATAGGGATATGTGCATTGCATTGACTGTCAATGACGTGATGAGTGAGCAGATGAAAGGATTTCAGTGGTGATGGCAATTGGTAAACTTATGTTCTTTGGTCAAACTGCTAGTGCTTGTTCTCTAGACAGGGTTAATAGTAATATTTTCTAATACAGTGCTAGTATTCACAATCTGTATCAAACTTTCAGCCTGATCAATAAAACCAAAAATGTATATAAACATAAACATACTTTTCTTCCCCCCAACAAGAGAGCGTAGCCAGCTTGCTGGTTAGGAGAATACTAGTCACTATTATGGGAAATGCTGAGATCGGAAAAAAAAAAATCATCAAAAACAAATGGAAATTAAAACTAGAACAATACACTCCGCTAACAGTGAAAAACAATGAGTGACTGAAGCTGGACCTCCTGTGCGGACGGTAACATGCTATATCGATTACTGTAGTAATATTCAATTGGATAATAAATCTTAAATGGGACTATCACCTCAAATAAAGTCCACCCTTTCAATAATTAGCCATCTAGCAATTAGCTTACCAATAGAGCTATTATCCAGCCTCATTACCGCATTAGTCAGAAATCCTACTTCTACCTAGACTGACGGTCAGACAACAGCTCGGACATCTTGCCTTACAGACATCTGTGCGACTGTGCTGTCAGTCCCGGTCTCCTCTACGAGGCGCTGCATTGTACCTTTAGGTGCCAGAATGGACTGATGGCGCAGGTGTGCTGTTTCCCGTAAAGCACTGTTGCCTGGCCTTCAGTCTCGGCAGAAGTAGAATTTCTGACTAACGTGGTACTTAGACTGGATGATAGCACTATTGATAAGCTAATTATTGGGGGCGGGGGGCTTTATTTGGGGTGATAGTTCCCCTTTAAGCATTTTGCTAGTCACTTCAGTATCCGAAAAGTGGAGCCCCCTTGCAGATTACCTACTTAGTTGAATTTGTCAAGTTATATCTGAGAGTGAAATGTGCTGGCAATTAAAATTTAATACTATTAATAATTAATCAAACATCTTTATTATTGTTATTATTACTATAATACAAAATCTGCAGAACATCATGATCAAAAAAATAAATAAAAAAAGCTATTTGAGTTAACGTCTGGATACAGCGCTTGATCATTTTCACCACCACCCACACAAATCCGTATATGGACACAGAGCAATTAGCTCATTGGATGTTAGAAAGGCCTCCCTCACTGGCATTAACAGGTTATTTGTCAAGAGATGTGTGTTAACTGTTTGTGTGCCAGAGTTGTGTACCCCCTCTGTCACCCAAAGGGGTAATTAACCCTGTCAAAGACTCAACCAACAAGAGAGGCACGGGGTGTTGAGAACATATTGCTCTAGCAATGAAAGGGTTAACAAGTCAAGCGACAGCTTTTGTTGCGTTCTTACACTTTCCGCCCCCTTACTGGAACACTGTAGTAAAGATAATTGCCTTGTAACCCTTTGAGTGCCAGAGGGGAACGCAATGCATTACAGAGCAATGCGTTTCGGCCCCCTCTGGCACTCAAAGGGTTAACCCTTTGAGTCAATGTCTCTGGCTCTCTCACTGATGGGCAGCTGCGAGTATTTACAACCAGTGGAAGGGATTCCCACATTTAACCTCTTGTATGTCTAGAGACTTCTCCCATTGGAGACCTGCCTGGCATACAAGGGGTTAATGATCAGGGTTATTTTTAACGTTTTTGATCATGATCTGCATATTTTTTAAAATTATATTAATACTAACAATAATAATGAAATGTATTATTAACAGTGTTATATTTAATTAACACCACCATCTCACTGTCAGAAATAACTAGGCAAATTAAAGGGTGGATAATCTGCATCTGAGCTACCCCTGTTGGATACTGATGCTATTATTATAATGCTTATTTAAAGGGGATATCTCACCTACATATATGTAATGCTCATTAGTTAGAGCATTTAGCAAAAAGATTCAAAACATTGTTCATTGTTTTAAAAAAACAGTTATATGCGCAAAAATTAAAGTTTATAAAGTATCCGGCAGCCTACTTACGGCTTTCCGACCAGAGGCAGCTCCAGTCCCACTACCCATCATCCTCTGGTGACGGAGGCTGTGTCACTAAGCTGGAGCGATCGCATTGGCAGAGATCGATATCTAGCCAATGCAATTGCTCCACCTTGGTGACAGACAGCCTCTGTCATCGGAGGATGATGGGTATTGGGACGAGAGCTGCCTCTGGTTGGAAAGCCGTAAGTAGGCTGCCGGATACTTTATAAACTTTAATTTTTGCGCATATAACTGTTTTTTTATTTAAAACAATGAACGATGTTTTGAATCTTTTTGATAAATGCTCTAACTAATGAGCATTACATATATGTAGGTGAGAGATCCCCTTTAAATAAGCATTATAATAATAGCATGTTATAAGGTAAGAGTTCCCCTTTAAGACTTATTATCCCAGGTCTGTCCCCTTTCAGTCCTCAAGGGCCACCAACAGACCAGGATGTAAGGATTTTCCTGATTAAAGGGATAGTAATGTTTCATAATAAAAACAGCTCTAATTAATCATCATAGTATTTGGACTTTGGAGAGTGTTATTTCAATTCCGTCAGAGTTGTAGTTTAGGAGTAATTCAATGACAAAGTATCCCCCTCCCGCCCCTTTTACTGATGTAACACTGCACAGCCAGAGCAGAAGGGAGGTGCCCAGGTAGACTGCAGAGAGGGACAATCTTCAATTACGATAAGAGAAAAACCTGAAAAACTTGTCAAGGGGGCAGGACTTTCATTGTTCTCATAGGAAGAAGATTGTCCCCTGCTGTTATCTGTCTGGTCTATGGACTGCATTCCACATCTGAGAAGAGATGGCTTACACTAGGAAAAAGGGGTGGGAGGGGAAACTTTGCTTGTGAATATCTCTCAAACCATAGAGGTTTGAGAGATAAGACTTGTATCATTCTTCATGTTTTTTTAATGCCTACACAATAAAATAAAGTTAAAACGAAGTATTACTATCCCTTTAAGCACAGGTGAGTCAGTCACAATGAATGATCCACTGATTAACTCACCTGTACTTAATCAGGGAAATCCTTACATCCTGGCCTGTTGGTGGCCCTTGAGGACAGAACTTGGGCAGCCCTGTATTATCCAATTGAAGATTACTGCGGTAGTCAATATAGAGTTTTGCCACCCATATAAGCATAGCTGAGAACTTTCCTTCACCATCCTGTTCTACTCACTTCCTGCCTACTTTATTAGACAGCCCATTAAGCTCCGCCCCCTGCCATTAAGCCCCACCATTTGTGACGTAAATTGCATCATTTATATCCTTCCACTGGCACCATATGAGTCCTCCGGGGACTCGAAAAGAACAAATTCCTAGGTATTCACATAGAATATTATAGCATATTACTGCTCCTGCTCAAAGGAATAGTAATACCTTGAAAGAAATGCATCTCTGATTGAACTTCCTATAAAGAAGATCATGTAATGCTTCATTTCAATATGATCTGTGTTGTATTTCAAAAGAAATTCACTGGTAAAGGATTCCCCTCCTGCCTCTTTTACAGCCTGCAAGCCGCCTCCCCTTAGATGTGGAATCCGGTCATGGAACAGGACAGTGCACAGTGAGGGACAATCTTCATACACAGAGTATAAGAAAAACCCTGCCCCCTTGACAAAGAAGGGCAGGATTTTCCTTTTGCTTAGTGATGATTGTCCCTCGCTGTGCTCCACCCGGCTGGCTGAAAGAGGCAGCATGATGTGGGTAAAAGGGACGGGAGGGGAAATCCTTTAACAGTGAATTCCTTTTGAACTACAACATGGAACATATTGAAAGAAAGCGTTGCGTGATCCTCTTTATTGCAGGATCAATCGCAGCTGCATATGTTTTCAGGTATTAATATCCCTTTAAGTCACTCATTGTTTTAGACTGTTAGCATAGTGTATCGCTCTAGTTTAAAGGGTTAGTAATGTAAAAAAAAAAAAAAAAAAAGTTTTTTGCATTTAGAAGAGCTTAAAAAGTTGAGCTAAATGCAAAAAAACGTATCTCTGAAACCTATATAGTTTGAGAGATACAGGCGTTTAAAGTTTGATGTCTCCTGCTGACAGCTGTAAAGCTGTCAGCAGGAGATCCGTATCGGTCAACATGGAGGCTATGCAGCAGAGCCGCAATTGTGTTATTGACAGCTAATCCCTGTCAGCAGGAGATCCGTGTCGGTCGACATGGAGGCTCTGCAGCAGAGCCGCAGTCGCATTATTGACAACGAATCCCTTCGTTGGAATGGTCTAAAACGTGTGCTTGCATTTAGCTCGACTTTTTAAGCTCTTCTAAATGCAAGGGTTTTTTTGAGGAAAAGAGTATCCTTATGTTTATAACCAGTTTGGCCTTTATTAATTAGGTTGTGTGTTAACTTGTCTATTTTTTGAAAGCACTCTTACTTTACAGCATTTTGTCATACCTGCCTAAGACTTTTACGAAGTACTGTATGTATAATATTAGTGACTTAGAATAGCCGTGTTAGTCCAGTGGTGTAGGTGCAAAGTGAAGGAGTATCACTGTATGTGATAAGATCTTTCTGTTGGACTAATATTCAATTTTCAGGATGAGCTTTTGACTTGATAAAAGGGTTTGTTTTATTTCAAAAGCTCGTCCTGAAAATTGAATGTTAGTCCAATAAAAAAAATACTATATATCTATATGGCAAAATAAAATGAAACGAACAAGAGGAAGCCATTCCGTACTGAAAAAATACAAATTTATTAATAAAAAGGCTCTCTAGGGGGTACGCGTTTCACAGCGATAGCTGCTTTATCAACCTTCGGTTGCCAGTATACAATGACTAATTAGGCAAAAAAAACAACAACAAAAAAACAAAAACAGTGGAGGACGTAAAAGTGAATACTGCATACCCTCGCAGGGACTGGTAAAGTACCCTGCATGCCTTTCAAGTTGGTGACTGGTACATGCCTGATTACCAGAATTGTCTAAATGTGAGTTTACACATTGTGGATGTACAAATTATATATTTATCAATCTGATAACACACTATAGGCCCCCTTTGTGTTTTTTTTCTTTCTTTACATATTACGTACTTCCACGTGGTGGATGATTTTGGTGAAGTGGAGCGGCCTGATTATACTGCTGGAGGGGAGCATTTCTAACAATACCCCAAAAGCCTGAACAGCACAACAATACATATGTGTTAGCGTCAGCCACCCGTCTTGTAAGTGTACTACTGGCAGAGGCTGGTGTTATATTCTGGTTATGTTAATACACTAGGAGCGCCTCTTTGTTTTTTTCTCTTTTTGTCTACAGTCCAATAAAAAAGGTATTCTCAAATACTGAGATATTCATTTTGTGTACGTGTGTGTGTGTATGTATGTATGTATGTATATGTGTGTGTGTATGTATGTATGTATATGTATATATATATATATATATATATATATACTCTAGCAAAAGGAGCATGGCGTTCCCCGTGGGGATTAAGTCCTTTTGAGTGTTTGAGGGGTATTCAACTCATTCATTGGTTTGTTACATTTGCAGCAGTGAAAGGGTTTAAGAGGCAAAGTGATATGTATACAGTGGATTGTGTTGGATAC
This sequence comes from Rhinophrynus dorsalis, assembly GCA_037306005.1. Classification (NCBI taxonomy): domain Eukaryota; kingdom Metazoa; phylum Chordata; class Amphibia; order Anura; family Rhinophrynidae; genus Rhinophrynus; species Rhinophrynus dorsalis. The sequence continues at coordinate 228,244,370 of CM074725.1, forward strand.
CTTTGGCACTGAAGGGGTTTAAAGAAACAAAAGAAAATAGACAATGTGTTGGGTTCTTTCAGTGGCAAACAGGTATCCAACACATTCCACTGCATGGATACGTCTTCAGCTGTCAAACACTTAACCCTTCCACTGCCGCAAACGTACCCAAAGCGTTGTCACTGAATGTACTGAATATCAGTCAAGCACCCCTATGGTCAATGCCGTGGGCCTTGTCCTAGTATAATATTGAAGAGTTGTAGAAGGTTTTTAAAGATTTGTGCTGTAAACTGGAGATGTGTAATGTATTGAAAGTGGTAAACGAGTATTTTAAATCCTGTGAATTTTGATAATATGCTTTTCTCCCCTATGGTGCAGGTGGTTTGCTTCAGAATAAATTAGTGTTTTATTGTAACATAAGAATCCTCCTATAACATCCTCCTATAACATAAAATACTAGAATGCGTCGCTCATTGTGTGCGTAACCGTACATGCGCAGTAGGGACTCGCAGAACGGGCTGATCCGGAGCAGAGAGCACTGGAAGGCTGACAGCCTGTCTGTGCTCCTGGGTCCGGGGCAGCAGCGGAGGCAGCTGGGTGACAAACTGTGAGCTATTGGGAGCTCCCTGCTACGAATCAGCCCGTGTATATGGGCTTTTTAACTATAAGTAAATATTTACCCATTTGTTCCCTTCATTATGCCTTGGCGCATGAGCTAGGGGTGACCTGACAGTATGATAGTGATGACTTATGCAAAAAAGCAAAAAAAAAAAAAAAAGAAAAATAGCACTGGCCAATATTGTGAGCAACCAGTGACCGTCTGGCTGTTGTACTACATATGCTGTCATCATCCTCTGGTGTAGTCAAACAGCGGGGATCGGCACATGCTGTAAACCCTCCTTACCAATGTCCATGAAGTGCAGTAATAGCAGTGAGATGGCTGTGCAGTGGGAAAGCAGCAAGGGTGATCTCATGGCCATGATTGCTCTGTTCACTTACAGTGTAGACGTGCAAGACCTTAACCCTTTGGCAATCAAAGGGTTAACAGGCTGATTGCTATACTATCCCAAGGTGCCTTTGTCACCTCATGAGCTTCCCCACCTATTGAAGTGCAATGCAAAACTCCTGCCGGCTGTTTCAGAGCCCTGCTCTTTTGTCTTGGGGCTGAAGGGAGAACTTCATTATGGGACAGTGTTCCTTCAAGTAGGGCCTATGGCGCTTATATTTTACAGGCTCCTCCTCCTTTATGACATAAACGCTACAGTCAGCACATTAAAGTAAGAACACTTTCTACATTATATGTATTCTAATTTATTTTGCAAGTACTTTAAGAGGACGTTTAAAAAAAAAAAAAAAAAAAAAATTCTGGATGATGTAAATTCAGCTTTTAACCCCTTGAATGCTAGAGAGGTCTCCAAGGCATTGAGTTGGAGACTTCTCTAGCATTCAATGGGTTAAAAACGCCATTTGAATCAATACGATTGATATATTTGGTGCACTTGGTTTCTTGAATTGTTTTAACCCTTTAAGTAGATGTTGGAGTTTGAGAGGTGCTTTTTTTTGTGTGAGGACAGTGATGTAGTGTGTATTGTTTATTGAGTGAGGAGGGTGTTGAATAGTGTAGTTATGGGGTAGGTCGGCATAAGGTGGGCTATTGTCTGTAATGTAGCATTTGTGTACTTCAGTGCAGTGTTTTAAAGGGATAGTAATACTTAAAATGTAAAAAAAAATATGTTGTAGGGTTTATCCCCCTGAGTAAAACAAGAGTACTCCCACTGCTGAAAGGTGTTTCATTCAAAAGTTATTAATTTTCAAAGTTGAATTTTTTAGGTGCAGTATCACAGTGGCCTGAAATTGTGCAGTGGTGCTGTTGCTACACCATCCTATGGAGATTTATGGTCAACTGACCAGAGCTGTCCATAGGATCGTGTAGCAACAGCGCCACTGTACAATTTCAGGCCACTGTGATATTGCACCTAAAAAATTCAACTTTGAAAATTAATAACTTTTGAATGAAACACCTTTCAGCAGTGGGAGTACTCTTGTTTTACTCAGGGGGATAAACCCTACAACACATTTTTTTTTACATTTTAAGTATTACTATCCCTTTAAGTGAGGATGCATTAGAACGGTGATGAACGTGGAAGTTGGTGTGTTTCATTAATCAAGGAGGCGTTAAGAGGTGGATGAAAGTCCAAGTTGGTGGTGGTAGGCGCACAATGAGATGGTAACTTTGTGTTATTTGTTAGGCGAGGACGTGTTGAAAAGTGGATGAAAGTCAAAGTTGCAGTTGTTGCTTGCAGAATGAAACAGGAACATTGTGAAATTCCTTAGGCCAGGAAGCATTAAAGGGTTAGTAATGTCTTGTATAAATTAAAAGTAATATTGTAGATAATCAAAAACTAAATCCATCGATGGCAGTCTGATCTCTCAAACCTTTATAGTTTGAGAGATATAATGTTTTAAAGTCCCCCCCCCCTTGCACTGACGTCAACCTCTACCAAACAGAATAAGATCCTGGTCCCGGGACCGGCAGGCAGCTCTTCAGCAGAGCGGAAATACCACAATCTAAAAAGAAATACTTCATTGGAATGGTCTACAAAATGTACCTGGATTGCAACCACACTTTGTAGACCGTTCCAATGAAGTTTTTCTTTTTAGATTGTTGTATTTCTGCTCTGCGGAAGAGCTGCCTTGAGTCGCCTGACAAGAACCTCCTTATGTCATCTTTACAGCTGACATCAGTGAGGGGGGGACTTTAAAACATTATATCTCTCAGACCATAAAGGCATGAGAAATCAGACTGGCAGTGATGGGTTTATTTTTTGATTATCTACAAGATTAATTTTTATTTATATAAGACATTACTAACCTTTTAACCCCTTAAAGGGATAGTAATACTTCGTTTTACCTTTATTTTATTTTGTAGGCATTAAAAAAATATGAAGAACGATATAAGTCTTATCTCTCAAACCTTTATGGTTTAAGAGATATTCACAAGCAAAGTATCCCCGCCCTGTTCAGCCAGATCAGAAGGGAGGTGCCCAGGTAGACTGCAGAGAGGGACAATCTTCAATTAAGATAAGGGAAAAAGCTGAAAAACTTGTCAAGGGGGGAAGGGCTTTCATTCTTTTCATGCAAAGAAGATTGTCCCCTTCTGTTATCTGTACTGTCATACAACCAGATTCACATCTGAGAAGAGACGTCTTACACTAGGTAAAAGGGGCGGGAGGGGGAAACTTTGCTTGTGAATATCTCTTAAACCATAAAGGTTTGAGAGATAAGACTTATATCATTCTTCATGTTTTTTTAATGCCTACAAAATAAAATAAAGATAAAACTATCCCTTTAAGGACCAGAGGTCCTGGGACATTTCCATCCCATAAGGACCACTTTGATCTTTGCCAACGTGCCGGTACACGTGACCTGTTGCGTGTATCGGCACGCCGCTTTGGGACCTAAAAGAGATCACTCCAGTGTTGGAGTGGTCAGTTTTAGGCCTCGTTTTTGCTTACAGCACTCCCAGTGGAGCGCTGTAAGTAAAAAGTATGTGACGTACTATGACTGTCATCGGTCCTTAAGTATTTAAGGACCGTGACGGTCATAGTACGTCACATAGTCCTTAAGGGGTTAAAAGGGAGGATGAAATTCCAAGTTTGTGTTATTAGTTGCTGACATTTTCATAGCAGAGTGCAGCACACTACCATGAAAATCATGTGTTGTGTGTAACATTGTTGAGATGTATAAAGTGAATGGGTGCTCACTTTGTAAGGAGGTGTAACTCCTTGCAGAGAAATCACTCCCCACTGTATGTTGTGCAGAGGCTGAATGGAGGAGATACATATCTCCTCCTTCCGCCTGCCCCGGGGTGTGTGACATGTTTGGAGAATTCATGGTCATGTGACCACATTCTCCTTTATAGTATAAGATATATATTATAGGGGCGTGGAGTTAAGTTGGAAGAATTAAACCTGTATTTGTTTTTTATGTTAGACCTTAACTGTGACTTTATCCAATCCAAATCTATAAATAAAAGCCTGTACTACACCTAGAGTGATTATGGTTTCACTGTGAGGGAGCGTGGCTTAATGTCTGAAGGACCAACATTTCACAAAGATTATAGCTTCCTCCGTTACTGTACTTTTTGTTTGTTTATAAATATGATACACATGCATTTTAAATGAGTGTTATTTCTGCATTTAAAGGGATAGTAGTGCCAGAAATAAACTTTATTCAGTATGGTAGATTTTACAAAAATAAAGTATTTGGAGAAAGTCCTATCTCTCAAACCTTTATGGTTTGAGAGATATTCTCCGCTAAAGTTCCCTCTTTCCTGATGTCAGCTGTAAAGCTGACAGCAGGAGATTCGAGCGCGACTTGAGGTGGCTCTTCAGCAGAGCCGAAATAGCAAGAACTTCTTCATTGGAACGGTCTACAAAGTGTGCTTGCAAACAAGGCACACTTTGTACACCATTCCAGTGATTTAATTATTTTTAAAGATTGCTATTTCGGCTCTGCTGAAGAGCCGCCGGCTGGTCCCAAGACTGGGATCTCCAGCTGTCAGCTGAGCGCTGACGACAGGAGAAGGGGAGGGAGGGGGGACTTTAGCACCGAATATCTCTCAAACCGTAAATGTTTGAGAGAGAGGACTTTCTCCAAATAAAATCTACCATACTGAATAAAGTTTATTTCTGGCATTAAGAACCCTTTAACCCTTTGAGTGCCAGAGGAGTACGGAACGCATTGCTTTTCAATGTGTTCCATACCCCTTTGGCACTCAAAGGGTTAACTCTAAGTGCTAGAGAGGTATGTAGAAAGTAGAGGGAGGTGATTTTCTGTACATGTGAATGCTTAATTGTGCAAGGAATAAGACTCTGCTGAGATTAAATTACCCGACTACTAAACCAAAATTCTCGAAGAAACCTGTTACACTGAAAAATTTAAAAGCACAAGCTATAGCGGTTTGAATAGAGACATTCAATGGGTTTAAATGCAGCTTAGATAACAACAATGGGGGTTATGATAAAGAGGTGATAAAGTGGAGATGACTTCTCCAGTGATATCTCTTCTTCAGTTCATACGTTGTTCTATAGAGCCTATGCACTAAGATCTTGGTGCATTGGTTCCATAGAATAACATAGGAACTGGAGAAGTGATATCACAGGAGGTCATCTCCACATTATCCCCTCTTTATCACACCTTAGGGCAACTCCCCAATGGGTCACTTAAAAGAGAAAAGTTTACTACTCCTTTAAATAAGACGGATATGTTATATAGCTTTTCCTTCAGAGTACAACAAGTGAACTCACGTTGCTGTCAATTGTTTTATTCCAAAGTTACAGCAGCTCAAGGAATCAGGAAGTGAATTACAGTGGGGTTACTACCTGAAAGTTCTAATTGACAGGAAGTGACTTGGTAGTTTCTATCTCATTCTGTGGAGAACTGTGTGGCAATGACTCCACTCTAAAATAGAATGTAACAGAATAGCTAATTGAAATCTGACCAGTATAAGGCACTGTTAATGTAAAAAAAAAAGTTTAAGCTGTAATAACTCTGGAAATATGTATCTCTCAGCAGGGGAAGTACCTTTTTTTTTTTCCTATCTCAACCTACTATAACAAAAGTATACATTTCCTTTAACACCAACTACTCTTACTTCTGACTATCAATAGGTAAGAAAGCTATCAGATTTCATAAACATCCTGCATGTAATAGGATAATGTCATTAAAGGGACAGTGATAGCTAAACAAAAATGCAGCTCCAATTGATCCTCCTATAACGGTGGTCATATAGCACTGTATTTCAATAGTTTACTTTTTGGAGTTCAAGAGTAATTTAGTTCTAAAAGATCCCCCTCCCCCTCCCTCCCCTTTCACTTACGTCACGCTGTCTCTCTGAGCTGGCTGGATGGAGCGCAGTGAGGGACAATCTTCATTGAGCATAAGGTAGATCTTGCCCTTCGTCAAGGGGGGCAGGTTTTTTCTTATATTCAGTGGATGAAGATTGTCCCTTGCTGAGCTGTATTCGGTCATACAACCGGATTGCACATCTGAGGGGAAGCAGCTAATGGAAGGTAAATGGGGCGGGAGGGGGATACTTTAGAATTGATTTACTGTCCCTCGTTATATGGTGATCAATTGAAGCTGCTGTTTTATTCATCTGTTACTATCCCTTTAACTCTGAGTGCCGGAGGGCAATCCAACACATTGGCTCACAATTCTCCTCTGGCACTCAAAGGGTTAGAAAGGACTGCACAGGAATCTGTACAATTCTGCAGGGTGTTTTTCATCTTGCATTTAAAGGGATAGTAATGTTTTCACAAAAAAGCAGCTCCAATAAAGTATCCCCCTCCCGTCCCTTTTACTGATGTAACACTGCTCACCTCAGAGCAGCAATACTGTCCGAATGGATCGCAGAGATGGACAATCTTCAGCGAGCAAAAGGAAAAAAATGGAAAAACCTGTCAAGGGGGACAGGGTTTTCCTTATACTCCCAGTAAGAAGATTGTCCCGTGCTGTGACCTGTCTTGTCAAGAGACCAAATTCCACATCTGAGGTGTGTGGGGGCTTACACTAAATAAAAGGGGTAGGAGGGGGATACTTTATCATTCAACTACTTTTGAACTACAACTCTGACAGTATTGAAATAACACTCTCCATGGACCAAATACTATGATGATTAATTGGAGCTGCTGTTTTTGTGAAACGTTACTATCCCTTTAAATGGGTATCTGATTACTTTAGAAGCGAATCCAAATTCAGAAATGAAGAAAATGAATATAAATATAAAACAGCACTGTGTAACTGGAAGCAGAGGGCCATGTTTACGGAAACGAGCTCTAATGCAGGGTTGTCAATTGCTGGGCAGTCTGCTGTTGGAGACTAAAACTCCCATCATCCTCCACTAGCCAATGTTTGCAGTCCCCAGCAGTGGTTTACTACTCCTGCTCTAATGCTATTTCTTTTTGTTCACTGTACTGTAATCCCTCTCCGAGCAGTGAAGACTTTAAAAGTGTAGCTGATTCCTTTGGCAGTTTAAAGGTTAATGCAATCACTAACTTATATGTCATTTTATGTCTGCTATCATCTTTCAGTATCATGTAAATGGAATACATTCATTCAGGTTCAATTGTGAGGTTTAATGAAGTATTTTTAGTACTCTATGAAGGAGGAAGGGTCCCCATTAAATTCCTCTGGGGGTTATGAGCTATTAAATGTGTCTTTCTACCTATGATAATGAGCGAGAGTTGATTATAATGTCCATTATAAAATTCATCTTCCAATTCCTCGATGAGTTTCGTTGGGGGGGGAAAGGACCCTGGAAAGATAGATTCATCTTTCAAAAACAATTCCTCAAGAGGCCAATTTATTTTTCTCAAGCGGAAATATATTCACTTGTAATCTTGTGAATAAAGAAAATGTGTGTGGGGCTTGCTTTTGGCAGAGCTATTTTTGAATTAATTTACAAGAGAAACAAAGGCAGTGGAGATTGCTAATGTAAATTGGCCTCAGTATTACCTGCATGCTGCCCTTTGAATATTCTCATCTACGCAGGTTAACATAGCTTGTCGATTTAATGATCAGTGGAAAAAAAAAAAATGTTATACTAAATAATCTGTCCCCAACAAATATTAAATGGAAATTAATCATAGATTTGCATATCGTTTATTTTAACCCCTCAATTACAGCATTCAGAGGTTTAAAGGAATACTAACACCTCTCTAACATTTAAGGAGCTAAATCAGTGGTTCTCAATCTTTTTTCGCTCAGATCACCCCAACACACAGTCATAGAAAATGTGAGAGGCTTCTGAGGATGAACAAACAGCACAATGGCCTGTTCTATGGCTAGTCACCACTCAGAAGCATCACGTTTTAGTGCCATTACAGAGGAGAAATTTACATGTACATATTAGAATAATTGCGCCCAAAAAGGGCGGTCCAGTTTAAAAAAAAAAAAAAAAAAAAAAAATGACGGGCAAGTCCCCCATGCACCTGGACATCAGTTAACCCCAGACGTACGTTTTGGCCTTGTTGAGCTTCATCAGTGAGGTGCAGCTGGATTCCCTAGGCACTGAGAGCAAGGGGTCCATGTCTGGATTACCCTTCACTCTTAGCAAGGCCCCCCAAGAGTTTTCAAAATAGTCTGGAATTTTCGGGGGGCACCTGACGTTCCATACGCCATTTGTCATAATGAGAATGACAAAAATTATCATATTTTGCATACAAAGTAAAAGTCGTCATAGAAACAGAAGGGACAACTTCATCTGTTGCCCAGGGTACCCCCAAAGTGCCATAGCATCATAGATACGGTTAAATGAACATTAGTAAACCCCTCATTTATCTTAATCAGGGAAGGAAATCCTAATGACCACAATGAATCAATTTTTGCATGAAATGAAGCTTTAACCCTTTGAGTGCTAAAGAGCTGTCCATAGAGCCAGACAGTGGGAGGAGTTTGAGGTCCTGGAATCCTGCAAAAAAAAAAACAATGTCTTCCTCTGTGGACATGATATCCAATACTGTTTAAAAATAATTTTAGGAGAACCATGCCACAATATTAATTCATAGTGGCCATCAGGATTTTATGCACAGTGTAACGTGGAATTAACACCTTGTAAAAAGGTATGTGATTCTAAAAGAGCTTTTAAAGTTAGCAATGTTATATTAGCCATTTTTTATTTAGTACAGTAGTTTACTAGAGATTTTTTTAGATGTTACTGTTACTTTAAGAGGTAATACTGTGTGTATTGGTTCTCCAGCATTATGTCTTGTTTAATACTGGATATTCTTTAGAGGGAAGCAGACAATGGTCTTGTGAGATGTGATAAAGATGAGTTAACTTCTCCAGTGTGATAAACATTAACTATGTTATGCAATGGGAGAGCTTTAGTTATAGACTACAAGGAGAGATGTAGTTAGGTGTGATAGAGGTGATAACTACATCTCCAGTGAGAGAAACTCTTCGGTTCCTGTGGTTCTGTGGGAGAGCTTTAGTTCTATACTGCGGGAGGAGATGTACTAAGGTGTGATAAAGAATAGATAACTTCTCCAGTTCCACTGTTATTCTGTGGGAGATCTTTAGTTTTAGATGAATGGGGGAGGGGAGCTGTAGTAAGTTGTGGTAAGAAATAGAGGAGATAATGTCTCCAGGGAGAGAAACTGTCCAGTTCCTATGTTATTCTATGGAAGAACTTTAGATATAGACTAGAGTGGAGATATACTAAGGCATGGGCATCCAACACGCGGTCTTATCATTGCCAATTTAAAAAAATCTATTGCTGCCCTCACACTTATGGCATTCTGATCATGTGACCCACAACCGAAAAAAACTTGGACACACCTGCACTAAGGTGCGATAAAGAGGAGATAACTTCTCCAGTGTGATAAACTCTCCAGTCCCTATGTTATTCTATAGGAGAGCTTTAGTTATAGACTACAGGGGAGATGTACTAAGGTGTGATAAAGAGGAGATAACTTCTCCAGTGTGATAAACTCTCCAGTCCCTATGTTATTCTATAGGAGAGCTTTAGTTATAGACTACAGGGGAGATGTACTAAGGTGTGGTAAAGAGGAGATGACTTCTCCAGTGAGAGAAACTCTCCAGTTCCTATGTTATTCTATGGTAGATCTTTAGTTATAAACTACAGGGGAGATGTACTAAGGTGTGATAAAGAGGAGATATCTTCTCCAGTGTGATAAACTCTCCAGTTCCTATGTTATTCTATAGGAGAGCTTTAGTTATAGACTGCAGGGGGGATGTACTAAGGCAGGGCTGTCCAGGTTTGGTCCTCAAGTGTTACCAACAGTGAAGGATGTAAGGATTTCCCTGTTAGAGCGCAGGGGGCCCAATCAATATGAATGAGCCACTGTTTAACTTGTCTCTGCTTAATCAGAGAAATCCTTACATCCTGTCCTGTTGGTGGCCCTTGGGTATTGAACTTGGACAGCCCTGTACTACGGTGTGATAAAGAGGAGATAATGTCTCCAGTGATAAACTCTCCAGTTCCTATTTTATTCTATGGGAGATCTTTAGTAACCACAGGGGACATATGTAGTAAGGTATAATAAAGAAGAGATACTTCCCCAGTGAGAGAAACACTCCAGTTCTGTTATCCTGTGGAGCCTATGCACTAAGATACTTCAAGTTGGAGAGATGTTATTGAATAGATTCCATAGAATAACATAGAAATAGGAGACTGTATCACAATAGAGAAGTTATCTCCTGTTTATTTCACCTTCGTTCAGGGGTTCCAAGGCTGTCCTGAACATAAGACAAGACCAAGGACCAAATAAAGTTTTCTCAGTAGGAAATATAGATGGGTCGAATGGTTCTTATCTACCGCCAAATTCTGTATTTCTATGAGTCTGCATAAATTTAATTAGGCCTTATTTATAATGGCAAAGTGCACCAATTCTGCGGTAAACCAACATCAAGGACAAATAAACGTTCTCTTTGATTTAAAAATTTAGGTTTGAAACGGTTAGTAATGCCCATATTTATGTTGAATCAGTAATGTAGATGTTAAAAAAAATAAAGTATCTGGAGAAAGTCCCATCTTTTAAACCTTTACGGGTTGAGAGAGATTCACAGCTAAAGTTCCCCCCTCCCTCATGTCAGCTGTAAAGCTGACAAGGAGATCTGTGTCGGCCGACACGAGGCGGCTCTTCAGCAGAGCCGCAATACCGCAGTCTAAAAAGAAATACTTAATTGGAACGGTCGACAAAGTATGCTTGCGAACCAGGCACACTTTGTAGACCTTTGCAATGAAGTAATTATTTTTAAATATCGTTATTTCAGCTCTGCTGCAGTGCCGCCGGCTGGTCCCAGGACCGGGTTCTCCTGCTATCAGTAGAGCGTGGACATCCGGAGAAGGGAGGGAGGGGGGAACTTTAGCAGCGAATATCTCTCAAACCGTAAGGGTTTGAGAAACAGGACTTTCTCCAGATATTTTATTTTTTTTAACATCTACAATACTGATTCAACTTAAATAGGGGCATTACCTTTAACCCTTTGAGTGCCAGAGAGGTACACAGTGCATTGCTCTGCAATGCGTTGCGTACCCCTCTGTCACTCAAAGGGTTAACCCCTTTGAATGCTAGAGAGGTCTCCAACATGTTTCTTTGCAATGTGTTGAAGGCCTCTTTAGCATTGAAGTGGTTAAAACCCCCAATATAAACTGTAGTTTGTAAATGCTTATTGTCCCCCTGGGGTTTGGTTCGTTTGCCCCAGAATTGGTGCACTTTGCCTTTAAACATAAGGTACTTTATTTTCGACCGCTAAATTTACTCTTGGTTTGTTTTTGGCACGTTCTGTACTCTGCTAGGCCATACGTATACAGACAGACGTGCGGGAATTCTGGGGTGAACCAGTTACACTTCAGATTACAAAGATTCCCCAAAGTCTCTTTGATTTAAGAGGAGGTTTTAACACCTTAAAAGCTGGAGAGGTCATGATGTTTAACCCCTTAAGGACCCATAATGTGCCAGGACTGTCATGGGTGAACTTGCCGTAAGGACCCATGGCGGTCCTGGTAATTCATGGATTTCAGGGCTCCCCAGGCGGTTGCACGCCATTCGAGGAGCCCGGAACATGATCATTCAAAAGAAAAAAAGCTTTGTGGTCCTGAAGTGCCGTCCGCCTGCGAGCTCGCCGGTCCTTAATGGGTTAGAACCCTTTGATTGCAAAAGGGGCATCCAAGCACTGCAAATCAATGCGTTTGGATACTCCTCTGGTATTCAAAGGGCTAAACTGGATCTGTCGCCTACCAGCTTTCAAGTCATTAACCCTTTGTGTGCTTGAGAGCATTGGGCACCTCTCTGGCACTCAAAGGGTTAAAGCAGTAATTCACAAAATGTTTCACCTACTGCCCCCACTCTTAGTTACACCAAACTTTTTTTTTTTTTTTTTTTTTTTTTACTGAGATAAACCCTATTGCATTTTATTAAATGTGTAAAGTATTTAAATGGAACCAATTCATTATGCATCATTTTCTTTGTTCCAAACAGTCATTTCTACAAACCAGTGTTTATATGGCATCTGCCGGCTGTACACTTAGCACAATTACAGGCATGCGGACTTTGAGGTTCACAACTGGGGGTTATGCACTAAGGAGGGATAAAGAGGTGATAATGTGGAGATAACCTTTCTAGTGATATTACTTCTCCAGTTCCTATGTTGTTCTCTGAAGCCAATGCACTAAGATCTCTCCACCTCTGGAAATCTTATTGCATAGGCTCCATAGAATAACATAGGAACTGGAGAAGTGAGATCACTCAAAATGTCATATCCACCTTATCACCTCTTTATCACACATTAGTGATAACCCCTAATGTCTTCGAACCAGCCTTTCCCACACTTCTGATTACAACCACTTTTTGACAAAACGGATGCTGTTTGAGGGGCTGGCCTGGGAAGGGGGGGTGGTTGCCCTCTGGGCTGGTAGGCTACAGACTTCCTCTGGCTCAATGTATTCATTATGTATTATAGTGCAGCTCTGAGGAGCCAGCCTTGAGAGCAGCAGTGACAGGGCAACTTGGGTTCCAGGCTCTAGCAGGCTACCCATAACTGTCTCCCTCCTCTTACTTGGTGATCCAAGCAGTGGGAGGAGCGAGGGGGCCTGGCACAGCAGTACTTTGATCACAGTGGCATAGCAGCCGTGTGTAAAAGGGTCCCCGAAGATTGGCCTGAATTAAATAATTGAAAAGAAGGTCCACTTGGTCTTCAGGAATGGAGAACTGTTGCTCACAGCTCTGTCCTCTGCTCCGTTGCATATCAGATACTTTGGGGTTGCATTGACGTGACCTCCGTGCAACCTGGTAGTATCGGGTAATGGGGAAGGGGAAATGCATGACAGCGGTGAGCTACAGTTCTCCGCACCTGGACTGGAAGCAGGTGAGTGATATCTAACATGGGCAGGGAAAAATGAAGGTTTGTGGAGGCTCAGCGCAGGATCCAGGGACACAGAAGACTGAGCCAAAACCAGGGACTACTAGACTAGAAATAGGAAAAACACCCAATATAGCACCAAAACTCTCCTGTAAGAGGGTAAACACAACAAGGGTGCAATTAGACTTTGTAGACCACGAATCGGTTCAATTTGTTTGTTACCAAAGTATAAATATATTTCAGTTTGCTGAGTTTTATTACTTAGGATTTTAATACTGCAATCTTCTTATTTTAATAAAATTAAGTTTGTTATATGTTAATATAGTCCCCATTTTTTCTACAGCTCATTGTGAGACTGTCTTCAAGCTCAGGGGAGGGTTTTGGTGCTACATTGTGGGTTTTTTTTTTTCTCTTTACAGTTATATGTACAGCACAGCACATCCCTCAGTCACATAGTCTGATACCCTTTATACTCCTATGAACAGTGTTGCACCAAATTCTATCCAATGTGGAATAGTCAGCAGGTATGCTTATATTGATAGAGGAGTTAAAGGGATAGTAAACCTTGAAAATAAGTTTATTTTATGTTGTAGCCCTTAAAAAAACATGAAAAATGATATAAGTCTTATCTCCCAAACCTTTATGGTTTGGGAGATATTCAGAAGTAAAATAAAGTTCCCTTTTCCTGGCTGTTTTAGCCAAGTCTGCCATCTAGTGGACAGATTTGGAATCTGGTCCACAGATCAACCAGCAGCTCTTTAGCAGTGCAGAGATCACAATCTTTAAAAATAATTACTTAATTGGAACTGTGTACAAAGTGTGCCTGGCTTGCAAGCCCACTTTGTAGACCATTCCAATTAAGAAATTATTTTTAAAGATGGTGATCTTGGCACTTCTGGAGAGCCGCAGCTGGTCCCGGGACCGGATTCCAAATCTGAGAGCTAGAACGGTGACGTCACTCGGGGGAAACTTTTCTTCTCAATATCTCCCAAACCATAAAGGTTTGGGAGGTAAGACGTATATCATTTTTCATGTTTTTTTAAGGGCTATAATATAAAATAAACTTATTTTCAAGCTTTACTATCCCTTTAAGGCCGTGTAAATGCACCTATAGTATATAGACTGTATACATAGCGTGGTTAAGATTAAACCGTTTAACTGTCTTCTAAATTGCATTGTGGGACTGTGAAGATAGCTAGAATGGTCAGTCTTCTGCAGGGTGTGGCTGTATAACAGTGTCCATTCTAGATCAGCAGTACTGTAAATAGAGGCACATATCTGCCATAGGGGAAATAACATATTATTAACATGTGGTAAATTGAGGCAATCCTAGTGCCTGCCACGCGTCTTCATATTGTAAAAGTAGCTGATACTTGAAATTATTACTTCAGCTGATATGTACATTCTGTGGAAAATCAGCTGCACAAATGGAGACAGATAAAAATGGCCTAAATTCAGACATTAAAATGGGGTTTTTAACCCTTGAATGCCTGAAGACTCCAAGTATTGTAAAGCAGTGTGTTGGGGACAAAAGTTCCATTTAATTCAATAGGGATTTTATTATTAATTTTGGTGCAGATGGTTTGCCCCTGATGTGATCCATTTTTCTTTCTACATATTGCTCCGAGTGTATAGATACTAGTGGATCTGATTAATATTAGAAATGTTTTAAAGGATTAGTAATGCCAGATTTAAATAACATGTAATATTGAAGAGAAAAAAAAATAATTGGTACAAGTCCCGTCTCTCAAACATTTACAGTTTGAGAGATAAAAGGTTTTCTCTGTCGTCCAATACAGGTTTCTGGTAACTTTGGGTAGGTGATCAGCACTTTTAAATAGGCAGGAACAATTCTGAGAAGTGACTGCTGGATGGAGCCTACCTCCTCTTCTTAGCTTGCAGCTAGCCAATCCCCCACCAGTAAGATTTGGTCCTTGGTCAGGACACAAGGCAAGAGAACAGTTCTGCTATAGTTTTAGCTTTTTTTATTATTTTTCTGTTAGATATGGAATACCACCATTAGGCGGATTACCATCACTGACAATTCCCATCACCCAAATATGGATATCTCAGTTTACCAGGCGCTTTTGTAGACCTAAGCCCTGGGGGGGGGGGAATCTTGCCTGCAAGTTCTTTCCCCAGGAGTTGCCCACTGAGGCTTCTTCTTGATATATGATAATCTGAAGACCTGCTGAAAAATGTGAGCGCCCGTTGAGTGCTGAGGTCCACATGTCCCATGTGTCCCCTCCGCTCAGGGGTCTCATTTGGAGTTACTATTACATACTCAGGCACTCGTTAGGTTCATCTTTGTGTCTGTGAGGTGTTTGGAGCAAGTTTCTGTGGTAACTTAACCCTTTTGCTGCTGGTTAGCACCTTTTGGGGGGGGGTTGGGCACTTTCCTTACTGGGACCAGTGTTTATTGGGTCTACTGCTTAATTCTAGTGGGCTTTTGAATGGTTTTACGTTTGGTATTCACCTCGTTAACTTTATGTGCGTGTTTACCTCATAGACGCCATTGCTCCGTTCACTTCTATGGGACTTTACAGTTTGGGACATATCGCTGCAACCGCTCCACGTAGCGAGGTCAGAGATGGCTCAATTTGTGAGTTTGCCCTTGCTCTATCATCTGGTCAACATTTTGGGCATGTTGGGGGCTTTAGGGGTCTTTGGGCACTGTTGGGGTACTCCGTTAGCGAAACTACTTTTTCCATGAGTGTTCGCTTTGCGTTTTTATTTCTGATTGGCTCCTGTTGCGGCAGCCATTTTGTGTATTTGCAGATCGAGTATCCTACGCAGGGCTTGGACTCTCCTTCACTCCTCCGCAGTTTAACCCTTCGCTTACCAGATAAGTCTTATTTAGCATTTCTGGGGTGCATTTATTTGTCATACACACTGTTTTGTGGGTGTTTTGATACTTTGACTGTTTGACTCCGTGAGAATGTCTACTCCGTTAGACCTTGGGGCTAAACCTAAGACGAAGGAAACTAGGGTGTCTGTGTCCCCCATTGCTCATTGCTTCTCATGTCAGTCAGGGTTACCTAGAGAATACTCAGGTCATGTTTGCCCAGCATGCGCTGCTGCCCCTGAATCCCCTGCAAGGCCCCCCAGCCATGCACTAGAGCCAGTATGGATGCAAGAGTTTAAGGCTACTACCAGGGACCTCCAGTCCACCTTACAACTCCTTCCATACACTTTACAGGGGGTCTTCCACTCGTGGTAGGCCCCCGCCCCTATCAGATCTTCCCTGCCTATACCACCGGGTGTACCTGATGTGTCTGATTCCTCTGAGGAGGAATTGTTGGTCGACTCTGATGATGATGACTGTTCAACTGTTCAACTCAGTTTTTTGGGGACCCTTTTTAGGCTGACCCCATTCCCTCGACTGAGGGTCTGATCAGGGCTGTGCTTATCACCCTGAACATTCCCTTGGTACAGGAGGTGTCTTCTGACCCCTCTGATGTGTTTCAGGAGCCTGTTAGGCCCCATACTTGTTTTCCACTTAACCCCACCCTTGACCTGGTGTCTGAGGAGTGGAATTTTCCAGACAGGAAACCATCTGGGTTTAGGAAGTTTGCTAAGCTTCAACCTTTCTCTGAAACTGCCCTCACACAGTGGGGCCATCCCGCCAAAGTGGATGCCCCAGTTTCCAGGCTTTCTAAGTCCACTGCTTTGCCGGTGGCTGACGCCTCTGCTCTCAAAGACTGGGCTGATAAGAAGCTTGAGACCTCTCTCAAGGCTATTTTTGTGATGGCCGGCTCTGCCCTCCGCCATGCCTTTGCTGCAGCGTGGGTGAATAGGGCTGTGGCTGTTTGGACTGAACAGCTCAATTCAGCTGTCCACCAGGGGGCCCCTACTGCTGACATGTTGCGACTTCTAGCTAACATTGCTGAGGCTCAGCATTACGTCTCTGCTGCCCTGTTTGATGCTGTGCGCATGGTAGCCAGGGCATCTACCATGTCTGTGGTAGCCAGACGTGCTCTTTGGCTCAAGATCTGGTCTGCTGACACGGCCTCCAAGAAGGCTCTCCTATCTTTGCTTTTTCAGGGCTCCTCCCTGTTTGGGCCTGCGCTCAAGGATCATATCAGCGAGGCCACTGGAGGGAAGAGTACTCTCCTACCAGTGGTCCTGAGGAAGAAGGCTCCTGTCAAAAGGAATCGGCTTTTTCGTCCCTTTCAAGCAGACTTGCGCCAAGCGACCCAGAAGGTCCCTCAGGCTCCGCGCTTCTCATCCAAGCCTAAGCAGCAATGGAGAGCCAAGTCTTCCGAGAAGCCCAAGGCTTCCAAACCTTCTTCTGCATGACATGCCGAGCCCGGGTCCCCACCCGCAGATAGGTGGCCGCTTACGCCACTACCTCTCGGCTTGGCAGGCCTCTGTGGTGGCCCGTGGGTTTTACAGGTGGTGGCTATGGGGTACAGGATTCCCTTCACCTCCCTTCCTCCTCCCAGGACCTACTGTTCTTGTTCTCCTTTGGGAGCAGAAAAGCGCCACCTTTTTCAAGGAAGCTATCCAGGCCCTTCTGGACAAGGTGGTCCTGGAGCCCGTTCTTCCTCAGGAGAAGGGCTTGGGATTCTACTCCAACCTCTTTGTGGTTTCCAAGAAGGATGGGGGCTGTCACCCCATTTTGGATCTGAAAGATCTCAACTCCTTTGTGGTCCGGTCCCAATAATGTCAGGAGTCTCTGCGAACAGTGATGGCGGCCATGTCCCCTGGTGAATTTCTGGCCTCCCTGGATATTCAAGATGCCTATCTGCACATCACCATTCATCCAGAGAGTCGGCAGTATCTTCGCTTACCTGCGACCGAGGGCATTTCCAGTTTTTTGCCCTCCCCTTTGTTCTGACCACGGCTCCTCAAGTCCTGGGAGCATTGATCTCTGTCCTACATAGGAACGGCATCAGAGTCACTCCATACATGGACGACCTCCTTCTGAAGGCCTTTTCTCCGGAACTCCTTCATCAGCAGGTGCAGGACTGCATTCATGCTCTCTCTCCCATCACGGGTGAATCATCAATTTGGACAAATCAGACCTTGTTCCTTCCCAGAGGATTGTCTTTCTGGGCCTGTTCTTCGACACTCAGAGAGAGATTGTATTTCTCATGGACGATGTGGCTCATCAAATAGCACTGAAGGCCCAGGCTATCCTGTCTCTGGATCCGGTTCCAGCCAAGAAGTTGTCATCCTTGGTGGGGAAGTTCATGACCACCATAGAAGCAGTTCCATTTGCCATGGCTCACACCAGGGAACTTCAAAGGTTTCTAATCCTGGCATGCAGGGGTCGACTAGATCTCCTGGAAAGATCCCTATCTCTCCCTCCTCACGTGGAACAGAGCCTTTCGTGGTGGCTCAACCTGAACAATCTCCTGAAAGGTAGACCCTTTCTGGTGCCCGTCTGGACCACAGTGATGACGGATGCCAGCCTCTCCGGATGGGGAGAAGTGCTGGGGCAGTTGAGTGTTCAGGGCCGGTGGTCTCAGGAGGAATCTCTCCTTCCCATCACTGTCTTGGAGCTTCGGGCGATCACTGGACATGGCAACTGGAGGATTGCCCGGTCAGGCTACAGTCGGACAACGCCACAGCGGTAGCCTAAATCAACAAGCAAGGCTGCATAAGAATTCTTGCAGCTTGGCTAGAGGTCAAGGCTGTTTTATCATGGGCAGAGGAGCATGTCCCTGCCATTTCTGCAGTTCATATTCCTGGCTTAGGCAACGTTATGGCAGACTTCCTCGGCACACGGTGGACAGTGGAGAGTGGGAACTACATCCAGAGGTGTTCAACCTCATCATCCAGCAGTGGGGTCTTCCATGCAACGACCTGATGGAAACCAGGCACAACAAGAAGGTTCCAACGTTCTGCTCTCCTTGGGCGGATCCCCTGGCTCTGGCAGTGGATGCCTCGTCGATTCTGTGGACACTTCCTCTGGCATACATCCTTCCTCCCGTTCTCCTGTTGAACAGGATGACAGGATGCTATAGAAACTGAGACTGGACCACTGCCCAGTCATTCGGATTGCTCCGTACTGGCCTTGACAAGCTTGGTGTCCGGAGCTTCTGGACCTCTCGGTGGTGGAACCTCTTCAACTCTTCTATTGGGTCTTCTTGGGCCTACAAGAACCAGGCCTCCGCTGATCAGGTGTGCAAGGCGGCCACTTGGTCATCTGTGCACTCCTTTTTCTAAACACTATCGTGTGGATGTGCTGGCATCGGCTGACACCAGTTTTGGGAGGAAGATCCTGGAGGCGGCCTTGCCTGTCTAGGATCTCTCTAGTCTCTCAGTACTCTTTCACTTTTGAGCCTTTTTGTCTCTAGTTCAGTGTGCTGTGTAACAGTACATGGGTTTGTTTTACCCCTGTTCAGTGTCCATTGACACTTTGCGGTTAGTGTTCCTTCTGTCAGCTAGAGGCTGACTCAGTGAAAGGGGAGGGAGGGGAAGAAATTTAAAACCTTATATCTCTCAAACTGTAAATGTTTGAGAGATGGGACTTGTACCAATTAATGTATTTTTTAATATCTACAATATTACATGTTATTTAAATTGGACATTACTAACACTTTAAATGAGCCCCAAGGGAAAATAAGTAATTTGGGAGGTGGGAGGATGCATTTAACATAAAATAGCTGATGAATGTGAAAAGACACACATGTCCATCAAGTTCAACCTTTCCCATATCATCCTTCTTTTTGTTGATTCAGAGGAAGGCCAAAAAACAACAAACCCAACATTGAAGCTATTTTTAGTTAAAGGGATAGTAAACCCCCCTAAAAGCCAAATTATAGGAATAATAAAAACATACTTAACACCCTCATTCCCATCTCTCAAACAGTTATGGTTTGAGAGATGTAAGAAAATAAAGACCTCCTCTCCCTCCCCTTTCTGCCTGACGAGCTGTCGCCTGACTTTAGGCGGCTCTTCAAGAGCGCTGTCATCGGGATATCTAACTAAAATTACTTCATTGGTATGGTCTACAACGATTCCTGGCTTGGAAGCACACATTGTAGACCATTCCGATGAAGTAATTATTTAGATATCTAGATGTCAGTGCTCCTGAAGAGCCGCCGTCTGGCCCCGGAAGCAGGATCTCTTGATGTCCGCTATACAGCGGACGCGTGAGAAGGGGGAGGGAGTGGAGGTCTTTATTTTCTTACATCTCTCAAACCATAACGGTTTGAGAGATGGGAATGAGAGCGTTAAGTATGTTTTTATTATTCCTATAATTTGGCTTAAAGTTTTTTTGGGGGTTTACTATCCCTTTAAAGCGGAACTACCACCTGTTTTAAACTTTATGGCAAATAATTCCTCATCTGGCGATTAGCAGCTCAGTAGTGCTAGTCGCAGAATAATTACCTGGTTAAGTAGAATGATACTTGCTCCAGGGCTGACAGGCAGTAGAGAGTGCAGACATCTTTCCATAGTGATGTCTGCACGCCTGCGCTGTCAGTCCCAGTCTGCTCTAGGAGGCGTTGCTGGGAGCTGTTCGACTCCAAAAGGGGCTGACAGCGCAGGCGCTCAGACGTCACTATGGAAGGATGTCTGTGCTGTTTCCTGCCTGTCAGTCCTGGGAGCAGTGTATAATTCTCATTAACCAGCTAATTATTCTAGTGACTAGCGCTATTGAGCAGCTGGTCACCAGATGGGTAATTATTTGCTTTGTAATGTGTTGCGTACCCCTCTGGCACTTAAAGGGTTAAAATAGGTGGTAGTCCCGCTTTAAGCCCCAAGTTGACAAAATTCCTTCCTTCCTGACTCCAAAAGGCAACCAGAAATCTCCATGAATCAACATCCTATCTGCACTGAAAAGAACTATAAATATATAGTTCCTGGCAAAAAAGTACCACTACACTTCTTGAAATTAGGTACAGTATTTTACAAGGCAGCCTCCTGAGTCAAGGAGTTGCACAGCCTTACTGCCCCTAGCATAAAAATTCACTGCCTTTGTTTAAGTTGAAAGACCCTTTCTTCTAGCCTTAACCCTTTCAGTGCCAAAACGGTATCCAACATGCTTACGACCCTTGACAGTCATAGTACGTCATGGGTAGATCTGACTTAACGACCCATGACGTACTATGGCCATCATGGAATTCCGGGCTCCCCCCGCGGCTGCACGCCGTTCGGGGAGTCCGGAAGCCGAATAAAAAAAAAACAATTAAAAAAAAAAAAAAAAAAAAAAAGCTCTGTGGTCCTTTTTTGACCGCAACGTGCCTGTGTGGCCGTTTGTTAAGGGGTTAAAGAGTTAAATACCCTTTTTGTTAGACTATAACTTCCATCATCCTCAGCTGACCAGTGAGGTTTTTTTTTTGTTTTTTTTTTTGTTTTTTATTTTGTTTTTTTTTTTGTTTGTTTGTTTAAAAATAATTGCAGAAAGTGAAACTTGATAAAACTGATGTAATAAATAAATTGATGCCTTTCAGTAGTGTTAGATATTGAGTGGGGCAGACAAGGGGAAATATTTGTTGTTCGAGAAAATGGTTCATTTCTAATGTGAATTTTAACCCTTGGACTGTCAGAGTGGAGTTCAATGCAATGTGCCGCTATGCTTTGCAAACGTCTCTGGCACTCAGAGGGTTAATATTTTGCTGCCAGTATATTTTATTGCTCACATTACTTTTGTAGACAATTGACAGCCTTCATAATGAAGTCATCATGTTTTCATTTGCACTGCAGTAATGAATTTGTATCACGGGTACATCTCCACATGATTTATCTTTCATCTTCACTTTAGAAAATAAATATGGAGAAAGTGGGAAAAAGAAATAAAAGAGAGTCTTTGGCATCCGATGTGGATCTCCAGTTATCGTATCTTCCAGAGAAGTTGAGAGAGAGGTTGCTTCCCTTTCAGAAAGAAGGCATCCACTTTGCACTGAAGAGAGAAGGAAGGTAAACATCGATTTTACTTTGATCAGCAGGTTAAAAGGACGCTGTCACCTAGAAACAACGTTGGCGATTTTAAAAGAGCTTTCAAAATCACCTATGCGTTGTGTTAGCCATTTTTTATTTAGAAAACTAGTTTTTGAGTTTAGATTCATAGGTGTTGTTAATTAAGGCATACCATGCAGTCACTTCCTGTTTTCTCCCTACATTACCTCCCCTTCTCACTGACACTGCTCAGCAATGCATTATCCACCTCCCCTAGCACTGACTGAAAAAAAGCATCCCCCTCCCCTTTTTCATACGGAACGCTACCTCCTGTCAGTGCAGCAAGCCGGTCACATGACTGGACATATTGCAACGTGGGACAATCTTCTTTCTACCCGTATAAGGAAAGCCTTGCCCCCCCCTCCCTTGATGAAGGAGGGCATGTTTTTCCTTATGCTGACAGAAGATTGTCCCTCGGCGCAATCAGCTTGCTGCTCTGAGGGAGGAGGTAACATTACGTATGGAATAGGGGCAGGAGGGGGACACTTATAATTAAAATAAAACAAAGACTACAACATTATGAGCAATTAGAATGGTACATTTTGTAATAATTGAAGAATTGATCTTGTTATAATATTTAAACATTACTGTCTCTTTAAGTATGTCTATATACCACGGATGGAATAATGTGTTTTTTTTATGTATTTATTTATATTTTTGGGAGGTGGGGGTGCACTTATAAAGTACCCTTGAGCGCTCCACAAAACAAAACTGCTACATATCAATATTATTTACTTATTTCATTTAAGGTGTTGTAGTCTGTGGCTGGTTACTTTTATTTACAAATCTGGTACATTTAAATAGCTTTACAGAGTGTTTCTCTTTAAAGTGTTAGCAATGTCCAAAAAAAGTTTTTTGCATTTAGAAGAGCTTAAAAAGGCACACATTTTAGACCATTCCAATGAGGGGATTCCTTGTAAGTAACGAGATCGCGGCACTTCTCAATCGCCTCCGTGTCGACGACAGGAATCTCCTGCTGACAGCTTTACAGCTGTCAGTAGGAGACAGCGAACTTTAAACGCTCGTGTCTCTTAAACCATAGCGGTTTGAGAGATATGTTTTTTTGCATTTAGCTCAGCTTTTTAAGCTCTTCTAAATGCAAAAAACATTTTTTTGGACATTACTAACACTTTAAGATTTCTCATGTCAAAGGGCTTGTTTCCATTGCAGGTGCTCAATTTTATCTCCAAATTTTCCCCTAGACTTCAAGAGGAATCTGTGTGATAAAAAATCAGTGATACCTTTTATTACTTGTAGTAGAATGCAGCCCAGTGTCAGTTGTGTATTGTGAAGAGATGTGAGTCTAAGGCTAGGTTTTCATGGGAGACTTGCCTGTACTTCGTTTTAGCTAATGCCAAACTGCCTGTGCCAATTTTCCTGCATTGTCAGTCTCTCGCATGGGGAGCAGGCGGAATCGTGTTACAAGGTTGGCCCACATGGGTGTCAGCCATATACAATTGACCAGTACTCAGCCAAACAGTGGAGTATGTGAATGGTGTCACATCCTCTAGAAACAGTGTTGCGAATGATCTACGCTGCTGCTCACTGGCCATTGTTCAGTTCAGATTTCTACAACCTTGATGTGCGCAAAGAATGGGCACATGCATGCTGCATTTTGGTGCGTTCTGCAAGGTGGCATGAGTTCTTGTGAACAGCACCACAGGAATCCAGCTCTTCTACATGGGTGCATTTAGTGCAGAGTTATCAACTCCACACTAAAGTCGCCCACGTAAACATAGGCTTATGTTTCCTTCTCACTAGAGACCTTTTATAATTAAAGGAGCAGTAACATTTTTTTATGAAAAAATATATATTGTATGTAGGGTTACCACCCAGCCGGTATTTTACCGGAAGGCCGGTAAAAAAATGGCTTCTGTCCAATGTTAAGTCTATGGACGGAATGCCATGGCCGGTATTTTTTGGAAGAAAAGGTGGCAACCCTAATTGTATGGTGTTTCCTGTTGAGTAAAATAAGTGTACTCCCACTGATGATAGAAGCATATTTCCAGAGTTATTACAGTTTAACCCCTAGAGTGCCAGCTACTTACGCCGTACGAGTGGACACAGCTGTACCTGCTGTGCCACGCTCGTACGGCGTAAGAGTGAAATGCGGTCACTGCATGAGCCGGTATAACCGGCATGCAGTGGCCGCATTAAAAAAAAAAAAAAACCCTGGCACTCATGGGGAGGCATGAGGATCACTCCTCATGCCTCCCCAGTTATTGATCTCCCAGCCTATCGGGCTGGGAGATCAATAAAGACAAAGGAGAAAAAGAGTTTCTCCTTCCCCCTCTCTCCTACCAGAACTTCCGGGTAGGAGTGGGCGGGACCGGGGGAATCCTCCAAACGTCATCGGTGACATGGTCACCGATGACGTTAGGGAAGTTTCCCCGATCCTGTTCACTCCTACCGGTGGTAGGAGTGAAGGGCAGGAGAGCTCTTGCTCTCCTGCGGTCGCATCATTGATCTCCCAGCCTATCGGCTGGGAGATCAATGACTGGGGGGACACCAGGAGGGGTCCTGATGTCCCCCACGAGGTCTGAAAAGTATATAAAAAAAAAAAAAAAAATTAAATTAAATTAAAGTAACCCTGTGAGTGCCACAGGGTCCCAGCACATTGCTTTGCAATGTGCTGGAGACCCCTGTTGCACTCACAGGGTCAATTCTTTGGGGGGGGATTTTTTTTTTTTATAAAGACCTCATTGGGGGGATCAGGGGGGATCCTGATGCCCCTCAATGAGGTCTATAATTGGGGAAAAAAAAAAAAAAAAATGTAACCCTGTGTGTGCCACAGGTGGGGGTCCAATGCACCCCCCCCCCTCCTGTGGCACACACAGGGCTTTTATCTTTATTTTGTTACCAGAGATTGTTGGGGGGCCATCAGGATTGCTCCTGATGGCCCCCCAACAAGCTCTGATTACAAAGTAATGATAAAAAAAAAATTAACCCTCCGAGTGCCACAAGGGTCCAATGCATTGCTTTGCAATGCGCTGGAGACCCCGGTGGCACTCACAGGGAAACTTTTTTTGATAACTTTTTTTTTTTTTTGGTAAGACCTCATTGGGGGGATCAGGCGGGTTTGTATACCCCTCAATGAGGTCTATAATAAAAAAAAGTAAATAAAAAAAAAAATGAACCCTGTGTGTGCCACGGGGGGGGGGGGGGCAATGCAGCCCCCCTTCTGCGGCACACACAGGGCTTTTATCATTACTTTGTTATCAGAGATTGTTGGGGGGGTCATCAGGATTGGTCCTGATGGCCCCCCAACAAGCTCTGATTACCAAGTAATGATAGAAAAAAAATTAACCCTCTGAGTGCCACAAGGATCCAATGCATTGCTTTGCAATGCGCTGGAGACCCTTGTGGCACTCACAGGGTCACTCCGTTTGTGGACATATATATTTTTTTTTACTAAGACCTCATTGGGGAGGGATCAGGGGGTCCTGATGCCCCTCAATCAGGTATATAATAAAAAAAATAAATAAATTTAAAAAAATTTAACCCTGTGTGTGCCACTGGGATAGGGGTTCAATGCAGACCCCCTTCCTGTGGCACACACACAGGACTTTTTATCATTACTTTGTGATCAGAGCTTGTTTGGTGGCCATCTGAATACAAAGTATCGATAAAAAAATTAACCCTTTGTGTGCTACAGGGGCCCAATGCATTGCTTTGCAATCCACTGGACACCCCTGTGGCACCCAAAGGATTATTTTTTTTCCCCTTTTATTTTTTATTTAGACCTCATTGTATGGGTTCTGATGCCCCAACGAGGTCTACACAAAAATATTGGGGGAAAAGCCCCAAAAAATGCACGTGCCACAGGGGGGGTCCAACGCAGTGCTTTGCAATACGTTGGACCCCCTGTAACACACACACACACTTTTTTTTTTTTATTATTCTGTTTTTAGACCTGGATGGGGGACACCAGGAATGTTCCTGACACCGCCTCCCCAACGAGGTATGAATACAAAATAATAATTAAAAAAAAAACCTCTTTGTGTGCAACAGAGGGTCCAACGCATTGCTTTGCAGTGCATTGGGCACCCTTGTGGCATGCACAAAAAATGCCTCCGATTCCCCCCCCACACACACACACACACGTACCGTATTCCCCTGCCTGGTTCCACAGCCAACTGGCAGTCCCATTCCCCAGCCTGACCCCCAGCCTGTTTCCACTGCCTATTGGTAGACTCAAAGTACCAGTATGCACTAGATTCAGGCTGGGAATCAAACTTTGTATGAGGGGGACATACAGTGCACACTGGTAGTCACAGATCTCCCATACACACTCTCAGACACTGCCCCACCATCTCCACCATCCTTCCTCCTCTGCTCATACCCACACACACTGCCTAATCCCTCACCCTCCCACACTGTTACACTGGTAGTCACAGGTCCGCGAGTACACTGGCTGACGCCCTAGCTTCTTTCATTTGTTAGCCATAAAATCACACATACACTGTTTGCTTTCCCATTCCTGTTTCACTGGTAGCTACGCTCCTGTAGTGTAAATTGGTATGTCAACCCACAGCAGTGGGGTACCATTTTTCTTAGGCTGGCAAGAAGTCCTCCTAGGAAATCCCACGCCATTGAACCATTTTAGTATCTTTGAAGTGACTGATGTGTAAAACAAATGTTTGGTTTTTTTCCTGTAGCACCACATTCTGGAAATAGTTGTGCCAACTAACTTAGGGGTAAAAAGGCAAGTGACCCCTCATTAGATGCGGCATGTTGTCTTCTTTCCAAAATGTTATAGTTTATCTACCTTTTCTTCACTTCTGAAGGTGTTATAGCCATTTTCATAGAGGCAAGTCAGGTTTGAGAAAATGTTAGAAACATCAGTTTGTAGTAGGTGTAGTTTTCTACTTCTAGCACTCCCTAAGATAGTTCAGCTCATACCAGTGGGGTGTCGTTTGACTCCTAAGAGCTTTAGCTAACAAATGCAGTTGAAAATTCCATGGTTTTCACAGAGCTCCATACATTTGAAGGGGCAGAAATGTAAGAAAATGCCTTTTTTTTCATTAGCGCCACCTCCTGGAAGCATTTGTGCATGCCAGCCTTTGGGTATGAAGGCAAGTGACCCCTCATTAGATGCGTCAGGTTGTTTTCTTTCCAAAATGGCATTGTTTTCTACCTTTCCTGCATATCTATTATGGTTATAACCATTTTAGTGCAAGCAGATAATTTAAGAAACAAAAGTGTCAGGTTTACGTACGTGTTCCTAGCACCCACATATTGTATGTTAAGCCACACAAATGGGCTACCATTTTTCTCATGTTGGTAGCAGGTACTGAATACAGCAGGAAATGTTATGGTTTTCAAAGATTTTAGTATCTTTGAAGTGGTGGAAATGTAAAAAAAACATGTATTTATTCCCATAGCGCCACCTTTTGGAAATATTTGTGCACTTCAGCCCAGGGGTAGAAAGGCAAGTGACCCCTCATTTGATGCGGGAGAATGTCTACTTTCCAAAATGGTATACCTTTTATACCTTTCCATCATGTCTCTAACAGTTATGAACATTTTAGTACAAGCAGCCATTTTCGAAGAAGCAAACAGGTAGGTGTAGTTATGCTTTTCTGGCACCCCTAAGGTATGTCGATTCATTCCAATGGGGTGTCATTTTTCTCCTAAGAGCACTAGCTAATGAATACAGTTGGAAATTCCATGGTTTTCACAGATTTCCATACAGATGAAGGGGCAGAAATGTAAGAAAATGCCATTTTTTTCCTATAGTGCCACCTTCTGGAAGCATTTGGGCACAACAGGCTTGGGGTAAGAAGGCAATTCACCCCTCATTAGATGTGGCAGGTTGTCTTCTTTCAAAAATGGTATGGTTTGTGTAGCCTTTCTTCACTTCTCTAGTTGTTATAACCATTTTGCTACAGACAAGTAATGTTTGAGAAAATGTTAGAAAAATTAGTGGCTGCAATAGGTGTAGTTTGGTACTTGTAGCGCCCACTAAGGTAGGGGAACTCATACCAATGAGGTGTCATTTTTCTCCTAAGAGCACTAGCTAATGAATACAGTTGGAAATTCCATGGTTTTCACAGATTTCCATACAGATGAAGGGGCAGAAATGTAAGAAAATGCCATTTTTTTCCTATAGTGCCACCTTCTGGAAGCATTTGGGCACAACAGGCTTGGGGTAAGAAGGCAATTCACCCCTCATTAGATGCGGCAGGTTGTCTTCTTTCAAAAATGGTATGGTTTGTGTAGCCTTTCTTCACTTCTCTAGTTGTTATAACCATTTTTGTACAGACAAGTAATGTTTGAGAAAATGTTAGAAAATTTAGAGGTTGTAGTAGGTGTCTTTTTGCACTTCTAGCATCCCCTGTGGTAGGTGAACCCATACCAATGGGGTGTCATTTTTCTCCCAAGAGCACTAGCTAATCAATATAGTTGTAAATTCCATGGTTTTCCCAGATGTCAGTACTGTTGAAGTGGCAGAAATGTAAGAAAATGCCATTTTTTTCTATAGTGCCACCTTCTGGAAGCATTTGGGCACAACAGGCTTGGGGTAAGAAGGCAATTTACCCCTCATTAGATGCGGCAGGTTGTCTTCTTTCCAAAATGGTATGGTTTGTGTAGCCTTTCTTTAATTCTCTAGTTGTTATAACCATTTTTGTATAGACAAGTAATGTTTGAGAAAATGTTAGAAAATTTAGAGGTTGTAGTAGGTGTCTTTTTGCACTTCTAGCATCCCCTGTGGTAGGTGAACCCAAACCAATGGGGTGTAATTTTTCTCCCAAGAGCACTAGCTAATGAATACAGTTGTAAATTCCATGGTTTTCACAGATTTCAGTACAGTTGAAGGGGCAGAAATGTAAGAAAATGCCATTTTTTTCCTATAGTGCCACCTTCTGGAAGCATTTGGGTACCACAGGCTTGGGGCAAGAAGGCAAGTTACCCCTCATTAGATGCGGCAGGTTGTCTACTTTTCAGAAATATATAGTTTTATATAGTTATTCCACTGTTTTATGGTAGTTTTACCACAAAAACCCTAGAATGTGCATTTTAGTTTATAAAGTTGAAAATGTCATTTTGCGCTGCTGGTGATTAGGGCTGTACGCTAGCCTTGGACTTAGGTAAAACTATACAAATTTGGTATTTTTTTACTCGGGGGACTCTGGGCTTTTTCAAATAATTGAAACTTTTTCAATCAAGGTAAATGTTTTTGATACATAGTATTTGATTTTAGCAAAATTAGTAAATTTTCACTTTTTTTTGTCATTATGACATCATAGCTTTTTGCACGATGTAAAATTCTCTTCATGTAAGGTATCACGAGAAAGCTCAATTCGTTCTGAAAAAAACAATATATAGTTTTCCATATTTAACTAAAAATCCCCAGAGGAAATCAAGCCTAAACGGAAGGATAGCAAAAATGTTGAAAAAGTGTCTGGCCTGCAGGGTTCAGAAAATGGCCCGAACCTCTGGCACTGAAGGGGTTAAATGTGTGTTGTTTTTTTTTTTTTTTTTAATTTTAAACATTAGAAGTGCCCTCTGTTATATTCAAATGCAGAGGAAAGTCAGTGACATACAGTTCTCCATAGAATGTGATAGAAACTGCTGAGTCACTTCCTGTCAGTTACAAATATCAGGAAGTAAACACAGTAAATTCACTTCCTGGTTATTTGAACTGTTATAAAGTTTGAGTAAAACAACTGACAGCCATGGGGGTGCCCTTGTTTTACTCAACAGGAAAAGCTCTATGGGCAAGATGTTCAGAAAGTGGTGGTAACCGAAATTGTCTGTAATCAGAATAAAAAGTTCTTACTCCATGGTCCGTCAATTATCAGACACGTTTCCGTCATTTTTTTTTGCATCCAGTTCTGCCATCGCCGTCAAAGGGAAAAAGGAGTCTTAAAAGTGGGTGCGGTTTAATCTACCGTCATATCTTAAGGTTTTCGTTTCAACATCTTTTTTTTTGTCTTCTTAACATCATTTTTTTTCCCGACAAAATAAAAATGGTCTAAACTTGGGTAAGACAAATTAAAGTGCTGTTAGTAGGAGTGAGAAGCAATTTGTCATTTCAAAGACAAAAAATGTCTTTGTTTCTTTGAAAATTTTTGTTTCAAAGACAACATCAAAGACTTTTTAACATCAGAATTTTTAAGGGCAATGTTCATCAAGATCTTCTCATCATAATTCTTAATTCTTTAGACACATTTTCAAACGTGACAGATTTACTTCTGAAAATATTGTCCTTCTTTTACCACCAGCTCGTGACCCGACAATTTTTTTTTTTTTTTATTGTGATGACTTTATGAACATCTCGCCCTGTAACATATAGGTTTTCATAAACAAAAGTTTACTGCTTCTTTAAGCAAAGAGATTTAATTCTGGAGAAAACCAAATGATCCATGGGGTGGAGAATGAAAATTCACATTTATCTTACCGTAAAATCTCAGGTATAATATGACCTGTGTATAATATGCAGGTGTATATTATACCCAAGATTTTCAGGGAAAACAAGAGTGCCTATATATAATACGCACCCTTGTTTTCCCATGCCAAACAAAAAAAAATCCGGTTTCCTCCCTCCCAGCTTACCCATCTCTACTTCTGAAGTTCCTCCGTTTGCTTCAGCCTGACAGGGTGACAGCGGGCGGCATGCTTGCATCCACCGCCCGCTTCCAGCGTGGCCCTGCCAGGACCCATTGGCTGTAAAGGAGAGGTCCTAGCAGGGCCATGCTGGAAGCGGGTGGCGGATGCAAGCATGCCGCCCACTGGCACCCTGTCAGGCTGAAGCAAACGGAAGAACTTCAGAAGAGGAGATGGGTAAGCCGGGAGGGAGGGAGGAAACTGGTGGCAATGGGATTTTTTTTTAATAAAATTAATGTCTCATGTATAATATGCACCCCCCACTTCACATGAGGTGAAGAGGGGCAAATTTGTGCGTATTATACGCGAGATTTTACAGTACATAGGTCTTCAAGGGTTTAACCCTTGAAGGCTGGTGAGATCTCCAGCTCATGCCTCCACAACGTGCTGGAGGCCTCGCTAGCATTTAAGTGGGTTAAAATACAATTTAAATAGAAATGTTATGAAATTTTCATTTCAAACCTATGGCGCAGTAGGATTGCACCAGAGTGCCTTCTCTTTATCATGATGAATAAGGCTCTTAGTTGTAACAGTAATAGCACAGGCCAGCGCAGCTTGCTACAAATTTCTTCTGAGAATTCACTAAAGCACCTATAAATTTGTGCCGTGTATTTCAAGGGAAACTCACAAATGTGGAAAATAATTGGTTTTGCTTGCAGTGTAGTCACTGCTGTTCGTATTGAGAGAGAGGAATTCTGGGAAAAAACCCCAAACGCTTTGCTACTAAATTCCAGTAAAATACATTCCGAAATTTTAATGCAGCTCCACGCAATAAAACTATTGCTACAAGAGAGAATCTCTTATGAACATAGCCAAAGCAGACTTCATTGGATAGCAGCAGATATAGGCAAATGCAGGCACAATACAAACAAAATATAAATCTATATATAAAATTTCTGGTTCACTGCCTGCCCCGGGGCGGATGTCAGCCACATGCAGCAAATGAGGGGCAGCGATTTTAACTCTTGTGTAAGTTGCTGCAGCAGTTCAGCAGGTCCCCGAAAAGCACGGTGTGCCCAATCGAATGGGCAACGCCTGCACCATTCGCTAGTAGTTAATATAATGGATTGCTGTGCTCTGTGAAGGACCCCTAACTGGAATATATACTGGGGCAAACCAACTGCACCATCAGGAGAATAAAACACTGATTTAAATGGGGAATTGAAGTACTTTAATTCTAGAATGGTGTCTGACTCTCTTCGTTGCAGTGTTAAGGTTGGAGTCTTGTCTAGTATTCAAACAGTTAAAGGGATAGTAACATGCTATATATTGGTAGAGTTTCTCCTCTTGAGTAAAACAAGGGCTCTCCCACTGCTGAGAGATGTTTGATTGCAGTTAAACTTGCATTTTTAGGGGCAATATCTCAATGGCCTGAAATGTTACAGTGGCACTGTTGCTACACCATGCTATGGAGACTTATGGTCAACTGGCCAAAGCTGCCCATAGGATGGTGTAGCAACAGCGTCACTGTAACATTTCAGGCTATGATGATATTGCATCTAAAAAATGCAGGTTTGAGCTGCAGTAACTTTTGAATAAAACACCTCGCAGCAGTGGGCGTACTCTTGTTTGACTCAGGGACTTTATCAAGACATCAGGATAAAGGTCCCTGTTGCGGACCGAAACGTTGGCCAGTTATTTTGCACCTTATATTCAATAAAATTGCCTTATTTCAAGTCCCACAGATGCTTCCCTCTGCTTATCACTCAATAATTTCTATTTTTGGGGTTGTGCACCTGGGCATTACATTTTCTTCAGAGTGAGTGCTTTCAAACAACATATTCTATGTGTATGTATGTATATATGTATGTATATATGTATGTATATATGTGTGTATGTATGTATGTATGTATATATATGTGTGTAAAAGAGAGAGGCTCATTGCATAATTTATGTATCACGGTGCCCGTGCTTCCTGTTCTGACGGCGACATTTTTATCATTGCTGTTCTCTGATTGGATGGTCATAATTGCTCCTACTAGGGCTTGCCTTTATATACCCTGGGATGTCCTCCCTTAGGCGCCCTTTCGTGGTGTACGAGTTTCTGAGTCTGTTTTGTGCTATTGCTTATCGTGTATGACCTGGCCTGCCTGATTATATGCCTGAGTTCCTGTTGCTGCTGCTCCGTTGCTGACTGTATCCGGATGAGAACCCGCTCCGTTGCTGACCGTATCTGGCTGAAGAACCCGCTCCGTTGCTGACTGTATCTGGCTGAGAACCCGCTCCGTTGCTGACCGTATCTGGCTGAGAACCCGCTCCGTTGCTGACAGTATCTGGCTGAGAACCCGCTCCGTTGCTGACCGTATCTGGCTGAGAACCCGCTCCGTTGCTGACCGTATCTGGCTGAGAACCCGCTCCGTTGCTGACCGTATCTGGATGAAGAACCCGCTCCGTTGCTGACGGTGTTTGGTTGAAGAACACACTCCGTTGCTGATCGCAGCTGGCTGAGAACCTTCTCCATGGCTGTCTGCATCTGACTATAGTACCGCTCCGTTACTGACCGTATTTGGCTGTCTACCGCTCTGTGGCTGTTGCCGACCGCGGATCCCTTTCCACGTCATCACCGTGTATGTCTGTGCCACTTGACGACCCCGTGAGGTCACCAGTATTACAAGGCCTTGCATTCGATTCTCGGTGTGCACCGCGTGACGCTGTTGTTTGTCATCCAAAGGCTGAGCCCTGTGCTCGAGCTGCTCTATTAACCGCCTCTGGCGGTGTGTACAATCGAAGTACCGGTACAGTGTTCTATCACTGACTGAGTTACTCTGATCACTCTCTGTGTCTGCCTCCCTAGTAGTGCTGGGCTCACTCCCTTTGGGAGTTGCAGTTATCCTCTGGGCGTTGACCATTAACCCTGTGAGTACCTAGAGCTTCCAGGTAAGAGCATTACCATTCCTTACTGCAGAAGCCTTGGGCTCAAGAGTCAGCGTTGCATCTACCATCCTGCAGGCTGAGGGGACACTGGTTGCGTTCCATTTACTTACAGTATATCGATCCACCCCTAGCGTCCTAGGGTTTATCCAGTAGCAGTTGCCTAGGTCTCCTGTAACCCTTCCTGGGTTAGTCTGCCTATACACGGTTGCCTCTTGTCTGCGGTCCAGGGCCAGTTGGTTCTGTACCGAAGCGTCTGGGTTGTGCCAGTCCTCCACTAGTGGGCTTCATGCCAGTGTAGTCCTGTTGTCAGCTCCTGGACTGTGTACCCTTTATTTAGCTGTTTCTACCAGAGACCTTCACTGTCAGTTGGTTTCCAGTCCATTCCGAATACCTATACTGGTTCCGGTACCCAGGCTTCTGGGTTGTGCCTATCCTCATTGGCGGACCTCCTGTGTTTGAGTCCAGCTTTCAGTTCTTGGACTGTGTACCTTCAGTCTCGCTGGTTCTGCCAGACCCTGCTGTATATATTGTTGCCAGTTCATCCTGATTACTTATTCTGGTCCCTATTGCTGTAATCCATTGTGTATATGTATGTGTATATATATATATATAATATAATATACCTGTTCTGCATTGTGGGTCTTAGGGCCTACATTCGTGTATGTACTTTATTCTAATAAAGTTATTTTAACCTTACCGTTCTGTCTGAGTGTTCATCAAAAAAACGTGACGTTATGTCTCCTCAGGAGACACACACACACACACACTCACAACCAGGGGTGGCAGTAAGGAGGGGTTACAGCTTCCATTAGGTAATTCAATGGGGGCGTGATTTTCACAGGAGTTGCAGTACTGCTACTCCTGTGAAAATCATGCATGGAGTTTGCTCGCCCCCACTCTCCAGCCCGCCCACCACTATCCAACTGAGGAAAAAAGCAAAATGGCTGCCACTTGCTCCTATACCACCCTAATACACACATGCTCCACTCACACAGCACCAAACACACAGCATCAAACACAGTGCCATAAAGGTATCCCACACATTGCAACCCAATGCATGGGATTCCTTTCTGGCAGTCAAAGGGTTAAGGCTGTATAACTGTGTTTCTGCTTCCCTACTGACACACTGCTGCACTCCTACTAAAGACTACATGTTTACACCACACAGTGTGATCTCAACAAAATAACAGCCAAATAACTCTTACTTCACTCGATTCCCCTCCCTACAAACTTTCCTACCTGCACAGAGCCATGTCTGCTGGTTGCATAGCGGCCAACCAACCTCCTCCACTATACAGGAAGTTGTGAGGAACCAAAACCTGTTTTTGCTGCTGGGAGAAATACCCTGACCTGCTCTGTGTGTCATCACATAGGACTCAAGACCACTGTTGTTGTATGTATGTCTCACACTATGGAGACACTGTGTAATTCTCAGTATGGAATGTGTGTGTGTGTGTGTGTGTGTGTGTGTGTTGTGTGTGTGTGTGTCACTATGGGTTGTGTATGTGTGTCTAAGTATGACATGTGTATGTGTGTCTCACTGTGAGATCTGTGTGTGTGTCTCAGTATAGAATATGTGTGTGTGTGTGTCTCACTATGAGATCTGTGTATTTGTCTCAGTGTGGAATGTGTGTGTGTGTCTCAGTATGAGATCTGTATATGTGTCTCAGTATGAGATCTGTATATGTGTCTCAGTATGGGATCTGTATATGTGTCTCAGTATGGGATCTGTATATGTGTCTCAGTATGAGATCTGTATATGTGTCTCAGTATGAGATCTGTATATGTGTCTCAGTATGAGATCTGTATATGTGTCTCAGTATGAGATCTGTATATGTGTCTCAGTATGAGATCTGTATATGTGTCTCAGTATGAGATCTGTATATGTGTCTCAGTATGAGATCTGTATGTGTCTCAGTATGAGATCTGTATATGTGTGTCAGTATGAGATCTGTATATGTGTGTCAGTATGAGATCTGTATATGTGTGTCAGTATGAGATCTGTATATGTGTCTCAGTATGAGATCTGTATATGTGTCTCAGTATGAGATCTGTATATGTCTCAGTGTGTGTGTGTGTGTGTGTGTATGTATGTGTGTCTCAGTGTGGAATGTGTGTGTGTGTGTGTGTGTGTGTGTATATGTGTCTCAGTATGGGATC
Organism: Rhinophrynus dorsalis; assembly: GCA_037306005.1. Taxonomy (NCBI): domain Eukaryota; kingdom Metazoa; phylum Chordata; class Amphibia; order Anura; family Rhinophrynidae; genus Rhinophrynus; species Rhinophrynus dorsalis. The sequence goes on from CM074725.1 coordinate 228,279,791, forward strand.
TGTATATGTGACTCAGTATTGGATGTGTGTGTGTCTCAGTATGGAATATGTGTGTGTGTCTCTCACTATGAGATCTGTATATTTGTCTCAGTGTGGAATGTGTTTGTGTGTCTTAATATGGAATATATGTGTGTGTGTGTGTGTGTGTGTGTGTGTGTGTGTGTGTGTGTGTGTGTGTGTGTGTGTCTCACTATGAGATCCGTATGTGTGTCTTAATATGGAATATACGTGTGTGTGTGTGTGTCTCTCACTATGAGATCCGTATGTGTGTCTCAGTATGGAATGTGTGTATGTGTGTGTCTCACTATGGTGGGTGGATGTGTCTGTATGGGATGCGTATATGTGTGTGTCTCACTATGGTGGGTGTGTCTCTGTATGGCACGTGTATGTATGTGCTCACTATGGTGTGTGTGTGTGTGTCTCTCTGTGTGGGATGTGTGTATGTGTGTGTCTCACTATAGCGTGTGTGTGTCTCTTTATGGGATGTGTTTGTGTGCGTGTGTGTGTCTCACTATGGTATGTGTGTGTGTGTGTCTATGTATAGGATGTGTGTGTGTGTGTGTGTGTCTCATCATGGCATGTGTGTGTCTCTGTATGGGGTGTGTGTGTGTGTCACTATGGCATGTGTATGTGTCTCTGTATTGGATATGTGTGTGTGTATATCTGTATGGGATATGTGTGTGTCTCACTATGGCACGTGTGTGTATGTCTGTCTCACTATGGGGTGTGTATGTGTGTCTCTGTATGGGATGTGTATTTGTGTGTGTGTCGCACTATGGGATGCATATATATGTGTGTGTGTGTGTGTGTGTGTGTCTCTTTGGAATGTGTATGTGTCTCTCATTACGGTTGTGTATATGTGTCCCACTATGTGATGTGTGTCCCCCACTATGGGATGTGTGTGTCTCACTATAGGTGTATGTGTGTCTCAGTGTGGGATGTGTGTGTCTCTCACTATGGGGGGACACTATGGCAGTTCAAGTCAGCTGGGGGGACGGACAGCTAAAACAGAACGTGATCACATGCATTTTACAGAACTTTCATAAACAAAAACAGACAGGCAACGCTGTCCCACACTGCTAGTGTGTGTGTGTGTGTGTGTGTGTGTGTGTGTGTGTAATGGATCCTACCCGTTACTTGAGCCCTTGTCTGGCCCTAGAACTATTTATCCAAAGACTGTGGACATTTTGCCCTGGTTGTGCACTAAAAAAGACTTTTGATAGACTTTATGGGAATGTGGCTAATGTACTGTGTTACACAAAACTGCCCTGCGTTAGACTGCTGGCTTGCTTCCAAGGGAAGGGGCAGTGAGGGGTTAATTCTTTGAATGTGTATTGCAGTCCCTGAAGCCATTGTATTGTGTATTGTAAGATGTATTGAGACCCCCTGCCGTGTGTTAATCCATTCACGCCCCTCAGTCTGTGAATCACCTATCGTATAACCTGAAACTCTGTTGTCAGTCCTTTGTATTATATGTTGTGAGTTGATTACCTCTGTGAATGCTCCCATTGTGTCAGCCCTTACCATTTGCTGCTGGTTCCTTGTCTTATGTTTGGATTGTATTATCTCTGCCCCTCACCCTATTATATCTGGTTGGCCAGTGTATTCCAATGTAGTTGATCTGTATAAATATGTGTGGTTTGGTACAATAAAGTCAGTCTTATTCTGAGTGAACAAGGAGTCCTGGAGTCTTGTATTGCTTATGGTCTAAAGTGTCTACTCTGATACCCATCTGCGCCAAGTATCCTGAATCGTCGACTGCCTGCTTCCAGCTTCCTGTGACCCAACTTCATATGCTGTCAGGTGTGACGTGGACTCCATCCTCTCATCCTTGTGTTCCTGTGACATCTTCCAGTGATCCTTTGACTGGGAGTAGAGGTCTCACTAGTACTACTGCCCGTGTTTCCCTGCTCCCAGCGATCCTGCAACTGCTTTAGAGACCGTCAATACTTCAACCGGTGCATCCGACGGCGCTTATCTGGCGTCGAGAGGGAGAGACCCGGAACGACGGCGGAAGGCGACACGGTCCCCCCTTAGCTTCCGTTACAATATATGTGTGTGTGTATGTATGTATGTTTGTATGTATGTATGTGTGTGTGTGTGTGTGTGTGTATATATATATACACACACACACACACACACACACACACACACACACACACACACACACACACACACACACACACACACACCTCAAAATTTCCACTCGCCACTAGTCAATGGCGAGTGAAAATTTAGCCCTGGCGAGTAAAAATTCAGCCCTGGTGGGTATGTTTTGGCTTGCAGTGGCGAGTAACTTTTCAGGTCTGGCTAGTAGCAAAGGACTTAAAATTATAAGCCGTGTGTGTATGTAATGTATGTATGTGTGTGTGTGTGTGTGTGTGTGTGTGTATATATATATATATACGCAAAGATAACTGGGCACTCCTATTCGACAGTATGCTTGCAAATGCTTAATGCCTGGGTGCTATCTCCAAAAACATATACAAAAAAGAAATGGTAAGATTACCATATAGGAAATGCACTCACAGGACTTTATAAGAAAAAGCTTATTTATTCATTAATCAAATATCGACGTTTCGGCCCCCTCAAGGGCCTTTCTCAAGACAAACAAATGATCATCAAAAGGACCTTATATACAGTTAGGTGAAAAAGACTGCCAAGATACCTCCACTGTCTCAATGGTGACGTCACTGACGCTAAATCGGCGCCACCATGAACAGCGGAGGATGATGGGAAACGTGTCCATAGCTGGCACACGCTCCCATCGTAATGTGGAGTCCCTGACATGCTGTGTAAAAAAAACCTTGAATTTATAATAAGTACGCGCTTGTCTCGGCAAGTATTCAGTGCTCAAGTATATGGTAAACCGGTCCCCCCTGCTTTGCATAAAAAATAAACACAAATTTTATGCGAAGCAGGGGGGACCGGTTTACCATATACTTGAGCACTGAATACTTGCCGAGACAAGCGCGTACTTATTATAAATTCAAGTTTTTTTTACACAGCATGTCAGGGACTCCACATTACGATGGGAGCGTGTGCCAGCTATGGACACGTTTCCCATCATCCTCCGCTGTTCATGGTGGCGCCGATTTAGCGTCAGTGACGTCACCATTGAGACAGTGGAGGTATCTTGGCAGTCTTTTTCACCTAACTGTATATAAGGTCCTTTTGATGATCATTTGTTTGTCTTGAGAAAGGCCCTTGAGGGGGCCGAAACGTCGATATTTGATTAATGAATAAATAAGCTTTTTCTTATAAAGTCCTGTGAGTGCATTTCCTATATGGTAATCTTACCATTTCTTTTTTGTATATATATATATATGTATATGTATGTATGTATGTATGTATGTATATATAATATCCGTGAGAAGGAAGTGTTCTGATAATAAGGTAGCACTCACTGGACATTTAGTGTGTAAAAGGTTGCTAAATGTATTTCTGGTCAATACTTCCTTTACCACTGTGACCTTTATCAGTACCACTGGTCTTGCTAAAGGTTGCAATGGTGACCAAAAAGTTGACCAGCAATAAGTTTAGCAATGTTTTTTCAATGTAAAAATCATTGAATGATACTGTATTATTAATGTATGTATATTCATTCTAAAGGGTACACATCCGTGATGAGGGCGATGTTTGTCTTTGTTGTAAGATAAACACTCACCCAGTAACACACCTGATCCTGCATGGATTCTCAGAAGGTCACTTTCTGATATGAACGATTATTGGGATACAATGGTATAAACAGGAACCTACATCCTCCCTGCTCCAAACCTGTATCACTACTGGGCATGTGTGAAAGAGAAATGGGGCTTTTGCACATGCTCAGTAGTGATAAAGGCTTTGAACACGGAGGACGTTTGTGCCTGTAAATTTGTAGAGAAGAGTTAAGAAATAACTATTTTGAACTCTTCTACAGCCTCTGAACAGTCTATTTGTGACTTTAACTATTCATAGGCTGTTTTGGGACCCCTTTTTAAAATGACATTTTTTTTTTTAGTAACGAAAAAAAAAATAAACCGTGAATTAAAAACACTTAAAAACAGACAGTCTGCATCACCATTTATAGACTACAAGAATACAAATTATTCTGACATCTCTAAATAATCATCCTCACCCTCATCACATTTCTCTGCAAATTCATGGTTACCTTTGTGCCCTTTAGTTCAAGGTTGGGCAAACTGAGGTGCCCCAGCTGTTTAAGATTATAATTCCCATAATCCCCAGCTAGCCAATATACATATATGAAACTAGGGCTATATATTTACATAGGGTACCAAAAGACAGCTTATTCTATGCCCCCAAAAATATATTTTTCATGGGTGCACTTCATAGTAAAAGTATATGAATACCATCCACTGGCCATACCAGTCCTCTATAGCTTTGGAATTAGAAATACCTTTTTTCATGTGATCCAGTCTTTATATTCCTGCCCTACCGTGACTTTGTAGCTACTGAGTCACAACACACTTTTCCAATTCATAATGGAACTAGATAGGGCTGTCCCTTATTGCCCCTGCTTTTTGCCCTAGTGGGGGAACCGCTTGCACAGGCAATAAGATCGTCCCCACATTTCGTGGGTTTTGATCTCCCTAGTGGAAACACTAAGATCTTGCTGTATGCCAACGTTGTCATTTTGACACCCTCTAGGCCCCATATCTCTCTCCCTAACTTCTTCTCTTTGCTCCAGCGGTTTTAACTGCTTTATGGTTAAAAGATAAATACTGACAAATCGGAGGCATTATCTCTTGGACTCTCTGGACAAGACTTAGTGAGCATACAAGATAAAGTCATGTTCGCTTGGCAGCCTTCCTCCTTACACTATCTGGGTGTCAACTCGACTGCTGATTATGCCTCTCTATTTTCCGCAAACTATCCGGCCTTATTCAGTCAATGCTACCTGGCCCATTGGCTAGAGTTTAATATCACTTGTGTAGGTCGTATCCACTCAGTAAAGATTAATATACTCCCTAGATTACTGTATCCTTTCCAAACTCTTCTCGCTTCTCCATCAAGAATCATTCTGCTATTAGTAACCCAGCTTTCCCTCCAGGTATGCACTGCAGATCTTTTGTGTTTTGGAAGGCTGCGGGCCTTCACTTACGTCATGATATCTAGGATGGAATGCATGGGAGCATCCCCCGGGGAGTCTAGACTGACTTCGATACTGAAATCTCATGTCCTCACTGCTGCTAGATGCCTTATTGCACACTCATGGAAATATGCCACTCTTCCATACCCACCCCAACTCCTGTCTCGTGTATCTCACATTAAATCTATGGAGCATCTGATATAAGTTTTTGATTGGCGACCTTCCCTGACATGCTCCTCTGTTTTATCAGAGCCAATATCTGTATAATGTTTATTATACTGTTTTGTATAAAACTAGTAAAATTCAATACAAATTATTTTTGGGGAAAAAAAAAGTATATGAATTCCAGCACCGGGAACCCCAAATAGCTAAAACCAGATGGATGCAGCTAAATTTTATAAATAAAAATAGCACATTCAGAAAATTAAAATAAATGAATAAATAAATAAATAAAATGAGCACAAAAGCTTTCTCTGTTGAAGCACCGCAGTGTAGACCAATCGCCACTGCAGTCTCGTTGTCTCTGATCCATATGAGCGTGAACATAAAAAACAAAAGTGTGTATATGTGTGTGTCTATGTGTGTGTGTGTGTGGGGGGGGGGGGGTGGTAAACAGAGCAGACATTGGGAAAAAATAAAGGTAGGATACTCTAAGTGTAGTATGGTTAGTGCAATCAGAGAGCAATAAAGAAATAAGCTTTTTATTATAAATTGCCGATGCTCTAAATCAAGTGTATTGATATATGAAATTTAAAATGTATAAAGATAGGGAAAAAAAAAACAGAGCTATGGGGAAACAGTAATAAAATGCACAAGTTTTGACAGTCTGTAACTATACGCTAGCTATCCAGCTGTCAATCCGGCAATTGCTATATTGCTTTTTTGGATTGATCGTGTTTAGTTACAGTTCATTGAACTGTTTTTCCATAGCACTGTTTTTGATTCTTTTTTTCTTTCTTTCTTTATACATTTTTTACTTCATATACCAATCTTGATTTAGATCATTGGCTATTTACAATAAAACATTTTTTATTGGTGTCTGAATGCTCTAACCATACTTGACTTAGAGCGGCCTAGCTGTCCTTTCTCCATTCCTGCGCTGTCTACCCCCCATTTTTACACTTAAAAATAAAATGGCAACATTTTATTTAAAGGGACGGTAATATCTGCCATTAAGTAGCTCTTCAAGTCTCCTCTATTGTAAAACGAACACATTGCGCTATGTTTAATCACTTACTTTTATGTAGTTCCAAAGATATTACGTGTAAAAAGATCTCCCTCCCACCCCTTCTGGCTTTCTACCCTTAGAGCTGCAGTTTGGTCCCAGGACTGGACGGACGCAGCGAGGGACAAACTTCAATGAGTAAGTATAAGGTAAACCCTACCCCCTTGACGATGAAGGACAGGATTTTCCTTTTGCTTACTGAAGATTGCCCCTCACCGCACTCCATCCGAACCAGAGAGGATCAGTGACGCAGGGAAAGGGGCAGGAGGAGGGATCCTTTCAGATTGAATAGCTCTTGAACTACAGAACTGTAAGTATTTAAACATAATGCTGCTCCTTATAAAAAACATATAGAAGACTCGTAGCTGCACTTTAATAGAGACATTACTATCCGTTTAATATGAATATACACTTCTTGCGATTTCTTATGGCCCCTTTAAAAATAAAATCCAATTGCGTGACAGACATGCTTAGTATCCAAGGAGTGACAAATCAGAGAGATTAGCACTTCGAACAATCTTCACCCCGAATGTCCTTAAAATAGAGTCCCTGCTCCTCACTATTACAGGCACCTTACCTACTGCCGGCGTGTTGCTATGGTGTTAATTCTCAAATGATAACTTGATTTTTTTTCAGGATATATTTTTATCTCTCCCTTTGTTGCTTACTGATTGCTATGTGAGAGACAAAGAGGGACCGTTATTACACGTTTTTATAATCCTGTTCAATTAACCCTTACAGTGCCAGACAGGTCTGCAACTCATTGCGTTGGAAAGTGTTGGATACCTCCTACGGCACACAGATGGTTAAAAGAGAAGTAACCCCTTGTAACCACACACACACACACACACACACACACACTCTCTCTCTCTCTCTCTCTCTCTCTCTCTCTCTCTCTCTTTTGTGCTTTTGTGCTTTTGTTTAACCCATCGAGTGCCAGGGAGGTATGCTTTGCACTGCATTGGATATTTCCCTGGCACTTAAAGTGTTAAGCACTAACATCTTCAATCAGTTCTGGATGTCAGGTCCATGGAGGCAGACATGACGTTGCCAACAGGACCACAAGACACAAATTCACCCCCCACCCCCTTTTTGCACATAGTAATCTTAACCCTTGCATACCCCTCTGTTCCTTAAATGGATACATAGGTTCACACACCCTGCTTGCTTCATTTGGGGGAAAAACTTAAACAGTAATTGTCTGGCCCAGCTCCATAGACCTTTCTGGAGATAGCACAATTGTGTGTGTGTGTGTGTGTGTGTGTGTGTGTGTTTATATGTATGTGTGTTTGTATGTGTGTGTGACTTTATGCAACAGTCAGTTATATCTATTTTATTGTTTGGTTTTGCATTTGAACTCTTCTGTAGTCTGTATTTGAATGAGGACATGAACATTTATTCAAGGCCATTAAAACATATTGGGTGGGGCTGGTTAAAGCCATAGAGAGAGCCCCCTACCTTTTGGAATCATGGTCATGGCTGGCTAGAGCCAAAGAGAGAGACCTACCTTTTTGAGTCATGGGTGGGGTTGGCTAGATCCATAGAGACCCACCCTTTAAAATAATGGGTGGGGCTGACTACAGCCAAAGAGAGACCTACCCTTTAGAATCATGGGCAGGGCTGGATAGAGCCATAGAGAGAGAGACCCACCCTTTAGAATCATAGGTGGGGCTGGCTACAGCCAAAGCGAGATATACACCCTTTAGAATCATGGGCAGGGCTGGACAGAGCCATAGAGAGAGACACACCCTTTAGAATCATGGGCGGGGCTGGATAGAGCCATAGAGAGAGAGAGAGAGACCCACTCTTTAGAATCATGGGCGGGGCTGGATAGAGCCATAGAGAGAGAGACCCACTCTTTAGAATCATGGGCGGGGCTGGATAGAGCCATAGAGAAATCCACCCTTTAGAATCATGGCCGGGGCTGGCTACATCCAAAGCGAGAGACCCACCCATTGGAATCATGGAAGTGGCTGGCTAGAGCCGTAGAGTGACAGACCTAGCATTTAGAATTGTAGGCAGGGCTTCCTAGAGCCATAAAGAGGGCCTGTCCTTTATAAGAAAAGGTGGGCCTAGCTAAAACTATAAGTGAGAGTGACTCATCATTAAGAATCATGGGTTGAGTTGGCTTGAGCTGTAGAGAGAAAGGGAGAGCAACACCCATGATTCTAAGGGCCTTCTATTCATTCATTCATTGTCATTGTACTAACATTTCCCATTTAGTTATAAACTACAATAGAGTTTAATGCAAAGACCCTTGCCTAGGTAAATTGAGCCATTTTTTAAAATGATGTATTTCTCTTTCAACTCTGAGTGCCAGGAGGCTTGCAATGAGTTACACACCCCTGTGGAAATCAGTGGGTTAAAGCAATGGAATATTTATTTGTCCATATGCTGTAGTTAGTTCTCTGCTATTTCCCACCTATCCTCCATTTATTCCAGTCCATTGCTCACATCTTTTATTCATCCCAAACTCTTAGGCCCCTTTGACTTGGGTGACGCCATGCTGGAGATGTTTCCTGTTGTGGAAGACACGGCGCTGGGCTATGGCGCCTTTCACATGATTATCTCATGAACACCCCAAAGTCCAGCAAGCTGAAACTTTACCCATAAATAACCAACATAAAAGTGGGAAATGGAGAAAATGGTCATAGCATATTTATTAATTAAACATGAAAGAATGTACCAGTATGGGTGAAAATATTTAAAGGAATAATAATGTTTCATATCACATGTAACTCAGAACGTATATGTAATAGAAGTGCTGTGCGATGTTCATAGGCTTCAACACTTGCTAGTTGCACTGAAATAATATGTTGAAGGTGATCCCTCCTGCCCCTTTCTGTAACGTTTTTGTCTCAGATCCATCGGCGGATCACAACGAGGGACAATCTTCACCCGATATTAGTGTCACGACGCATAGGAACCCAAGAGCGATGCTAAGGATTCACAAGACAAGCAGAAATAGCTTATTAGCCAGTTAGGAAATACACAAACCAAAAGTAATAGCAAATGCTGACCAAGCAAGCCAATGGATAGGGCCAGCAACAGGGTACAAGAGTCCAGGACAACAGCCAGATGTCAGGGCAGGTAGCAAGGTTCAATAGTCCAAGGTAAATAAGCAGAGGTCAGGGCAGGCAGCAAGATTCAAGAGTCCAAGGTAAATAGCTAGAGGTCAGGGCACAAGCTAAACAGCAAGAGAGCAGAGGCACAAGCTATAGATACAAATGACTCAACTTTAGGTGAAGTATAACTGAGCAACGATGCCTGGGTGCTCAGGGTTTATATATGCCAATGCCCTGACATATCGGTGCGTCCAGTGTGGTGATGCAACTACATCCATATTTAAAGTGGTGCTGAGACTATGCAAATGCGGGCATCGGAGCTCGCATGCGCGTGGAACCCAGAAGCCAGCAGGGAACACCGCAGCGGTGAGTAACGCCGAGATGTTTTTTCCTTATACTGACAGAGGGAAGATTGTCCCTCACCATGATCTGTCAAGTCAAGCAACTGGACTTCAGATCTATGGGGAAAGGGGCGGAGGGATCATCGTCAACATATTTTTACACTGTAACTTTCAAGTTTTGAAGCCTTTGAACATCGCACAACAGTACTATTATAAATGCTCAATGTTCTGAGCTACATCATATGAAACATCACCATCCCTTTAACAATTTAAAAAAATACATTAACTGCAAATACATTTATAATCATATGATCCAAATACTATAAAGACTTTAAATAACAATCCAGGAGAAGCAGCACAAGAAGGAAATATCTGTTTTTATCCAGAATGCATGGCACAAAATACATTGCAGTCAACAGACCTCCACGTAGTACGAGCTTATCTGCCTCCCAGTTCTCGAAGCAGTGGGTTGCCTGCCCTCTCCAGCTTGGTGCTATTCGTTCGTGCTTAAGTCCTCTTGTAGTCTGGATTCTGCTCTTCCTCCAGTGCTGAATTTTTCATTATTCTTTCCTAGGAGTCCTTCAATCACCGTATAATGGTAGTAATATGGAATGCTCCAGATAAGTGCTTCAGCGTCTTCCACCACTGGTGTGTGAGCAACTAGTAGGGGGAGGGGGGGATACACAACCACAACGAGATCCAGGCTTTCAGACTCAATGCGTATCATGGCTCAGTGCTAGCCAATTCTTCAGGCTTTAGAACCAGTATCTTGGCCTACCAGGCCACCTCCAACTGCTGATCCGACTAGGACACTGCCGCTCCAGGTGCAGGTCTCATCCTAGGAGAATTACGAGTGAGACAGGAGAAATACCCCAGTCCAAAGATACCATTTTCTCCCCAACACCAGACAACCTTAAGCCCCCATCCCCAAGTGAGTGAGCCACCCCCTGAAGAAACCTTTAGATGCATACTAAAAGGAAGAGCCTTCATCATGGAGTGACCATGCTCAGGAATGAAAGGATTTGGATGAAGCCTCCACCAAGTTACTCCCAAGGAGTTGGGAAGCTGTCCACTTGTGCCAACTCATAGACCATTTCCTGGTACATGAAGAACTCCCCAGTCACGTTCTTTGGACTCCCATTATCAGATCTGGCATCCCCTGGAAGACCCCCAGGATGGGAGCCCTTGGGGTCCCCACATTCACCAGATGGCACAGGGTATTATGAAGGTTGTGGGGTCCTGCCACAAGACTAATCACTAGATGCAAACCAGCAAAAGATGGATTTCCTTGATCTCCAGAGGAGGAACCTCTTGACTACCTCTGGCCACCACTCTCTTTCAGGCTAGGGTTGGGACTGGCCTTGCACCCCGGAAGAATTCTTATGGTGGGAAGGGCTCAAAATGCTCAGAGCGGACAGATCTATGATCCCTTTCTTTGCTAGGCCTTGGTTCCATTGATGGGGCACTAGTACCCAGCAGGGTTCTGTCTGCTCTTATTTCCAGGGCAGTGGGATGGGCTGAGGCATTAGGAGCAGATATAAGGAGTGCCGGCTAGGAGAAAGCAGCAGGCCGGCTCCAGAGTTGGAGGCTTGGGAAACCTCCCCAAAGTGCTCACTGAGACATGCCTCACTGTGCCTGCCAGCCTCCTTGGCAGATTTGGGAGATAAGTGCCTCAATATCCACCATCGGTGGAGTGCTAGGGAAAGTCTGAAGGGGCCTATTGTAAAATGGTGGTGAGTACCAGTAATGTGAATATTGGGAGGGAAAGGATGGAGCTGTCTATGGTGCAAAAATGGAGTGAACAGGTACAAGATGGGAGGAAGAAGGAAAACCAAAATGGGCCACTTAGGAAGGGAAACTAGACAGGGGAAGACAGGTAAAAAAGAATAAAAAGAGCATGCCTTAAAATGGCCAGATGAGAAGAAATTTAGAATAAATGAAGTGGCCTAGAAGGGCTAAATGGGAAACCGTAAATTAAGTTAAAAAAGGACACAAGTCCATAAAGGTCGACCTTTGCCTCATAACACAGAAACATTTTAATCATATAAGCATTTCTGCTTCCAAAACGAGTATTAGTCTATTTATCAGAATTTCTGTTTTACCTAGTAATAAATAATATAACCCAGTATGTCCCCTCTTGAAACAAATACATCTAAGCTTCTTTTAAATGTATCCATTGTATCTGCCATCACCACATCCTTGGGCATAGAATTAAAGGGAAAGTAATGTTTCACAAAAACAGCAGCTTCAATTAATCTTCATAGTATTTGGGCCATGGAGAGTGTTATTTCAATACTGTCAGAGTTGCAGCACAAGAGTAATTGAATGATAAAGTATCCCCCTTCCTCCCCTTTTACCTAATGTAAGTCTCCTCCCCTCAGATGTGGAATCTGGTCCACAGACCAGACAGCTCACAGCAAGGGACAATCTTCTTTCTGAGAGAACAATGAAAGCCCTGCCCTCCATTGACAGGTTTTCCCCTTATGTTAATTGAAGATTGTCCCTCTCTGCAATCCTCTTGGACACCACCCTGCTTCTCTGAGGTGAGCAGTGTTACATCAATAAAAGGGGCGGGAGGGGGATACTTTATCATTCAATTACAACTGTGACAGTACTGAAATAACACTCTCCATGGCCCAAATACCATGCTGTAAAAAAAATCCCTTGCTTTGCTGAAGTTGAAACCTCCTTTCCCCTAATCATAAGGGGTGGTTCCTAGTTAATTGATCTGGCCTTGGAATGAAAATCTCATTAGAGAACTCCTTGTATAAATCTTGGGTATACTTACACAATGTAACAAGATCCCCTCTTAGGCTTATTTTCTCTAGATCAGGGGTGTCCTCAAGTACCACCAGCTGTCCAGGATTTTTGATGTTTGAACACAGATGGGTCAATCAAAATGAATGAGCCACTGATTAGCTCTCCTATGCTTAATCAGGGAACTCCTTAAATTCTGGTCTGTTGGTGTTCCTTGAGGATTGAACTTGGACAGACCTGGTCTACAGCATGGTCGTCTAACATGCAGCCCGTGAGCCAAATGTGGCCTGCCTGAGATTAACAAAAAATCCTTATTTCCTAATTAGCTGGCCAAATCCCCTGCTCAACATTAACATTGTGTAACTGACACCCTTCAGTTCTCCAGGGTAGTTCAGTCCAATAAAACCCAGGTTCTCATTGACTTGATATAGATTGATCAGTGGCTATCACAAAGCATGTACCTGTACACTTTTGTACAAATAAAATGTCTTAGATTTTTTTTTCTACAGCTTTTTTTGTATTGCTGCTAAAAAGAAATCCATATTTTTAAATAGCTAAAAGGTTCTAATTCACCATTGAATGTCTATATAAAAAAAAATAAAAAAAAAATATATATATATATATATATATATATATATATATATATATATATATATATATATATATATATATATATATTGGAAGCGGCCCTCAGGCATACTTTTCTGAACGTGTGGACACTCCTACATTAGAGTAAATCAAGTCTGGAAGACGTTCTTCATGCTTAAGATCCTCAGTTACCTTAATTTTGTTGCTCTTTTCTGTACTTTCTCCAGTTCTAGAATATCCTTTTTTCAGAACTCGTGCCCAAAACTGCACTGCATATTCTAGGTGAAGTCTTATCAATGATTGTACAGTGGCAAAATGATGTTACCCACTCTTGCTTCAATATCCCTTTTTATGCAAGACAGGATTTTGTTTGCTTTTGCTACTGCTGTTTGACATTGGTCACTGTTTTCTAGCTTACAGTGAACAAGGATACCCAGATGTTTCTCTAGCAATGAGTCTTAATCTAGAATGATTCTATTAAAGGGATAGTAATACTTCGATTTTAACTTTATTTTATTTTGTAGGCATTAAAAAAACATGAAACCTTTATGGTTTAAGAGATATTCACAAACAAAGTATCCCTTCCCTGTTCAACCAGATCAGAAGGGAGGTGCCCAGGTAGACTGCAGAGAGGGACAATCTTCAATTAAGATAAGGGAAAAAGCTGAAAAACTTGTCAAGGGGGGAAGGGCTTTCATTGTTTTCATACAAAGAAAATTGTCCCCTTCTGTTATCTGTCCTGTCATACAACCAGACGCACAACATCTGAGAAGAGATGTCTTACACTAGGTAAAAGGGGCGGGGAGGGGAACTTTGCTTGTGCATATCTCATAAACCATAAAGGTTTGAGAGATAAGACTTATATCATTCTTCATGTTTTTTTAATGCCTACAAAATAAAATAAAGTTAAAACAAAGTATTACTATCCCTTTAAGTTCATAATTAGCATTACTATTTGTTTGTTGCAAATACATAACTTTACACTTTCCTACAGTAAATTTCACATTCCATTTGTTTGCGCATTCTGCCATTTTATGTAAATCACTCTGTAGAGAACAAACAACCTCTGAATTTATTAACCCTGCATAATTCAGTGTCATCTTCAAATATTGAACTTTTGCATTCTATATCTATTTCCTGGTCATTTATAAACATGTTAAAGACCAGTGGACCTAGTACCCTGAGGTACTCCACTCTCAATTTTAACTATATCGGAGGATTTTCCATTTACAATACACTGTCCCCTATTCTTCAACCAATTTTTGATCCTGTTGCAAAGGTTATCTACTGGGTCCAATTTCCTTATTTTATACACCAGCCTCCTGTTTGGCACTGTCTCATATGCTTTTATAAAATGTAGTTATACAACATTCACTACTTCGTCATTAACTAGATTGATACTTACTTGTTCATAGAAGCTCAAAAGATGTGTTTGGAAAGATTAGGAAAATGGGCAGACTAGATGGGCCGAATGGTTCTTATCTGCCATCAAATTCTATGTTTCTATAAAACCATGCTGATTCCCGCTAATAATTTTGTTCTTCTCAGTTTAATCCTGAATATAATCCCTTATTATCCCTTCAAGCAGTTTCTGCTGAGGTCAAACTCACAGGTCTGTAATTCCCAGATTCTGTATTAGTTCCCTTCTTAACCCCTTAACGACCCTTGACGGTCCTGGTACGTCATGGGTAAAAGTGACTAAACGACCCATGACGTACCAGGACGTCATGGATTTCATGTCTCCCCGCGCGGCTGCACGCCGTTTGGGGAGACCTGAGTTGGGTAGGTGAATTTAAAAAAAAAAAAAAAATGCTCCTTGGTTCTTTAGTGACCGCAACGTGCCTCCAGTCTTGTGGCACTGAGCCTGTGGAGACAATGGGGAATGACTAGCCTGTTGAAAAGGTATGCTTGGAGAGGGAACACAGCACCAGATCTTCCAAGTTCTTTCTACTCAGGCCAAAAGAGGAAGCTGGAAAGGAGGCCCACTCCCACCCAGTTACCCAGAGGCCCTTTGTACGTTAAAACCCACCTACCTAAACTGCCTAACCATAGTCATGCCACACTCTTCTTAGCCACACATAGATCTGATGGCTACTGGAATGCAGTAATCATGCAGCAAGGTAGGTCTGCATGGCAGACTTTTGGGCCTCCTGCAGACCATAAGCGATGCTGGAGATTGTGATGCACATTACAACGTCCTGTTAATTGCTGACCCAACAGGGTGCCAGCCAATAATATTTAGTTGGAGTTCACATAGGTACCCATCAGACAAGCCTTGCATGCATTGGGATCATCAGTAGAATGTAGGACAGAGGCAAATGTACAACACAGGTGACATTACTATATCAGTTTGCTGATGAGGACGTTTCCTTATATTGTCTTCGAAGAGGAGAAGTAAAAAAATCCCCAAAATGTACATTTCACCTTAATTCAAATGTGCATACATGAAACCTGCATTAAAAGCTACCTGTGTGTCATGTTAACCAAAAGACCAGCAAATGTATAGTTTGAGAGATTCACACTTTTATTTCTGGGCAAAGTGAAAGTGAACAGTTCCTGGTACTGTACCACGCTTGATTAGCATATGAAACATAATTGAAACCTTCATTAGCATATGACACATCACTGATGAGCTTGATTATCATATGATAATGTCACTGGTACCACAATTAGCATACATTAGCATATGTAAGAAGTGTGAATATCTCCTTAACTGTACATTTTCTGGTCTTTTGGTTAATGACACATAGGCAGATTTTAATGCAGTTTTCAAACATGTAAGCTTAAATTAAGATGAAAGTTCCCTTTTAAATGGGGATTTTAACCCTTTGAATGCTAGAGAGCAATGCATTGTGGACCTCTCTAGCATTCAAGGGGTTAAAATATCAACTTAAGGTGTTAAAATCCCGATTTAAATCTATGGGAATTTTTAATTCTCCCCTAAAGTTCAAATGGTTTGTCCCAGAATGCCTCCACTTTTCATTTGTATATATGTCCCAAGGATTTATTGTTTCTGTTTCTATCTTGGTGATCAGTCCTGTTGGTGGATGCTTCTAGACAAAAATTAGAGGAGCAGTAAACTTTTTTTATGAGAAATATATATTGTTGGTTGTTTCCTGTTGAGTAAAGTAAGTGTACTCCCACTGCTGATAGATGCATATTTCCAGAGTTATTACTGTTTAAACCTGTGGGTTTTTTTGTTCTTTTTTGTTTGTTTTTTTACATTAGCAGTGCCCTCTAGTGGTCAAATTCCAATTAGTTGTTCTGTTACATTCTAATGGAGTGGAAAGTCAGTGACATACAGTTCTCCATAGAATGTGATAGAAACTGTTGAGTCACTTCCTGTCAATTAGAACTAACAGGAAGTAAACACACAGTAAATTCACTTCCTGGTTATTTGGACTGTTCTAAAAATTGAATAAAACAACTGACCGCGGTAGAAGTATCCTTGTTTTACTCAGCAGGAAAAGCTGTAAAACATATAGGTTTTCATTAAAAAAAAGTTTACTGCTCCTTTAATTTTTTTTTTTTTTTTTTTTTTTTTTTTTTAAAGTTCTTATATTCCCCAATTTTATCTCCCATACGGAGTCTAGGTTTGTGATTTATGCTTGCCCTCCTTCGTTCTTTTCGCTTTATTATGCTAATGTTTTTTGTTTTTCCCAGAGAATTCATCTTCACAACTTTTGATCATTAATTACCGATATACTTCCCTGTTAAATCTCCCATTATAATTAATAATATGCAGGGAGTAAGTAAACAATTCCTGTATTGTTTCCTTTTGTTGTCATAAGGTATTATGTTGATTAAGCTTATCTCTGACAAATGAATCTGCTTTCTATGTTTTCATTAGAATAAAGAAAATTTCATAATTAAAAACAAAACAAAAATCAAATCAGTGTTCAGAACTTTATGTATTTTTATAATGAGAAAACATTGTATTATTTTTATTATTATTAATTTCCATATATTTATTATTGCAATAATTGCATTCAGTTCTTATTGTCCAAAGAGAGGTGATAGGAATGAAGGTTGAACACCAAAGTGTAACATAATTGATGAGGCTGAAAAAAGACATGACTCCATCAAGTCCAGCCCATGCCAAAAACACCCTGTTGATCCAGAAGAAGGCAAAAAAAGCTCTCTGAAGCAATTTCCACTTTAGCCCCAAGTGGGTAAAAAAAATTCCTTACTGACTCCAAATGGCAGTCAGATAGTTCCATGGATCAACAACCTATCTGCATTGAAGCCATCTGTAATAATTTTCAATATTGTTCTGTGCTAGATAGGCATCCATTGTTTTTTTGAAAGCAGTTGCATTATCTGCAAGTTCAACATCCTGAAGCAAAGAATTCCACAGCTTTACTGCCCTTAGTGTAAAAATCCCTGCCTTTGTTTTAGTTGAAAGCACCTTTCCTCTAGTCTTAATGGATGGCCTCTCGTTCTTAGCTCAGCTCTTTGCATAAATAATTCACTGGATAGTTATTTGTATTGATGTTGAATATATTTGTAAATGGTAATCATATCACCTCTTAATTGTCTCTTCTCTAATGTAAACAAACCCAGATTGGCTAGTCTCTCTTTATAACTCAGATCTTCCAGTCCCATTATCGGTTTTGGTGCACGTCTCTGTACCTTTTCCAGTTCAACAATGTGTAGTGCAAGTCAGAAGTCACTGAAGAGTGTAAAGAAGGGGTGGTCAACGTGAGGGCCTCCAAATGCTGCCTGACTGCAATGATGGCTGGCGGGGATGATGGGAGATGTGGTCCTGCAGTGACTGACGGGCCCAACCCTAGTGGAGCAAGCCTGGGCAAAACAAATGCATCATAGGCAGGGGAGGTTTTTGTTTGTAGAAGACCTGGGGCCTGGTCCAACTTTGTATTGTATATTTTTATTTATATAGCGCCAACCAGTGTACTTGGCACTTTACAGATTACATTTAATATAGCAGGGGTACAATAAGTGCGGTGATTAAGTGCTTATGTAGGCAGTCATAAGGGGAACAACAAATGTGTTATTAGTGCACCGTACAGCCCAATTGTACCACTATGAACACAGAGGTTAGCACCATTACATGCCTCAAGCTGGCAACAAGTCCTGGGGCTATAAGCATGAGACCTGGGACTTTATGGTCTCTGGGTGCCTGACTCTGGGAGGGAAGGAGATGCACTAAGGAGAGAAAAAATGCTGATGACTTCTCCAGTGATATGACTTCTCCAGTTCCTATGTTATTCTATGGAGCCAATGCACTAAGATGTCTTCGACTCTGGAGATCTTAGTGCATAGGCTCTCTAGAATAACATAGGAACTGGAGAAAATATATCACTGGAGAAGTCATCTCCAATTTATCACAACTTAGTGATGACCCCTCAGATGTTGGACTAGAACTTACATCATCCACAGTTGGCCATGCCACAACTGTAGGGAGCAAGCTGCACCCCTCGACTAGTGGTAGCATTGGGTTTAATATTTAGTGCGTCAGCTTTGGCAGCTTTGAGAAACCTGAGACCCTCTGTATCTGGAGGACTACAACTCCCATCATCCCTCAAGATGTTAATCACATTACTTTGCATTTCAGACACTTCTAGTATTCAAGGGGTTATAGGCCTCAATTAAATCAGCTGTATATTTTGGGAATATCTTTGTTCCTATAGTACAGTTGGTTTGCTACGTAACAGTCCACTAAACATAGCACAGCGATGTCACTGACACACCTGTGACACTGTCTTGTTAAGGGAAAACGGTGCCTTAGGATTAACACTTTGAGTGCTAGGGGGTATCCAACTGTTACAGCAGTCAGGTGTATCTGTATGATGGGTACCTAGGTAAGTCCTTATATGACTGCTGTATGATGGACTCCTACCTAGGTAAGTGCTTCTGTTACACACAGTAATTATATACATACACCTGACTGCAGTATGATGGACTCCTACCTAGGTAAGTACTTCTGTTACACACAGTAATTATATAGATATATCTGACTGCTGTATGATGGACTCCTACCTAGGTAAGTGATTCTGTTACACACAGTAATTATATAGATACACCTGACTGCTGTATGATGTACTCCTACCTAGGTAAGTGCTTCTGTTACACACAGTAATTATATAGATACACCTGACTGCTGTATGATGGACTCCTACCTAGGTAAGTGCTTCTGTTACACACAGTAATTATATAGATACACTTGGCTGCTGTATGATGGACTCCTACCTAGGTAAGTGTTTCTCTTACATACATTAATTATATAGATACACCTGACTGCTGTATGATGGACTCCTACCTAGGTAAGTGATTCTGTTACACACAGTAATTATATAGATACACCTGACTGCTGTATGATGGACAACTACTTAGGTAAGTGCTTCTGTTACACACCGTAATTATATAGATATACCTGACTGCTGTATGATGGAATCCTACCTAGGTAAGTGCTTCTGATACACTGTAATTATATAGATATACCTGACTGCTGTATGATGGACTCCTACCTAGGTAAGTGCTTCTGATACACTGTAATTATATAGATACACCTGACTGCTGTATGATTGACTCCTACCTAGGTAAGTACTTCTGTTACACACAGTAATTATATAGAAACACCTGACTTCTGTATGATGGGCTTCTACCTAGGTTAGTGCTTCTGTTACACACAGTAATTATATAGATACACCTGACTCCTGTATGATGGACTCCTACCTAGGTAAGTGCTTCTGTTACACACAGTAATTATATAGATACACCTGACTGCTGTATGATGGACTCCTACCTAGGTTAGTGCTTCTGTTACACACAGTAATTATATAGATACACCTGACTGCTGTATGATGGGCTCCTACCTAGGTAAGTCCTTCTGTTACACACAGTAATTATATAGATACACCTGACTGCTGTATGATGGGCTCCTACCTAGGTAAGTACTTCTGTTACACACAGTAATTATATAGATACACCTGACTCCTGTATGATGGACTCCTACCTAGGTAAGTGCTTCTGTTACACACAGTAATTATATAGATACACCTGACTGCTGTATGATGGACTCCTACCTAGGTAAGTGCTTCTGTTACACACAGTAATTATATAGATAAACCTGACTGCTGTATGATGGACTCCTACCTAGGTAAGTGCTTCTGTCACACACAGTAATTATATAGATACACCTGACTGCTGTATGATGGACTCCTACCTAGGTAAGTGCTTCTGTTACACACAGTAATTATATAGATACACCTGACTGCTGTATGATGGACTCCTACCTAGGTAAGTGCTTCTGTTACACACAGTAATTATATAGATACACCTGACTGCTGTATGATGGACTCCTACCTAGGTAAGTGCTTCTGTTACACACAGTAATTATATAGATATATCTGACTGCTGTATGATTGACTCCTACCTAGGTAAGTGCTTCTGTTACACACAGTAATTATATAGATACACCTGACTGCTGTATGATGGACTCCTACCTAGGTAAGTGCTTCTGTTACACACAGTAATTATATAGATATATCTGACTGCTGTATGATGGACTCCTACCTAGGTAAGTGCTTCTGTTACACACAGTAATTATACACATACACCTGACTGCTGTATGATTGACTCCTACCTAGGTAAGTGCTTCTGTTACACCCAGTAATTATATAACTATACCTGACTGCTGTATGATTGACTCCTACCTAGGTAAGTGCTTCTGTTACACCCAGTAATTATATAGATACACCTGACTGCTGTATGATGGACTCCTACCTAGGTAAGTGCTTCTGTTACACACAGTAATTATATAGATATATCTGACTGCTGTATGATGGACTCCTACCTAGGTAAGTGCTTCTGTTACACCCAGTAATTATATAACTATACCTGACTGCTGTATGATTGACTCCTACCTAGGTAAGTGCTTCTGTTACACCCAGTAATTATATAACTATACCTGACTGCTGTATGATTGACTCCTACCTAGGTAAGTCCTTCTGTTACACACAGTAATTATATAGATACACCTGACTGCTGTATGATGGACTCCTACCTAGGTAAGTGCTTCTGTTACACACAGTAATTATATAGATACACCTGACTGCTGTATGATGGACTCCTACCTAGGTAAGTGCTTCTGTTACACACAGTAATTATATAGATATATCTGACTGCTGTATGATGGACTCCTACCTAGGTAAGTGCTTCTTTTACACACAGTAATTATATAGATACACCTGACTGCTGTATGATGGACTCCTACCTAGGTAAGTCCTTCTGTTACACACAGTAATTATATAGATACCCCTGACTGCTGTATGATGGACTCCTACCTAGGTAAGTCCTTCTGTTACACACAGTAATTATATATATACACCTGACTGCTGTATGATGGACTCCTATCTAGGTAAGTCCTTCTGTTACACACAGTAATTATATAGATACACCTGACTGCTGTATGATGGACTCCTACCTAGGTAAGTACTTCTGTTACACACAGTAATTATATAGATACACCTGACTGCTGTATGATGGACTCCTACCTAGGTAAGTGCTTCTGTTACACACAGTAATTATATAGATACACCTGACTGCTGTATGATGGACTCCTACCTAGGTTAGTGCTTCTGTTACACACAGTAATTATATACATACACCTGAATCCTGTATGATGGACTCCTACCTAGATAAGTGCTTCTGTTACACACAGTAATTATATAGATACACCTGACTGCTATAAGATGGAATCCTACCTAGGTAAGTGCTTCTGTTACACACAGTAATTATATAGATACACATGACTGCTGTATGATGGACTCCTACCTAGGTTAGTCCTTCTGTTAAATTAAGACTCACCTTATCCTAGTGTATATTTCCCATAAAAGAGCCCATAGGGACCAGGTTTGAGGAATATTGCATGAACCTAAGCAGACTGGTAGGCAGAACGCCACATGTTCTGTTTTAGCCTCTGCTAATTAATTGGTTTGCAAAAAACCCTAACTCATTAGAGATTTCTTTCTTAGCAGTCCTTCCCTTAACAGTTATTTTGAAACCAAGCAGCATGGCTACCCGCAACTGTTCAGTGTAAGCCATCTTGCAACTCTGTGGCTACTCACTAACCCCTTGTTGACCAGCCGTGTGTCCAAAGCTTTGCTCTGCATTGCTTTTCACACCCGGATGACCCTCAAGTGGTTAATAATCCACACAGTCCTCTCCTCAGCATATAAATTCACAATAAGTCTGCAAAAAGTAATCATGATTCAAATCTGTTTGAACAGTAGGAAGTTCTTTCTTGCAAGTTGCATATTGCCAAAAATGTTAGTCATCTCGGCTCAAAGGTAGAAGTGCTCACTAGGCAGAGTTTTGTAATTGTCTGTGACAAGGCTAATTTCCCTGCACTACAAATAGCAATTGTTTGAGCTGCCTGTAGATTTTAAACTGAAAGCAATATTGTCCAGTGCACAATTACTGTAAGAGAAGAGGAGAGAGTGAACAATTCGGTAACAAAAGCTTGCTGCAGACTGCAAATCAGCCTGAGTATGCACATAAAGGAATGATTAATGAAGAGTAACAACTTGCTGTAATGAAGCCAAGCCTTCCCCAAATCTGTAGCCAAAATGGCTACATCCCACACCAGTAATTAACAGTCAGAGTGACATCGAGTACATTAATCATCGCCTGTCACATGGGAATATTGGCTTTTTTTTTTTGTATTGTAAAACCTCAAATTGTAAAATCCAAAGTAGAAATCACACAAAATGTTCATATTAACAGCACCCGTTGGTGGTTGGGCAAGCTTAAAGCAATACTTTTAATGTTATTTTATTATTTGTATTATTGCAGCGTTTAGGCCTTATGTTGGGAGCAAAATATGAGCCATTTTGGAGCAAGCGCGCTATCCCCCTGCAATTACCCACTGTTTTAAATATGGACTTCAACCCCTTGAATGCTAGAAAGGTGTCTAAAGCATTGCAGTGTGCTTAAGAACTTATCTAACATTCAGGCTGTTAAAAGACCCATTTAAATCAATCGGAATGTTTTCCCGTCACCCACCACTGGCATAAGTATTGCAGGGTGACTTTAGTGGAGGTGGTAGTTCCTCTTTAATCTTCATAGTACTTGGGCCATGGAGAGTGTTATTTCAGTACTGTCAGAATTGTAGTTCAAGAGTAACCGAATGATAAAGTATCCCCCTCCCACCCCTTTTACTGATATAACACTGCTCAACTCAGAGCAGCAAGACTGTCCAAATGGATCACAGAGAGGGACAGTCTGCAGGGAACATAAGGAAAAACCTGTCAAGGGGGGCAGGGTTTTCCTCATGTTCACAGTAAGAAGATTGTCCCTTGCTGTGAGCTGTCTGGTCAAGGGACCAGATTCCACATCTGAGGGGAGGTGGCTTACACTAGGTAAAAGGGGCGGGAGGGGGATACTTTATTATTCAATTACTCTTGATCTACAGCTCTGACAGTATTGAAATAATACTCTCCAAGGCCCAAATTCTATGAAGATTAATTGGCGCTGCTATTTTGTGAAACCTTACTATCCCTTTAAGTCAATGGAAATTTTATATCCACAAATACGAAGATAGACTGACGGCACTATAAATGCAAAAGAGCGGAATGAAACGTGACAAACAATGGCAGAAACACTCACCGCCAATTCTTGTGACTCGACACGATGCAGGTAACGAAATTCCAATCCATAGGGGTAGATGCTAGAGAACAGAACCGCACTCGTCCAAGTAACAAGTTTGGGTAAAAACAGTTTTATTTCCATCCACAAACGCAGATGACACACACATGATGTCGGTCGTACGCATTTAGCACATGTTGCTTAACCCCTTAAGGACCGGCTGCGCATGCACTCGGCGGTCATTTAAGCACCACGGAGCATTTTTTTTTTTTTAATTGAATCCGATTTTGGATTCCCAGAACGGCGTGCAGCCGGGAATTCCATGACGGTCGTGGTACGTCGTTGGTCATTAAAGCAAATCCAGCCATGACGTACCAGGACCGTCAAGGGTCCTTAAAAGGTTAATCAGGTCTATGATTAAGCTCCACATGTGCGAAACGCATAACACCAAAAGGTGTGTCATCTGTGTTTGTTGATGGAAGAAAGTGCAGTTCTTTTCTCTTGCAGTTTTATTTCCACGTCCCACTGGGTGCAGTTTAATTTGCTCCAGAATTGCTGTAAATCATAGGGGACAAATATGATGCAACGCTTTGAGATCCAGAGAGGTATCTGGATATCTTTCCGTGTCTCAAAGGGTTAAAGTGTACTTTTAAGCCCTCAAATTCCAGAACCTTTCCATCATTAAGGGGGTTAAAATAGTCATTTAAATCGGAGGAAATGTTATGGTTGATGGTTGGATCGCTCCGGAATTGCTCCGTTTTCGCTTCCCGTATTGTGCCTTTTTCTTCCAATTAATGTCTCAACAGCTGTCATTTGTATTTAGATGCCATTCTGTGGTGGCTCAAAACAGGATAAGTTGAGTGTTTCCACTCAAAAAAAAAAAAAATGCAGCACCGTCATCTAAAATATCAGTGAGGTTTGAGCTGTACCTCTTCCATTCTGTGGGCTGAGTGTAATTAATTCCACCAGGAATTGTCCTTTAGGGTCCTGTCACACAGTCATCACAGAGAGGTGTCTGGAACTTCCAGCTTCTCATTACATCAACCGGGGAGGGGGGAGAAAAATATATAATAAGGCAAATGTGAAATTAAACCATTGTTTCTAACCCACTGAGATCAAACCACATTCTACTAACATCAGGTTGGAGATCTCACTGTCATCCGAGGGGTGTTAACCCTTTGAGTGACAAAGGTATTGCACACCCCTCTGACACTCAGTGGGTTAACGGGATTTTGATACTAAAATAATAAATGTGTATTTGTGTAAATACACACATGGAGCAGTTCTGGGGTAAAATGTGCACCATATTGTTACAATGAACCCCTCGGGTGCTTCAAAGTCTCCAAAAATCTCCAAGTGGATAAAAGTCTTATTTCTATCAGTAGGATTGTTTTTATTTGTTTCAGATCTTGAATTTTTTATTGCACGAGAATTGCTCCTAGTGGCTTTGTTTATATGAGATTGTATTGTGTATATGGGGTGTATATGAGATCGTAGTGTGTATATGAGATGTATATGGGATCGTAGTGTGTATATGAGATGTATAAAAAAATACTAGGACAAACCAACTGTACCATAAGCAGCTGCGCTGTAGGGGAAAATACTGGGACAGATCAACAGCATTATAAGGAGGCATACAGATTACCAAATTTAAAATTGATTTTAATGTATCTTTTAACCCTTTTGATGCT
The DNA here is from genome assembly GCA_037306005.1 of Rhinophrynus dorsalis. Taxonomy (NCBI): domain Eukaryota; kingdom Metazoa; phylum Chordata; class Amphibia; order Anura; family Rhinophrynidae; genus Rhinophrynus; species Rhinophrynus dorsalis. Next base: position 228,305,161 of record CM074725.1, read on the forward strand.
GGATGGGTCTCAGTGCTTTGCTATGCAATGTGATGAAGTCCTCTCCAGTATTCAGGGAGTTAATCCCCTGTGTGTTACATATCAAGCAGTGATTTTTACAGCAGAATTGCTCCACGTTTCTTTATACATATGTCTCTGCTTGTGGATAGTTCTTAAAGAGGAACCATCATGACCTTCCCCCCCCTACGGCACATCTGGAGCATCAGACCTGGGGCTCCCGTATCCAGTTTCAGCAGCTTATGGACTTAACCCTATGAGTACTATGGTGGAATCCAACGCATTGGATACCACCCTGGCACTCAAAGGGTTAACAAAAAAGTCTCTGCACCCGCCCATTCCCATAGCTGTTTCTGTAGATCCCTTAACCCTTTCAGTGCCTGAGGGGTACTTGGTTGCTAAAATCTGGATCTTTCATCCACAAAGCTGGGAGTTTATCTTTAATTTTAGATTGATTTGAGATTTGCACAGAACCTTACCGTTACTTTTTTCCTCACGTTTAACCCTTTGAATGCCAGAGGGATACGCAACACATTGCAAAGCAATGTGTTACGTACCCCTCTGGCACTCAAAGGGTTAAATTTGTTGGAAGATTTTGTTCTTTAACCCCTTTGATCCTGCAGAATGCTCCAGTTCATTGTGATGCAATTAACTGGAAACCCCTTTTAGCTGTGAAGACCAGGGTTGGGCAAAATACAGCCCTGCGGTCTGGTTTTATCCGGCCCCTAGGTCTGGCTGTACAAATAATAACAGTGCTGTACACAGAAAATAATAATTTCTGGCTTTTCCTGCAAAGTAAAATGATACATGTATTACAAAGCGCACGTTTGATACAAATGAATCATTCTAATAGTGCAAGGAGAGCCAGAATTGATACATTCGATTTGCAGTAACTCAGCTGTTAATCACACAAGCGCAGGATCAATCCAGACATAACCCTGTGATACTTTCCTGGGGTGGTTGGGAGTTATAGTTCCCAAGAGCTGGAGGTTAGATGATTGACCCCCTATTTTAAGCAAAACGTGTGAATGAATTTTCTTGCTGTGTGTTAGCAGAGTGCAGCCTTGTGACCGCAAAGAGAAAGTTGAAAGAAATGTTTTTCCTACCTACTGAAAAACCATGAAAACGGCGCCTTAAAAATGACACCTGAATCAGTTTGGCGTTGTTAGAATGTTGCCCCAATCAAAAGAGTGACATTCTCATATCGCTCGCTTAAAGGGATAATAATACTTAAAATGTGAAAAAATATATTTTGTAGGGTTTATCCCCCTGTGTAAAACAAGGTTACTCCCACTGCTGAAAGGTGTTTTATTCAAAAGTTATTACAGCTCAAATTTGAATTGTTTAGGTGCAAAATGACAGTGGCCTGAAATTGTACAGTGGCTCTGTTGCTACACCAACCTAAGGAAATGTATTGTCTACGGACCAGAGCTGTCCATAGGATGGTGTAACAGCGTCGCTGTACAATTTCAGGCCACTGTGATTTTGCATCTAAAAAATTCAACTTTGAGCTGTAATAACGTTTGAATAAAACACCTTTCAGCAGTGAGAGTACCCTTTTTTTTACTCAGGGGAATAAACACTACAATATATATATATTTTTTTTTTTGTAAATCAGTTTTATTGAAGTTTTTCAAAATGTAAAGGGGGAGGGGACAGAAAGCAGAAAAGGAAAACACAAAACGTGTACAAAAAATGATTAAGCATGAGGATGTATTATTTATATAACATAAGAAATCCAACAACGTCAGTAAATATGAGGTAGTGGAAAGGGGGGGAGGGAAAATAAAAAAAACAGACGAAGGGGGGAGGGAGGGGAGAAGTGAAGACATTGAAGGGATTGGGAAGAGGTTGGAAGGAGGAGAACACGAGGGGCAAAAGGAGCCAGAGCCAAAAAGCATTGCCCTCGATCATAGACCAGTTGAGTCCAATAGAGGTTGCGTCTCGGGGTCTTCCAAAAATTGCATCCAAGGCAACCAGATGGAAGCATGGCGGTCTTTTTGGTCTTCAGATGTGTAGATGAGCTCTTCCATACTACGAACGTTCTTCACTCTCGCAATCCATTCTCGAATCGTTGGGGACGATGGCTTACCCCAGTGCAGGGGGATAAGAGCCTTAGCTTCGTTAAGCAAGCAAGGTATCACTGACTTCTTGTACGGAGGGATAGGTATCAAAGTGAGATGGAGTAAGAGGGGGGCAAATAAGGAGACAATCCCACCAAATGTGAAGCAAGTTGCCTGATGCCGCATCTCCAGCATGAGCGAGCAATTTGTAAAACAGTTCCTGAGTTTTGTTGGACAACGAGCACTTATGGGTCAGGGTGAAAATTTTTTCCTACTGTGTATTGCTCAACGAGTACTGGAGAGAAGCCTCCCATTTCCGCGCAAAGGTCGGTAAAGGAGTCGCCCCCGAGAATAAGAGCAAACGATACAATAGGGAAACACCGTGCAGGGAAGGGCATCTCCTGTGCATAGGTCCTCGAAAGCCGTAGTAGGTCAAAGAAGATCTGGTAAATGAGAGAAGGAGCAAATTAAGAAGTCCATCTGAACATAATGAAACCAATCTAAAGCCACCGGGGCGCGGGGAGAGAGAATATCGCATAAAGGCTGAAGCTTACAATCAGCCCCCAAAAACGCTGTAAGTCAAGACTGCTCATAGGGAGAGTTGTTGAGGAAGCGACCCGGCCCTTGGCCTGGTGGAAAGTCAGGGTTCCAGCGCATAGGAGTCAATGGGGAAGGAAAGGTAGTAAGTAGATAATGGTGCAATGCCCCATGAAAAACAGAAAGCGCAGCAGAAACCAAAACATGTCCCCTAGAAAGGGACCTAGCTTGGGGTGGTTGCAACCACAAAATAAGACGTCCTCGATCTGAATCCACAGTTTGTGAGCAGGGCGATACAACCACTCCAGAACGTGGAGCAAATGACATCCACGGTAGTAAGAGTGAGGGCAAGGCAAAGCCATACCACCTCGTGACTTAGGGTGAGTTAAAAGATCAAACTGGAGGCGTGCACGTCTCTGGGCCCATAAGAATTTCAGCCACAAGGAACGTAGAGATGAGAAGAAAGCCGGCGGAACGCAGACCAGTAAAGTGTGAAACAAATATAGCAAATGCGGGAGAACGTTCATTTTTAGTGCATTCGCTCGACCAAACCACAAGACATACAGTGGGGACTAAGCCCGAAGATCGGACTGTAAGGTAGATAGGAACGCAGTAAAGTTCAGAGGGTACAGTTGGGATAAGTTGCTACACAAAAACACTCCCAGGTATTTCAGTTTGTCGCGGCACCATTTGAAAGGATAGGAGGCAGATAAAGAATGAACCTCTTAGGTAGAGATGGTAATATTCAGAATCTCCAACTTAGTAGCGTTGAGCTTAAAGTTCGCCAAGTCACCATATTCCTTAAATTCCTGGAGAAGAACTGGCAAAGATAGTCTAGGACAAGCGACAGGGAAGGGTAAGTCGTCAGCAAACCCCAGGACTTTATGCTGAATGCACCGTATGGATAATCCTAGGATATCCCCGTTCATCTGAACCGCCTCAAGAAAGGGCTCCAGAGCCAGGACAAATAGTAGCTTAGAAAGAGGGCAGTCCTGCCTCGTACCATTGAAAATCTGGAACGACTGACAAAACACCATTAAATCGAATCCTATCAGATGAGCAAGAGTACAGAGACAATATCCAAGCAAGCATATGAGGATCAAGGCCAATCTGTTTCAAGACCTCCATTAAAAAATTCCAGTTCAGATGATCAAAAGCCTTTTCAGCATGGGTCGATAGAAGAGGCATTGGAGTAGAGGAGGACCTGGCCCAGTGAATCGGGTTGATCGCACGAATAGTGCAGTCCCTGGACTCCCTCCCAGGAACAAAGCCCTCCTGGTCAAGATGAATCAAATGAGGTAAGTGGGGGGGCAAAGCGTGAGGCCGAAATCTTAGAGAATAGCTTTAGATCAGCATTAAGCAGAGATATTGGCAGGAAATTACTACAAAGTTCCACATCTTTACCCTCTTTCAGTATCAAAGAGATGGTGGCAGAAAGCGTGAGAGGATGTATAGCATGGCCTTCCAAGATCAAATTAAACACAGAAACCAATTTGGAAATGAGGACCTCTTGAAAGTGTTTGTAGTAGAGGAGCGGAAGGCCATCTAGTACCAGGCATTTGACCATCTTAAAGTCCCGGATTGCCAAGACAAGTTCGGGCAGGGAAATCGGCCGATCCAACAACAAAGAATCCTCTGGGAGCAATTTAAGCCTTAGGTGGCGGCGTACATAATCGGAAATCCTAGCCTGAACCCTGGTCAGCCGAGCAGGATCGTCAGGAACTAGAGCAAAGTTATATAGCTGGGTATAATAGGACACAAATTCGGAAGCTATATCTGAAGGAAGCTGGCGAACCAGACCTCTAGATTCGCGAATCCTTGATATATATGTGAGCTGGCGACACTTCCGGAGGGCCCTAGCTAAGTATTTCCCTGACTTGTTAACTGTTCATAGAAAAGGGCCTTCAGCCTAGAAAATTGTTTACGAGCTTGCAAACTAAGAACAGAGGCCAATTCACGCCACAAGATCAAAAATTGCTGTAGATCATCCCCGTCCCTGAGATAGCAGCTATTTGGGCATGGAGATCTCGAAGTGCCCGGGACCACACCCTTTTAGCTTCAGAAGAAAGCTTAAGAAGTTGACCACAAACTACACATTTATGGGCCTCCCATACCGTCAATTCGTCAACATCCGGAGTGACATTCTTCAGGAAATACTTGGAAAAAGGGTTTTCGTGGAGTTGAAAACAATTGGGTCTGACAGCAAGGATTCGTTAAGCCACCAGGTACATTGAGTATTTCTGGAGAGTGAAGAGGCAAAGGATACCAGAGCGGAGCATGGTCCGACCAAGTCAAGAGTCCATAGGAGGCCGAACGTAACTGAGGTAGGTGATAATGAGAAACTAATAAATAGGCCATACGAGAGTATCGAGCATGGGGCACAGAGTAAAAGCTATAGTCCCGGCCCGCTGGTTTCAGAGCTCTTCAACAATCAATCAACTGATGATCAAGAAGTAGTTTCTTGATCTTCCGCAGAACGTACAGTGGTGTGCTAGAGGGGCCCGAGGAGGTATCCAGAGCCAGTTCCAGGGCAACATTTAAATCACCACCCAAGATTGTGAAGCCATCCCGAAACTGGCGAAGGGCTGCAAGTATAGCAGCAAAATAAACATGCTGCCAAATATTCTGAAGGTAAACTGTAGCCAGAGTATAGGTAGATCCAGCAATTGAGCCTTTGAGAAAAACATATCGGCCCTCAGGGTCCCTAAGACAATCTATTTCAATGAAGGGGTATGTTTGGAAATAAGGCTAGCGGTACCTTTCCCTTTAAAAAAAGGGGTCATTACTGCAAAAACATTGTGGCTAGTCAGGAGAAGTCAACCTGGGAGGTGTAGGGTCCCGAAAATGAGTTTCCTGCATTAAGGCAATGGAAGCGCAATGTGCCTTAAGTTCATGCAGCAAGTGAGACCTCTTTTCCGGGATGCTGAGGCCCTTCACATTCATGAAGATCACGCGGAGATCTGCTGAGATGCGAAAAGAACTAGCCACCATGACCGCAAGAGGGACCCCAATCAGCTACTAGAAACCCCGACACGGAAAGGGAGAGAAAAAAAGAAAAGGAAAAAAAAAGGAAAAGGGGGGGGGGGAATAGGGGAAAGAGGAAGAGGAGGGGAGAAGGGAGAATTATACTCTGAAGCTCAATATGGCAAAAGAGACCATACCCCAACGGTGAACAGGGCCTGCAACTCCGCCAACACTGTGGGGAGCTTCGATATAGGGGGAAGAGTCAGCCGGAGGTAGACGCCAGTGCGTCACTGAGATGTAAACACAGCAGTAGAGAGTAGGTGGTAGACAGTAAGAACTTTAAGGTGGAAACTGTCACCTCCCTTTAAAGTCTAAAAAGAAAAACACATATGAACAAATGCACTAGTACATTGCAGTCAAAAATGATACAACAGTGGAACCGGCAGAAAACCCGTGTAAATTGGACAAAAAACAACCCCGGGACTGGAATCTCCAGTTTAAGCCTAAGGCAACAAGGCAGTACCTGTCACCCACCCATGACCAACCCCAGAAAAATGTAAAAGTGTAATCTAGCACAGGACAAGCGGGATCCCGTAGCACCAGCTACAGGTCAGTCCCTGTCGCACAAAACAGGGAGAGAACTGCAGGGCACCAATAACCATAAACAGGCAACAAACAAGGGCTATAAGCCCCACTCCCACAAGTAGCTCCCTGCAAGCTATTGCTGCTAGACTGCGCCATTTTGGAATGTTGTTGAAATGTTAGCAGAGGGACGATGTGCTAGGATACTAAACTGGTGATGACGTGACAAAACAGACTTAAGCGGGCGACATGAGAATGTTGCTCTTTGGATTGGGGTAACATTCTCATGTCGTCCATTTGATTCGGGCATCATTTTTAATGCGCTGTTTTCATGGTTACCCAGACATGCTGACATTTCCATAGGCTTCCCTGAAAAACAACCCCTGTAATCATGTGGTTACTTACTACAGGCTGCAGAGGCTAAAGTTGCAGGTCTCCTCCTTAAAGGGATAGTAATACTTCGTTTTAACTTTATTTTATTTTGTAGGCATTAAAAAAACATGAAGAATGATATAAGTTATCTCTCAAACCTTTATGGTTTATGAGATATTCACAAACAAAGTATCCCCCCCCGTTCAACCAGATCAGAAGGGAGGTGCCCAGGTAGACTGCAGAGAGGGACAATCTTCAATTAAGATAAGGGAAAAAGCTGAAAAACTTGTCAAGGGGGACAGGGCTTTCATTGTTCTCATAGGAAGAAGATTGTCCCCTTTTGTTATCTGTCTGGTCCATGTACTGCATTCCACATCTGAGAAGAGATTGCTTACACTAGGTAAAAGGGGTGGGAGGGGGAAACTTTAATGTGAATATCTCTTAAACCATAAAGGTTTGAGAGATAAGACTTATATCGTTCTTCATGTTTTTTTATTGCCTACAAAATAAAATAAAGTTCAAACGAAGTATTACTATCCCTTTAAACCCCTGGATTTTAGTTCTTATGAGACTCCCCTCCAGATGACAGAACAGATGTTTTGCTGAAGAGGATTTGGTGCGCCTGCTTTGTCCATCCCTGTCTCCTCACTGATAGATTATTTGTCAAAGGGGGAGTTGCATTGTACCGCACGGTACAGGTAAGGACGGACAGCGTATTCGCACAGATCCCACTTCACCAAGATGTCTACGCTGTCTCCTGGAGGTGAGTCTCGTAAGTACTTATGTTTCCAAATAATGCCAGACTTAATAATCATTATAACATATTTCAATGATTACCGCTATACTAACAATTAATTGAGGGGCACTTATATCAAAGTGATATTTCCGTCTTAAAGAATTATCTTTGATGTAAAACATCTTGTAATTTTGCACATGTTCCTTTAAGAAAAGTGTATCCAGGTGTCGGTGGCAGCAAGGTCATCAAGAGGGGCTAAAAGCATTGCAGATTGGGGAGCTGTAAATAGCATCAGGCAGGTGGCAAATCACAGAGATGCACTGGCTGTGCACTGAGCGGCCTCGTTCCTGCTGAACTGAGTGACAGTTAATACTGAAGCAGCCGCGCTAGGTGACAGAGACCAGATTGTTTTCTGTGTTCCAACGTCGTCTTTCTTAACCGTATTTTAATCTTTTAAGGGACAGTGGGGGTATGCATCGCCTTCTGGAGCAATGTGTTATGCCCCACTCTGGTCCAGAAAGGGTTTTATATATTTACGGAAAAATTTATTATTATTTTTATTTTGTTTTGAGTGAGACGGAGATATCATACATCTTTCTAAGGGTTACATCTTAATTTAATTCCGCATCCGCAATGTGGGAAACAAGAATTTCAGGCCATACGCGCAAAATCAAAAGTGGAGGAAATCAACTGCATCTTAGGGGACAAATAGTTTCCCCAAATTCCCATTCATTTAAATGGGTCATTTTAATCCCCTTGAATGAAAGGGAGGTCTCCTACACATTTCTAAAGTTAGACCTTTTTAGCATTCAAGGGGTTAAAAGTAGAGATGCACCGATACCAATTTTTTAAGACAGAGTACCAATACTTTTTTCAAGTACTCACCGATACCAATTACCGATCGGTGAGCGGTCATTTGCTAGTTTTCCAAGTACCTAAAGTGTGTGTGTATGTTTATATATATATATATATATATATATATATATAATATACTTTAGGTACTTGGAAGTATTGGTGAGTACTTGAAATATAGACACACACACACACACACCTCTTGATTCTCCCCTTTTGCCTCTTTCTCCCCCTCTTGCCTCTTTCTCCCCCTCTTGATTACCACCTTTTACTTCATTCTCCCCCTCTTGAGCTCCCTCCTTTTGCCTTGGCTTTTTCTCTCCCTTTTGATCCCCCTTTGTCCCCCTCCTTGACTCTTGATCCCACCCTTTTGCCTCCCTCTCCCCCTCCTGATCCCCCTCCTTTTGCCTCTTCTTGGCCCCTCTCCTTTTGTCTCCTGATCCTTCCTCCTTTTGCCTTTTTTTTTCTCCCTTAGTCCCTTTTGCCTCTTTTTCTCCCTCTTGACCCCCCTCTCTGCCTCTTTCACCACCCGCTCTTCATGCCCCATATTCCTCTGTTGATCCCCCTTTTCCTGCCTTACCTTCCTCTGCCAGGTGCTCGCTGTTCTCTCGCAAGCCCCGGCAAAAGTCAGTGTCGGAGCGTTGCCATGGTAACCCGCAGCAATGCTCCAACGCTGCAGGAGGGAGAGAGGCGACCGGGGAGCATTGTGAGCAGCTCCCCGGGCTCCCTCTCTGCAGCACCGACCCTGACACAGGGTATCGGTGCTGGCAACGATCCGACGCTGACCTCTGCCGGGGCTCGCGGGAGAACAGCGATCACCCGGCAGAGGAGGGTAAGGGAGGCAAGATGGGGCATCAAGAGAGGGTGGTGAAAGAGGCAGAGAGGGGGGTCAAGAGGGAGAAAAAGAGGCAAAAGGAGGAAGGATCAAGAGACCAAAAGAGGAGGGCCAAGAAGAGGCAAAAGGAGGGGGGATCAGGGGGGAGAGAGAGAGAGGCAAAAGGGTGGGATCAAGAGTCAAGGAGAAGGAGGGGGAGAAAGGTGGATCAAAAGGGAGAGAAAAAGACAAGTAAAAAGAAGGGAGCTCAAGAGGGGGAGAATGAAGCAAAAGGTGGGAATCAAGAGGTGGTGGTGGTGGTGGGTATATTTCTGATACTCTTTTTTGCGGTCATTTGCCAGTTTTCCAAGTACCTAAAGCATATAGGTACTTGGAAAATTGGCAAATGACTGCAAAAAAAAGTATCGGTAATTGGTATCGATGAGTACTTGAAAAAAGTATCGGTACTCGTACTCCTTAAAAATTCTGTATTGGTGCATCTCTAATAATTTGGCATTGGCTGGACTTGATTAACTCATGTCTCTTTTTTGAGCCTCATCAACTATGTTACAATGGGGCAGATTTCTAAAAATGGAGTTAAGTGAAAACTAGCGTTAAAGGGACAGTAATGTCACACAAAAAATATTTAGATTTATGTAGATATTGAAAAAATAAACTATTTGCAACAAACATTATCTCTCAAACCGCTATGGTTTGAGAGATATAGGGATTCAAAGTTTGCCCCTCCCTCCCCTTCTCCTAATGTCAACAGTCAAGCTGACAGCAGGAGAATGGAGTCGTACGACTTGAGGAGGCTCTGCAACAGTGCCGAAATCGCGGTACTTAATTCATTGGAACTGTCTACAAAGTGTGCCTGGTTTGCAAGCACACTTTGTAGATCTTTCCAATGAATTAATTCTTTTTAACCCTTTGAGTGTCAGAGGGGTACGGTATGCATTGCAAAGCAATGCATGCTGTACCCCTCTGGCACTCAGAGGGTTAAGTACTGCGATTTCAGCTCTGTTGCAGAGCCCCCTGCTGGTCCCTGGACCTGGATCTCCTGCTGTCAGCTAGACACTGACGTCAGGGGAAGGGGAGGGAGGGGGAACTTTGAATTCCTATATCTCTCAAACTGTATTGATTTGAGAGATAGGGTTTGTTGCAAATAGTTTTTTTCAATAGCTATCTAAATATTTTTTTGGGGGGGCATTACTAACCCTTTAAAATGACATGTAACATTTTTTTGGGTAGTTATAAAAGTGGTAACGTCATTTTAAGGTCACATAACACCAGGTAAGTCATTGTTTTGAAAAGTGGAGTTAAGCGTTTTATAAAAATGATGCAGCGAATTTATAAAGATATTTCGCTATTTGCAACAGTTCAGAGACAGAATTTTCACCAACATTTTAACAACATTTCTGACCTGTTCTTATTTCTGACGTTTCTACCACATTTATAAAAGTTCCCAAACATTGTTATAAATGCTAACACTCCTAATAAGTCATAAGGACATTTTTAGAATCCATTTGGGATAATGAACAAGAACACTTTTTATACATCCCCCCCATGTGTTCTCAGTTGTTCAGATGGTCTGCCACAGAATTTCTCCAACTTTGACTTTGAGTATGTGATCTTTAGGCCAAAATTCATCAATCTACAAATGGCTCAATGACCAAGGAAATCAGGATTTAATTGTGCGTTAGACATTCACCTGTTCAGCAGTGTCCAGATTGCTTATTTATGATTAAAGTGATAGTAATGTTTCAGAATAAAAGCAGCTCTAATTAATCATCATAGTATTTGGACTTTGGAGAGTGTTATTTCAATTCTGTCAGAGTTGTAGTTCAAGAGTAATTCAATGACAAAGTATCCCCTTCCAGCCCCTTTTACTGATGTAACACTGCTCAGCCAGATCAGAGGGGAGGTGCCCAGGTGGACTGGGGAGAGGGACAATCTTCCATTAAGATAAGGGAAAAACCTGAAAAACTTGTCAAGGGGGACAGAGCTTTCATTGTTCTCATAGGAAGAAGATTGTCCCCTTCTGTTATCTGTCTGGTCTATCTACTGCATTCCACATCTGAGAAGAGATGGCTTACACTAGGTAAAAGGGGCGGGAGGGGAAACTTTGCTTGTGAATATCTCTCAAACCATAAAGGTTTGAGAGATAAGACTTATATCATTCTTCATGTTTTTTAATGCCTACAAAATAAAATAAAGATAAAACGAAGTATTACTATCCCTTTAAGCGAAGACCATACAGAACCACTATATCCATCTGCCATATTCAGGATGGGGATCTCATTACAATCAGTGGAATGTTGGCTTTTACATTACTTTACATCCTATTTTCGTGCTTCGTATAACCAAGGCAAAGAAATGTGATGAATCATTAATGAATACCCAGAGGAGTACCAATCATTGATCTCAGCGAGGAGCAATATATTTGATACTACTTTTCCCGCAGCATGATGAATTTTGGCCTTAGTCTGCGGTAGTGTCCCTGTCTGCTTTCACCACAATCAAAACTCCCTCCGGGAGAAGGATTACGATTACATGAATGACCATGCTCTGTGCTTACTTGCACTGTTAAAGGGACAGTAATGATTCACAATAAAAGCAGCTCCAATTAATCGTCATAGTATTTGGTCCATGGAGAGTGTTATTTCAATACTGTCAGAGTTGTAGTTCAAGAGTAATTGAATGATAAAGTATCCCCATCTTGTCCCTTTTACCTAGTGTAAGCCACCTCCCCTCAGATGTGGAATCTGGTCCTGGGACCAGACAGATCACAGCAAGGGACAATCTTCTTACTGTGAGAACAATGAAAACTATGCCCCCCTTGACAGGTTTTTCCCTTATGCTAATTGAAGATTGTCCCTCTCTGCGATTCGTCTGGACACCACTTTTCTATTCTGAGGAGAGCAATGTTACACTAGGTAAAAGGGGCGGAAGGGGGATATTTTATCATTCAGTTACTCTTGAACTACAACTCTGACAGTACTGAAATAACACTCTCCATGGCCCAAATACTATGACGATTAATTGGAGCTGCTTTTATTTTGAAACATTACTATCCCTTTAATAATACAATTGAATGGAATATAAAGAGCCTTTCTACTACCTTGCTTCTAGTGTTAGGTCATGCCCTCAAGATCTGGTAAAGGCATTAACCCTTTGAGTGTCAGAGAGGTATCTAATGCATTGGACACTTTACTGGCACTCAGACGGATATTTCCCTTTTTCAGCAAGCTAAAGTGGAGCAGTTTTGGAGTAAAACTGCACCACTGAGGGAATTAAAATTCCCTTTTGTTGAAATGGGGCTTTAACACCTTGAATGCTGGATTCAAATTTTTATTTGCTGTGGTTCATTTGGTTTGCCGTTTGATCTTCTTCTTCTTATCTTTGTGTATATGTCCTTTAGTCTGTAATACTGAGGTATTAGTTTCCCACCACTGTACTTTGCTGTATGCCTAATCTGTGTGTCCACAGGCATTTACCCAAGTACAACAGCATATTCTGCTTGTTACCATATTTCGTGGAAGGATATATTAACCGTTTGAGTGTCAGAGGGTTATGCAGCACATTGCTTTGAAATGCTGTATACCTCCAGCATTCAAAGGGTTAACCCTTTCAGTTCCAGAGGGGTACGCAACACATTGCTTTGCAATGCGTTGTGTACCTCTCTGGCACTCAAAGGGTTAAAGGTGATGGGTAGGTCAGATACGGAAACAAATGTAAGTATCTTTTGTCTGTTTAAATATTTAATATTTCTGGCTTTCGCTCTATAATTATTTTGTCATACACCATTATTCTAATTGTAAAGCTATCTCAGTCCCTTTTATATATTTATTGTAAGTTAAAAAGAATATGATAGTGTGTGTGTGTGTGTGTGTGTGTGTGTGTGTGTGTATATATATATATATATATATATATATCTATATATATAAAAGAATAAGCCTCATTGCATAATTTATGGTACCCCACACACAGAACATAATTTATGTCTCCTCAGAAAAGAAACTCGCATTGAACAGAATGTCTAATTACATAATTTATGTCTCATTAGGAGACACAACTCCTATTGGGTGATTGAATGGGGACTTTACTGCTCTCATTGGGTGATTCAATGGGGGCGTGGTTATCATACAGGAGTTGGCCCGCCCCCTCCAGCCCGCCCACCACTATCCAACTGACAAAAAATATAACTGCCACTCGCTCCTGAGGTAAGGATATCAGTAACTTCTCCCAGTCCACTCACACTCTCACTCAGGATCATGACCCCACAAACACACTGTTTCACCTCCCACAGATAACTGTAACCCTCCATACACTCTGTTTCAGTACGAGGGTGTAATGTTCCCATAAAATACAAACTTAATAGCAACTCTTATTTAACTCATCATCTCTTCAGTCACCTCACTGTCTCAACTGTCACTCCTCCACTTCCTGCTTCCTGATTCCCACCCTTTCTCCTTAAAGGGACAGAGATTCTTTGCTGTATGTTACAGAGGGGCAAGCCTCAAACACTTCTTTATATTTGTTCCCTCAGCATATTGCTACGCTGCCTCAACTGAAGAGCCACCGTGTGTTATATTGCTATGTTAGCTCAACTTAACCCTTTGAGTGCCAGAGGGGTAAGCAACGCATTGCAAAGCACACATTCTGTCTCACACTCTCACAGTCTCTCACACAGTCTGTCTCACACACTCTCAGTCGCACACACTCTCAGTCGCACACACTCTCAGTCGCACAGTCTCACACTCTCTCTGTCTCACACTCTCTCGCAGTCTCTCACACTCTCACAGTCTCTCAGACTCTCACAGTCTCTTACACTCTCAGTCTCGCAGTCTCACACTCTCGCAGTCTCACACTCTGTCTCACACTCTCAGTCTCTCACAGTCTCTCGCGAAGTCTCACACAGTCCCTCACACTCTCACAGTCTCTCACAGTCTCTCTCGCAGTCTCACACAGTCCCTCACACTCTCTCTCGCAGTCTCACACAGTCTCTCATACTCTCACACTCTCGCAGTCTCACACAGTCTCTCATACTCTCACAGTCTCTTACACTCTCACAGTCTCTTACACTCTCAGTCTCGCAGTCTCACACAGTCTCTCACACTCTCACAGTCTCACACTCTCGCAGTCTCACACAGTCTCTCTCGCAGTCTCACACAGTCTCTCACAGTCTCTTACACTCTCACAGTCTCACACAGTCTCTCACACTTTCACAGTCTCACACTCTCACAGTCTCACACAGTCTCTCTCGCAGTCTCACAGTCTCACACTCTCAGTCTCACACTCTCAGTCTCACACAGTCCCTCACACTCTCACAGTCTCTCACAGTCTCTCTCGCAGTCTCACACAGTCCCTCACAGTCTCACACAGTCCCTCACACTCTCACAGTCCCTCACACTCTCACAGTCCCTCACACTCTCACAGTCCCTCACACTCTCACAGTCCCTCACACTCTCACAGTCCCTCACACTCTCACAGTCTCTCACACTCTCACAGTCTCTCACAGTCTCTTACACTCTCACAGTCTCTTACACTCTCACAGTCTCTTACACTCTCACAGTCTCTTACACTCTCAGTCTCGCAGTCTCACACAGTCTCTCACACTCTCACACAGTCTCGCAGTCTCACACAGTCTCACACTCTCGCAGTCTCGCAGTCTCACACATTCTCTCTCGCAGTCTAACACAGTCTCTTACACTCTCACAGTCTCTTACACTCTCACAGTCTCTTACACTCTCACAGTCTCTTACACTCTCAGTCTCACAGTCTCATACAGTCTCTCACAGTCTCACACTTTCACAGTCTCACACAGTCTCTCACACAGTCTCTCTCGCAGTCTCACACAGTCTCTCTCTCAGTCTCACACTCTCAGTCTCACAGTCTCTCTCGCAGTCTCACACAGTCCCTCACACTCTCACAGTCTCACACAGTCCCTCACACTCTCACAGTCTCTCTCACAGTCTCACACAGTCCCTCACACTCTCACAGTCTCTCTCGCAGTCTCACACAGTCCCTCACACTCTCACACTCTCTCTCGCAGTCTCACACAGTCCCTCACACTCTCACACTCTCTCTCGCAGTCTCACACAGTCCCTCACACTCTCTCTCGCAGTCTCACACAGTCCCTCACACTCTCACAGTCCCTCACACTCTCACAGTCTCTCAGTCTCTTTCACAGTCTCACACAGTCCCTCACACTCTCACAGTCTCTTACACTCTCAGTCTCGCAGTCTCACACAGTCTCTCACACTCTCACACAGTCTCACACTCTCGCAGTCTCACACAGTCTCACACTCTCGCAGTCTCACAGTCTCGCAGTCTCACACATTCTCTCTCGCAGTCTAACACAGTCTCTTACACTCTCACAGTCTCTTACACTCTCACAGTCTCTTACACTCTCAGTCTCACAGTCTCATACAGTCTCTCACAGTCTCACACTTTCACAGTCTCACACAGTCTCTCACACAGTCTCTCTCGCAGTCTCACACAGTCTCTCTCTCAGTCTCACACTCTCAGTCTCACACTCTCTCACAGTCCCTCACACTCTCACAGTCCCTCACACTCTCACAGTCTCTCACACTCTCGCAGTCTCACACAGTCTCACACTCTCACAGTCTCTTACACTCTCACAGTCTCTTACACTCTCACAGTCTCTTACACTCTCAGTCTCACACAGTCTCTCACACTCTCACACTTTCACACAGTCTCACACTCTCAGTCTCACACTCTCACAGTCTCTCTCGCAGTCTCCCACAGTGTCTCTCGCAGTCTCACACAGTCCCTCACACTCTCAGTCTCACACTCTCACAGTCCCTCACACTCTCTCAGTCCCTCACACTCTCACAGTCTCTCTTGTAGTCTCACACAGTCTCTCTCACAGTCCCTCACAGTCCCTCACAGTCCCTCACAGTCCCTCACACTCTCACAGTCTCTCTTGTAGTCTCACACAGTCTCCCTCACAGTCCCTCACAGTCCCTCACAGTCCCTCACAGTCCCTCACACTCTCACAGTCCCTCACACTCTCACAGTCCCTCACACTCTCACAGTCCCTCACACTCTCACAGTCCCTCACACTCTCACAGTCCCTCACACTCTCACAGTCTCTCACAGTCTCACACTTTCACACAGTCTCACACTCTGTCTCTCTTGCAGTCTCACTCTCACACTCTGTCTCACACTCTGTCTCTCTTGCAGTCTCACACTCTGTCTCTCTTGCAGTCTCACACTCTGTCTCTCTTGCAGTCTCACACTCTGTCTCTCTTGCTGTCTCACACTCTGTCTCACACTCTGTCTCACACTCTGTCTCACACTCTGTCTCACACTCTGTCTCACACTCTGTCTCACACTCTGTCTCACACTCTGTCTCACACTCTCACAGTCTCTCACTTTCACACAGTCTCACACTCTCAGTCTCACACAGTCTCTCTCGCAGTCTCACACAGTCCCTCACTCTCACAGTCCCTCACACTCTCACAGTCTCTTACACTCTCAGTCTCAGTCTCACACAGTCTCTTACACTCAGTCTCACACAGTCTCTCACAGTCTCGCAGTCTCTCTCGGAGTCTCTCTCGCAGTCTCACACACTCTCACAGTCCCTCACACTCTCAGTCCCTCACACACTCACAGTCTCACACTCTCACAGTCTCTCTCGCAGTCTCTCACAGTCCCTCACACACTCTCAGTCTCGCACTCTCAGTCTCGCACTCTCAGTCTCGCACTCTCAGTCTCGCACTCTCAGTCTCACACTCTCAGTCTCACACTCTCACACAGTCTCGCACTCTCACACAGTCTCGCACTCTCACACAGTCTCGCACTCTCACACAGTCTCGCACTCTCACACAGTCTCTCTCGCAGTCTCACACAGTCCCTCACACTCTCACAGTCCCTCACACTCTCACAGTCCCTCACACTCTCACACACACCGTCTCACACACACCGTCTCACAGTCTCTCACACAGTCTCTCACACAGTCTCTCACACAGTCTCTCACACAGTCACAGTCTCACAGTCACAGTCTCACAGTCACAGTCTCACACTCTCACAGTCTCACACTCTCACAGTCTCACACTCTCACAGTCTCACACTCTCACAGTCACACACACACTCAGTCTCACACACACTCAGTCTCACACACACTCAGTCTCACACACACTCAGTCTCACACACACTCAGTCTCACACACACTCAGTCACACACACACTCAGTCACACACACACACACTCAGTCACACACACACACACACACTCAGTCACACACACACACACACACTCAGTCACACACACACACACTCAGTCACACACACACACACTCAGTCACACACACACACACTCAGTCTCACACACACACACTCAGTCTCACACACACACACACTCAGTCTCACACACACACACACTCAGTCTCACACACACACACACTCTGTCTCACTCTCACAGTCTCACTCTCACAGTCTCACTCTCACAGTCTCACTCTCACAGTCTCACTCTCACAGTCTCAGTCTCACACTCAGTCTCACACTCAGTCTCACACTCAGTCTCACACTCAGTCTCACACTCAGTCTCACACACAGTCTCACACACAGTCTCACACTCAGTCTCACACTCAGTCTCACACTCAGTCTCACACTCAGTCTCACACACAGTCTCACACACAGTCTCACACACACAGTCTCACACACACAGTCTCACACACACAGTCTCACACTCACAGTCTCACTCTCACAGTCTCTCTCTCTCTCACACTGTCTCACTCAGTCTCTCACTCTCACACTGTCTCACTCAGTCTCGCGCACACAGTCTTGCGCACACAGTCTCGCGCACACAGTCTCTCACACACTCTCTCACACTCTCAGTCTCTCTCACTCTCTCACACTCAGTCTCACACAGTCTCACAGTCTCTCACACTCTGTCTCACAGTCTCTCACACTCTGTCTCACAGTCTCTCACACTCTGTCTCACAGTCTCTCACACTCTGTCTCACACTCTCACACTCTGTCTCACACTCTCACAGTCTCACACTCTCACAGTCTCACACACTCTCACACACTCTCACAGTCTCACACACTCTCACAGTCTCACACACTCTCACAGTCTCACACACTCTCACACACTCACATTCTCTCACTCTCAGTCTCACACAGTCTCTCTCACTCTCTCAGTCTCACACCCAATCACTCACACACTCACACAGTCTCACTCAATCACACTCTCACAGTCTCACTCTCACACTCAATCACTCAATCACACTCTCACAGTCTCACACTCTCACAGTTTCACACTCAATCACACTCTCACACTTAGTCTCGCAGTCACACTCAATCACAATCACACTCTTACACTCAATCACACTCACACCCTCAATCACTCACACACCCTCAATCACTCACACACCCTCAATCACTCACACACCCTCAATCACTCACACACCCTCAATCACTCACACCCTCTCACTCACACCCTCTCACTCACACCCTCTCACTATCATACACAGTCTCACTCATGCATTCTCACTCACGCATTCTCACTCAATCACACACACTCACTAACACACTCACTCAATCACTCACACGTAATCACACCTCAGGAGCCAGCACGATCCACCTTCCACTCTGTCTCACACACTCACACTCTCACACTGTCTCACTCTCACACTGTCTCACTCAGTCTCGCACTCACAGTCTCGCACTCACAGTCTCGCACTCTCACAGTCTCGCACTCTCACAGTCTCGCACTCTCACAGTCTCGCACTCTCACAGTCTCGCACTCTCACAGTCTCGCACTCTCACAGTCTCTCTCTCTCACTCTCACACTGTCTCACTCAGTCTCTCTCTCTCACTTTCACACTGTCTCACTCAGTCTCACACACACAGTCTCACACACACAGTCTCACACACACAGTCTCACACACACTCTCACACACACACACTCTCTCACAGTCTCACACTCTCTCACACTCTGTCTCTCTCACACTCTGTCTCAGTCTCTCTCACACTCTGTCTCAGTCTCTCTCACACTCTGTCTCAGTCTCTCTCACACTCTGTCTCAGTCTCTCTCACACTCTGTCTCAGTCTCTCTCACACTCTCAGTCTCAGTCTCTCTCACACTCTGTCTCAGTCTCTCTCACACTCTGTCTCAGTCTCTCTCACACTCTCAGTCTCAGTCTCTCTCACTCTCTCACACTCAGTCTCACACAGTCTCACAGTCTCTCACACTCACAGTCTCTCACACTCTCTCTCACACTCTCAAAGTCTCTCTCACACTCTCACAGTCTCACACACTCTCACAGTCTCACACACTCTCACAGTCTCACACACTCTCACACTCACATTCTCTCACTCTCAGTCTCACACAGTGTCTCTCACTCTCTGTCTCACACCCAATCACTCACACACTCAATCACACTCACACAGTCTCACTCAATCACACTCTCACAGTCTCACTCTCACACTCACTCAATCACACTCTCACAGTCTCACGCTCTCACAGTTTCACACTAAATCACACTCTCACACTTACAGTCTCGCTGTCACACTCAATCACAATCACACTCTTACACTCAATCACACTCACACCCTCAATCACTCACACCCTCAATCATTCACACCCTCTCACTATCATACACACTCTCACTCACACATTCTCACTCAATCACACACACTCACTAACACACTCACTCAATCACTCACACGTAATCACACCCCAGGAGCCAGCACGATCCACCTTCCACTCTGTCTCACACACTCTGTCTCACACACTCACACTGTCTCACACTCTCACACTGTCTCTCACTCTCACACTGTCTCTCACTCTCACACTGTCTCTCACTCTCACACTGTCTCTCACTCTCACACTGTCTCTCACTCTCACACTGTCTCACTCTCACACTGTCTCACTCTCACACTGTCTCACTCTCACACTGTCTCACTCTCACACTGTCTCACTCACAGTCTCTCACTCACAGTCTCGCACTCACAGTCTCGCACTCACAGTCTCGCACTCACAGTCTCACAGTCTCACTCTCACACTGTCTCACTCAGTCTCTCTCTCTCACACTGTCTCACTCAGTCTCACACACACACAGTCTCACACACAGTCTCACACACAGTCTCACACTCTCTCTCACACTCTCTCTCACACTCTCTCTCACACTCTCTCTCACACTCTCTCTCACACTCTCTCTCACACTCTCTCTCACACTCTCTCACAGTCTCACTCTCTCACACAGTCTCACTCTCTCACACTCTCTCACAGTCTCACACTCTCAGTCTCAGTGTCTCTCTCACTCTCTCACATTCTCAGTCTCTCTCACTCTCTCACACTCTCAGTCTCTCTCACTCTCTCACACTCTCAGTCTCTCTCACTCTCTCACACTCAGTCTCACACAGTCTCACAGTCTCTCACACTCTCAGTCTCACAGTCTCTCACAGTCTCACACACTCTCACAGTCTCACACACTCTCACAGTCTCACACACTCTCACAGTCTCACACACTCTCACAGTCTCACACACTCTCACAGTCTCACACACTCTCACAGTCTCACACACTCTCTCACACTAACATTCTCTCAGTCTCACACAGTCTCTCTCACTCTCTCAGTCTCACACCCAATCACTCACACACTCAATCACACTCACACAGTCTCACTCAATCACACTCTCACTCTCACACTCAATCACTCAATCACACTCTCACAGTCTCACGCTCTCACAGTTTCACACTCTCACACTTACAGTCTCGCAGTCACACTCAATCACAATCACACTCTTACACTCAATCACACTCACACTCAATCACACTCACACCCTCAATCACACTCACACCCTCAATCACTCACACCCTCAATAATTCACACCCTCAATAATTCACACCCTCAATAATTCACACCCTCAATCATTCACACCCTCTCACTATCATACACACTCTCACTCACACATTCTCACTCAATCACACACACTCACTAACACACTCACTCAATCACTCACACGTAATCACACCCCAGGAGCCAGCACGATCCACCTTCCACCATAGTATGTGCAATTACCACACACATTTCAATTACATGAATGAATGCCAGTCACTCACATCCCGGGAGCCAGCACGATCCACCTTCCACCATAGTATGTGCAATTACCACATGCATTTCAACTATATGAATGAATGCCACAGTGGAGGCATAAGTACAAACACAAACTCATTACAATGACACATAAGTCACCCCCTTATGACTCACTTGTGTGTGTGTGTGTGTCTCTGTGTGTGCCTGTGTGTTTCTCACTGTGTGTGTTGCATGTCTGTATCACACTCTATGTGTCTGCATGTATGTGTTTATGACTGTCGCTCTTTAAGCATCTCAGTGCATGCGTGTGCATTTGCGTGTGTGTCTCTGTGTTTGTCTCGCATCCGTGTGTGTGCATTAATTCCCTATATATCCTGACGGGCAACGCCGTCCCACATTGCTAGTATATATATATATATATATATATATATTATATATATATATATATAATATATATAAAAAACTGTTTTGACTATAATATTGGGGAAACAGTGAACAATGGGAGGCAAAAAAGTGAGTCTTATAGGGCTATATGTTCAAAGAAGTAGCGAAATAGCTTTTGTCGTTTGTAACGACTTTTCAAAGTACAGTGTCGTTGGGATCATTAATATTTTCAGAGAGTGTCGGTTGTGATTGGAAATATGTCGTTTGTCCTGACTGAAATTGTCGTATGGAACGACAAAAAACGTCTTAACTAACAACAAAAAGTCTTAAAAAATGTCTGAACAACAAAAATGTCTTTAAAAATGTCTTAACTAACGACAGAAATGTCTCCACTAAAGACAAAAATTCTCACATTCAGAACACATTCCCTCCACTTTTTTCTTAACGTACAAATTTTATCTTTTGAAAGACCTTTTTTTGTCATTAGTTACAACAAATTTTCTTTTCCTCTATACGACACTGGAGAATAGTTTAGGCACGCCCCTTTGCACATCAATTCTGGAATTGTCGTACACAACGGACATTACTAGTTCTTTGTCATATACTCTATAGAAAATGTCGTTTGTGCATTCAATTACTTATTTTTGTCTTTGATACGACAATTTTTTGTAGTTATCCCTTTCAACATACGGCCCATAGTCGGGAAAATACCGTAATTGTTAGCTGCTGTTGAGGATTGTGGGAGCTGTAGTCCAACAACAGCTGGATGACCTAATATTACCCACCTGCCCTCTAATCCAGGGGTGACCAAAGTAATGACTACTTTTTTTAAGTAGTCATGAAGAATTTATGGGAGGCAGAGAAGAGGTGCATATACATATTTGTATACAAGATACCTGTCCTATTTAGGTGCCAGGAGTTGCATTGTAGAAGTTTGGGTTACCGGATGTCTAGAATATTCCCATCCCGGCTATAAATTGTGAGCAGGTCCCTCTCCACATGTTTAGTTGTCTGTGTACATTTATCGCTTGTGTGTAATTGTTGCTTCCAAACTATACAATTCAGAAATGGATGACACTTTGTAAATAAATTACAATAATATTGCACCATGTGTGTAAAATCAAACGGTTCACTTTTAAAATAGCACATTCTAAACAACGCACCAGCATTACGCGCATTAAGCATGTTGCCTTGATTTAAAGGGCAACTTGGTAATCTCACTCTGTATATAAGCAGCATCCATGTTATTGACCACATTAACCCTTTGAATGCCTCCGACCTTCTGCAAATAGAACACACACAGCACTCAAAGGGTTAATGCAGTCAATAACATGGATGCTGCAAGGAGCGCCGTTTAAAGACGCGTCATGAGAATCTCGCGCTTATATGCAGAGAGAGATTCTCATGTCACCCTTTAAATCAAGGCAAGATGCTTAATGTGCAGAAAGCGGCCTCGCTGTTTAGAATGTGCTATTTTAAAAGGATACCAAATCAAGCTAGCGCAAGTCCGGGGCAAACCAATTGCATCATACGGGGCAAGTAAACATTCCCAAAAGTCCCACTGATGTAATCCTTTGAGTGTCAGAGAGGTATCCTGGAACTCAAAGGGTTAATGGGACTTTACATACCACTCAGCCACCCCAGAATTCATTGCGGGGGGGGACTTGTGGTCCTTAAGGGCCACCCACTCCCAGAGTGGGCGATCTTTAAGGAGTTAATCCCCCCTCTGGAATGCTGGAGTGATCTCCAGAGCATTGCATAGCAGTAGCAAAATATAGTCACAGTTAGAAGTAACTGACACTTTAACCCTTGGAGTGCCAGAGAGTTATCCAATGCATTGAGATGGATATCTCCCTGGCATTCAATGGTTTAAAGAAGCATTAACCCGTTGAGTGTCAGAGAGATGTATAATGCATAACAATTCATTAGATACCTCTCTGGTTCTCAAAGGGTTAAGCCTTTATTATGAAGAAAAAAAAAATTATATTTTTTCGTATAAAAAGGTGGTTACTCCCAACGCCGGCAGCTATTTTATTAAAAAGTTATAACCGTTTAAGCTGTCAAGAAGTGATGAAGCGGTTACTATGGCATTCTATGGAGCACTGTAGCCAGAGGCCCATCTCTCTTATAGAATGTAAAGGAATACCTGTCGTGACACCATGAGAACTGTAGGTGAGTTCTCTGGACGCCAGGGGTCACTGTTACTTGATTAAAAAAGTTTAAACGGTTAAAACTTTTGAACAGGATATTTCCCCTTGTTTTACTAAGCAGGAACAGTCCTACACTATGCATTTTCATAATAAATGTATACTACTCTTTTGAAGCGGAACGATCACCCAAATAAAAATTACCCCCAAATCATTCTGCACATAACGATAAGCATATCCATACTAATATTATCCGGAATAAGTCCAGTGTTATTGCCAAACCTGACCTTGTTCAGAGACGTTCAGGCAAGCAGTCCCTTCCTGTTACCTTACGGTACAATGCAGCGCCTCCTAGAGGAGACCAGGCATGGACAGCATAGGCATGCAGATATCTCTTTGGTGCCTGTGCTGGTGCCTGCCTGACTGTGTCAGAACTAGTTGAATTTGTCAATAACGCAAGACTTATTTTGGATAATGCTAGTATGGAAATGCTTATCGTTATGTGCATAATTATTTGGAGGTAACTTTAATCTGGGTGATAGTTCTGCTTTAATTAAACATTTGATTATGATCACAGGTAGTGATATTCTTGTCAATTACATTAAAGTGCTGTAGTCCAAGACTCAATCGCCCACATAAAGTGCATTATAAGAAAAAAAAAAAAAATAGCTTTCTGCACATTAGTTTTGAGCTGGAATAACTTTTGAATGAAAAATCTCATTGCGTGTGAATGTTTCACTCAGCAGGATCAGTTGTAATGTACTTTTCATAATAGAACTTCACTGCTCCTTTAAAGGGATAGTAATACTTAAAATGTAAAAAAATATATGTTGTAGGGTTTATCCCCCTCAGTAAACAAGAGTACCCCCACTGCTGAAAGAAGTTTTATTCAAAAGTTATTAGAGCTCAAAGTTGATTGTTTTAGGTGCAATGTAACCAGTGGCGTAACTATAGGGTTGCGACCGGGCCCGTCACCCCTGCGACCCCCTCCTCCTGGCGCCGCAAGCTCCCTCCCGCGCTCTAGTAATGCAGAGCGCTGGGAGATGACATCATCTCCCAGTGCTCTGCATTACAGAAGAGGACAGCGCGGGAGCACGTCACACCAGCCCGCCTCTCCTTCCCACTCCACTGGACCACCAGGGATTGGGAGGTAGGAAATGGAGGCATTGTGGAGGGCCCGGGGGCCAATGTGTTTGGGGGTTGGGGGGAGCCCATGGCACTTCTTGCACCAGGGCCCGGACCGTTCTAGTTACGCCTCTAAATATAACAGGCCACTGTGATACTGCACCTAAAAAATTTGACTTTGAGCTGTAATAACTTTTGACTAAAACACCTTTCAGCAGTGAGAGTATCCTTTTTTACTCAGAGGGATAAACACTACAATATACATATTTTTTTTACATATTTAGTATTACTATCCCTTTAAGATCGGTATGTTGCATCCACGTGCAGTGGAATTCTGTGGCTAATCACAGATTGTGCTGGGCCCGTCCTTCTCTTTACTCCACGTGTGTGTACTGCCAGTGTCCGTGTTTCCTCTCCAAGACTCCCTCGTTGTAAACTATTAATGTTAATGGCTGTCACTGCCTCTGGCAGTTGATTGTGCAGTCAGCGCTCTTCTTGTTACATGTTTTATTTATGGTAGATGGTAATTTGTGTACTTTCTGGTGCGTTTCATTATGGGAGTCCGTAAATAACAGTTGTTTACTTACTTTTCTATACTCCAGTTCAAGTAATTGTCCCCAAAAAAAGTAGTTTTCCCACAGTATATGTAATAACAAATACTTATTTTTGGGCCGTGGTAAATCTGCTGTAGAAGTTTATTTTGTTTTTGTTTTGTTTTTTTATTTGTATAAAAAATACATAGAAACTTCCCCCAAAAATATAAAGTCGGTAGATGCTTTAAAATAGTAATAATAATCCTTTAAAGAAGGTTGTGTCACACACTGTGTTCCTTAAACTGTTAAAGGAGCAGAAAACTTTTTATAATAAAAAAAAATGTTCTAGGGAACTTGGGCTGCTGGGGAATACTTCATTCAGAAGTTATCAGAGCTCAGGTTTGTAAGGGGACATTTTGTATTATCAGTTGTTTAGTCTTTAGATGTAGTTCAAATGTTTGGCTTTTTTTTTCAGTAAGGGGGCTGGCTGATGCGATTGAGCAGTTGCCATGACAACCCTCATGGCTTTCACAGTGCACATTATGCTTTAAAACAACTCACACAGAGACAAATATCTATGTGTTGGTGATCTGCAGAGCAGGGTTTGGCAGCTGGTCAACTGACCATTCAGCTGGTCCTGAGGAGGACAGACGGTTGTCACGGGAAAGGGTAGGAGGGAGAGGACCTTCAGAACTAAATAGCAAGTATTAACCCTTTCAGTGCCAGAGGTGTGTGCAACGCATTGTTTTGCATACCCCTCTGGCACTCAAAGGGTTAAACACTGTGACTGACATCAGTTGTACTTTATAGTGCATTGAAATACATTTAAGAAAAAATGAAGCATTTCCTGTAGCAACAGAGGCCTGGATTGAATGTAATCTAGTCCAGAGACTGAGAGTTTTATGGTGTAGATATCTTATTATAATAAAAACTAGTGTTTATATAGCACCTTTCTCCCAGCAGAACTCAAGCTCTTTCAAGCGGAACTACCACCCTTCCAAAACGTTGTCCCAAATAATTCCCTGTCTGGCTACTAGCTGCTCAGTAGCGCTAGTTGCAAGATTTCTTACCGTGTTCATGAGAATGAGCCACTACGCAGGACTGAGAGGCAGGATGGAGCGCAGACATCTTTCTGTAGTCATGTCTGCGTGCCTGTGCTGTCAGTCCCAGCCAGCTCTAGGAGGCATTGCGAGGAGCCGTTTGGCTCCAAAAGGGACTGACAGCGCAGGCGCGCAGATGTCACTATGGAAAGATGTCTGCACTTCGTCCTGCCTCTCAGTCCTGAGTAGTGGCAGCTATTTGGGACAACGTTTTTGAAGAGTGGTAGTTCCGCTTTCAGAGGACACTCAACCTCGCAAGGATGAAGGGCTGAGTTGACCCTGCCTGGATCCGAACCTGTCCCCTTGAGGTTTGAACAGGGTCTATAGTCAGGGCATTTACCACTGAGCTATCTCACCGGCCTTATCTTATACCAGTATCAGGACTTCTAATTTGAAGTCCTTTGCTACTAGCCAGACCTGAAAAGTTACTCACCACTGCAAGCCAAAACATACCCACCAGGGCTGAATTTCTACTCGCCAGGGCTAAATTTTCACTCGCTAGTGGCTAGTGGAAATTTTGAGCTCTGCCAGTATACTTAAGTTCTTTTTATGGGTGGGTGGTGGTGCTGTTCGGAATGATAATTTGGGGGTTTTTTGTGTTTGTTTTTGCAGTTAATATTTACAGTAGGCTTTTCATTGAAATAACTATACCTTTTCATTATTGACTGGGAGAAGCTCAGTCGGTTTGAGATTCTAGGATATTTATATTAAGAACTGGAGTCATTAGGGTATAGGGTTATAACTAGAACCCCTGAATGATCGGACAAGTCCGCAAGATAAGTGCCATAATATCTAGCTGCTTGCAGGCTATATCACTGTCAGCCTCAGTTTCTTTAATGGTCATTTTCTAGCAGTTTGCATAATATCTACAACTGTCTGTACTTGCTAATCCCCATTTCAAATCTGTATGTAGTTCATACCATCTCTTAATAGTCTTCAACAGTCAGAATGAGGTAGGCTGTGATGGAAGTAGCTTCATCTGTGGTTCTTTAGGACTATTTAAAGGGGAACTTTCGCATCTAAAACAGTTTTTCTCATTTACTTACATACTATCTAAGATATTGGATGTTAAATGTACACTTGATGCTGGGCACTTCCACATTCTGCAGCACAGTGTATCAGCGGTGCAGGACTTCCCAGTCATGTAATCCTCCTGCCAACTCTCCATGTTCATACTTTCCTTCATACAGATGTGCATCACGTCGTCTATTACAAAAACAGGCTTTGTGTATATATATATATATATATATATATATATATATATATGTGTATGTGTATATATATATATATATATATATATATAATATTTAGGGATGCGCCGATACCATTTTTTTAAGACAGAGTACGAGTACCGATACTTTCCCCAAGTTCTCACTGATACCAATTACCGATTTACTTTTTGACATTTCTATTTCCTTAAAGACTTTTCCTGCTTAGTAACGCAAGGGTACTGCCCAATGCTGCCAATCGCTTTGTTGAAAAGTTATAACTGTTCAAATGCCATATAACTATTTAACCGTCTGTACACCAGGTACACTGTTTCTGTAAAATAAAACCGTATTAACTATAATAACAGTGGAAAATGGAAATATGCATCTCTTAGAAGCAGGAAACCTCTTGCTTTATGAGCACAAAGTCTACTGCTTCTTTAGCCCTTTGGGTTCCACAGAAATATCCAAAGCATTGCAACACGTCCGCTGCCTCTGTGATACTCAAAGGGTTAAGGAAACTTTTCTTCTGTATTCCCTATACACCTCACACTTACAGCATCATCCGTGCGCTCCACTTCACCTCCACCCCAGCCAATTTTCCCCAGAAGAACATATTGTTGAATTGCAGAAAGAGGGCGCGGATGTCCGGGATAGGATCGATCAGCTCCCAAGTCGGATCCACAACAGACATATCCCTGGGCCTGGCTGACCCTGCCATGGCGCGGACATCTTCATTCGGCTTGCTCGGGAAGGGATCTGTGGTGTATACATTGTGAAGCTGACATTCTGGCTGGTGCTCTTCCCGATCATACTCCTCTTGTAACCTTATTGCCAATAAGAAATCTGCATCCATGTCACATATCCTGCCAGCAGGAGGCACCCAGGGAGCATTGTGAGCAGCTCCCTGGGCTCCCTCTCTGCAGCACTGACCCTGACACAGGGTATCGGTGCTGGCATCGGCCGCATTTGCGCGAGTACAAGTATTCACGCAAATGCCGGTATCGGCATCGGTATCGGTGAAACCCTATATATATTATAAAATAAAACCAATAAAATTACAAGAAAACCACCATTAGTAGGTGACTACGGTTGTGAGTGAATTGTCCCAATATATAGTCCGAACTTGAATGTAATATAGAACAGCAATGAAGCATAAGACTAATAATCCAAGAGGTCAGTTCAGCAAATAGTTCACTTATCCACAAGTCCCAACATTTCAAATGGGTAAAGAGGAGTCGCTGGTTTTAGGTGATGTTCAGTAATGTCCCAGCCACGCCCCGTGGCTGGTAGGTGGGACATTACTGAACATTTTTAGGTTATTTAATGACCTATTGACACCTCTTTGTGTAACTGAATAAATGAATTAGAAAAAAAGTCCGAAGTATTTGTTACACAGACTAATTTATAAACACAGACACTGAAGTTTAACCTCTTGAGGACCCATACCATACATAAATGTCATGGGAAAACTTGCATTAAGGTCCCATGATGTATATGTATATCATGGAATTCAGGGGACCCTGTGTAGCTGCGTGCTGTTCGGGACCTCTGAATCCATTTTGGCAAAAAAAAAAAAAAAAGCAAGCCCCATGGAACTTAACCCTTTGAGTGCCAGAGTGGTACAGAATGCATTGCAAAGCAATACATTCTGTACCACTCTGGCACTCAAAGGGTTTGTCAGCTGCATGGCCAGCCCTTAAAGGGATAGTAATGTTTCATAATAAAAGCAGCTCTAATTAATCATCATTGTATTTGGACTTTGGAGAGTGTTATTTCAATTCTGTCAGAGTTGTAGTTCCAGAGTAATTCAATGACAAAGTGTCCCCCTCCCGTCCCTTTTACTGATGTAACACTGCTCAGCCAGAGCAGAAGGGAGGTGCCCAGGTAGACTGCAGAGAGGGACAGTCTTCAATTAAGATAAGGGAAAAACCTGAAAAACTTGTCAAGGGGGGCAGGGCTTTCATTGTTCTCATAGGAAGAAGATTGTCCCCTGCTGTTATCTGTCTGTTCTATGAACTGCATTCCACATCTGAGAAGAGATGGCTTACACTAGGTAAAAGGGGCGGGAGGGGGAAACTTTACTTGTGAATATCTCATAAACCATAAAGGTTTGAGAGATAAGACTTATATCATTCTTCATGTTTTTTTAATGCCTACAAAATAAAATACAGTTAAAACGAAGTATTACTATCCCTTTAAGGGGTTAAACAAACAATAATGTGAGTTTTATTGCTGTGGAGCGATATGATACAATTATATACACACCACACAGTCTGATCTCCTAAACACAGGGACACCAGGGTGATACACTTATATACACACCACACAGTCTGATCTCCTAAACACAGGGACACCAGGGTGATACACTTATATACACACCACACAGTCTGATCTCCTAAACACAGGGACAGCAGGGTGATACACTTATATATACACCGCACAGTCTGATCTCCTAAACACAGGGACACCAGGGTGATACACTTCTATACACACCACACAGTCTGATCTCCTAAACACAGGGACACCAGGGTGATACACTTATATATACACCGCACAGTCTGATCTCCTAAACACAGGAACACCAGGGTGATACACTTATATACACACCACACAGTCTGATCTCCTAAACACAGGGACACCAGGGTGATACTTATATACACATCAAACAGTCTGATCTCCTAAACACAGGGACACCAGGGTGGAAAAGAGGGACAGAGGGATTTAGGTCTCAAAGAGGGACTGTCCCTCCTAAAGAGGGACACTTGGGGGATATACTTATCTGATAGTTTTGGCAAATAAATACATGAAATAGAATGTGAGATGATGATGGCAAAATGAAGTTTGATGGGTTATATATGATTGATGGACCACACACAACTCACTTCTTAAAATTCCTGGCCCTCAATACATCAATCTGTTCTCTTTGACATTCCTTTGGAAATTGCCTTGTCCATATGTTTCAGATCCTGTAAGCAGGAAGGGCTCAAAAAGAGAACAAACCATATAAAAAGTGTGTATATTAAACACATAACTTGCACAGACTGAAACATCAGATTCCAGCGCGTATCTCTCCTGGCCCGATTAACCTTGTTGCTGTGCCCACTCCACCCTGTATTCCAATGCCAGCCTAATGTAACTGTTCCACTGTCCAAGTCTGATGTACAGTCCCCTCCTGTACAAGAGTATTGTGGGCCTCACTGACTGCTTCCATGAGGGATAATTCATTGAGAAAGTGGGTAGTGAGGCCCACGATATGTGTGGGAGCTGTCATTGACTGAATTTTGTGTGCGCTCCTGGTGACGCCCACTGTGTGCGCTCCTGGTGACGCCCACTGTGTGCTCTCCTGCTCACTTCTGCAAAGCCAGTAACGTGACTATTCTCCGAGGAGTGTGCAGTGGATATAGGGGAGCGTACATTGCACTTGGACTCTGGAACTGTTATATTCTTATCAGAAAAATGCTGGCATTGGAATACAGAATAGAGCGGGCACAGCAATGTGGCAAGTGTGACCAGGAGCAATACATGCTGAAATTTGATCTTTCTGTCTTTACGTACATTACTTATGTGTGCGAGTTATGTGTTTAATAGTCTTTTACATGGTTTGCTCTCTTTTTTGCGCCCTTTTTACTTAGTGAATTATAGAACAATTTCCAGTCCATTGCTACTCAGGCCTGTAGCATTCAGAGGGTTTAAAGCTGAGCTATCACCCCAAATAAAGTCCCCCCCCCAATAATTAGTCATATAGCGATAAGCTTAGAAATAGTAGTATTATCCAGTATAACTACAGCGTTATTAAGAAATCCTACTTCATCTGAGACAGGCTTCTTGCTTTAGAGGCATCTGTGCACCTGCACCATCAGTCCCTTCCTGTTACCTTAAGGTACCATGCAGCGCCTCCTAGAGGAGACAGGACTGACAGCGCAGGCATGCAGATGTCTCTAAGCCAGGATGTCTATACTGATGTCTGGATGTTAGTCTAAGATGATGTAGGATTTCTTAATAACACTGGACTTATGTTGGATAATAGTACTATTTCTAAGCTTATTGATATATGACTAATTATTGGGGAGGGGCTTTATTTGGGGTGATGGTTCCACTTTAAATCAATTTGGAATTTAAGGAATTTGTATTTGTCACCTACAGTGCAGTTGGTTTGCTCCACTTTCTCTCTACATATGGCCCATTATGATGATTGTATAGTATCTCACTCCATCCCAGGTCCAATCTTTTCTGATCGCACACAATCAGTGGGTGCAGACTCCCAAACTGTATTTTGTACCCTATTTATTAAAGCATAAATAGCTTGTTTAGTTGTTTTTACAAATAAATAAAATCTTTTAAAGGGCATTATGCAGGAAGGGATTATAGAGCAAACCAGCTGCACTAAAAATAATATATATATATATATATATATATATATATATATATATATATATATATATATATATTGAACTTTTATCCCCTTTGCAATAAGTAGGAGACCTTTCTAGCATTCAAGGGGTTAAAAGCCGCATTTAAAGAGGAACTTTCACCTCATAAAAATTTTTTACCGCAGGTTTTGTTAATAAAGTACTATTAGGAAGGTTTTTTATTTTTTTTCTTAATGTACATACTTTTAAAGGTATTTCATCTTCAAGCTGTGCCGTTCAGCATAATGCAGCTCACCGAATCTCTGGCCAGCTCTTCTTCACTCCCTAATTCTCCTCCCAACTCCCTCCCAGCTGCTTCAGGGAGTGCGTGTTTACGCTTTCCTTCGGTGTGGTATGAATGGCTTCTGTCGTTATATATCAAGATCCGGTGCTTCCCTTCGATGTGGTGTGAATAGCTTCTGTTGTTATATCAAACTCCGGTGCTTCCCTTCGGTGTGGTGTGAATGGCTTCTGTTGTTATATCAAACTCCGGTGCTTCCCTTCGGTGTGGTGTGAATGGCTTCTGTCGTTGTATCAAACTCCGGTGCTTCCCTTTGGTGTGGTGTGAATGGCTTCTGTCATTATATCAAACTCCGGTTCTTCCCTTCGGTGTGGTGTGAATGGTTTCTGTCATTACATCAAACTCTGGTGCTTCCCTTTGTTGTGGTGTGAATGGCTTCTGTCGTTATATCAAACTCAGGTGCTTCCCTTTGGTGTGGTGTGAATGGCTTCTGTCGTTATATCAAACTCAGGTGCTTCCCTTCGGTGTGGTGTGAAGGGCTTCTGTCGTTACATCAAACTCCGGTGCTTCCCTTCGGTGTGGTGTGAATGGCTTCTGTCGTTATATCAAACTCCGGTTCTTCCCTTCGGTGTGGTGTGAATGGCTTCTGTCGTTATATCAAACTCCGGTGCTTCCCTTCCGTGTGATGTGAATGGCTTCTGTCGTTACATCAAACTCCGGTGCTTCCCTTCGGTGTGGTGTGAATGGTTTCTGTCATTACATCAAGCTCCGCTGCTTCCCTTTGGTGTGGTGTGAATGGCTTCTGTCGTTGCATCAAGCTCCGATTAGCATTATACAGAGGTTGCAACTTCAGTACAATGCTAACTGGAGCTTGGTGTAACAATAGAAGACATTCACACCACACCGAAGGGAAGCGTGAACGCACTCCCTGTGGCAGCTGGGAGGGAGGCGGTAGGAGAAAAAAAGCTGTGCCGAAGATTCAGGGTGCCACATTATGCGGAAGTGCACAGCACAGAAGATGAAATATCTTTAAAAGTACATTTGAGGGAAAAAAAACACCTTTCCTAATTCTACTTTATTAATTAAACCTATGGTTAAAAAAAAAATGTATGAGGTGAATGTTCCCCTTTAAATAAAAGGGCATTTTGGGAATTTCTATTTGTCCCCCATGGTGCAGTTAGTATAGTTTTCCGATCACTGTATGACATTATATATATATATATATATATATATATATATATATAATGTGTGTGTGTGTGTGTGTGTGTGTGTGAACATTATAATACAGGTTTAAAAATGATAGAAGTTGCTTTTTTTTCATTAACGTCTCTAGCACCAAGGGTTTAAGGGGTTATGTAAATCTATCATGCCTCCTGATCATTTGATTTAAAATTATTTATATAACCTAAAATTGATGCAGTAATTACACTAATTCAAATCATTGCTTTGCCCTTAAGACCTCACCCACTCTGTGTGTGTGTGTGTGTGTATATATATATATATATAGATAAAGGATGGTTATAAGATCCACGATGACCGTGTGACACATGTTTAAGCAGATCTGCTAATTAACATATTGTGCTTCATACGGGAATTGATGGGTGATGAACTGGCTCTATTAATGTTTAATTTCTTTCTCTCTCTCTCTTCCCCCTTAGGTGCATGATAGCTGATGAGGCAAGTAGTGAATTATTTTATTCCTTGTATAATAAAATTGCTTAACCTGTTATTTGTGCATCGGGGAAAAAAAAAATGCGTTTGATAGCGGTTGAACTCCTAATGAAAAATCCATTGAAAGCTGAATTCATTATTGATCACGCTGATTAACTGAAGGTGATTTTTCCAGACTGTTAGCAGTAACACACAATTGGCACCTTTTGTAGCTGAATTGATTACACTGTTGTTTCTATTAATATATTATGTTTTCTTTCGACAAGTTAAGAAAACGGCATTTCTGCACAGACATCTGTTATCCCCTTCTCAGTGCATTGGTGACATCTCTTGCATCCAAAGGGTTAATACAATTTAAAGCTCACTTCATGCCTGGAATTTTGTGTTTTTATCTCAAAGTATACAAGAATATCTTCATTCCCAAAGCCTGTTATTTTATTAGTGGTTAACCATTTGAGCACCAGAGGGCTGTGCAACACATTGCTTTGCAGGTGTGTTGCGTGCACTTCTGGCATTTATAGGGTTAACCCCTTAACGTCCAGCGATGTGTCAGGACCGTCACTGCTGTTTTTCCCTTAAGGTCCAGTAACGGTCCTAGCTCGTCCTGTATATTTTTAACTTGCGGGAGCGCTGTGAGTAGTAGCAGGTACTGAAATTGACCACTTCAAGACTGGAGTGATCACTATCAGTCCCCAGTTTGGCGTGCTGGCACACATGATCAGTCATGTGTGCCGGCATGTCAGACTTCACTATTTGGTCCTTAAAGGATCACACACTCCGGGACCACTGGTCCTTAAGGGGTTAAAGCAGTGACTTGCAGCTATATTCATTTGAGGGCTGCATGTGTATCCATCCAGTAACATGACCACATATTCCCTTAAATCAGGGATGCT
This sequence comes from Rhinophrynus dorsalis, assembly GCA_037306005.1. Taxonomy (NCBI): domain Eukaryota; kingdom Metazoa; phylum Chordata; class Amphibia; order Anura; family Rhinophrynidae; genus Rhinophrynus; species Rhinophrynus dorsalis. The sequence continues at coordinate 228,339,859 of CM074725.1, forward strand.
TGTATTTAATGAATACTGCAGGAATGCGCTGATTCCTTAGAAGTCCGGCAGCATGAAGTTTTCATAATTGTTGCAGATTTAAAGGTCCGCACATTATGCTTAAATGGATAGTAGTACTTAAAGGGGAACTATCACCACTATACAAGTTTGTCTCAGTGTGATTTTCATATATCGATAACCTGTAATCATTTTTTGTTTTATTTTTATATATGAGGATTACACTGAGGCAAACTTGGATTGGGGTTATAGTTCCCCTTTAAAATGTAAAAACAATTGTCATAGGGTTCATCTCCCTGAGAAAAACAAGGGTGCTCCCACTGCTGAAAAGTGTTTTATTTAAAAGTGATTACAGCTCAAACTTCAATTTTTATGTATAGTTTCAAAGTAACCTAAAATTGTACAGTGGCGCTGTTGCTATACCATCCTATGGACAGTGCTGGTCTGTTGACCATAAATCTCCATAGGATGGAGTAGTAACAGCGCCACTGTACAATTTCAGGTCACTGTTATACTGCACCTAAAAAAATTCAAGTTTGAGCTGTGATAACTTTTGAATAAAACACCTTTCAGCAGTGGGAGTGTCCTTGTTTTACCCAGGGGGGATACAGCCTACAGCATAGATTTATTTACATTTCAAGTTTTACTATCTCTTTAAATATTCTAAATAGAGGTTGAGAAAACAGCATTAACCACTTTGAATGCTTCACAGTATGTTGGAGCCACCACTGGACTGGAAGCCTTTTGAGACCCTTGTAATGACTGGGGTTATACACATTTAGATATGTTTTCTATTTGTGTTATGAGGCCTAAAATCTAGTCTTGTATACTCTAGTCTGGGAGCTCCCATCCTTGCCTTTTTCAGGGCTCCAGACAGGGTCAGATCCTAGGCACCCTTAGTTCTCCCCCATGGCCACACCCTCATCTAATCACCCCACCCCCAGTCCCATCCACTGTTTCCTGGCACAGAAAATACCCTTGGCCTATAACAAGCAAGAATGAAAAAAAAGCTTTAACCCATTGGTTGCTAGAGAGCTTCCAACACATCAAGCAACCAAGGGGTTAAATAATAATCTGAAAGTGGTAGAAAACTGATTCAAGGACCCTGAGATTATTCTAGCCACACCCACAGTTCCGAATGGATGTTGCCAGCATAACTGAAGCTCCTCCCCTCAAAATATAGAGCTCTAAGCAGTTGCCTGTTCTGCATATTGGGAAATCTATCTACATGGTACCCATTGCAATAGCAGCCTCGATAGATACCTCATAAGTGATAGTGTTTTATTGTCTGTTAATTGTCCTACAATATCAGTCTTTCAGACTAGATGAGCAGTGGTTACCAATCCTAACACATTAAAGAGCAATAGCTGTGCAAAGACAATTAACCATATTGTATTTATATAGGGCAGTCAGCACATGCATTAAAAATGCAAGTTTATGATTTGATTTTAAGGATCTAATATAAAATAACTATTTTACTGACGTTATCTGGAAGTACATGATATTTAAAATTATATTATTTATAATTAAAATTATATGTTATATCTTTTTAGTTTCAGTGTTCCTTTAGTCTGGGCGGATAATTTTAATGGCCGCTATGAATCAGTTCTGACTAAATTGGTTCTCCCATCTAATCTTTACTTAGTGCAGGATATTATGTTGACGCGGGCGGACATGATTCTCTGTTTCCGGGCTCCAGGACCGCAAACTTGGGAAGGATGCGGGAGTGCTAGTCATAGAAGCTAGGAGAGCAGAGGGAGAGATGCTGGGGAAGATGTGGGAGTGCTAATAATAGAATCTAGGAGAGCAGAGGGAGAGAAGCTGGGGAAGATGTGGGAGTGCTAATAATTGAATCTAGGAGAGCAGAGGGAGAGCAGCTGGGGAAGATGTGGGAGTGCTAGTAATAGAATCTAGAAGAGCAGAGGGAGAGAACCTGGGGAAGATGTGGGAGTGCTAGTAATAGAAGCTAGGAGAGCAGAGGGAGAGAAGCTGGGGAAGATATGGGAGTTCTAATAATAGAATCTAGGAGAGCATAGGGAGAGAACCTGGGGAAGATGTGGGAGTTCTAGTAATAGAATCTAGGAGAACAGAGGGAGAGAACCTGGGGAAGATGTAGGAGTGCTAGTAATAGAATCTAGGAGAGCAGAGGGAGAGAAGCTGGGGAAGATGTGGGAGTGCTAGTAATAGAATCTAGGAGAGCAGAGGGAGAGAAGCTGGGGAAGATGTGGGAGTGCTAGTAATAGAATCTAGGAGAACAGAGTGAGAGAAGCTGGGGAAGATGTGGGAGTACTAGTAATGGAAGCTAGGGGAGGAGATGGAGAGAAGCTGTGACAGTATGGTCCTCTGTCCATTCTCTTTCCCTCTCACCCATTGCCCCTCCCCTCAACACCATGCTTTTCTGTTTCTCTGCCCACATTAAAGGTGAGTGAATGGTGAGTGAAAATTTAGCCCCGGCAAGTAGAAAATCAGCCCTGGTGGGTATGCTATGGCTTGCAGTGGCGAGTAACTTTTCAGGTCTGGCTAGTGGCAAAAGACTTTAGATTTTAAGCCCTGTTAAAGGAATACCAACTCCTAAAAATAAAGCGGGGTTACCCAATCACAAGTTTGGTTTGTTTTACAGAGAATTAATATCTGCCTATATGTTAAACTGGAAATAGGTTTTGAGAAAATGACCTTTATAGCTTGATGGCACAGTGTGGCACTGTATGCTAATTCCCTGCATGTTCTGCAAATCAGTTCTATTTGAGGCCAAACTTATTATCAGCTGTGCAGTTAGACAGATACGTGTCCCGAGTATTGGTTCTGCCTAGATTCAGTCATAGCACAGTGTGCGGTAATATAAGTCCAGCACATTAAAGGGGAACTATCACCCCTATACAATTTTGGTTTAAAAGTAAGTTTATATAGCGTCTAGCTGGGATACTATTGTCTTTTTTCTTTTTTTTTTCTATTTTTAAATTGGTAGTTTGGCCGAAATTAAACTTTTTAACAATGATCCTGCGCCCTACTTCCAGACAGACTGTGGATACAGCTCTGTACCCGCAGTCTGTCACTCTTCCTTTGCTCCCCTCCCTTGATCCAGCCTCCTCCAATGACAGAGGATTTCTCCTCGTCAGCTGGACGCTCTCATTGGCCAGACAGCTCTCCAGCTTACATGCAGAAATCCTCTGTCATTGGAGGAGGATGGATCGTGGGAGGGGAGCAGAGGAAGAGTGACAGACTGCGGTGCAGAGCGGTATCCACAGTCTGTCCGGAAGTAGGGCGCAGGATCATTGTTAAAAAGTTTAATTTCGGCCAAACTACCAATTTAAAAAAAGAAAAAAAAAAAAAAAGAAAAAAAAAAAAAGACAATAGTATTCCAGCTAGTCACTATATAAACTTACTTTTAAGCCTAACTTGTATAGGGGTGATAGTTCCCTTTTAACTAATTTGCATGAAATGCCACAGCGTGCCTATAGCAAATAAAGGTTAATTTACAACACTTTTTCTATTACATTTAACCCGTCGAGTGCCAGAGGGATACGCAACGCATTGCTTTGCAATGCGTTGCGTACCCCTCTGGCAGTCAAAGTGTTAAAACAAATGCCAGGACAACTTATAGGCAGCTTTTAATTGCCTATAACCCTATGAGCGCCAACAGGGTACACAATGCATTACAAAGCAATGCAGTGTGCACCCCGCTGACACTCATAGGGTTAAAATAAAGTAAATTCTCTTTAGCTGGTGAGTCCACTTTCAGAAGAGCAATTCTGCATCAGAGTATACTGCAGAGAGACGTGAAATCTAAATAGGGATTTAACCCCTTGAATGCTAGAGAGGTCTCCAATGTATTAACTTTCTGGCATTCAAGAAGTTAAAAGCCCATTTAAATCTTTAGCTTATGCAGTATAGCCCACGTCGTGCCCGCTGTGTGTTCTGGATTCAGGTGTGTTATCGATGTTCTTCTTAGAGAGTGAGATGCGATCTTGTGTATCTCTGTTTCAGTTTAAAACACAAATGTGTGTCTTTGTTGTGGTGAAAAGAAACTGCAATAACACATTCAGGTGCTTCCTCTTTCCGATTTATGAGTCTGTTTTCTAAAAGGGACAGAATGTGTTACCTGTAAGTGGTGGTTGTGGGGGTTAATTATCCCTTTGAATGCCAGAGAGGCATACAGCGCATTGCAGTGTAACACATTGGATACCTGTCTGACACTCAAAGGGTTAGGATCACTAACATTTTACGCTAGAAACATTGTATACTGTAGGACTTTTCCTGGTGACATTCTGCAGCACTGGATGCTCTGTGTGATGTAATACAATGTTATAGTCTCCCTTCAGTACTGAATGCTCTGTGTGATGTAATACAATGTTATAGTCTACCTGCCGTACTGAATGTTCTGTGTGATGTAATACAATATTACAGTCTCCGTGCAGCACTGAATGTTCTGTGTGATGTAATACAATGTTACAGTCTCCGTGCAGCACTGAATGATCTGTGTGATGTAATACAATGTTACACTCTCCCTGCAGTACTGAATGCTCTGTGTGATGTAATACAATGTTACAGTCTCTGCAGTACTGAATGTTCTGTGTGATAATACAATGTTAGTCTCCCTGCAGCACTGAATGCTCTGTGTGATGTAATATGTTACAGTCTCCCTGCAGTACTGAATGCTCTGTGAGATGTTACACTCTTCCTGCCGCACTGAATGCTCTGTGTGATGTAATACAATGATAGTCTTCCTGCACAACTGAATACTGTGTGTGATGTAATACAGTGTTACAGTCTTGCAGCAGCGTTGAATGCTCTGTATGATGTAATACAATGTTTCTCCCTGCAGCACTGAATGCTCTGTGTGATGTAATACAATTATACAGTCTCCCTGCAGCACTGAATGCTTTGTGTGATGTAATACAGTGTTAGTCTTTCAGCAGCGCTGAATGCTCTGTATGATGTAATACAATGTTGCTCCCTGCAGCATTGGATGCTTGTGTGAAGTAATAGAATGTTAGTCTCTTTGCAGCACTGCATGCTCTTTGAATATGATGTTACTGTCTCCCTGCAGCACTGAATGCCTCTGTGTGATATAATACAATGTTATTCTTGCCACAGCACTGACTGCTCTGTGATGTAATACAATTTTATAGTCACTCTGCAGCACTGATTGCTTTGTTTGATGCAATAGTGTTACACTCTCCCTGCAGCATTTAATGTTCTATGTGATGTAATACAATATCACAGTCTCTCTGCAGTACTGAATGTCCTTTGTGATGTAATACAATGTTAGTCCCTCCTGCAGCGCTGAATTCTCTGTGTGACGTAATACAAAGTTACAGTCTCTCTGTAGCAATGAATTCTCTGTGTGATGTAATAAAATGTTACACTACCCTGCAGCATTGACTGCACTGTGTGATATAATACAACATTACAGTCTCCCTGCAGCACTGAATGCTCTGTTTGATGTAATATAATGTTAGTCTATCTTCAGTACTGACTGCTCTGTGTGATGTAATACAATGTTACAGTCTCCCTGCAGTACTAAATGCTCTGTGTGATGTAATACAATGTTATAGTCTACTTGCAGTACTGAATTTTGTGTGTGATGTAATATAATGTTAGTCTGCGTGCAGTACTGAATGCTCTGTGTGATGTAATACAATGTTACACTCTCCCTGCAGCACTGAATGCTCTGTGTGATGTAATACAATGTTACACTCTCCCTGCAGCACTGAATACTCTGTGTGAAGTAATACAATGTTAGTTTTCCTGCAGTACTGAATTATCTGTGTGATGTAATACAATTTTATAGTCACTCTGCAGTACTGAATTCTCTGTGATGTAATACAATGTTGTAGTCTACTTGCAGCACTGTGCTCTGTATAATGTAATACGTTAGTCTCTCCCTGCAGTACTGAATGCTCTGTATAATGTAATACAATGTTACAGTCTCTCTGCAGCACTGAATGCTCTGTGTGATGTAATATAATGTTAGTCTCCCTGCAGTACTGAATGCTCTGTGTGATGTAATATAATGTTACACTCTCCCTGCAGTACTGAATATTCTGTGTGATGCAATACAATGTTACAGTCTCTCTGCAGCACTGAATGCTCTGTGTGATGCAATACAACGTTATAGTCTATGTGCAGTACTGAATGATCTGTGTGATGTAATACAATGTTACAGTCTCTCTGCAGCACTGAATATTCTGTGTGATGTAATACAATGTTACAGTCTCTCTGCAGTACTGAATGATCTGTGTGATGTAATACAATGTTACAGTCTCTCTGCAGCACTGAATGATCTGTGTGATGTAATACAATGTTACAGTCTCCCTGCAGCACTGAATATTCTGTGTGATGTAATACAATGTTACAGTCTCTCTGCAGTACTGAATGATCTGTGTGATGTAATACAATGTTACAGTCTCTCTGCAGCACTGAATGATCTGTGTGATGTAATACAATGTTACAGTCTCCCTGCAGCACTGAATATTCTATGTGATGTAATACAATGTTACAGTCTCCCTGCAGTATTGAATGCTCTGTGTGATGTAATACAATGTTACAGTCTCTCTGCAGTACTGAATGTTCTGTGTGATGCAATACAATGTTACAGTCTCTCGGCAGTACTGAATGTTCTGTGTGATGTAATACAATGTTACAGTCTCTCTGCAGCACTGAATGCTCTGTGTGATGCAATACAACGTTATAGTCTACGTGCAGTACTGAATGATCTGTGTGATGTAATGCAATGTTACACTCTCCCTGCAGCACTGAATGTAATGTAATGCTGTGGGTGTCATCTTGTTTAGATTTTGTCTTTTTTTACATTGTCACTAGATCTGCTTTGAAGGGATAGTATAACTTAATATGTGAATTTATATGCATACATATATAGTATATTGTATAATATATGTATCCTCCTGAGTAATACAAGGGTACTCCCACTGCCGAGAGGTGTTTTATTCAAAAGCTCCTGCATCTCAAACCTGAATTTTTAAGGTGCAGTATCTCAGTGGCCTGAAATGTTACAGTGGCGCTGTTGCTACACCATCCTATGGAAATTTATGGTCAACTGACCAGTGCGGTCCATAGGATGGTCTAGCAACAGCGCCACTGTAACATTTCAGGCCATTGTGATACTGCACATAAAAAAATAAAGTTTGAGTTGTAATAACTTCTGAATAAAGTACCTCTCAGCAGTCCAAGTACCTTTGTACTCTACAACAGATATATATTTTTACTTATTAAATATTATGAATGTTTCCTTACAGAAAGCTCTATTCAAACAGATGCAGAGAGTTGATTAAGTGAAAAAATAGGGGAAGATAAAAATAAAAAGTAAATTGACTGTAAATATTCTGTACATGCAGATCAGGTGAAGACAAAAATAAAGGGTTACAATTCCTTTAAATGGTGATTTTATAGCCATATGAATCCTAGAGAGGTATTGTTGCTGTGCTGCAGTCCTCATTGGCATTTAAGGGGTTAAAGGGACAGTAATGTGTTGCTCCGAATCTTCTTTATGGTCTTTATAACACATATCGCTATATTTCTATACTTCCATATTTGTAGTTTAAACGCTTTTCAAGCTGAAAGGATCCCCCTCCTGCCCCTTTCCTTGCGATAAGCTGCCTCTCTCTGGTCCGGATGGAGAGCAGCGAGGGACAATCTTCAGTAAGCAAAGGGAAAATCCTGTCCTCCTCCATCATGGGTTTTCCTTATACTTACTGACTGAAGATTGTCCCTCGCTGGATCCGTCTGGTCCCACGACTGGATTCCAGATCTAAGGGGAAGAGTACAGAAGGGGCGTGAGGGGGATCCTTTCTGCTTAACCCCTTAACGACCGGGTAATCCGGAAGCGGAAGTGAGTTAACGACCACGGAGCAATTTTTTTTTATTGCTCCGTTGCGTTCCGAACTCCCCGAATGGCGTGCTGCTGCGGGGGGAGCCCGGAACTCGATGACGGTCATAGTACGTCATCGGTCGTTAAGTCAAATCGACCCTTGACGTACTATGACCGTCAAGGGTCGTTAAGGGGTTAAAAAGCATTTTAACTACAAATAAGTAAGTAAATAAATGTAGCGCAACATGTTCCCTTTCTGTCCCTCGCTGCTCTCTATGCGCACCAGACTTAGGCAGCATGATGCAGGGAAAGGGGGTGGGAGGGGGATCCTTTCAGCTTGAAAAGCGATTAAACTACAAATATTTAAGTACAGTTATAAAAACCATAAAGAAGACTCGGAGCAACACTTTAAAGGGATAGTAATGTTTCACAAAAACAGCAGCTCCAATTAATCTTCATAGAATTTAGTCCGTGGAGAGTGTTATTTCAATACAGTCAGTAGAGTTGTAGATCAAGATTAATTGAATGATAAAGTATCCCCCCTCCCGCCCCTTTTACCTAGTGTAACACTTCTCACCTCAGATGTGGAATCTGGTCTCTTGACCGGACAGATCACAGCAAGGGACAATATTCTTACTGTGATCATAAGGAAAACCCTGTCCCCCTTGACAGGTTTTTCAGGTTTTTCCTTATGCTCACTGAAGATTGTCCCTTTCTGCGATTCATCTGGACAGTCTTGCTGCTCTGAGGTGAGCAGTGTTACATCAGTAAAAGGGGCGGGAGGGGGATACTTTATCATTCAATTACTCTTTAAAGGGATAGTAATACTTTGTTTTAACTTTATTTTATTTTGTAGGCATTAAAAAAATATGAAGAACGATATAAGTCTTATCTCTCAAACCTTTATGGTTTAAGAGATATTCACAAGCAAAGTTTCCCGCCCCTTCTTCCTATTGTAAGCCATCTCTTCTCAGATGTGGATCTGGTTGTAAGACCAGACAGGTAACAGAAGGGGACAATCTTCTTTGTATGAAATGAATGAAAACCCTTCCCCCTTGACAAGTTTTTCAGCTTTTTCCCTTATCTTAATTGAAGATTGTCCCTCTCTGCAGTCTACCTGGGCACCTCCCTTCTGATCTGACTGAACAGGGTGGGGGATACTTTGCTTGTGAATATCTCTTAAACCATAAAGGTTTGAGAGATAAGACTTATATTGTTCTTCATGTTTTTTTAATGCCTACAAAATGAAATAAAGATAAAACAAAGTATTACTATCCCTTTAACTACAACTCGGACTGTATTGAAAGCGGAACTACCACCTCCACTAAAGTGGTGGCAACTGGCTTACTAATCATTATTTTACCTTAAAAAGTGCCCATGAATAAAGTTTTCTTTAAGCTTCCGAGACTGACGGCCAGGTTACTGCAGGCTGTGCGCCTGCGCCATCAGTCTCTTCGGGAGCCGTCCGGGCCAGTGCAATGCCTGTGAAGGGTGAAGAGGACTCACAGTGCAGGCGCGCATTCAAGATGTCCGTGGTGATGCCTGGCTTCCGGTCTCGGAAGCTTAAGGATAACGTTATTCGTGGGCACTTTTTAAAGGTAAAATAATGATTAGTAAGCTAGTCACCCCCTGCATAAGTATTGCAGGGCGACTTTAGTGGAGGTGGTGGTTCTGCTTTCAGTACATTCCGTGTTGTAATTCAAGAGTAACTGAATGATAAAGTATCCCCCTCCCGCCCCTTTTACTGATGTAACACTGCTCCCCTCAGAGCAGCAAGACTGTCCGGATGAATCGCTCTCCACGGCCCAAATACTATGTAGATTAATCAGAGCTGCTTTGTGTATGAAACATTACTACCCTTTAAGCCTTTGAGTGCTAGAGGGGTACTCAATGCGTTGTGAACTCCTCTGGAGCTCAAAGGGTTAAATATGTATTTCCGTTTGGTGCAGCTGGTTTTCACTAAGATTAAACCTATTTAGGTTGCTGAATGCGGCCTTCATTTCTCATCTGTCTGCTTTTTTTCCTCCTCGTGCTGTCTCTAATGCGTTTTGCAGTCTTGCCGTGTGTTCTCTCTGTCCCTGTGTTGAGTACAGTGCTTTTGCTTCTACTCATCAGCACTGACCCATTTAAACCCCTCTTGGGGTCTATTCAGAGTTGTTGCACAAGCAAGAAGATGCCACCTCAGAAATTCCCTCTCTTACTGCAGAGATTCACCGGAGAACAAAAAAATAGAAATACGAGCTCCTGCGTGCATCCAAAATGAAGGTCAATATGAAATATGAACCGCAGAAGAAAGCGTACGCCTCATAGTTATGTAAACACATTGCCCCGTGCATTATTTCATTGCTTCGATCCAGTGTAAATATCACATCCTGGGTGACTAAATACCATGCAGATAATAGGGTGCTGTTGCAATTATAAGACTCTAACAAGACATGTAGTGCGGACAGGAAGATGATAAATTGAGGGCATTCATCCTAAAAGAGGCAGCAGCTTCTTATTAAATATGGCATGCAGATGTTTCTCCTCTAACGGTGTTATTTATTCCTACCTAGCGTTGTCCATGTTTCCTCTGTTGGATGCACCTGCTTGTCAAATACGTTGTGCAAATACTTCTTCAGTGCTGGTGTCATTTATCAGTGCACAGTTGTCTATTTCTGCTCCATCAATAAAGTCATGCACATGTTTCCTCTCTATGGCAGTGCTGCTGAGTCTGGTGACAAGTCCTCCATGTCTCTTTCATTTATTGCACCTCATTACCAAATCCTTCACAAACAGGCCGTGCAGATGTTTCTTCTATACCAGTATCATTTATCAGTGCATAATTGTCTGTCTCCTATATCGTCACACCATCTTCTCAAGTCATGTAGATGATTCTCTTGTACTGATGGTGCTCATCAATGCATAATAATCAATATCAGTTTTATTGGATGCACTTACTGTTCTACTGGAGGTGCATATCAATGCACAGTTATCTATGTTTCTTTTATTGGTTTCATCTACTTCTCTACTGTTGGTGTTTATCAGTGTACAGTTATCCATGATTCCTTTATTGGCTTTGTCTACTTCACTACTGTTGGTGCTTATCAGTGCACAATTATCCATGATGCCTTTATTGGCTTCATCTACTTCTCTACTGTTGGTGCTTATCAATGCACAGTTATCCATGATTCCTTTATTGGCTTCATCTACTTCTCTACTGCTGGTGCTTATCAATTCACAATTAACCATCTAGGTTGCACCTCCTGTAGCTGTGATGCTTATTGATGCAGTTATCTATATCTCCTTTATTGGTTGCACCTTCTATATATGCCACATGTGCCCTGGGGCATCAGTAGGAAGGAGTTGTGTAAATGGCTCCATACCACTGCCTATCCCATGGCTGGTGGTGGTGATTATGACAGGAGTGTCCAAGGGACAGCCTTCCAGGGCAATCCTGTTAAAATCACTGCATATACCCCATCTCTGCTGAGTGCCTACTCCTCCAACTGTGACCTCTCCCACAACTCGATCCATACAATGCCACAGAGTAAGGAAGAGTGGACTGTGAAGCTTAAATGGGAGAAATGAGGGTAAATTGAAAGCAATGTTTGGGGTACCCTATGTCCACTCACAAGAACATTCTCGCCCCCACCTCCAAGAAGTCTACCTGGCCTCCTGGAATCTCCCCATCTCTTCTTCTCTTCCCTGCGGCTTGACTTGTTGGAGTGTACTGGGGATGAAAGTGAGGAGGAGTAGATTTGTTGGTCTGTGACTACCAGTGAAACAAATCTGGGGTGTCATACAGTGCATGTGTAGGTCTGCGTCAACTGGCGGAGAGTTGAACAGGCATGGGGGGAGCACGTGTGCATGAGTATCTGTCAGTAACAGTGGAACAAAACTGGGGTGTCTGTGTGGTTCTATGAATGTGTGTGTATAACTGCCAGTGGACAGTGGAACGTGGCTGGGGAAGTAGACATCCTCTAGCTCTTTGTGCATAAGCAATCCCCTGCTTTTCTTGCTAGTCTCATATAAGAAACTATTTGAAGAGCCCGTGTACATACACGGGCCACAGTGCCACCCAGCAAAAGGACGCTGTACAGTCATGCACAGTAGAGACTTCCCTCGCCGCGGCTGATAAGGAGCAGTTTAAGTTTGGAGCTCTGCTCCGTTATCAGCCGTGGCAAGGGCAGTCTGTAGTGAGCATGACTGCAGCGCACACAGCCATCTCTACTGCGCATGACGGCTTCTGACGAACAGTTTAGCAAACTATTATATAGGATGTAGATGCTTTTCCTCTAACGATGATGCTTATTAATGCACAGTTATCTATTCCTCTTTTATTGGTTGCACCGTCTTGTCATATAGGTCATGCAGATGTTTCCTTTATAGACAAGTGCTATGGAGTTTGTCCTCTACTTCATCTCTTTATCAAATAACTTGTGCAGATGTTTCTGTTATATTGGTGATACTTACTGAGGCCCATGTGTTCACGTCTCCTCTTCTTACACCTTCTTGTCAAGTGAGTTAGGCAAATTATTGGTGCCCAGTTATCCTTGTCTCCTGTGTCTTTACCACTTCTCAAACAAGCCTTACAGTTGTTTCTCCTCTATCGGTGGCACATTTTGATGCACTGTTGTCTGCCTCATTCATTTGTTGCAGTTTCTTCTCAAACAAGTCACATAGATCAGAATTTCTCAACAGTGGTCCTCAAGTACAATTAACAGTGCAGGTTTTCTGGATTTCACTGCACTCAGAGGGTGAAAGGCTAATTGGTTGATTAAAAGGATTGTAATGTTATAAAAAAAAACTAGATCACTGAGTCTTTATAAAATAAAAAACGCATTGTGCTATTTCAAACCACTGACATTTTTGTAGTTCATAACATATTATCTGTAGAATGATCCCCTGCCCCGGCCCTTCTGGCAACCTCCCACTGAATCTCTAATCATGTTGTGTGACCCGACACCTGACGAAGAAGGGCAGGATTTTCCTTTGCAAACAAAGAAAAAGGGAAAAAACACCGGGGCTCCCCTGTGCGTATCAATGTGATACAAATAACCACCACCTTACTGTCACGGTTACCCAGATAAATTCAGGAGTCAGTACGGTTTAGTTAATGCAGTTTATTAACAAATGACATACAGCGGATATATACAATATATACAATAAGAATAAGCACAGGGTGATAGCCAGCAAGCCTGCTATCAGAAATAATAGGTTGCCAAGCTAAACCACTGTGCTGGAGACTAGGCCTTAGCCACTGGAAGTCTCGGCTGGAACCAGGAACAGGAACTGGAACAAGAACCCAGGATCTTGATCCGAAGAGGAATAGGGTCTGACTCAGCCTGCGGTCAGATATGCGAGTCTACCAGAGCCCCAGGCCCACACTATATTGGGAGTCTGATCACCAAGGGAAAAGACGAAGTAATAGTCAGACAGAGCCACAAGTCAGCACCAGAGGGGGTAGTCAGACCAGCTGGGTCATACACAGATCAGGTAGTCATCCAGAGCCACAAGTTTGCACCAGATTGGATGTCCACTATTAGGGGTTAGGCAAAAGAATAGTCAGACAAAGCCACAGGTCAGCACCAGAATGGATGGAAGACTAGCCAGGTCATACACGGAGCCCAATGCAACAGATCTGCTTTGTACAACAACGCAAGGGCATCCGAGTCATGCCTCAGTCTGCCCTTTAAACCCCTCCACAGGAAGTAGGAGGAGCAGCTCAGAGGGAGGAAGTAGGAAGTTGGTAGGAGGAGACTACAGTAAGCAAACAGATAAAACAGAGGCCTGCAGCATGCTTTGAAGCCTTGCGCCTGCAGGTGATGCTGAAGTCAAGGTAAACTATAACACTTACACCTTAAGGTGCACACTCACAATGTAACGTGTCAGAAACGGCATATAACAAAACTTACAACACGAGCAGCTGGATAATTTAAAGAGTCCCCAGAACCAGTATAGATGATAACTTAGGCAGCTCTCAATGTGACACAATTTCACTCAGCGTCAAAATATCAGCAGAAACCCAAAAAGACAAGAAAGCACCGAAAAGTGTAGTGGGTACAGGATACTAACTTCTAAACTAGTGAAATGTTACTAACATCAGAATTGGTCAGGGTTCCGATATCGGAGTCCACTGACAATCAGGCTTGTGGAGAAAACAAACCTGTCTCCTTTCATGTTACTCATGATATCCATAACCTGAACGGAGACTGGTTTGTTCTCTCCGTAAAGCCTGGTTGTCAGTGGACTCCGATATCAGAACCGTGACCAATTCTGATGTGAGTAACATTTCACTAGTTTAGAAGTTATTATCCGGTACCCACTACACTATATGGAGCTTTCTTGTCTTTTTGGGTTTCTGCTGCGGATTTTCCTTTGTATCAGATGTGTAACTAGAAGCCACCGGGCCATGGTGCAAGAATTGCCATGGGCCCCCCCCCCCCGACTACATTGGCCCCCTCATCCACAATGCCCCCTTCATCTCCACATTGCCCCTTCCACAATGCCCCTTCATCTCCACAATGCCCCTTTCACAATGCCCCCTTCATCTCCACAATGCCCCTTCCACAATGCCCCCATCTCCACATTTCCCCTACCACAATGCCCCCATCTTCACATTGCCCCTTTATCTTCACATTGCCCCTACCTCCAGTCCTGGTGGTGTAGCGGAGTGTCTTGACAGATCTGTGCCTCCTTCGGCACAGATCTCTAGAATTGAAGCTCCCGCGCGCCGCTCTAGTAATGCAGAGGCTGGGAGATGATGTAATCTCCCAGCGCTCTGTATTACTAGAGCGGCGCGCCGAGTGGGAGATCAGCTAAGCGACTGCTCTGGGTGAGGGGATCGCAGAGGGCGGCCGGGCCCCTGGAGTGACGGGCCTGGTCGTAGGTGCGACCGCTGCGACCCCTATTGTTACGCCACTGCTTTGCATACTGAAGTCTGTCCCTCACCGCATCCATCCTGACCTGCGAGCTGCAGCAGTGACACTGCCAGAAGGGGCGGGCGGGGTTCCTTCTACAGTTAATATGCTATGAACAACAGATGTCAGTGGTCTGAACTAGCGGAACGTGTTTCTTATATTATAAAGAAGACTTGGTGATCTAGTTGTTTTTTTGTTTTTGTTTTTTTTTACAACATTACAATCCCTTTAAATCAAACAAAGTAATAACTAATACAATTAGGCACACAGCATAATGATTGCCATCCTATGCCACATTTATAATGCACAGACTTTAGGAAGGTGGGTGTGTTGATTGCCGTTCAAACTATCAATCCTTAAATTGTTATATAAAATGATTGTATTAATCCTTTGTGCGCTGTTGGGGAATGCTCCATTGAGGTGCATTAGGATTTATCAAGCCTTGTACAGTAAGAAGGTCTGAGAGGCGGTCTCCGCAGCTGTGCTGCTCTATTGATCCAAATCCCACAGGGCCCGGCCTGTTTGAAATGCACTCTGCTCCTTGTTCCCTGTACCCAGAAAAGCTCGTTGTTACTAAAAAAACAAATTGATTGATAAATGGAAAATTGCTTTATTTCCTATTTAATTATTTTGACCTTTTTGGCATTATTTCCTGTACATGATTTGAATTAATCAATAACTATTAGCTGCCACAGTACTGCCTATGAGTTAACCTTTTTATTGCTGGAAACACCGTTGTTTTTTACATTTTTTGCAGGACACTGAACATGTTAACCCTTGTTGTCCTTAATGGGTTATAGCGGGCAACATTATTAGTAGTATTCTCTATTTTATATAGCACCAGCTTATTCCGCAGCGCTGTACAATTGGGAGTAGACATACAGAGGTATTAAATAGTACAATCAAATGTGGAGAATAGAAGGGTTAGAGAGCCCCCTGCTGGTGAGAGCTTACAGTCTAGAGGAAGGTAGGTTGTACACAGAAGGAGTAAGTGCTATTGGGTGTAAGTGCCTCCTGCCACATGAACTGCCGGTCAGTGGGTGGGAGAGAGAAGTGCTGTTGAGTGCAGTGGTCCAAGCAAGAGGTGGTTCTTGGTGATAACGGTTATGGAGGTAGTTGATAGGCTTCCCTGAAGGGGTGAGTTATCAGGGAGCGTCTGAAGGCTGGAGGAGAGTCTGATGGGATGGGGGAGGGTATTCCAGAGCTCGAGTGCAACACGAGGGAAGTCCTGTACGCAGGAGTGGGAGAATGTAATAAAGGGCTGTAGAGCAACGAAGGTCATGTACAGAGCAAAGATGGCGAGTGGAAATGAGAGATGAAATATAGTGTGGTGCGGTGTTAGTGAGGTCTCTATAAGTTAGCACCAGAATTTAGAATTTAATTCTGTATGCTAATGGGAGCCAGTGTAGGGATTGGCTGACAGGAGTGGTGTTAGAGAAGCGGTGGGTGAGGTAGATTAGTCTTGCCGCAGAGTTCATTACAGACTGTAGCGGGGTTAGTCGGGTGAGAGGAAGGCTAATTAGTAATGAGTTACAGTAGTCGAGACGGGACATGATGAGTGTTTGGATTAGAGTTTTGGTAGTGTCTTGTGTGAGAAAGGGTCGGATTCTAGAGATGTTGTGGAGGTGGAGGCGGCGTGAGTTGGAGATTGACTGAATGTGGGGAATGAAGTATAGAGCGGAGTCAAATGTGACACCCAGGCAGTGTGCTGTAGAGGTTGGTGTGATGGTTGTGCTGTTAACAGTGAGGGGAATGTCTGGGGTAAGGCTGGTTAGAGAGAGAGGAAAATGAGTTTGGTCCCCATGTCCCCCAAAGATGAGTTTTGTTAAAGAGAAGTAAAAACTGCTTGTGTGTTGTTCTGGATGTTTATAATGTAGTTTGTGAGAAATTAATGTTTTGTTGATGATGGCACACAGTGGCTCCTTATGCTAATTAATTTATCTGCAAGGCCAATATTACCATACACAGTGCCCACAAACTGGGGTCAATTCTAATAGCACAGCGAACAGCAAGTTTGAAATAGAACATGACTAATTAGCATATTGTGTGGACGTTAGCATAAAATGCCACATTGTGCCACCAAAATGGAAAGGTTAATTTCTCAAACTATTTATTTTACTGAAAACAGACCAGTACAACATAGGCAGATTTTAATTCTCTTGTAAAACAAATTAACCTTTTGAGTGCAAGAGGGTTGCGCAGTGCATTGCTATGCATATTTCTCTGGCAATCAAAGGGTTAAACTCACCTTAGGGTGACAGGCTCACTTTAAAGCAGCTGTGATACTTCGATGATCATGGGTTGTACACCCTTATATACCTTGTACCTTATCTCTCTGGAACTCAAAGGGTTACACAATGTATTGATCTGCAATGTGTTGCTTACCCCTCTAGCACTCAAGTGGTTAATACTAGCCTCTGTAAAATTTCTGTGTTTGTTTTCTCAGGCCTAAAAATCTACTCTTGCATATGCTACATGGGGAGTCCCATTGCAATAATAATTTTAATAGGATATTTAAGAAGCAATTGTTCTGCATGGTCTTTAAATGGATTGAGATAATGTACCAGCCTTTCTGTAAAACAGAACAGTGGGTGCGATTCGCAATTCATTAGCCATATTTGCTCTGCACAAACAACCAAGATGAATCCATATAGTATAGTCTACAAATGCATTAAAAATGCAAGTTTAGGAATATATTTTAGGCATCGAACATAAAATAACTACGTTTTACAGATGCTAGCTGGAAGGACATGCTTTTTGAAATTATATAATCCTTTAAGTATATTATATAGGATGGTACAGTATGACCTTAAATAATAATTCGCTACAAAGTTTGTAACAACGCAGTCATGCTCAGTAAAGACTGCTGTGTGTGCTGCAGTCAAGCTCTGAAGGAGCGTCCCGCTCTGTATCAGCCACGGTGCGGGCAGTCTCTACTGCGCATGACTGCACCACGACAGGCTGGCAGTGGCACTGTGGCCCGTGTAGTGGGCTCTTCAACTAGTTAGGAATAAAGGGCTTTTTCTGATTCTCCTAAATGTTTATTGAAATGACAGTGTCCATGACAGACTCATCTGTTTTCAAACAGGGAAATCCTGAAGACATGGCCTGTATAGCTGGACCATTTCTCAATCTCATTTTTTTTTTTTTTTTTTTTTTTTTTTTTTTTACATGGGTTTTGCAATAATGGCAATTTTCAAATGGAGAGCTGTATATACAGACAAATGGGCATTATGATACAAAAAAAGTGGGATAATTCATAGGCAGACCAAAGTTCCATCCCTCACTTTCTCATTATGAGATTCGACACACTTCAGGGGAATGTTTTTCTACTTGACGATAAGATTAAGTCGTTATTCCTCCAGGTGACTTGGACATTATCCTAGCTGTCTGAGATGTCCGGGAGTTCATATTAGGCTACCTAGTCTCTGCTCTGGAAGCATTACCATTTGCATTGTTTCATATGTGGGAGCTACAGCTGGATAATCTCAGGAATTGGTCCTCCCAGGTGGCTTCAGAGGCTTCATGTGACCTTGGGATGACCTCTGGTTATCCCGAATTGGGTCATATTCTTGACAGACACCGGCCTGACATCCGCTCTGGATTATCAGTTGAAGCAGGGTCTTTGGACCAGGTCAGAGAGCATAAATGTTCTGGAACTGTGCTTGATTCGCCACTATCGTTGCGGTGCAGATCCCCTGTGCAGACAATGCAGTGGCGGTCACTTACGTTAGCCACGAGGCAGGGACCAGGAGTGTCGCCGCATTGTCCAAGGCTCGACTGATTTTCACGTGGGACAAGGATCATGTACTGGCTGTCTTAGCTGTTCACATTCCATGAGTAGACAACATTGTGACAGATTTTCTCTGTTGCCAGCATCTGGATCCTGGCAATTGGGAGGACAATCAGAGTGTATTCAACTCTATAGTTCATTTATGGTTCCTCCCTACAGTCAACCTAATGGCCTCTCAGATGAACTGCATGGATTCTCTTCTGTTCCAGGTCCTGGGATCCTCTCTCTCTCTCACTCTAGACACAATAGCCATGCCAGAGAAAAGCACAATGTCATATGTGTTTCCTTCGTTTCCTCTGCTCCCCAGGGTGCTGTGGGAAATCAGAATGGAGAGCAGTCATGTCATTCTGCCATTCTGGACTTGTCAGGCCTGGTTTTCGGATCTTCTCATTCTGTCTGTAGCGGAACCCTTTTTGGCTCCCTCTGTGTCAAGTCCTTTTGTCTCTGGGTCCTCTATGCCATCTGAACATGGAGAAATGAGCTATGATGGTTTGGCTCTTGAGGCCAGCATCTAGGGAAAGAAGGGGTTTTCACACACTGTCATTGCTACCATGTTACAGGATCAAAAACCAGTTTCTTCCCAAACATATTGCAGGTTATGGTTCCTGTTCGATCAGTGGTGGAAGCATTAGGGGTCTCTGCTGCAGTCTTTTAGACTTCTGGTTGTCTTGACTTTTCTTCAGGATATTCTACAGCAGGGCTTATAATTTTAAGTCCTTTGCTACTAGCCAGACCTGAAAAGTTACTCGCCACTGCAAGCCATAACATACCCACCAGGGCTGAATTTCTACTCGCCAGGGCTAAATTTTCACTCGCCATTGGCTAGTGGCGAGTGGAAATTTTGAGCCCTGGTCTACAGAATGTGCTTGGTTCTAGTTCTTTTAAAGTTCTGATTATAAGTCGTTCTGTCCTTTTTCAGATGCCTATTGTCATATTACCTTATGTGTAAACCTTTGTCCAAGGAGTGGCTCATTCTTACCTTGTCTTTAGGGATCATTCTCCTCTGTGGGATTTGAACCTGGTTTTGGGACTGATTCAGAAGGCTTTTTCTGAACCTTTTTCTTTGATTTCACTGCACCTCTTAACACTCAAGACTGCCTTTCTATTGGTTATTGTCTCTATTTGGAGGGTGACGAGCATCAAGCTTTATCTTGTAAACTTTTTTTTTTTTTATATTCCACCTTGAGAGGGTGTTTCTGAGGACTCCTATAGGGTTTCTCTTTAAGGTTATTTCTGAATTTCACATCAACTAGGAGTTTGTTCTTCCATCTTTCTGTCCAGCTCCATCTAACAGACAGAATCAGAAGCTTCATCTCTTGGACGTGATTAGGTACTTGAAGTACTATGTTCTTCGCATGCAACGTTTTAGGAAATCTGATTTGCTCCTCGTCATCCCTGACAGCCCTTGTGTGAGCTAGGCTATGTCTAAGGTATCGGTGGCTTCTTGGATTATGGTGACCATTTTTCCAGGTGTATGTCCTGCAGAAGAAGGCAGTGTCTTTTTTGGGGGGTTACAGTGCATTCCACTAGGTTGGTGGTTTCACCTTCGGGTTATAAGAATAAGACCTCTGCTGAGCAGTTGGATAAGGTAGAGACCTGGTCGTCCCTTCACATTTTTGTCAAACATTACCGTGCAGAAGCCGGCTTTGGACAGAAAGTCCTCCAGGCTGTGGCACTTGTGTAAGTGTCCTTCCTGATCCTTTTTTTAGCCAGTAACATGCCGGTTCCTGTTCTTTGGTTTGTAGTGTTGGTGTCTGTTAACACTTGAGGTTCAGGTTGTGGCAGTTAATTTCTGTTATAGCTGGTCTGTGTTTTGTGGGGTTTTTCCTCTCTTCCTCCCTAGCATTTTGGTGGATGCTTTTGTATGTCCCCAATTTTTTTTTTGTACATGTAAAACACACTTCCCTTCCAGAGAAAAAGTACTGGTTTGAGTCCTGGGCAGGGGGGTGGGTCAACTTTGGTTGTCTGTTAAGGGGATTCACTGTCTTGTACCTCTTCTGTTTCTTTCCTTTCTTTTGATTTTGGCAGAGAATGTCTCCTCGGCTCTAATGCAGCTGCATTGGTGGGGTCTAAAAACAGAACTAAAAACAGACTTCACCCCTTAAAGGAACAGTAAACTTTTTTTAATGAAAAATATATAATGTAGGGATTTTCCTACTGAGTAAGATAAGGGTACTCCCACTGCCGAGAGATTTATATTTCCTGAGTTATTACAGTTTAAACCCATGTTTTTTTACATTAGCCGTGCCCTCTAGTGGTCAAATTCTAATTAGTTTTTCTGTCAGATTCTAATAGAGAGGAAAGTCAGGGAAGTCAGAGACATACAGTTCTCCATAGAATGTGATAGAAACTGCCTGTCACTTCCTGTCAGTTAGAACGATCAGGAAGTAAACACAGTAAATTCACTTCCTGATTATTTGAACTGCTATATATTTTGAATAAAACATCTGACAGTGGTGGGAGTGACCTTGTTTTATTCAGCAGGAAAAGCTCTATAAAATGTGTTTTCATAAAAAAAGTTTACTGCTCCTTTAAGGGCCCATGACGGTCCTGGCACGTCATGAGTCCAACATGTGATGAGGACCCATGACGTGCCAGGACCGTCATGGATTTCAGGGCTGTCCGCACGGCTGCACAGCGTTCTTGGAGCCCTGAATCGTATAAGAAAAAACAAAAAACCAATGCAGTGGTCCTTAAGTGCCGGCCGCTCGTGTGCGCGCGCAGACGGTCCTTAAGGGGTTTAAATGAAGGTCAGCAACTAGAATCAATGCAAACAAATATATGAATAGATATAAATTCAAAAAAAAGATCTAAAATGGATATAATATTGGATTCTGTTTCAAAGACCTTACTGAGGTAGGTCCTTCATTTAACCCCTTGGATGCTCGAGACATCTCCAATGCATTGCAAATCAATGCATTGGCGATGTCACTAGCATCCAAACGGTTAAACATATTAAGAGCCACGTGTTTATAGCTGTGCTTCCTCTTTAACCCCTTAAGGACCAGTGGTCCCGGGGTGCGTGGTCCATTAAGTACCAGATAGGGATGTTTGACGTGCCGCCCCACGTGACTGAGCACGTGTGCCGGCATGCCGAACGAGGGACTGAAAGAGATCGCTCTGGACTTGGAGCTATCAACTTCAGTCCCCGGTATTACTCACCGTGCTTTTGCATGAGCGATGTGAGTAAAAAGTACGTGACGTGCCAGGACCGTCACTGGTCCTCAAGTGCCGGACCAGCGTGACGGTCCAGGTATGTCATCGGATGAGAAGGGGTTAACGGCCAGTGCGGTGTGCAACACATTGTTTAGTTATGCATTGCAAAACCCAGTGGCCCTTAAAGGGTTAATTATATAGCAAGGAAAAAGCAAATTATGCACGTTTAAAAATAATATATATTTTTCTTTTTGTATCTAATGTTCACCTAATGAACACAATTCTGTGATGCACTATTGGGTTTTTTCAGCCCTCAGAAAGGGTTAACTAGCTAATTGCTTCTTAATCCCCGGAAGATGCTCGAGCTGGAAGTCGTGCGTTCGCCTGGGTCTCTAGCGCTGTTTGTGCCCTTTTCCCAGAGTTGATGTAAGGTCAGTCGATAACAGCTGGGTCCGCATTACAGTCCCCAGAAAAAATAGATTTATGCTCAGAAAGTGACATAAAGCACAGCGCTAATTGCCCCATTAAGCGGTGACTTTACCAAAGACAGCCTACGTTTATGCTTTGTTAGAAATAATAATAAAAAAAATATATCGTAAATGCCAGATGCAAAAAAATAGTGACATTTTAATTTTTTTTTCTTTTGCTGTAGATGCTGAAGAAAATTAATATATTGAGCTCTAGATGGGTGTGCAACACATTGCTTTGCAATTCATTACACACGTAGTGGCCTTAAAAGTTTAAAAGGATAGTTATAATTCATTATAATGTAAGCTACAATAGTTTCATATAATGTTTTCTATTTCTCTCGAATATTGGCAATGCTTAAATCTCTCTATTTTCTATGATATCCTATATAATAATATGCTAATGTATGTTTGTCAGAAGCTGTCACGTGCAGCACAGACAGCTGCATGAGCTGCGGTCATGCATAGTACAGACTGCCTGCTCCGCGGCTGATAACGGAGCGGGGCGCTCCAAATTCAGACCGTAGTTCTCTCTGCGCATCTGTCACGGTTTGCAAGCAAAGACTGGAGTCAGACAGTAAAGTAAAATTCACCTTTATTAAAATAAGGGTACGATAAATATAGCGATACTCAGGATGTAGCAGAAGGTAACCAAAGAGGCAGGGACTCTATCAGAAATAGGAGTATGTCTCCAGATTTCCAGCCTGCAGAGACTAGGCCGAAGCCAATGGTAATCTCATACGCCAGAGAGGAGAAGTAGGTTGGAAAGGTCTCCTCTAAGGATGGTAACTGGGAAGATGACTGGCTCACTCCTGCAGCCAGCAAGGAGAAGGCTGTCTCCTGATGGAAAGGTAACAAGAGAAACTATGGACTCACGTCTGCAGTCAGTAAGGTCAGGGTCTTCCAGAGCCACAGGTCTGCACCAGATAGGACATCCACTAAACAGGAGGTAGCACAAAAGGTAGCTGGACAGAGCCCCAGGTCAGCACCAGGTTGGATAGTCAGACAAGCCTAGGTCATACATGGAGTGGCTAGTCAGCCAGAGCCACAGGTCTGCCCCAGATTGAGTGTCCACTACAAGGGGAAACACAAGAGACTAGTCAGCCAGAGCCACAGATCTGCACCAGATTGGGTGTTCACTACAAGGGGTAACACAAGAGACTAGTCAGCCAGAGCCACAGATCTGCACCAGATTGGGTGTCCACTACAAGGGGTAACACGAGAGTAGTCAGACAGAGCCACAGGTCAGCACCAGGATGGATGATCAGACAAGCCAGGGTCATACACTAAGATCAGGAGCAAAGAAACTGAACTGCGCTGAACATCAGTGTAAGGGTAACAGGATGTAAATCCAGTTCCCTTTAAATACAGTGCGCCAGGAAGTAGATAGGAGGAGCTGGATCAGAACCCAACGATAAAAAGGTGTCCTGCGTCAAACAAGCCTACTCGCGCCCGTAATTGACGCATCTCACCGAGATGCATCGTAAGCCTGAACCACCGCTGTATCAAGTGGAACCTCCGAAACACTTAGCCAGAGGACACAGGCGTCCGCTGCTGACGCCAAGTGTGGGATGACACAGAAGCGTCATTTAGAGATACAAATACAGTGCCAGCTGAAGTGGCGGCGGTGGATATAGGTAAGCTGTGACAGCACCTTTGGTGCGCAGAGAGGACTACGGTCTGATTTTTGGAGCGCCCCGCTCCGTTATCAGCCGCGGTGCGGGCAGTCTGTACTGTGCACGGTGGCCGTTGCTGCCTTGCACTGTGGTCCGTGTACACGGGCTGTTCAACTAGTTATATTATATAAAGTGTCCCTTCCCGCCCCTTTTCAATATTGTAAGTCGCCTCTGCTTAGATGTGAAATCCGGTCATCGGACTAGAGGGATCGCAGTTCTATCTATATAAGGAAAACACTGCCCTGCTGTGAGGCGCCGTGTGGCAGCTGGTAAACTGAAGCCCGATAGCAGGTAGACGCTCACCCGTATATGAACACCACACCCTGGGGAGGCTAGATATATGACAGCCCCCCAAGATGTAGGCTACAACACAGGGGCAGGCTGTGTGATCCACAGGACAGCAGTGGTCAGTTTGGATAGCCAGAGGTCAGGAGTATAGATATCAGCGGAGGTCAGTTTGAATAGCCAGAGGTCAGGAGTATAGATATCAGCGGAGGTCAGTTTGGATAGCCAGAGGTCAGGAGTATAGATATCAGCGGAGGTCAGTTTGAATAGCCAGAAGTCAGGAGTATAGATATCAGCGGAGGTCAGTTTGGATAGCCAGAGGTCAGGAGGATAGCTATCAGCGGAGGTCAGTTTGAATAGCCAGAGGTCAGGAGTATAGATATCAGCGGAGGTCAGTTTGGATAGCCAGAGGTCAGGAGTATAGATATCAGCGAAGGTCAGTTTGGATAGCCAGAAGTCAGGAGTATAAATATCAGCGGAGGTCAGTTTGGATAGCCAGAGGTCAGGAGTATAGATATCAGCGGAGGTCAGTTTGGATAGCCAGAAGTCAGGAGTATAAATATCAGCGGAGGTCAGTTTGGATAGCCAGAGGTCAGGAGTATAAATATCAGTGGAGGTCAGTTTGGATAGCCAGAGGTCAGGAGTATAAATATCAGCGGAGGTCAGTTTGGATAGCCAGAGGTCAGGAGTATAGATATCAGCGGAGGTCAGTTTGGATAGCCAGAGGTCAGGAGTATAGATATCAGCGGAGGTCAGTTTGGATAGCCAGAAGTCAGGAGTATAAATATCAGCGGAGGTCAGTTTGGATAGCCAGAAGTCAGGAGTATAGATATCAGCAGAGGTCAGTTTGGATAGCCAGAGGTCGGGAGTATAGATATCAGCTGAGGTCAGTTTGGATAGCCAGAGGTCAGGAGAATATATGTCAACAGAGGACAATTTTGATAGCCAGAGGTCAGGAGAATAGATGTCAACCGAGGTCAATATACTGTGCCTGTGGTCAGAGGTCCAGGAGAAAGCAGACTGAGCCAGAATCAGGAATCCAGTAACCTGCAGGGATACAAGGATTCTGGAACAGAAGCTGCAGCAGGTAGCTGTTTGCAGGTAGCTGTTTGCAGGTAGCTGTTTGCAGGTAGCTGTTTGCAGGTAGCAGGCTGCAGGTTGCAGGTAGTAGGTAGTAGGACAAAATGACTGGAGCTCATAGAACGAATAAGCTCCGATGGAAGGGCGTTCAGAGCTTAAATAGGCACTGAACTGCGTGACCTCATCACGCCGCTCACCTGCCCAACAGACCAGCCCCCTAGAGGAAAACAAAGGACTAGAGGAGAGAGCACTTCCGCCCCCTCCCGCCGCTGCAGTAGGACCGTTGCACCATGCCGACGTCATCCGTTGGCACGAGCCACAGGCCATCCCCACACGCACAGGGACAGAGAGGGCAGACCTCTCCTCCCATCCATACTGATGGGGGAGGCTGTCGGTGGCGAGGGCTTGTGAGTACGGGCCTTACACCCGCTTGATGGAGGACAGATTTTCCCTTCTCTTGATAGAAGATTGTCCCTCGTTGCAATCCATCCGAACCGATTTTCAGCTCTGTGGAAAGAAGAGTGACGTGAGGAAAAGGGGCGGGAGATGGACACTTAAAGGGATAGTGACACTTGTATCAAACTTGAGGTCCAAGTCTTCTTTTTGGTTTTTTAACACATAGCACTATATTTGAATACTTACAGTTTTGTAGTTCAAGAGCTATTCAGTCAGAAAGGATTCCCCCTCCTGCCCTTTCTGGCCACCTCCCATCAGATGTGGAACTGGACGGATGCAGTGAGGGACAATCTTCAGTCAGTAAGTATAAGGGAAACCCTGCCTCCCACTGAGGAAAGAGGGCAGGACTTTCCTTTTTATTACTGAAGATTGTCCCTTGCTGCGCTCCATCTGGACCAGACTGAGAGGCAGCGTGATGCAGAGAAAAGGGCAGGGAGGGGGATACTTTTGAATTGAAAAGCTCTTGAACTACAAAACTGTATGTATTCAAATATAGGGCTAGGTGTTAAAAAAAACATAAAGAAGACTTTGACCTCAAGTTTAATACAAGTATTACTATCTCTTTAATAATATAATTTCATAGAAAATAGAGCAATAAAAACATTGCCAAAATTGGAGAGCAATAGCATACACTACATGGAACAATCATAGCTTACATTATAATGAGCCATTGTTATCCCTTTAAAAGGGCACCAGTTATGAAAAAATATGTTTATAGGGTTTTTCACATTGAGGAAGACAAGGCTACGCTCGCTGCTGGGTGACACTTCTTGCCAGGTGGCTACTGCAGCAATCTGTCGATAACCTTGTTTCTCTGAAAGTTCTTTTCATGGTCCGTAATTACAACAGCACCACCTGGCTAAAAACATCTTGAACTACAACTCAAAACAAATTTTCTCTCTGACTTTTAACTGGCGTATCTCACAGCAGTTAAAGTACCCTTCTTTAATTAGCAGAAAAAGCCGTACAATAAACTATTTTCATAAGTACTATCCCTTTGATGAAAATAGTTGATCTTTTCTTCCCCCTTTTTTGGTTTAACATTCTTGTTCTGTGCTCAAAATACACGAGTCTTACCTTTGTTAGAGATGAAAAATGTATATTAAAGTTGTTGTTTTTCAGATGTGTTCAGCCATGTACCTAATTTAGTTATGCAGAGAACAGCTTTTTTTTCCCCGAAGAAGTATATTAAAAGTACGAAACGCGTAGGAGGCTAGAGTTCTACTTTTATTTTCATTTATTTTTCTAGTTTATATCTCATTTATATACTATTATATTTTGAGACTGGAGGTTGCAGTTTTCTAGTATAAGAGTAATACCGGCATATGATCTGCCTGCAAACAGCGGAAGGGAGAGTTTCACATCACACACCAAAGGCCAAGAGAAAATAAAAGACTTCCCCACCTTGATGTGGAGTTGACAACCCAGATAAAGATTCAAGCACACTCTGCCCGCCGTTTCCATTGGAGTCAGGAGAGGAAAAGACTGGAGGTCAGATGGGGAAGGACACCCCTTAAGAGCTGGTCTGTAGTGGACAATTGAAATACTGATAAGGACCACCAGGAAAATATTGTTTAATCTGCCTGCAACCTATATCGGAGTCAGGAGAATAAAAGACTGAGTATAAGAAAAAGGAGGACACCCTTTCACTGCCGGTATACATTAACCCTTGGAATGCCAGAGGGGGTACGCAACACGGTATACATTAACCCTTTGAATGCCAGAGGGGTACGCGACGCGAGCAATGAGTCGTGTACCCCTCTGGCACTCAAAGGGTTAGCATTGAATTTCAACATACTGCATTACCTGCCCGCTGATGAACGTTATATAGTGAGCTATTTTAACTAAACCCTATATTTTATTTTTTACTGTGATCACAATATATTTTTTTATTATCATACCATAATGGTTACATTATAGATATATTGCTTTCCCATTATTGTTGTAATGATTGTTTCATGTATTTAGTGTAATAACTTGTTTGTCAGAATCCACTGTTAATAAATATTTTTCTGTATTAAGTATACCTAGGCGCTCACCTTTATTTGTATAATATTTGGATGTTTTTTTTAGCCTGTTTTGCACTATAGGGCTTATGGGATAGTAGCAGCCCTGATGGTCCGTGTGTTAAAGGGATAGTAATGTTTCATAATAAAAACATTAATCATCATAGTATTTGGACTTTGGAGAGTGTTATTTCAATACTGTCAGAGTTGTAGTTCAAGAGTAATTCAATGACAAAGTATCCTCCTCCCGTCCCTTTTACTGATGTAACACTGATCACCTCAGAGCAGCAAGACTCTCTGGATGGATCGCAGAGAGGGACAATCTTCAGTGATCATAAGGAAAAACCTGAAAAAACCATCAAGGGAGGCAGGGCTTTCATTGTTCTCATAGGAAGAAGATTGTCCCCTTCTGTTATCTGTCTGGTCTATGGACTGCATTCCACATCTGAGAAGAGATGGCTTACACTAGGTAAAAGGGGCGGGGAGGGGAAACTTTGCTTGTGAATATCTCTCAAACCATAAAGGTTTGAGGGATAAGACTTATATCATTCTTCATGTTTTTTTTCATGCCTACAAAATAACATAAGGATAAAACGAAGTATTACTATTCCTTTAAATTAGTGTATCTTATTAGCGCCACGCTATATCATATACATAAGAAATTTTCTCTGTACAGATATATTAAAATAAAATATAAAATACAATACTACTCTTCTATTTAGAAGGTGCGACCTAAATATAAATTCGCCCAAATCGTTTCCCAGCTTACGCTGCTCCTTCAGGGGCTCTTTTTACCGCAGGTACACAAGGGAACAGCCGCAGCGACAGGTGAAGGAGTTGGCATACTTGGGAACCAGAGGGTAACCCTGTCAGTTCCGATATAGGAGGAAAATGACGCAATTCGTGTCATAAAAGGGGCGGGGCTTAGTCGTGGAGGGGGGGGCGGGACAGAAAAAAACAAAAAAAACCCTGCAAAAAGTCTCTAAGAGGGCGGGGAGTGGGAGGAATCGGGCAGGACAGAGCACAAGTGGGCAGAGTTTTTATTTAAACTCTGCCCTCCCGGTAATCCACACATTGCCCCGGAGACCCGGTAATTCAGTCTGAAATCCGGAGTCTCCGGGGCAAAACCGGAGAGTTCCCAGGTATGGGAGTTGGTTACGGACTTTCCTTTTTAATAGGTTACACTTTCCTTGTGGGCTGATCCAGTATCATTGTCGTGTACTGTAGTAGCGCTTAGGAACGTTTTTGGTTTGTAGTGTAAAAAAGCCCTGGTCACTAAGGGGTTAAAGGAGAACAAACATATTCTAATAACAACCCTTATCTTCCTTTACTATGGCCACAAAGTTCCAACAGCCATTATAGATGTTGCCGTTGTTCCTTTATTCAAGAAATAATCTATTCAACCAGTCCTGGATGTTGGGTCTATGGAGGCGGACATGACAGTAGCCAGCATTTTTCCAAACTTAAAGGGATAGTAATACTTAAGATGTAAAAAAAAAAAAATAATAAAAAAAAAAATAAAAAAATATATATATATATATATGTTGTAGGGTTTATGTCCCTGAATAAAACAAGGGTACTCCCACTGCTGAGAGATATTTTATTAAAAAATTATAATGGCTCAAACTTGAATTTTTTAGGTGTAATATCACAGTGGCCTGAAAATGTACAGTGGAGCTGTTTCTACACCATCCTATGGAGATTTATGATCTACAGACCAGAGCTGTCCATAGGATGGTATAGCAACAGCGCCACTGTAAATTTTCAGGCCACTGTGATATTGCACCTAAAAAAAAATTCAAGTTTGAGCTGTTATAATTTTTTTAATAAAATATCTCTGAGCAGTGTGAGTACCCTTGTTTTACTCAGGGGGATAAAGCCTACAACATATATTTTTTTAAATTTCAAGTATTACTATCCCTTTAAAGGGTGTAGGTCCGAGTCTTCTTTATTCTCTTTTGAGCAAGTAATGGTATATTTCAATACTAACAGTTTTGAAGTTCAAGCGCCATTGAACCCGGAAGGATCCGCCTCCCGCCCTTTTCCCCTGCATCACTCATACCTCTCATGCTGGATGGAGAGAGGCGAGGGACAATCTTCAGTAAGTAAAAGGAAAATCCTGCCCTCCTTCGTCAAGGGGAGGGGTTTTCCTTATACTTACTGACTGAAGATTGTCCCTCGCTGCACCTGTCCTGTCCCACAACTGGATTCCACATCTGATGGGAGGCGGCCAGAAGGGGTGGGAGGGGGATCCTTTCATATTCAGTAGCTCTTGAACTACAGAACTGTAAGTATTGAAATATAGCTCTACGTGCTAAAAATAAAAAATGAAGAAGACTCGGATATTCTCATTATTAGAAGTATTACTATCGCTTTAAGCAAGCAGACTCAATGTGCCTACAAACCAGAAGGTTGTGCAGTGCAGTGTGAATTAGTGAGCAGAGTTTGAGGTCTTGTGGTCCTGATGTCAGCTGTCATGTCCGCCTCCATGATATGACATCTAGCACTGGTGAAGATGTTGCCTATTGAACCAAGG
Source organism: Rhinophrynus dorsalis (assembly GCA_037306005.1). Taxonomy (NCBI): domain Eukaryota; kingdom Metazoa; phylum Chordata; class Amphibia; order Anura; family Rhinophrynidae; genus Rhinophrynus; species Rhinophrynus dorsalis. The sequence goes on from CM074725.1 coordinate 228,370,041, forward strand.
CAAAAGGCAACATTTCTGGCCGTAGTAAGAAAATATGGGGTTTGTCATTAGGAACTGCTCTCCTTTTAACCCTTTGAGTGCCAGACTGGTATCCAACACATTGCAAAGCAGAGAGAGTTAATTTGTTGTGAAAGGCCGTGCTGTACAAAAGTGTTGCTTTGTCTTCCCCAGGAATATTTCAGGACATCATTTTTCTTTATCTGCTAATATAAGAACTTCCCAACTTATTTTTAAGTTTCCAATTCTCCCCTTGTTACAGAAGAGGTGACTATTAAGCCCTGGGATATGAATATGAAATTATCGAGAAGAGCGCCTGATTGGCCGTTTTACTCGAATATTCTCTGCTGCATTTGCTATATTTGGATTCATCCTGTCACTTCAGATGGAAAGATAATTATTGCCATTCAGTTGTTGCTGACACAGACTCCTCCAGGTTTAGGTGCTAAATGTAGGAATTTGAGTGACATAAGGAGGTTTTCAGCGCAGATTCGGAGAAGAGGAAAGTGTGCACATAGATTGCAGAAGTATAATTTAGCTGAATTATGCTAAAAAGTGGAATACATTTGAAGAATCTTTACAATTCATACATTTTTTATTTGCTGTTCATCCTACAACAAAGTCTCCACCAAATGTTCAGCGATACCCACGGCTGAATTAACGCTTTGAAGGAAAGCGATGTGTGTCCCATGCCTCTGGCACTTAAAGGGTTAAAGTGGACCTTCTTTCTTAAGAAGAGTTCAGTTTCATTTGAAGTAGAATTTCAAAGTACTTAAATGTTGTATCGGCTATTTGTTAGCCATGTGAATGAAATGATTAACCTTGCTGTTTGGTGGCACATTATGCTAATTAGTTTCTGTGCTGGGCCGGTATTACCACATGAATCAATCTAGGCAGAGCCCACATGCGAGGACAATTCTTATAGCACAGCGAGTGAGAAGTTTGGCTGCAAATTTAACTAATTAGCATAAAATGCCACACCAGGCCACCCATTTGGAAAGGTTAATTTCTCAAAAAAATAAAAAAGTTTGCGTTTTAGAGAAGAACAGCTAGCATGACAGGCTTATCTGAATTCTCTGTAAAACAAACTAGAATGGTTTAATCCTTTGAGTGCCAATACATTGGAAAGGGTTAAAGATGACAGGTACACTTTCAACTTAAACTTCCTGAATTCTACTTCTACCAGAGTGTTATGCAATGCATAGCAAAGAAATGCTTTGCGTACCCCTCTGGCACTCAAAGGGTTAAAATGTTGAATCAGCCTTTGAGTGTCAGATGCGTACACAACATATTGCTTGTTGCCTACCCCTCTGGCACTCAGAAGCGAAAACTCCTCACAAAGGAGTGGGGGCAGATGGAGATGTTATGGTTGAAAATAAGGACAGATTTTGTAAAAAGACAGTAAAGGGTTATGCTATTCCTCCAGGATAAATCCAGATGTGTGTGTGCGTATATATATCTCCTTTAGAAAACCTCTGTTTAAAGTCTAGCTGTCACATGAGGAGGGTTTGAAGATTTGAAAACGTCACTCACAATCTCCTATGCATAATGTTAGTCAAAAGATTAGATCTAGGGCTGGATGTTTAAAAGGAAAGTGGAGGTGTCCTGGGTTAAACCATTTGCACTGTAGGGGAGAACTAAATATTCCAAAACTTGCCACAGATTTAAGTGGGGATTTTAACCCCTTGAATACTAGAGTGTACGTGTGGTAGCTGTTAAGTACTGATGTTTAAAGTTACAGTAACCTATTTTATTTTTTTGGCGTTAGTATTCCTTTAAAAGTTGATCCAAAAATAATTGGCTGATGCTCACATGGGCCTTCCACCAGCTATGTTGCTCCCTCCCTCAGCAACTGGATTTCTCCTACTGACAGCTGTAAAGCTGTCAGCAGGAGATTCGTGTCGGTCGACACGGTGGCGCTTGAGAAGTGCCGAGATTTTGTTACTTACACGGAATCCCTTCATTGGAATGGTCTAAAACGTGTGCCTGAACACTAGGCACACGTTTTAGACCATTCCAATGAAGGGATTCCGTGTAAGTAACGAGATCTCGGCACTTCTCAATCGCCACCGTGTTGACCGACACGAATCTCCTGCTGACAGCTTTACAGCTGTCAGTAGGAGAAATCAAACTTTAAACGCCCGTATCTCTTAAACCATAGCGGTTTGAGAGATATGTTTTTTTGCATTTAGATCAGCTTTTTAAGCTCTTCGAAATGCAAAAAAAGTTGTTTTTTTTTAGACATTACTAACACATTAAGCAGGTCCCATTAACTGTTTTCCCTACAGTTGGATTTCCCAGTTCATAGGTGTATTTCTGGACCATTTTCCTGTGGAGGTTGCACTTTTTACAAGTCTATACCTCATTACTGAACCTCCATTGTAAGTGGTAGTCACTATGGATGCTAGCCTGAAAGGGTGGGGAATCAGCCTGGGCCATCAAACGGCACAGGGCCGCTAAAACTGAGTTGAGTTTTCTTCCATTCAACATGGAGATACAAGCCTTTTGACTGATGCATTGCCGCTGGACACATGGGCTCACGTCCCAGCCATCTCAGTGGTTCAAATTCCAGGAGTGGAAAACATGGTTGCAAACTTTTTTAGTTACCAACATCTGGAACCTGAAAACTGGGAGCTCATTGTGTCATAATGTACATCACTGGGGTCTTCCAACAGTGAATCTCATGGCATCTTGAGACAGCCGGAAGGATTGCCTCTTCTGTACCAAGAGGAAGGATCCTTTTGTGTTGGCGATGGATGTGATGTCCATTCAATGGGACTTCCATCTGGCTAATGTGTTTCCATCATTTCCTCTGATTCCCGTGCTACTGAGGTAAATCAAAATGGAGAGGGTGCCGTAACTATCTAGTGAATAAACAGTAATTTACGCACCCTGACAATCTGAATATTTATTAACCCTTTACTGACCGTACAAGCTATAGGAGTAAGTTGCTAAGAGGGCAGTGAGAGACTGGAAGCATTTTGCCTTGAGGTTCTGAATGTAAGTGTGGATGGTATCCTTTGAAAATGTTGCACACTTTAGTGAGAGCAAGTAAATGGAGCATTAACCATGTCGCGAAGATGAAAAGGGAGACATGAGAATCTCGCCTGCATCAAAAGATTCTCACGTCACGCTCATTTCAGCTCCTGCATGACTTAAAGGGATAGTAATACTTAAATTTAACCAATTTTAATATTGTAGAGATTAAAAATATGAATACAATGAAGTATGTCCCATCTCTCAAACTTGTATAGTTTGAGAGCCCGAACCATCTAAAATTCCAGTTTCACAGAAGTCAGCGCTCTGAAATAGCCGAAATAGCTAGATCTACAAATAAATACTTAATTGGAAAGGTCTACATAGTGTACCTGGTTTGTAAGCACACTTTGTAGACCGTTCTAATGAAGTATTTATTTCCAAATTGCGCTATTTTGGCTCTGCCGAAGAGCCTCAGGTTGCTCCCGGGACCAGAATCTGCTTCTCTCAGCTAGAGGGCAGACTTCTGTGAAATGGGAACTTTAGATGGTTCTGTCTCTCAAACGATACAAGTTTGAGAGATGGGACATACCTCATCGTATTCATATTTTTAATCTCTACAATATTAAAATTGGCTAAATTTAAGTATTACAGTCCCTTTAATGCAGCTCCCCATCTGTTCCACTGCAATGCACGACATGACTGAGCTATCGGTTCATCAACTGGGTTAAAATAACTCTGCCATAGGCAAGAACTGAAAGCGAAGCATTTCAGTGTTTGCAGTGGCACTTAAAGGGTTAAAGTGCAGATGTTTTGTTTTGGGAATTACCCCAACGGGCTTGCTACTGTTCTAATGTTCAATCTGTTGTGTGGACTGCATTGCTTGTATATATGGTTTTTGTTTTTTGTTTACTTCTCGTTTAAATGGTGGTTTTAAAGGGATAGTAATACTTAAAATGTAAAAAAAATATGTTGTAGGGTTTATCCTCCTGAGTAAAACAAGGGTACTCCCACTGCTGAAAGGTGTTTCATTCAAAAGTTATTAATTTTCAAAGTTGAATTTTTTATGTGCAATATCACAGTGGCCTGAAATTGTACAGTGGCGCTGTTGCTACACGATCCTATGGACAGCTCTGGTCCCGGGACCATAAACCTCCATAGGATGGTGTAGCAACAGCGCCACTGTACAATTTCAGGCCACTGTGATACTGCACCTAAAAACTTCAATTTTGAAAATTAATAACTTTTGAATGAAACACCTTTCAACAGTGGGAGTACTCTTGTTTTACTCAGGGGGATAAACCCTACAACATATTTTCTTTTACATTTTAAGTATTACTATCCCTTTAACCCTTGAATAGTATAGAGGTCTTAAGGACATTATTTCGCATTGCCTTGAAGACCTCTTTAGCATTAAAAGGTTTAAAAACCCCATTTAAATTGTGCATATTGGGGACATTTAATTAGTCCCCTGTAGGACAGATGGCTTGTTTCCATTCTTATTAACCTCTTGGGGACCAGAGGATTGTATACAAGAGTGATGCATAGCCTTGGGGTCAGGAACAGAGGTCCTCCAGCTGTTTCCACCCCTGATATAGGCAGTAGATAATTATACGGAATTTAGCCTTTCAGCAACACGTTTAACCCTTTGAGTGCCAGAGGGGTACACAACGCATTGCAGAGCAATCCCTTATGTTTTCTTTTTTTGGCTTGGTTATATATTATATATAATTTTTCATCAATATTTTTTCCCAGATGGGTCTTGGTAAAACAATCCAAGCAATTGCAGTAGCTTATTTCTATCGGAGAGAGTGGCCCCTCCTGATTGTTGTCCCTTCGTCTTTGAAGTACCCATGGATCGAAGAGATGGAGAAATGGATTCCTGAGCTGGGCCCAGAAGACATAACTGTAATTGAGAACAAGACTGATGTTGGGTAAGTTGAACAGCTAAAATTGCCCACATTTCCATTTATTTGAAGGGACAGAGGAAGGGGCTTTCGAACTGTAAACACTTACCAGACAGCTTTTCAAATAGTTAAAACACTGCCATTACTGCTCCATTTTTCCTGTAAATCTCTTGTGATCTGCAGGGCTGGGTGACATCACCTTTTCCTACTGCTCTTCTGGGAGAGCAAGCAATATCCTTGTCCTCTCCAATGAAGTTCTCTATCTGTGAATTCACCTACAGTGGGCTTCAGCAGAAGGAATTTAGCAATCTCCTAGAAGATCTGAGTGAAGCACTGATGTCATCCAGCCCTGCAGATTGTGAAGCTCTTCAGGGCAAAAAAAGACAGTATTGCTGAGTTTTAATTATTTTCCCATAGTGGTCAGGTACATTCCTACTATAAAGCCCATTCCCCTGGCTCTTTACCTCTAAAGTATTGTTAAGCAAACTATCAAGGGATTACAGGAATAGTAATGTTTCACAAATACAGCAGCTCCAATTAATCTTCGTAGTATGTAGGCCATGGAGAGTGTTATTTCAATACTGTCAAGTTGTAGTTCAAGAGTAATTGAATGATAAAGTATCCCCCTCCCGCCCCTTTTACCTAGTGTAAGCCCCCTCCTCTCAGATGTGGAATCTGGTCACTTGACCGGACAGATCACAGCAAGGGACAATCTTCTTACTGTGATCATAAGGAAAACCCCGACCCTCTTGACAGGTTTTTCCCCTTATGTTCACTGAAAATTGTCCCTTTCTGTGATCCATCCGGACAGTCTTGCTGTTCTGAGGTGAGCAGAGTTACATCAGTAAAAGGGGTGGTAGGGGGATACTTTATCATTCAATTACTCTTGAACTACAACTCTGACAGTACTGAAATAACAGTCTCCATGGCCCAAATACCATGAAGAATAATTTGAGCTGCTTTTATCTTGAAACATTATTGTCCCTTTAAACCCTCCATCTATAACATCAGGAATTGTCTGAACTTGTTTTGTCCCCTATGGTGCAGTTGGTTTGCTCCAGAATTGCTCCACTTCCTGAATGTGTCCCTGAGCCCTGTAACGTGTGCTTAAATCTACCTTGTAGATGCGCACAGCAGTCATCAGGCCTGCATTTCCAGACAGTCCACAGCAGTTATTGTAAGCAGCTTTTAGCAGAACATGTTTTTCTTTGTTTGCTGCTCGGTAACTGTGCTTGTGTAGTTTAGATTACTGGATCTGATTTCAATGAATTTGAACGATTTGTTCTTTTTTTTCCATTTCTGTGTAGTGATAGGGAGAGGGTGACCCTGATGTAACCAAGAATATATGTTGCAATTTTGGGGCATATTAACATCACCTCATATGACATATTAGTAGTATAAAAGCCTGTGTACACGGGGCACAGTGCCACCCAGCAACCTCAGCTGGTGCCTGGAGCTCCTCTGCTCACTGCCATCGCTGCAGTCACGCACGGTACAGAGTGCCAGAACGTGTCGCGGCTGATACGGAGTGGGGCTTTCCGAATTTGGACCATAGTCCTCTCTGCGCACCTTCCTGGGACCAAGATGTGCAGAGAGGACTATGGTCCGAATTTGGAGAGCCCCGCTCCGTATCAGCCGCTGCACATTCAGGCAGTCTGTACTGCGCGTAACTGCATCGCGCTCAGTCTTTACTGCGCATAACGGCTTCTGACAAACATCCTGCTGAATTATTATATAGGAGGATGAAGATTCTGTTCAGTTCCTCTGATTTAGGTTTATTTTTAACCCCATGAATGCTATAAGGATCTCAACCTATTATGAAGCAGGGGTTAAAATTCACTTTTAACCCTTTCAGTACCAGAGGGGTACGCAATGCATGTGCCCACCCCTCTGGCACTCAGTTGGTTAAATCGGTCAACATTATTTGTCCCGTATAGTACAATTGTTTTGTTTTTTTGTTTTTTTTTCTCTCTCCCTCTAGAATTTCTCCTCTTTTCTTTCTGCATATGGCTTTTAACCCACTGAGTGCCAGTAGGGATATCCAACTCACTGCGAAGCACACTGGCACTCAAAGGTTTAATTCTTTGTCGGAGGCTGATGTATTAAGAAGACCTGGTACAAATAAACCTTCTCCTATTATGAAGCAGGGGTTAAAATCCACTTTTAACCCTTTCAGTGCCAGAGGGGTACGCAATGCATTGCGTACCCCTCTGGCACTGAATGGATTAACCTTCTGAGTGCCAGAGAGGTGTGCCCACCCCTCTGGCACTCAGATGGTTAAATCAGTCAACATTATTTGTCCCATATAGTGCAATTGTTTTTTTTTCTCTCTAGAATTTCTCCTCTTATCTTTCTGCATATGGCTTTTAACCCACTGAGTGCCAGTAGGGATATGCAACTCACTGCAAAGCACACTGGCACTCAAAGGTTTAATTCTTTGTCAGAGGCTGATGTATTAAGAAGACCTGGTACAAATAAACCTTCCCCTAATTCTAAATGTGGCATTTAACCCATTGAATGCCAGGAATGTCCCCATGTATTATCTTGCAATGGTGGGAGCCTTTCCTGGGATTCAGAAGGTTAAACGTCCCATTGAAGTCAATGTAGATTTGTAGTATTTGTGTGTGTCTCCTGCAGAGCTGTGTTTTCTTGAAAATTGCTCCAATTCTACTTAGTGCAGAAACCCCAGCGTCTTAATGCAATCACTGCACAGCAATAATCGTGTTATAAAAGACAACCCATTTCCTAATCCGAAACTGCTCTTTCCGTTCTGTTTCCAGAAGGATATCGACCTGTAAAGTGACAGTCCTGGGGTACGGCCTGTTAACCACTGACGCCCAGACTCTGATTGATGCATTGTACAAACAGCACTTCAAAGTGGTTTTAGTGGATGAATCTCACTACATGAAGTCGAGAAACGCATCGCACAGTAAATTGCTCTTGCCAATTGTTCAGAAAGCCATAAGAGCCCTTCTGCTCACTGGGACACCAGCTCTTGGAAGGCCTGAGGAGGTAATTGAAGCTGGAATACAGAATGCTTGGGACTCGCGTAAAGCTATCAGGAGTGTAAAAATAAGGTTAAAATGGTAACGAACACTTAATAAAGGAAAAGGGGGCATAATCTTTAACCCTTTGGGTGCCAGAGAGGTATCCAACGCATTGCAAAGAAATGCGTTGTATACCGCTCTGGCATTTAAAATTAACATTAAAAAAAGTGGAACTGTCACTCTAAGACACTTTACATTTTGTTTTACACGGAATTAAAATCTTGCCTTATGTCATCATAGCCGTTTATCTGTAAAATATATGGCATTTAAAGAAATTATCCATAATGATGTGGCTTTTTATGCTAATTTCCTGCACAGTATGCTAATTAGTTCTGCTTGAGGCCGTTGCTTAGGAACATTTCTTTCTAGAGTCATTCATAGCACACTTTGTGTTGTTTTGGCCGAGCGCATAAACTAAGGGCCGTGTGCTCAGTAGAAAAGAAGAGAAGCTCTGCAGCAAACCATTTGCACTACAGGGGAGAACTAAAAATTCCTATTGATTTAAAGGGATAGTAATGTTTCTCAATAAAAGCAGCTCCTATTAATCTTCATAGTATTTGGGCCATCGAGAATGTTATTTCAGTAGTCGTAGTACAAGAGTAATTGAATGATAAAGTATCCCCCTCCTGCCCCTTTTACTGACCTCAGAGCAGCAAGACTGTCCATCCCTTTTACAGATGTAACACTGCTCACCTCAGAGCAGCAAGACTGTCCGGATGGATCACAGAGAGGGACAATCTTCAGTGAGCATAAAGAAAACCTGAAAAACCTGTCAAGGGGGGCAGTGTTTTCCTTATGTTCACAGTAAGATTGTCCTTTGCTGTGATCTGTCCGGTCAAGAGACCAGATTCCACACCTGAAGGGAGGTGACTTACACTAAGTAAAAGGGGTTGGAGGGGGATAGTTTACAACTCTGACAGTATTGAAATAACACTTTCCATGACAGAAATAATAGGAATAATTGGAGCTGTGTTTTTGTGTGACCATTACTATCTCTTTAAAAGGACATTTTACTCCATCGAATGCTAGATCTCTAGTGCAGTACTTAGCAATGTGGTGGAGACCTGTCTATCATTCAAGGGGTTAAAATCCCCATTTAAATCAACAGGAATTTTTATTTCTTCCCTAGAGTGCAGATGGCTTGTCACATTTTTATCAGCATGCCTCTTTTCACCGTCCCGGACAGAAATCTCCATGGAAAGACCAATTCTGCTAGCTCTCTGGCAGTTGATAACCTGTTGCAGAATATGTCAAGTCAAAAAGGATGTTGACTGTCACTTTAAATAAACCCATGGCCTCTTATTCCTATCGCTGTAGTCCCTCCTTTAATAGACAAATAATTTATATTTCTGAATGGAAAAGAGGTTGGTGCTTTATATCAGTCATCTGATTTATAATTCTGAAACATGTCTCTGTAGCAATGGAAAATAGAAATATTTAGTGACATTCAAGAGAAAAGGAGTTTGAAGGAGAATCGTACCCTAGCACTAATTGGCTCTTCATTTGTATAATAGAATATCTTTCCTAGGTAATGCCCTTCATACATCAGTCCTTCTTCATACATCGGTCAGGTGCATTTATGTATGTATGTATTCTTTTGCTTTGTAGCTGCAGTATTTCTGGTATATAATGATGTCTTTTCTACAGTAGGCTTCAATGGACCTAGATAAAAATACATCATTCAGTCCTATCGTCTCACATGCTTATAATATCACCTGGGGGGGTTGCACTAAGGTGTGATAAAGGGCTGTATGTTCAGAACTCAAAATGCACAAAATAATCGCATTCATTAAAATGGGGATTTTTTTCTTTTTCTCCAAATTTTTTATTGATGAATCAAGATGTTACAACATAGTACACATCAATACAGAGATCAAATCCATTACATAGGACAAAGGGACAAAATCAGTAAGCCACATACAGAGTGTACCGTCGGATGTTATTCCATCGTGCTAAACTGGCAATTAGTACCAACAGTCAGTGCTGTGTCCAGGTCTATTAGAGCCCTACTGATTTAGTACGAGTAGCATCGTGATCACCAAGAAAGGAAAAGAGGACGTAGAAGGTAAAGAAGCTAGATCAGGAAAAGAGAGCAAAGAGGGAAGACGAGGGAAGGGAGAGGGATGTCTGGTCCGCATTGGCACCCTGGTAACCCACCGCTCATGAAGAGGCAGATAGGCGGATCACATTGATGCACCAATGTCAATAAAGACCTGTTGTGGATGTGCTGCACCAGCCAGCCAATCCAGGCGACTCCTGTGTCTCTGTATTATCTGTATAGTGGGTTCATTACACTTACCTACCGTTTTCTAATGATTGTGTGAAATCCAGCCAAGGAGCCCAAATTTGGGTGTAAGGGGCGATCCCTAATGTAGCACAGGTGTGGGTTCTCTCCAGTGCAGCTGTAGATTACAGTTTAGTGTGCCATTCCCTAGATGAATGCTATAGAGGTGAAACAATGCGTTGGAGACCTCTCTAGCATTCAAAGGGTTAAAATCTGCACTTAAATCAGTGGGAATGTTTTTAATCCCCCACCACCTTAATGCAATTGCTTTGCCCTAGAATGCCTCCACTTTTCTTTCAACCCTTTCAGTGCTCTGCAGTACCGCTCTGGCACTTAAAGGGTTAAACATATGTCCCTTTAAAGAGGTGCTAAAAAAGTGATGACTTCTCCAGTGTGATATAAACTCCATTTCCTAGATTATTCTATGGAGCCTATGCATTAAAGGGATAGTAATTCTTAAAATATAAAAAATATATGTTGTAGGGTTTATCCCCCTGAGTAAAACAAGAGTACTCCCACTGCTGAAAGGTGTTTAATTCAAAAGTTATTAATTTTCAAAGTTGAATTTTTTTAGGTGCAATATCACAGTGGCCTGAAATTGTACAGTGGCGCTGTTGCTACACCATCCTATGGAGATTTATGGTCCCGGGACCAGAGCTGTCCATAGGATGGTGTAGCAACAGTGCCACTGTACAATTTCAGGCCACTGTGATATTGCACCTAAAAAATTCAACTTTGAAAATTAATAACTTTTGAATGAAACACCTTTCAGCAGTGGGAGTATTCTTGTTTTATTCAAGGGGATAAACCCTACAACATATTTTTTTTTACATTTTAAGTATTACTATCACTTTAAAATATCTCACGTAGGAGAGTGCATTGGCTTTGTGTAATAATATATGACATCTCCAGTTTCACCTCTTTATCACACTTAGTGCATATCCTCCTGGTGTTCTTGCGGATATGTTAGAGTCCACTATTTTGTTCTGTGCTCAGCAGTAATTAGACATAACGTCAGCTAGACTACCACAATGACGATGTTCTACCTTCATAGCAGACTGTCAGACAATGTTGGTTATGCACTTGACAGAGAAGTGATAACGCTTCTAACTTCCACAGTGATATCACTACTCGAGTTCTTGTGTTATTCTATGGCGTCTACGCGTTAAGATTTCTTCAGCTTTGGAGATCTTGGTGTATAGGATCTTTAGTATAACACAGGGACTGGAGAAGTGATCTCCTCGTTAACACCTCTTTATCACGCCTTCGTGCATAACCCCCCATATGTATATGTGTAGATGTAATATTTATCTTGTTTTGCCTCCTCCAAATGCCTAGCTGTTAGGAAAATATTACTCACATATTACAGAGCACTGTTTCTCAGTGTTAGTCCTCTGGACCCACCAACAGTCCTGCTTTTCGGGATATCCCTAATTAATCATTAGTGAGTAATCAGCGGCTCAGTCGTGGTCATTGATCTGCTGGATCTCCTGAAAAACAAAATTGTTACTGCGCCCTGATTTCTGGAGCTTAAAATCACCTTCCTAGAGGCTTTTCCTGCATCTAGGTACTGTAAGCAAGTGCTAGTTTACATGCCTGACTGGTGTAAGGGTCATTAAACTTTATCAGATTGTAAACTGAAACAAATAGCAGTAGGCAGAAAGATAAATCAAAGCAACTAAAAAAATGTAACTGACTGGTGTATTTAGAATACCTTCCTAGGTAAGTCCTTCTGTTAAAGGGATAGTAATGTTTCATAATAAAAGCAGCTCTAATTAATCATCATAGTATTTGGACTTTGGAGAGTGTTATTTCAGTTCTGTCAGAGTTGTAGTTCAAGAGTAATTCAGTGACAAAGTATCCCCCTCCCACCCCTTTTACTGATGTGACACTGTTCAGCCAGATCAGAAGGGAGGTGCCCAGGTAGACTGCAGAGAGGGACAATCTTCAATTAAGATAAGGGAAAAAGCTGAAAAACTTGTCAAGGGGACAGGGATTTCATTGTTCTCATAGGAAGAAGATTGTCCCCTTCTGTTATCTGTCTGGTCTATGGACTGCATTCCACATCTGAGAAGAGATGGCTTACACTAGGTAAAAGGGGCAGGAGGGGAAACTTTGCTTGTGAATATCTCTCAAACCATAAAGGTTTCAGAGATAAGACTTATATCGTTCTTCATGTTTTTTTAATGCCTACAAAATAAAGATAAAACAAAATATTACTATCCCTTTAAACTAATCAAGAGAGACTTCTTTCTTTGGTAAAGTTCACCTTGAAGATGAGATTTTATATTAACTGCACTAAATGATAAATATCTACTGATACTGTCTGTGGGTGCGGTATATGTGCATTCTATTTAATGCCTATAGTGACAGAGCAGTGGCTGACATTTTGCCACCCACCATCTGTTCAGGATTACAATTCCCATCATCCCCAGCCAGGCGCAGGTTGACTGGAGATGATGGGAACTGTAGCCCTGAACAGCTGGAGGGCCTCAGGTTGCCATTTGTTCAAGAGTGCTCTAGTACGTTTGATTGACAGTGTGTTTTGCAGATGTTTGTAACATGAAAGGGGTTAAATTTGATTGGAAAATAATTAGAGTATAAATTGTAATTGCCTCTTATTACCTGCTGTTACATTTTGTTTATAAATAACAATTCTCTGCCTGTTTATATAATTATTCATAATTACGGAATGTGTCTTTTTTTCTAACCAAACTTGCTTTGCAGAAAGGTGACTTAACCCTTAGCTGCTAGAGACAACTCCAACGCATTGCTTTGCAAGCACTAGCATCAAAGGGGTTAATGTGCAGCTATTTTTTGTTGTTTATTTAGCATTTTTATGCGAGTTTTTTTTTTTTTTTTTTTTTTTAATGTCCTCTCTGTAGCTTTACATGCAGATTGATGCTCTGTTTCCCAGAAGATTTGGAACCTGGACGGAATATGCCAAGAAATATTGCAACGCTCACGTCAGGTATAACACTGCTTACCTACAGCTCTGTGTGTGTGTTCAGCTGTATGTAGCGCCTTTTGCAGAAGGCAAAACAAACAATTCTGGAGCAAACCAAATGCGTAATGGGGGTAAATTAACATTTGCTTTGATTTAAAGGGATAGTAATGTTTCACAAAAAAACAGCAGCCCCAATTAATCATCATAGTATTTGGGCCATGGAGAGTGTTATTTCAATACTGTCCGAGTTGTATTTCGAGAGTAATTGAATGATAAAGTATCCCCCTTCCGCCCCTTTTACTGATGTAACACTGCTCATCTCAGAGCAGCAAGACTGTCCGGATGGATCGCAGAGAGGGACAATCTTCTTACTGTGAACATAAGGAAAACCCTGCCCCCCCCTTGACTGGTTTTTCAGGTTTTTCCTTATGCTCACTGAAGATTGTCCCTCTCTGCGATCCATCCGGACAGTCTTGCTGCTCTGAGGTGAGCAGTGTTACATCTGTAAAAGGGACGGGAGGGGGATACTTTATCTTTCAAATACTCTTGTACTACAACACCGACAGTATTGAAATAACACACTCCATGGCCCAAATACTATGAAGATTAATTGGAGCTGCTTTTATTGTGGAACATTACTTTCCATTTAAAAGGAACTTCTAACCCCTTGAATTCTAGAGAGGTTTCCTAGACTTCCCTTCTGAATGTATTGACGACCTTCCTAACATTCTGCAGGTTGAAAGCCCCAATTCTACATAGTCCTCAGAGCAAACTTCTGTCTGTCCAAGCCAGTACATATCTTAGTGTACATTCCTATGCCTAGATACTACCCTTAGAGGTAAAATAACCTCACATGGTGCTTACAGGGCACAAAATAAGTTATAGATAAAAGAGATAACAATGATGTTCAGTAATAAGGACTCTACCGAGATCACACTCCTGGTCCCATATATATTGTCAGAAAAAGTAACAGAAAACAACTTTTATTAATACTACATAAACTCGAAAAAGGCAAAATAATTATAACATTGAGATTTGCTTGGGCAGAACAGTTATCCTGACTAGTGTGTTGTGTGGGCATTGGTGCCACATTCTCATTATCAGTAAAGCTAATCTGCTTTCTGCATGCAAGATGGAGCACTCTCATTGGCAGAGGTCAATATATAGCCAATGAGACCGCTCCAGCTTACAGCCAGAAAGCCTCCGTCATTGGAGGAGGATGGATAGAGGGAGGGGAGGAGAGGCAGAGTGTCGGGCTGCGGTACAGAACAGGTAACAGCAGTCTATGCGTAAGTAGATGCAGGGCAGAGTTTATTACTGCAATTTCGACAAAATAACACTTTAAAAAAACACACACTTTTAACCCCTTAACGTCCGGCGGTCCGGGGACGTTTCCGTCCCATAAAGACCGCATTGATCCACGTGGACGCGCCGGTACACGTGACCTGTTGCGTGTATCAGCGCGTCACTATGGGGCCTGATAGAGATCGCTCCGATCTTAGAGCGGTCAATTTCAGGCCCTATTTTTACTTACAGCGCTCCCGGTAGAGCGCTGTAAGTAAAAAGTACGTGACGTACTATGACCGTCATCGGTCCTTGAGAATTTCAAGGACCGTGACGGTCATAGTACGGCACAAGTCGTTAAGGGGTTAATCATATTCGCCATATAACCTAACTATTTAGCATAACTTGTATAAGTGATACGTGCACTTTAACAAGGAAGATCTGTCTGGTCCCGGGACCGGTTTTCAGATCTATGGGAGGTGACTTGCTATCAGGGAAAGGGGCGGGAGGGATCAACTACAACATATCATTACACTGTAACTAGCATGTTTTGAAGCGTAAGATCATCGCACAGCACTTCTATTACATATGATCAATGTTCTGAGCTACATGTCATATGAAACATTACTATCCCTTTAAGTACCTTTATTCTCATTAATAATCAGAATTGATCACTGACTTACTCTAGGCCTATAACGGTGCACTTTGACGTGAATAAAGTTGATTAACTCTTTGATTGACAGAGGAGTATGAAACACGTGTTACATACCCCTCTGGCACTCAAAGGGATAAATCTGTTTTAAATATCTAACATGCTGTAATTCACCATTATCTCTAAAACATTAACGTGGCCCTCACACACACATTGATATATGATTCTGTGACCCCCAAATTAAAAAAAACAAGGACACTTCTGAGAGAGAAAAGGCGGCGCAAGTAGACAAACTTGATACTCAGAGCACTATAAACATTGATCCAGGAATATTCAATATCAGTACTCACGGAGCTGATCTCACTGGTGTCGGCAATACACCGGCATCACATGCAGCAAACTCTCAGGTCTCGGCTAGTAGTTGCCAGTATCCACAGGGTTAATCTTAGTAATAAACCATAGAGAGTGGTTAAAAGAAAACACTTTCTAAGCGTGCTGAACACATCCTATATAATAATTCGCTAGAATGTTTGTCAGAAGCCGTCATCTGCAGTAGAGACTGCCCAAACGCACAGAATGCTGGGAACACAGAATCCTGGGAGTTCTATTCTGGGAGCACGGGATGCTGGGAGTTCTGAGCTGGGAGCATTCTGTGCTTTCGGCCAGTCTCTACAGTGCATGACTGCGTCGGTGGCAGGATGCAGAGTAGGACCGGCCTCTTAACCCTTTGAGTGCCAGGGGGTATACAATGCATTGCTTAGGTTAACATCACCTGGGCCTTTTTCCGTGTACACGGGCTTTTACACTAGTCAAATATATTTAACCCTTTGAGTGCCAGAGGGGTATGCAACTCATTGCTCTGCAATGCGTTGCGTACCCCACTGGCACTCAAAGGGTTAACATTTTTTTGCATTTGAGTGTTTAACCCTTAAAACAAATGCATATATAAAAAATCCAATCCACAAAAGTATTTATGCTCATAAAAATGTAACTCATTTCGTTTTGTTTAACCGCCACTTTATCAAACCACTATGAGCTCAGTGGATAAATCACAGCGAACAGACAAAAACCGCTTCTGGCTTCTTAGGTCTTTTGACAAGTAAGGATGATCAGGTCATAGCCGGGTAAGTGGTAAACCCAGAGAGTGAAATCTGCCAAAGATATAATTAAAGTTAAAAAAAAAAAAAAACCACGCACCCTTGGACCTGTAATGAGAAAATACCCAAACATACCAGTCTTGAAAAGAAATTGAGTCTGTCCCAGGCAATCCTGTATTCCCTTACTGCATGAGTACTTACCACTTGCTCTGGGAAGCTGTTCCAGGAATCTACCACCTTTACTTTAAGGGGATAGTAACATAGTAATTTAGATTGAAAAAACACACAGGTTCATCAGGTTCAACCTTTTCCTCATAACCCAGAGAAGTAAGTATTATATAGCTTTCCCACTTTGAAATAATTTCTCTTTATCTGACTTTCCTGTTTTGTCTACTAATATACAGTATAACCCTGTATGTTCCCTTTGGAAAGAAATGTATCTAATCTTCTCTTAAATGTATCCATTGTATCTGCCATAACCATATCATTGGGCAAGGAATTCCACAATTTAAGAAATCTTACTGTAAAAAAAAAACCTTCCTCTGCTGAAGTCGAAACCTCCTTTCCTCTAATCTCAAGGGGTGTCCTCTGGTCACCTGATCAGTCCTTGGAATAAATAGCTCACCTCAGAGATCCTTGTATTGACCTCTCATATACTTGTACAATGTGATAAGGTCTCCTCTTAGTCGTCTTTTCTGTAGAGTAAATAAACCAAGTTTGTCTAGTTGTTCCTCATATGTCAAGTCCTCCATTCCCTTAATTAATTTTGTTGCTCTTCGCTGTACTCTCTCTAGTTCTAGTATATCCTTTTTCAGAACTGGTGCCCAAAACTGCACTGCATACTCAAGGTGAGGTCTTACCAATGATTTGTGCAGTGGCAAAATTATATGAACCACTCTTGCTTCAATACCTCTTTGTATGCAAGAGAGGATTTTGTTTTTGCTACTTCTGTTTCACACTGATCACTGTTTCCAAGTGTAACGGAAGCTGGGAAGGGACCGCGTTGCCTTCCGCCGTCGTTCCCTGGTCTCTCCTTCTTGACGCAGATAAGCGCCGTCGGATGCACCAGTTAAAGTATGGACAGTCACTGGAAACAGCCGCAGGATCGCTGGAAGCAGGGAAGAGTCCACGTCGCCGCCAGACAGCATATGAAGTTGGGACGCAGGAAGCTGGCAGCAGGCGGTCGACGATTCAGGATACTTGATGCAGATGGGTATCAGAGTGGACACTTTAGACCATAAGCAATACAAGACTCCAGGACTCCTTGTTCACTCCAAAACATAACTCTTTATTACAACAAACCACAGCATATTTATACAGTTTCAAACCACACTAACTTGGAGCACAGTACAGGAGACTTAATTCAATCACAGTTCCTCCAATAGGGTACAGCAAATGGTAGGGCACAATACAATGGGGTAGTCACAGGGATAATTCAGTCACCACAAAGGGTCAACAAACCAACAACAAATGATTCAGGGAAACATAATAGGGCAGACACGATTGGATTAGCACACAGCAGGGGGCCACAAGACAGTTCTCAATACAATGACTTGAGTGTCTAGAATATACATTCCCTTAACAATGGCCAGGGGTTGAATAATTAAGCAAAAGGCTTGGGGGCCAGCAATACAGATTGAAAGTAAATATGTCCAAACTAAAATAATTAACCCTTTGCAGGGCAGAAGAGTTTGCAGCACACAAGCCTTGAATTGCTCTTTCCTCTGGCACAGCTGCCTATCCACATAAGGCTAGCCAACATCTCTTAGTCCAGGATAAGGGCTTCAGAGATTGTATGCCCGGGCACAAAGAAGTGTCCAATATCCATAATCCTTGGGCCCAGGGGTGAATAAATGCCATGCCCAGACAAGGCTCTAGTAACGGGTGGGATCCGTTACACCAAGTAACACTTTATATGTTAAAAAAAATATGTTATAGAATTTATCCTCTTGTGTAAAACAAGAGTACTCCCACTGCTGAAAATGTGTTTTATTCAAAAGTTGTTACAGCTCAGACTTGAATTTTTAGGTGCAGTATCACAGTGGCCTGAAATTGTACAGTGGTGCTGTTGTTACAGCTTCCTATGGAGATTTATGGTCAACTGACCAGAGCTGTCCATAGGATGGTGTAGCAACAGCGCCACTGTACAATTTCAGGCCACTGTGATACTGCACCTAGACATTTACATTTGAGCTGTAATAATGTTTGAATAAAACACATAGCAGCAGTGGGAATACGTTTGTTTTACTCAGGGAATAAACCCTAGACTAAATTTTTTTACACTTTAAGTATTACTATCACTTTAAGGTGATAGTAATGTTTTGTAATAAAAACAGCTCTAATTAATCTTCATAGTATTTGGGCCATGGAGAGTGTCATTTCAATACTGTCAGAGTTGTAGTTCAAGAGTAATTGAATGATAAAGTATCCCCCTCCCGTCCCTTTTACTGATGTAACTGCTCACCTCAGAGCAGCAGGGAGGTGCCCATGTAGATTGCAGAGAGGGACAATCTTCAATTAACCCCTTAGTGACTGCCGCGTGCAGACGCGGCCGTCACTTAACGTCCGTCTAACATTTTTTTTTTTTTTTTTTTTTAAAACAATCCGGAGTCCCCGAACGGCGCGCAGCCGTGCGGGGAGCCGGATTTCCGGGACGTACATGTATGTCCTCTGTCACTAAGTGACAGCCACACAGGACGTACATGTACGTCCTGTGTCGGGAAGGGGTTAAGATAAGGGAAAAACCTGTCAGTGGGGGCAGTGTTTTCATTGTTCTCGCAGTAAGAAGATTTGTCCCCTGCTGTTATCTGTCTGGTCAAGCAACCAGATTCCACATCTGTTGTGAGCAGTGTTACACTAGGTAAAAGGGGCAGGAGGGGGAAACTTTATCATTCAATTACTCTTGAACTACAACTCTGACAGTACTGAAATAATACTCTCTATGGCTCAAATACCATGAAGATTAATTGGAGCTGCTGTTTTTGTGAAACATTAGTATCACTTTAAAGTAGTACTTAGACACAATCGTTCTGAGACTTCCATCCTATAGCTTTAGATCACAGGGGTCCAAGTTTGGTTTGCAAGAGCTGCCAGCAGTGCATGATTTAACGCTTTCAGTGCCAGAGGGGCATGCAACGCATTGGTATGTGGTACGCAATGCTTTGCATACCTTTGCGGCACTCAAAGGGTTAAGGATATCCCTGTTTGAGCACAGGTGTACCAATCAAAATGAATGATCCACTGATTAACTCGCCTGTGCTTAATCAGGGAAATCCTTACATACTGGCCTGTTGGTGGCCCTTGAAGATCCAACTCATACACACCTGCCTTAGATCATGTCTTGGCTTGTACGCTGTTGCAGCTCCCATCATCCCCAGCAGTACTGACAGTACGTCCACTCTGCTAAACAGCCTCTCGTTATATGTCTTTATCATTAAAATGACCGTAAACGTTTCACCTTATTTCCACTGTGGGACACGTTTTTAATGGTGTGTGACAGACCCTTTTTATTATTACTCTCATATTTATTTATTTGTATACTAGTAGAAGAGCCCGTTACACCGGCCACAGTGCCACTGCCAGCAGGTCGCGGGGCAGTCATGCGCAGTAGAGACTGCCCACGCCGTGGCTGATACAGAGCTGGACAGCCGCGGATTGGGTAGTTTTTACTGTGCATGACTGCAGCATGAGCAGCAGTCTCTACTGCGCGTGACTGAGCCATTACACGCATTTTAGTGAATTATTATATAGGATATTTTAACCCTTTGAGTGCAGTGTTCAATGTATTGGATACCTCCTGACAATCAAAGGGCTTGTTTTTTTAACTGAAGAAGCAGGACCAGAGTGCTAAGTAATGTGTAACGTGCAGAGTTTTTGTTCTGTGGTCCTCTCAGCAACGTGTCATGTACGCCTCCATGGACTTGATATCTAGGGCTGATTTGAAGATGTTCTGTCTTACACAACTACACAAGTTCAAAATTCAAAGGGGCCACTGGGATTTTACGATCATAGTAAGGCAAATGGTGTGTTGTTATTAGGAGGCGTTACTTCCCCTTTAAATGCCAAAGTGTGTGTGTTACATAGTAACACAGTTGATGAGGCTGAAAAAAGACATGCATCCATCAAGTCCAGCCCATTCCAAATCACCCCTGTTGATCCAGAGGAAGGCAAAAAGAAACCCAAAAAAAAACACCGAAGTTATTTCCAATTTAGCCCCAAGAGCGTACAAAAATTCCTTCCTGTTTCCAAATGGCAGTCAGATAGTTCCCTGGAATGTTTGGCATTGATAAGCTGACACTGAATAGTTTAACCCTTTGAGCGCCAGAGGGGTGTCTGACTCTTTGGAGAGCAATGAGTTGGATGGCTCTTAAATTGTCAGTCTCTGCCAAAAATGCGTGTTCTAGTATGTATGGCCATTTTAACCCTTTCAGTGCCAGAGGCATAACCAGCACATTGTTTTGCAATGCATTGGTTAAGCTTCAGGCAATCCTATATAATAATTCGCTAGGATGTTTGTCAGAAGCCGTCATGCGCAGTAGAGACTTCCAGAATGCACAGAATGCTGGGAGCTGTGTGCTGGGAGCACAGAATGCTGGGAGTTCTGTGCTGGGAGCAAGGGACGCTGGGAGTTCTGTGCTGGGAGCACGGGACGCTGGGAGTTCTGTGCTGGGAGCACGGAACGCTGGGAGTTCTGTGCTGGGAGCACGGAACGCTGGGAGTTCTGTGCTGGGAGCACGGAACGCTGGGAGTTCTGTGCTGGGAGCACGGAATGCTGGGAGTTCTGTGCTGGGACCATTCTGCTGTCGGGCAGTCTCTACAGTGCATGACTGCGTCGGCAGCAGGACGCAGCGCAGGACCGGCCTCTTAACCCTTTCAGTGCCAGAGGGGTACGCATTGCAAAGCAATGCGTTGCGTACCCCTCTGGCACTCAGAAGGTTAACATCACCCGGACCTTGGCCCATGTACACAGGCTTTTACACTAGTTAATAATGCAGAAACGTATAGAGTAGCTGTTAACATGTCTTTCCCCACCTAAGTACTTATTAGTTTCACAATATAATTCCAGTATATAAATTATTTTTTCCTCCTCTCTATTTTAAGGCTTTTTCCATGCACTTTTGTAAAAGAATGATAAAACTGCCTGAGGACATGTGCCTGTCTCCCATCAGCCCCAGCTCCTATTAATGTATGTATCTGGGGCTCTGAATTAAATAGTACTTAATGCCTTGAGTTGAATATCCAAGTCACTGGCTCTCACCAGACCCTGACTTTGCTTAAAAAAAAAATCCTGCTATAAAATCGTAATTGAATTTCACTGGCTGCTGATGATACTGGTCTGCTTTTAAGCTTTGCAACAGGAGATCAAAGGGGCCGCTGGGAACTTAATCTTGTGTTCAACAACACAGATAGGGACGGTGTTTATGAAATGTATTATAAAAGGTGTTGTGGCCCGCATGGAATATTAATGCTGTTAAGTCCTTTCGATGTCAGTGAGTTCTGCATCACTTGCTCTCTTGTATATCGTGGGTCCCTAACAGCAGAGAGAGTGTTTAACATGCCTTTTGAGAAATGGAATCTTTCAATTGTTATAACCATTTGAGCGCCAGAGGGGTGAACCAAGAAATGAGTTCCCAGAAACCTTCTGTGTTGGAAGACCTCTGGTGCTTAAATACAACTTGTTATCATACTGTAAAATTCACAGATGTATAGGTAAATGCTCGTATGTCTCAACACTTTGAATACCAAAGGGGATGCGCAAGACATTGATAACCAACATTTTGCTCATAACTCTGCCCTTAGTGGCATTTAACGCCCTGCCGAACTTTTTTCCCCATTACCTTCAATGACTTCTGGGACGTACATGTACATCATCTATCACTAAGTGACAGTTTCTGCGGGATGTACATGTATGTCCATTGTCGGAATGGGGTTAAAGCTTGGCCTGCCAGAGAGATATCCCACCCATTACCTCTCTGGAACTTAGTAACATAGTAAATTAGGTTGAAAAAAAGACATAAGTCCATCAAGTTCAACCCTTACCTCATAAACCAGAGAAATGAAAACTATATCGCTTTCCTGCTGCCAAATAATTGACTATCAGACTTCTGTTTTGCCTACTACTACACAGTATAACCCTGTATGTTCCCTTTTGAAAGAAATTTATGTAACCTTCTCTTAAATATAACCGTTGTATCTGCCATAACCACAACCTGTGGTAAGGAATTCCACAATTTAACAGACCTTACGGTAAAAAACCCCTTCCCCTGCTGAAGATGAAACCTCCTTTCCTCTAATCTCAAGTGGGTGCCCATGGTTATTTGATCAGGCCTTGGAATGAACAGCTCACCAGAGAGATTCCAGTATTGACCTCTCATGTACCCATCTGGCACTCATAGGGTTAAAGGATCAGTAAAGCTTTATTTTGAAATAAACATATATATTGTAGAGGTATCTCAGCTGAGTAAAACAAGGGTTATCCCTACTGTCGGAAAATGCTAAAATTCTGAAATTACTGCTGTTCGAATGGTCATAAAAATTATTCCTCTGTTCCTATCAGATTCTATGGAGAACTGTAACCCAATGCGCTTTTGTTAATAGTTTAGTATAAAAAAAAAAAGTGTTTGTGCTGTAATCCTTTTGGATTAAAGCATCTCATAGAAGTTCGAGTACTGTTTTGTTTTTTTGTTTTTTTTAGCTCGGCTGGAAAAGCCTTACAATACATGCTTTTTGTCCCTTTTTTTTTTTTTTTTTTTTTAAATAAAATGTAACTGTTCCTTTAACCAGCTGAGTGTCAGAGGGGTATGCAATGTGTTGTGTTGCAATGCGTCGGATAACCCCACCGGCATTCAGAGAGCTAAAGGGGGGCTGTGCCCTGAGAGGTCAATACAAAGATCTTTCTGGTGAGCTATTCATTCCAAGGCCTGATCGAATAACCAGATTAGAGGAAAGGAGATTTAGCATTCAGCAGAGGAAGGGGTTTTTTTTACAGTAAGGTTTGTTAAATTGTGGAATTCCTTGCCCAAGGATGTGGTTATGGCAGATACAATTGATACGTTTAAGAAAAAATTAGATACATTTCTTTCAAAGGGGAAGATATAGGGTTATACTGTGTGTTACTAGGCAAAACAGGAAGATCTGATAAAGACTTATTTGGTAGCAGGAGGGCTGTATGATTCTCATTTCTTTGGGTTATGAAGCAAGGGTTGAACTTGATGGACTTGTGTCTTTTTTCAACCTAATTTACTATGTTACTAAATGGATTTTTAAATTGTTTAACCCTTTGTATGCTTAAGATGTCCCCAAACACAATACACTGGAGAATTTTCTAGCATTCAGCAGCTTAAATAACCCATTTATATCAATGGGGATGGTTATTTGGTGCATTTGGTTTGTGCCAGAGTTGCGCCGATCCTTCTTATTAACCCTTTGAGTGCCAGAGAGGTGAGCAAAGAGTTAAATCGGCCTCACAGAGGTTCAGTGCCTGGAAACTGGATGTGGAATAATAAATATCTGGACGTTACTGGGGGAAAAAATCTACATTTACAAGCAACCTGGATTTCAGTGTTATTAGAGCTTTACCATTTCCCCTTAGGTACTTTGGTAACAGGACTCAGTGGGACTATAGAGGAGCCTCCAACTTGGACGAATTACACCAGCGTTTAAGTAGCGTCATGATCAGGAGGTTAAAGAACGAGGTGTTAACTCAGCTCCCGCCTAAAATCAGGCAGCGCATTCCTTTTGATTTACCAAAAGATGTGGCCAAGGTAGGTGCGCTAAATGTTTTTCTGATTTCCCTGGTCTTCAAACGAACATTGGGTTAACCCCTTGAGTGCCAGAGGGGTATGCAACGCATTGCTTGACAATCAATTGGGCCTTTACGGAGTCTGTTTATTGTAGCAAAGTGCCCAATCATTTTGGACCGTTCTGGCATGTGACCTGTCAGTCATTTATGGTGCTTCTGATTTAAAAGGCCAGTGATCTTTTATTTTGACTTTACATATTCCGCAACTGCATATGTCAAGTCAAATTGCCTATACTTGTTATTTATTTATTTTAGTAATCTTTACCTCTATATATAATATATATATATTTTTTTTTAATTATTACACTTTCGTGTTGTGAATTTCTGAATCTGTGGAGGTTTCTGTCTGTGACAGAGGAATTAGGATATTTATACAATGTTACAGTCTCCATGTGATACTGATTAATTTGTGTTCTTTAGAGGCTGCATTTCTACATTGTTTCAGTGTTTTTGTATCTTATTTACACTGTTGTGCTGTCTGCTTTCACAGCCTGGCACAGAATGCTTTCTGACAAAAAAATAAATAATAATCGGATAACTCCCTGTCAGAGACATAAGTATAAAAAAAAAAAATTAAATAAAAAAGGTAAAGTTGAAAATATAATGTGAATAAAATGTATGGGCAATTTAACTTTACATACTATGCACTTGCATAAAAAGTTACTGTTCCTTTAACAGTATAATTCTTCCTTGCCACAGAGATACAAGTTGAAATAACAGAGAAGAGTAGAATTGTATTTGCTTACAATATCTGTCTTAGTCTATCCTATGTATATTGCTGGTATGTCCCAGTATCCTGGCACAGGAGAGGAGAGGAACGAGAATGTATATACTGGCTAGTTCATTTTGTTCCCTGATCAATAAGCCTTTGTGCTATATTTTCATCACTGGATGAAGGGAAAAAATACAATAACATTTCTGCTCCCAGAGGAATCTTTGTCAACAATGTCTCACACACATCCATCATATATGTACGTATATATGCATGTAATCTAATATACACACACACACACACACACACACACACACACACATACATAATGTAGATGTATATAATCTCATATGTGTTACAGCTAATCTCTGAAATGGATAATATCTGCATTATCCATCCTAATGATGTCTAGTGAGCAATGTTCATTCCCTAATGAAAATGCTTTCAGTACAATGAGCGCCCCGTATGCATGTTATTTATGGTTGGAAGTCCTAAACATTAAAGGGAAAGTAACATCCTAAATAATAATTTGCTATAAAGTTTGTAACGACGCAGTCATGCGCAGTAGAGATTGTTGCGCGTGCTGCAGTCATGCCCAGCAGAGACTGCCCGTGACAAGGCTGATACAGAGCTGGGCGCTCCGGTCTGACTTCTGAGTGTCCAGCTCTGTATCAGCCGCGGCTCTGGCAGTCTCTACTGGGCATGACTGCACCAGGACCGGCCGCCACTGTGGCCCATGTACACGGGCTCTTCTACTAGTCTCCTAATAAAACCCCACTTAAAGGGATAGTAATATTTCATTTACACTGTAGCTCAGAGTATTATGTACAAATTTTTTAAGATATTGCACTAAATATAGTTACTTACGGCTTTGTAGTTCAAAAGCTATTGAAGCCGAAAGGATCCCCCTTACCACTTCTGTTCGCCTCCCCTTAGATATGGAATCCAGTTATGGGACCAGACGGCTGCAGCGAGGGACAGTCTTCACTCAGTAAGTATAAGGAAAACCCTGCCCCCATGACAAAGGAGAGCAGGATTTCCCTTTTGCTTACTGAAGATTGTCCGTTGCCACTCTCCATCCAGACTAGTATGAGGGGATCAGGGACGCAGGGAAAGGGGCTGGACGGGATCCTTTCCACTTTAATTGCTTTTGAACTACAAATCTGTAAGTAAATATACATAGCACAATATGCTATACAAAATTGTACATAACACTCAGAGCTAAAGTTTAAATGATATATTATTATCCCTTTAACTTTTTGAGTGCCAGGGGGCTACGGTAATATGGCCAAAAAATCCTAATGGCTCCTATGAATTTTGAGCTTGAGCCTTTGTCGACTAGATAACATCTTCTGTCATTATTGGATGTCAGGCCCATGAAGGTGGGACCAAAGGACCTCATACTCCCCCCCCAGTGCTCAATGTAAGCTTAAGTAGGACCATGCACTCTGCTTGTTTCTGTGCGAAAAAACTACTTGCAACTATCATGTCCGTGACATGGACTTGACTTTTAGAACTGATTGTAGATGTTGGCCTAGATGCACTAAAGGTTGAAGAGGGCTACGAATACCAATGTTCTGTTGGAGCAGTGTTGTAGGCACGTCCACAGTATTTACCAAACTGTCTACGATATCACATCACCAGCAGTCCGACAAAAAGATTCCCATATGAACATCAATCTGACAGGTATACAAATTTTCATTCATTACATCGACAATGGAAATGGAAGCATAATGACTCATTTCCATATGGAAATGCTGAATAATTACATACATTCGTATGAAATGGGGTGTGTTGATATTATAATGTGACACTTCGACTCATTCAGGAAACTCCGATAGCAGCCTTTGCTGTTGGAGTTCAGTCTCCACTTCACCTTCCACAGGCTGTCATAGTTGGGATCTCCCCTGTACTTTCCTATGGAGTAACAGCAGGGAGAGCTATGATATTCTGAACAGCATTCTCTGTGCTTCCCTATCCAGCCAGTAGGGGTCAGACCAGGTGACTGATTCAATGATGAGAGCGCAGCGCCGCGCTTTCCAAGAATAAACCCAGTGACGGGGTTCATTCATTCTACCAGTGCTTGATGCTAAAAGCGGCTTATACAGCTGCCGGCAGCATCAAGAAAGCATAAAATACCTTTGGGTTTGTCCCATGGATCATCTCTCCTTTTGGATGGATGGTCCATGATAGGAGAGCTATCAGGAGAGGTCTTGGTGCCCCCCTGGAAGTCCGAAAGTTTTATTTCATTATAAAAAGCACATATAACCTATGTCTTACATAGGTTATATGCGCTTTAATTAATATACGGGCAATTGTCGCCCCCATCATAGGGGGGTGTCATGATACCCCCCTTGAGGTCTTATGTTTTGATTAATCAAATTCAGCACATTAACCTGTACCAGAGGGATAGGAAACACATTGCTAAGCAATGCCTTCCTACCTCTCTGGTACTCAAAGGGTCAAGTGTTGAATAAAGGACAGGTTCATTGACTAAATGGCAGTTCCTGAGGTGAAAGTTGAATGGAGTTAGTATGTAATATATATCGACATACTAAAGGGGGTGGATATGTCGAAGGGGTGGAACATTGTGTAGTGCTTGGTGTACGGTTTCAATTTAATTTAACCCTTTGAATGCCACAGGGGTGAGCAATGCACATCTAGATGTCATTCAGTGCTGTCCATGGTGCTGAAAGCCTTCTCTGCATTCCCCTACTGGCTGGGTAGGGAAAGCACAGAGAATGCTGTAAAGAATTGTCATAGTGTTGGTGATGTGCGAGGGGAGGAGATCCCTTCTACACCGACAACACTTCGAAAATCCTGTATGCTAATAGGGACCTTCTCCAACCTTCCCCTTCCATCCGACAATTTTGGTGAATATGTCGATGTGTGTGCAGATCGAATTGTCGGAACACAGCAACGATATCATATCGACACCGAATCGACCTTTAGTGCATCTAGGCCGTTATCTCTTGAGTAAAGGCACAAGAGCTAAATTCATTGGGGCTGTTAGGATTTTCTGGTCAAAATAAGTCTAATAAGGACTTTTTATTTTTTTTATAAAGAAGTGTTATTTTTTAGTTGCCCTATCATCATAATGGATAGATAGGTACGATGTGTATATAGATGGATAGATAGGTACGATGTGTACATAGATGGATAGACAGGTACAATGTGTACACAGATGGATAGACAGGCACAGTGTATACATAGATGGATAGACAGGTACAGTGTATACATAGATGGATAGACAGGCACAGTGTATACATAGATGGATAGACAGGCACAGTGTATACATAGATGGATAGACAGGCACAGTGTATACATAGATGGATAGACAGGCACAGTGTATACATAGATGGATAGACAGGCACAGTGTATACATTGATGGATAGACAGGCACAGTGTATACATAGATGGATAGACAGGTACAGTGTGTACATAGATGGATAGACAGGTACAGTGTGTACATAGATGGATAGACAGGTACAGTGTGTACATAGATGGATAGACAGGTACAGTGTGTACATAGATGGATAGACAGGTACAGTGTGTACATAGATGGTTAGACAGGTACAGTGTGTACATAGATGGATAGACAGGTACAGTGTATACATAGATGGATAGACAGGCACAGTGTATACATAGATGGATAGACAGGCACAGTGTATACATAGATGGATAGACAGGCACAGTGTATACATTGATGGATAGACAGGCACAGTGTATACATAGATGGATAGACAGGCACAGTGTATACATAGATGGATAGACAGGCACAGTGTGTACATAGATGGATAGACAGGTACAGTGTGTACATAGATGGTTAGACAGGTACAGTGTGTACATAGATGGATAGACAGGCACAGTGTATACATAGATGGATAGACAGGTACAGTGTGTACATAGATGGTTAGACAGGTACAGTGTGTACATAGATGGATAGACAGGTACAGTGTATACATAGATGGATAGACAGGCACAGTGTATACATAGATGGATAGACAGGCACAGTGTATACATAGATGGATAGACAGGTACAGTGTGTACATAGATGGTTAGACAGGTACAGTGTGTACATAGATGGATAGACAGGTACAGTGTATACATAGATGGATAGACAGGCACAGTGTATACATAGATGGATAGACAGGCACAGTGTATACATAGATGGATAGACAGGCACAGTGTGTACATAGATGGATAGACAGGTACAGTGTGTACATAGATGGATAGACAGGTACAGTGTGTACATAGATGGATAGACAGGCACAGTGTATACATAGATGGATAGACAGGTACAGTGTGTACATAGATGGTTAGACAGGTACAGTGTGTACATAGATGGTTAGACAGGTACAGTGTGTACATAGATGGTTAGACAGGTACAGTGTGTTCATAGATGGATAGACAGGTACAGTGTGTTCATAGATGGTTAGACAGGTACAGTGTGTACATAGATGGATAGACAGGTACAGTGTGTACATAGATGGATAGACAGGTACAGTGTGTACATAGATGGTTAGACAGGTACAGTGTGTACATAGATGGATAGACAGGTACAGTGTATACATAGATGGATAGACAGGCACAGTGTATACATAGATGGATAGACAGGCACAGTGTATACATAGATGGATAGACAGGCACAGTGTATACATTGATGGATAGACAGGCACAGTGTATACATAGATGGATAGACAGGCACAGTGTATACATAGATGGATAGACAGGCACAGTGTATACATTGATGGATAGACAGGCACAGTGTATACATAGATGGATAGACAGGTACAGTGTGTACATAGATGGTTAGACAGGTACAGTGTGTACATAGATGGATAGACAGGCACAGTGTGTACATAGATGGTTAGACAGGTACAGTGTGTACATAGATGGATAGACAGGCACAGTGTGTACATAGATGGATAGACAGGTACAGTGTGTACATAGATGGATAGACAGGTACAGTGTGTACATAGATGGTTAGACAGGTACAGTGTGTACATAGATGGATAGACAGGTACAGTGTGTACATAGATGGTTAGACAGGTACAGTGTGTTCATAGATGGATAGACAGGTACAGTGTGTTCATAGATGGATAGACAGGTACAGTGTGTTCATAGATGGATAGACAGGTACAGTGTGTACATAGATGGTTAGACAGGTACAGTGTGTTCATAGATGGATAGACAGGTACAGTGTGTTCATAGATGGATAGACAGGTACAGTGTGTACATAGATGGTTAGACAGGTACAGTGTGTTCATAGATGGATAGACAGGTACAGTGTGTTCATAGATGGATAGATAGGTACGATGTGTACACAGGTGGATAGATAGGTACAGTGTGTACATAGATAGGTACGATGTGTACATAGATGGATAGGTAGGTATGATGGATAGATAGGTACGATGTGTACATAGATGGATAGATAAGTACGATGTGTACATAGATGGATAGGTAGGTATGATGTGTACATAGATGGATATGTAGGTATGATGTGTACATGGATGGATAGAGATAGGTATGATGTGTACATAGATGGATAGATAGGTACAATGTGTACATAGATGGATAGATAGGTACGATGTGTACATAGATGGATAGGTAGGTACAGTGTGTACATGGATGGATAGAAATAGGTATGATGTGTACATAGATGGATAGATAGGTATGATGTGTACATAGATGGATAGAGATAGGTATGATGTGTACATAGATGGATAGAGATAGGTATGATGTGTACATAGATGGATGGGTAGGTATGATGTGTACATGGATGGATATGTAGGTACGATGTGTACATGGATGGATAGGTATGATGTGTACATAGATGGATAGGTAGATATGATGCGTACATAGATGGATAGATAGGTACGATGCGTATATAGATGGATAGGTAGGTACGATGCGAACATAGGTGGATAGATACGATGTGTACATAGATGGATAGGTAGGTACGATGTGTACTTAGATGGATAGGTACTTAGATGGATAGGTAGGTATGATGTGTACATAGATGGAAGATAGGTACGATGCGTATATAGATGGATAGGTAGGTGCGATGCGTACATAGATGGATAGGTAGGTACGATGCGTACATAGATGATAGGTAGGTACGATGCGTACATAGATGGATAGGTAGGTACGATGCGTACATAGATGGATAGGTAGGTACGATGCGTACATAGATGGATAGGTAGGTACGATGCGTACATAGATGGATAGATAGGTATGATGTGTACATAGATGGATAGATACGATGTGTACATAGATGGATAGATAGATAGGTATGATGCGTACATAGATGGATAGATACGATGTGTACATAGATGGATAGGTAGGTACGATGCGTACATAGATGATAGGTACGATGCGTACATAGATGGATAGATACGATGTGTACATAGATGGATAGGTAGGTACGATGTGTACACAGATGGATAGGTAGGTATGATGTGTACATAGATGGATAGGTAGGTACAATGCGTACATAGATGGATAGATAGGTACGATGCGTATATAGATGGATAGACAGGGCCGGATTTCCCAATAAGCAATGCATTGGAGATCTCTCAAGCAAACAAGGGGTTAAAACTTTTATTTCCTTGCTTGTTGTAAGCCAAAGGTATATTCTGTGCCAGGAAACAGAGGATGAAACTGGTGGCATGGTCATGTGAGGAGTGGGGTATGGCCATGGGCAGAGCTAAGGGTGCCCAGAGTGCCTTGCTTAGGGGAGCCTAGAATGTAAATCCGGCCCTGTGGCGAGATAGGTATGATGTGTACATAGATGGAAGATAGGTAGGTACATTGTGTACATATATGGATAGGTAATTATGATGTGTACATAGATAGGTACATTGTGTACATAGAGAAATAGTTAAGATTTCATAGATAAGTCATCTAAAATAGATAACATGTCTATATAGGTAATACATCTAGACAGATGTATAGATTGATAAAGGTGTCTAGCTAGATAGATATTTATTTAGAAAATGTTTTACCAAGAAGATGTATTGATGGATAAAAGCCTATCTAAATGTATAAAGATGTCTAAACACAGATGTAGCCTCACTCTCTTTACAATTTCTGTATCACATAAACAAAATTCTCTATACAAGTCTATGGAAGTTTCTTATCAGTTCAAGATGGGTTAACCCTTACAGTGCCAGAGAGTTATCCAACGCACTACAACGTAATGTGTTCGATACCTCCCTGGCATGCAAAGGGTTATCTCAGAAAATATGATGATAAGGACAGCTACATCTGTAGATATCCAGCTAAGATGTCAGAATAGATAAGATATATGGGAGGACGGAATGTAGAGAGAGTCTTCCCAATTAACCTGATTTTTTTTTTTTGTTACAAATATATAATTCATTTAAGTATGAGGGCCAAATCAGCATTTTTTTGAGAGAGATCCAAAAATAAGTTTTCTGATCTAAAATAAACGTGTAAGTGTATATCTTTTCAATGTCAGATTATATTGAAAAAAAAAAAAAAAAAGAATTACCGTGGAAATGATAAAGGGGACTGTCAGAATGATACATAGATGCATTTTTACTGGATCTTTGCCCCTTGGGTACAAAACAAGTTAAATAGAGAATCACAGCTTGGATCCCTATTTAGATTGAATTAAAATTCCCTGAAAACCGTGTGCAGACATTTAAAAATGAGCCTGTTTTGAATGTTCTCTTACTGTATAATCCCTTTAAGTAACACTGAGACTCATTTTCTTGGTAATGATTGATAGTGTTGGGAAAAGAGCATCCTATTTTTACGACCTGCCACTTTTCAGATGTCTGTATTTGGTTGCGTCATGTGAACGACCCACCTATGCGTTTGGATCCGTTTTTTTTGTATATTCTACTTTCATTCTTTTGGGCCTTGGGAATTTATTTTTTTTAATATCCCTCTCTCTGTCTCTCGTTATTTGTGTGTTCGATTTTCCTTTATTGAAGACAAAATGCGGGGCGAGATTTGGGGCGACCTCAATCGTCCCTGTCTTCTCACTCTTAAAGGAGAAGTTACAGCTCCTAATAATGCCCTCCACTTACATTACTAAAATCAGAAAATCCCAATAGCCTGTGTGAAATTTACCTAGAGTTTCTGTTCAAGAGAATAACCTATTCAATCTGTCCTGGATGTCATATCCATGACACTTGTTGGTATTTTTTTTTTTTTTTAACCCTTTAGTGTAGGTGGTAGTTCCGCTTTAAAGTCGCTCTGCAATACCTAGGCAGGTGACGGCTAGCTTACTAATCATTATTTTACCTCTCAAAAGTGCCCACGAATAAAGTTATCCTTAAGCTTCCGAGACTGACGGCCAGGTTACTGTAGCCTGTGCGCCTGCGCCATCAGTCTCTTCCGGAGCCGTGCGGACCAGTGCAATGCCTGTGAAGGGTGAAGAGGACTGACAGTGCAGGCGCGCATTCAAGATGTCCGCGGTGATGCCTGGCTTCTGGTCTCGGAAGCTTAAGGATAACTTTATTTGTGGGCACTTTTGAGAGGTGAATTAATGATTAGTAAGCTAGTCCCACCTGCCTAAGTATTGCAGGGCGACTTTAGTGGAGGTGGTAGTTTTGCTTTAACTGCTAGAAAGGTATCCATTGCATTGCAACGCAATACAGTGGGTACCTTTCTGGCGCTCAGGGGGTTAAAACTGATGCAGGCAGAGTGCATTAGCCTACTGTAACCCTTAAGGCCCAGAGGGGTGCACAATGCTTTGCAAGCTCCTGTTGGACATGACACCCATGACTGATTTTGCATGTTATTTCTTGAATCAATAAATAAGGACAAAATTCACAAGGGGTCATTAGGATTTTCTGGCTACAGTAAGGGAAGAGTGCGTGGGTTATGATTAAAATGTTTTACGTCTCTTTTAATCTTCCTTTGTCTCTCTCTTGTTTTGCGTGTTTGATTTCCATTAATGCAGACGTAATGTGGGGTGCAGTTCACAGCTGCCTGAATCGCCCAGTCTAACTCTGAACACTGTTCTTTCCTGCCACACAGGAAATGAGTACCAGCTTTGAAGAATGGGAGAAGCTGATGAGGTTTCCAGATTCAGCAGCCACAGAATCCAGCAACCCCTTTGTTCAGGTTATGGGGCTGATCACTCGCATGTTTAAGCAAACTGCACTTGCTAAGGTATATAAAGCATTATTTTATCATTGTGCTGTAGAAGCTTTGCTTTCTGTTGAACACAATCCCTGCAGATAAAATCTAAAAACCTTTTAATGACCAGAGAGGAAAGCACTGCTCACAGGGGAGGGCTGGCAACTTGTGGCCCGGAGGGCAAATAGAATCAAGTGGCCCATTTCTACTATTGTTTGATCCCACTGTCCCAGCCCACACCCTTTTGTTAATTTTAAAAGTGGCATTAAAGGGATAGTAATACTTAAAATGTAAAAAAAATATGTTGTAGGGTTTATCCCCCCTGAGTAAAACAAGAGTACTCCCACTGCTGAGAGGTGTTTCATTCAAAAGTTATTAATTTTCAAAGATGAATTTTTTAGGTGCAATATCACAGTGACCTGAAATTGTACAGTGGCGCTGTTGCTACACGATCCTATGGACAGCTCTGTTCCCGGGACCATAAATCTCCATAGGATGGTGTAGCAACAGCGCCACTGTACAATTTCAGGCCACTGTGATATTGCACCTAAAAAATTCAACTTTGAAAATTAATAACTTTTGAATGAAACACCTTTCAGCAGTGGGAGTACTTTTGTTTTACTCAGGGGGATAAACCCTACAACATATTTTTTTTACATTTTAAGTATTACTATCACTTTAATATCATGAAGTAAAGCAATACCACATAGCTCACAGTAGAAATGGGCAACACTACTGATACTACAGAGCTTATAATTTAAGCAAAGCTACACTAGTGATACTACAGCGCTTACAAGGGAAATACATTATACTACTAGTGTAGCTTCATTTGGATTGTAGCTCTGTGATATAATTTGTGTAGTTCTGTTTCAGTTGGAAGCACTGTGGTATCACTAGTATAACTTGACTTATAGCAACAAGATGGAGATTAAGTGAGGCAGTGGCCCACTGGCCCAGACATATGGCCGGCCCAGGGGGCAATTGCCCCTCTGCCCCCCAGGCCAACCCTCCCCTGACTGCTCATTAGAGGATTAAAGGGGCAGTGCCATCTAAAAACAACTTTGGTGATTTTGAAATAATTTTCTAAATCACCTATGTGTTGTTAGTTGGCTTTTATTGAGAAAATTAATTTTTGAGTTATTAAGATTCATAGGTGTTGCTAATTAAGGCATGCCATACAGTCACTTCCTGTCTTCTCCCTACATTACCTCCCCTACTCACTGACACTGCTCAGCAATGCATTATCCACCTCCCCTAGCACTGACTTCCTGTCTTATCTCTACATTACCTCCCCACTGACGGGCAATGCATTGCTGAGCAGTGTCAATCTCCCCTAGCACTGACTTCCTGTCTTATCCCTACATTACCTCCCCCACTCACTAACACTGCTCAACAATGCATTGCTCGCCTCTCCTGGCACTGAATTCCTGTCTTATCCCTACATTACCTCCCCACTCACTGACACTGCTCAGCAATGCATTGCCCAGCTCTCCTGGCACTGAATTCCTGTCTTATCCCTACATTACCTCCTCCACTTACTGACACTGCTCCGCAATGCATTGCTTACCTTCCCTAGTACAGACTTCCTGTCTTATACCTACATTACCTCCCCGACTCTGACATATATCCATTTCATTGCTAGGGGATGTGGGCAATATATTAATGAGCAGTGTCATTGAGTGGGTTAGGAAATGTTACTAAGATAGGAAGTGCCTGCTCAGCATACCTTAATTAGCATAATATATGCATCTAAATGTCTCAAACACTTTCCTAAATAAAAACATATAGGTTATATTGAAAGCTCTTTCAAAATCATCACAGTTGTTTTAAGTGCTAGTAGTAGTTATACATAATATTTGTCAAGTACTTTCTTTATTATTAACATTTTAAGGACCAGAGGGGAGTGGAACACATTGCTTTGCCCTCTGGTCCTTAACAGGTAAAAGATGTAATTTACATCCTATATAATAAATTGCTAAATCGTGTGTAACGCCACGTCATGCGCAGTAGACACTGCTGCACATGCTGCAGTCATGCTCAGTAGAGACTGCCATCGCAGCAGCTGATACAGAGCGGGGTGCTCCGAAGGTGCGGGCAGTCTCTACTGCGCGTGACTGCCCCGCGACCGGGTGGCAGTGGCACTGTGGCCCGTGTAACGGGCTGTTCAACTAGTGCTTTAATATTCAGTTGGTATAAAGATATGTGTCGTCTTGTTCACTTTCACAACTTTTCCTGATGTCCGCTCCTTCTGTAGTGAAGGTGCTGACCTGGCAGGGTCTATGTTTCTATGGCAAACTGACCTGCACTCACTCACACAAAGATATTTGTTTCTTTGTGAGTTGTAGAATTTTGTCATGAGCACTGACTGACTTGTACTCAGAGCTCATTATGCTTTTTTATATCTCACAGTGAGATAAATGTTTCCATGTCAATGCCTGTTCGGTTGCTACAGAAACTGAGCCAGCCCTTTCGTTGCGGAATGGGCTGTTGTCATCGAAAGTGGTGTGAGGGGGCAGTAAAAACACTTATCTTTAAAGTTGTAGTGTCCCTTTATTCTGATTTTGCAAATTTTGCAAGTACATAATATGTACACTAAAATTACTTAACTTTTTTTTATCTGCCTCTATTTTATTTTTACTTTTACGTCCTTGACAGTGAGCTTACTCGTAGCTGTTTGCAGAGTTCTTACTGTCAAGGAAAATGAAAGCAGGTCTCATGATACAATGAAAAAAAGATCAAATGTAGAAAAGAAAGCACTTAGATCGGGGCTGTCCAAGTTCAGCCCTCAAGGGCCACCAGTAGGTCAGGATGTAAGGATTTCCCTGATTAAGCACAAGTGAGTCAGTCATAATGAATGTTCCACTGATTAACTCACCTGTGCTTAATCAGGGAAATGCTTACACCCTTGCCTGCTGTTGGCCCTTGAGGACTGAACTTGACAGCCCTGTCTTAGATCATTCAG
Organism: Rhinophrynus dorsalis; assembly: GCA_037306005.1. Taxonomy (NCBI): domain Eukaryota; kingdom Metazoa; phylum Chordata; class Amphibia; order Anura; family Rhinophrynidae; genus Rhinophrynus; species Rhinophrynus dorsalis. The sequence goes on from CM074725.1 coordinate 228,406,824, forward strand.
TGCTGTAGACTGTAACATAGTATTACATTGCAGAGAACAGTGGTTGGGACTGCAAGTGGGCTCATATGAAGAGTGCGGTTGTGATCATGGGTGGAAATGTAGGGAACCATGGGTGCTTTCCCTAGGGATGCCTGAGATGGAAAACCAGTCCTGACTATAGGTTGACTTTAGTTTGCACCAAGACTGATCTTCTGTTTCTTTCTGAATACTGACCATTGATATTTATCAAAGCTTTTGCAGCAGCTTGATGAATATCCACCTCTTTGCTGTCTGCAGGGAAAAGTTATGGTCTGTGAAGCCCCGTGCATATTACTTTATTTACATTATTTGCATCTTAGCGGTGAATCCGTCTACCACTAGACTTCCAATCCCAGACTTCTCCCCTTTTAAATAGGGATGGCAGCAACTAATATTTCATGATTAAAGAAGCAGTATTTTTTTTACTGAAACCCTATATGTTACAGAGCTTTTCCAGCAGTGTAAACAGGGTAATTCCTCTATCAGATGTTTTATTCAAATGTTATAACAATTTAAATTGTCAGAAAGTGAGTTACAGTGTATTTACCTCCTAAATGTTCTGACAGTGTGACTCAGCATTTTCTGACACATTCTGTAGAGAACTGTTTGTCAGTTACTCACCTCTCCCTTCGAATACCACAGAATAACTTTGGTAATTTAAATCTGACCACTAGAGGGCACTGTTAATGTAAAAATAACAATAGTTTAAACTGTAATAACTCTGGAAATATGCATCTCTCAGCAATAGGGATGTACCCTTGTGTTACTCAACAGAAAAAGCCCTATAATATATGCTTTTTGTCATAAGAAAAGTTCACTGCTCCTTTAAGTTTTGAGCGCCAGTTCACATTTTCACACTAGAGGCCACAAGGGACAGAACTAGCCCTTGTAACATCAGAGCCTCTTTATAAATATGTCTCACTGTGCCATATGTCATCAGAAAAATGAAGGCAATCTGGGGCAAACCAACTGCACAGTAAGGTTTAAATATAAAATCCTCAAGTTTCCGTTGGTTTAAATTGTGATTTTAACCCCTTAAATACTAGAGAAGCATCACGTTTGAGACCCTCCTAAACTCCATAGCAACATTTTAAATGGCGAGGGCAACATTTTGAAGTTGCCCTTTTTACATGCATGACATTTCGATTTCGGCCGTTTGACAAGCAATATCTAGGCAATGATATTCCAATAGGTTATCCTTCCCCCCAGCAATAGGAATGTGTAATATTGTCCTATAGTGCAGTTGGTTTCCCCAGAATTCCCCCACTTTTCTTTCATGCATACGGCCCAATGTCATGTATATTAATAATTTCTATCAGGGTAAGGCCTTCCCTTATTATTACATGTTCCCTTCTTGAAGATCAACTTGTATTTCAACATAAATGTTCCTTTAGGGACCCAGGGTGGCTCGTCGCAAATGTCCTTAAAGCAGAACTATCATGTATATATAATTGATCCACAATTAATTGTTAGTATCTTGGTAATCATGGAAATAGTGTAATAAAGTGCCAGCATTATTTGCAGTCATAGCTTTGTATGGGACTCGCATCAACCCGAAAGCGCAGACATCATGGAGAAGTGGTATCTATGCGCATGCACTGTCCATCCCTGTCTCGTTACTGATAGGTTATTTGCTAAATGGGGAGTTGCATTGTACAATATGGTACAGACTGGGACAGATAGCGCAGGCGCATAGATCCCACTTCTCCAAGATGTCTGCACTTTCGTGTTGATGTAAGGCCCATACGAAGTTATGATTGCAAATAATGCCGGCACTTAACTTATGACACGATTTCCATGATCACCAGTATACTAACAATTGGGGGTCAGTGTTATGTATATTATAATTCTGCTTTAAAATGTTAAAAACTGGTCCAGTTACTACTTTTTTCACCATACAGGTTTTATCAGTTTTTTTTCCCATAGGCGTGTGAACAGCTAATTGTAACATTGTAAATTAGGTTGAAAAAACACAAGTCCATCAAGTTGAGCCTTTGCCTCATAACCCAGAGACATGAGGATCGTATACCTTTCCTGTCGCCAGATAAGTTTCTTTATCAGACCTTCCTGTTTTGCCTACTAATACACAGTATATCCCTGTATGCTCCCTTTTGAAAGAAATGTATCTAATCTTCTCTTAAAAGTATCCATTGTATCTGCCATTACCACATACTTGGGCAAGAAATTCCATAATTTAACAGACTTTACTGTAAAAAAAAACTCTTTCCTCTAATCTCAAGGGGTGTCCCCCAGTTATTTGATCAGGCCTTGTAATGAATAGCTCACCAGAGAGTTCCTTGTATTGACCTCTTACATACTTGTACCTTGTGATAAGATCTCCTCTTAGTCGTCATTTCTCTAGAGTAAATAAACAAGGATTGTCTAGTCTTTCCTCATACGTCAGATCCTCCATTCCCTTGATTAGTTTTGTTGCTCCTGTAATACAATAGTTCAAATAACTCAACTGTTAACAAGTCAGATATATAACAAATCCCAAAAGCCCCACGGCAGGAGGCATATTGAACTCCAGATTGTCAGGTAGAACTTCAAGTTGCCCCCTTCTTATAAACCAATAAACAAACATTCATATGATAGTATTTCCTAGATGTGGGACTCATGCTTTGATTTGGATGGAACCACATGTAAACTTTACCTGCTGACAAGGTAGAGTTCAGTATACTTTTTGCTGTGGAGCTTTTTTGACCATGTGTATGTTTAAATAATTATTCAAACTATATATTCTATTGTAATTATCCATTTAGATTGTGTTTGGCCTTAATTATCTGTAAGAGGATAGTTCCCCTTTAATACTAAGTTGGGCATCTGCTGGACTTTTGACGATCATGATAAATCAACAGATTTGAATAAAGTTTGCAAATGTCTGAACTTAATTCAAGGTGACTGATCCACTTTAACTGGAACATGGTAATTGGGCTCTTTTTTTAAATGGCGGTAGTGGTATAAGTTAACCCTTTGAGTGCCAGAGGGGTACCTCTCTGGCACTCAGAGTTAATATTCCCATTTGTCACTTGTAAATGTGTTCTGCTGTACATTGTCTGCTGCTTAGAAACGTCACCAAAAATCGGTTGCAGAACATCTCACATACGCTGCTGACTTCCCAATGATTTATTTGTCAAACTTATTCTAAAATCTTGGAACCAAAAAACCCCAAACTACTAAAAAAAAAACAAAACAAAATAAATAAAAAAAAATTAAAAAAAATAATAATAAAAAAAAAAATTTAACCCTTACAGTGCCAGAGAGGTATGCAATGCATTGGATACCTCTCTGCCACCCAAAGGGTTAAATGGGAACTATGATTTAGCAATAAGTGGCTCTTAATTCTACAAAAGAAAAGAAACCTGTTTCATAGCACCTCTGGTGATACCCAATATGAGAATTGGCACATCCAAACCAGACTAATGGCTAAAACATAACCTTTATTGTCAACTATTAAAGTAAACGTAAAATAATTTAAGACTTGTCCCCAACAATGATCCTGACTAGTAGAAATGATAAGTCAGAATAGGTTTCGTCCTTGGTATTCTAGACAGGAAAGCAGTTTGCCCCGAGTAGTACAAAATAAGTCTGATTTCCTTATTTAAAGGGCTTTTATCGTATTTCTCAAAAGATGAATCTCCCAAGCCCCAACACTGAGAATCAAGTAAATTGGTTTTAGTCTGGTTCGTTTATTTACAGCACCTTAAAGAAATAGTAATACTTTGTTTTATCTTTATTTTATTTTGTAGGCATTAAAAAAAACATGAAGAACGATATAAGTCTTATCTCTCAAACCTTAATGGTTTGAGAGATATTCACAAGCAAAGTTTCCCCTCCCGCCCCTTTTACCTAGTGTAAGCAATCTCTTCTCAGATGTGGAATCCAGTCCATAGACCAGACAGATAACAGAAGGGGACAATCTTCTTCCTATGAGAACAATAAAGGCCTGCCCTCCTTGACAAGTTTTTCAGGTTTTTCCCTTATCTTAATTGAAGATTGTCCCTCTCTGCAGTCTACCTGGGCACCTCCCTTCTGCTCTGAGGTGAGCAGTGTTACATCAGTAAAAGGGGCAGGAGGGGGATACTTTGTCATTGAATTACTCTTGAACTACAACTCTGACAGAATTGAAATAACACTCTCCAAAGTCCAAATACTATGATGATTAATTAGAGCTGCTTTTATTATGAAACCTTACTATCCCTTTAATGTTGTTGTGGAGTCTCCCATATTCAGACCCCATCTTTCATAGGGTTATTATTTAGACCCTCTAGTATGGTCTCCATACTGATGTGTGATGGTTCTTATAATTTATTGTATACTAGTTGAACAGCCCGTTACACGGGCCACAGTGCCTCTGGCATCCGGTCGCGGGGCAGTCACACACAGTGGAGACTGCCCGCGCCTCGGCTGAAACAGAGCCTCTGGCAGCCGGTCGCGGGGCAGTCACACGCAGTGGAGACTGCCCGCGCCTCGGCTGATACAGAGCTGGACGCTCCTTCGGAGCGCCCAGCTCTGTATCAGCCGCGGCGCGGGCAGTATGTACTGAGCATGACTGCCTCACGCGCAGCAGTGTCTACTGCGCATTTCGGGCGTTACGCACAACTTGGCGAATTATTATATAGGATATGTCAGAGGTATACGAGTTGTTTTTTATGTTTTATTATTTCAACTCAAATGATAGTTAGACTCTGCGGTCATAGCAACATAACATTTGTAATTTCAGTGAGCATTCGATGGTAAGATTCACTGTGAATAAGTGTGATTCATTGTGTTAGATTTAAAGGGATAGTAATACTTAATATGTAAAAAAATATATATATTGTAGTGTTTATCCCCCTGAGTAAAAAAAGGGTACTCTCACTGCTGAAAGGTGTTTTATTCAAAAGTTATTACAGCTCAAAGTAGAATTTTTTTAGGTGCAATATCACAGTGGCCTGAAATTTTTCAGTGGTGCTGTTACACCATCCTGTGGACAGCTCTGGTCAGTTGACCATAAATCTCCATAGGATGGTGTAGCAACAGCGCCACTGTACAGTTTCAGGCCACTGTGATATTGAACCTAAACATTCAACTTTGAGCTGTAATAGCTTTTAAATAAAAACACCTTTCAGCAGTGGCAGTACCCTTGATTTACTCAGGGGGATAAACCGTACAGCATATTGTTTTATACATTTTAAGTATTACTATACCTTTAACTCATTCCTGGCCCGCTACTATTCAGTTTGATAGAGTATACTGAGCTGCATTTACAGTAATCACCACTGCTTTCAAGCGAGTGATATTATCATAGGCAATATTATTAAACTATCAACTACAATATAAATTGTTACGAATAAGTAGCTCTATCATTCAAGTAACTTCGAATAGTGTTAATCTTTTTGGTTTTTAATCCACTATGTTTGAGCCACCCTCTCTCCACTCAGTATGGAAGTATGTTGCGGTGAGTTGAATCACAATTAGTACGATTGTAGCCTTTTACTAAATTCTTATTCCTCATACATATCTCACTCCTACCGGGTCTGTATGATTTGCTAACACAACAATTGCTCGAACAAAGAGAATCTATTACTTGTGACTAACAGTTGCTTTGGCTTGTGTTGATCATTAGGGCAGCGATTTGTATTCACTAATACTCAGTCATGGTAAAGCTAGCTATTATAATCATTTTACTTAATTTTAAATAATTTTAGCTCCCTGAGTAATGATTTCTATTTTGGACAGTTCATTAGGACATTGTAGGGGCTCTAAAACCCCGACCGGTTTAGCTTGTCGGCTTTCTAAAGGGTAAGAAACCCGAGTGATGGGATAGGTACGTTTAAATAGTGAAGACTCCTCCCCGCATCCTTCTGATTGGAAGGACATCGGAGGTCACACATCAATCTTTCATAGTCATAGTGAAGACTCCTCCCCCACATCCTTCTGATTGGAAGGACATCGGAGGTCACACATCAATCTCTTTCATAGTCAGAATCAATACAGCCAGATAACTTTATTGATATAAGATATCTTGAGGACAAGTATTTAGATCTGAGATCAGACAGTATGTCAATAGACATTCTAATATAGTCAAGCACATCTAGTTCTAAACAATATACTTATTCATACGCTGAGGTTTAGCACTCTATTTTATAGAGGGAAGAGCCACTGATAATTTTGTCTGAGTTTATATTTAAAGGAACAGTCCGTGAAATGGTTCATTGTGACAAAAACATAAGACGACATATTATTTAAGGACTAGTATGATATTCATATAATAGGATTCATAATATAAAATCCTGGTCCATTCCTATAACTTCCTATTTATGCAGTATATTTAATTAGTGTAAATGTCTTAACTTAAGGATGTAGGATCAGCAATGTAAAATCCATTTTAATTCTTCATTTAATCCAAGTGGAACCGTGGAGTTTAAATAGAAAATCCATTAATTTTCTTTTTTCAGTAGTGCCTCCGTTATATTGCCTTTCCCTAGTCCAAGTCTGACTTTTTCCAGCCCCCATACCTTCACTCCTTGGCATTATAGCGGTGATGATCATAAAAATGATGACTTACAGATGTAAGGTTAGTGGCTCTTAATGCCTGGAGGACCTAATAATAACAGCCCTCAGTTGCCGTAATCTGTGCAGAAAATCCTAATGTATTTGTTGCCAGCAAATCCTATAATATAAAAGGCCAGATGTATGTTTGTCCGATGCAGCCATGATCAGTAGAGACTTCCCAAATGCACAGAATGCTGGCTCATGCACATGGGCTTTTGCAGTCATGAGCAGTGGTGACGACCGAAACAAGCAGAATTCTGGCTTTTACACTAGTTAAGACTTAAAAAGAACGCTGACACCTAAAAAATTATGTGGGATTATATACACTTAAAGTAAATAAGACAAAAAAAGTGGCAGCGCACCTCATACCTAAATATTAAACACTTGGTATTAAATACATATTTGCAGCCAATTGGCTACTCAGATATAAGTACAGGCGGATGATACTCCTGCCCTCACTCAAGCCTGTTCTGTGCACACCATGGGTGCTACTGCTGTATCACTGATCTACATCTGTTCTGCAGGAGCAAAACAAGCGCATCTCTGGTATATAAGAAGGTTTCTACCCTTTCCATGCGCTTGCTAGCATCTTGATAGAAAATGTCCTCACCTAATCAGTAGCCGGTGTTTCCAGGAAGGCACTGACACCAGGAGGCAGCATGCAGGTCTTAACCCATTCACACTCAGGACACACACTCACACACACTGTCTCCGAGTCTTCTCTATTATAAACCTAAAACTTTGTGCTATGTTTAATAACTTTTCTGTAGTTTTAAAGATAGATATTCAGTGTAAAAGGATCCCCTTCCTGCCTCTTCTGGCTCGTCACTCGGTCTCTCAGTCTGGTCCAGATGGCGAGCGGTGAGGGACAATCTTCAGTAAGCAAAAGGAAAATCCTGCCCTCCTTCATCAAGGGGGAGGGGTTTTCCTTATACTTACTGAGTGAAGATTGTCCCTCACTGCATCCGTCCAGTCCCATGGCCGGATTACAGCTCTAAGGGGAGGCAGCCAGAAGGGGCAGGAGGGGGATCCTTTTACATTGAATAAATTAAAAAAAAACAAAAAAAAAAAACAGAAAAGTAAGTTATTAACCACTGAAGGACCGGCCACGCACGCACGGTGTGGTCACTTAAGGACCAGGGACCTTTTTTATTTATTTATTTATTTTTTTTTTAATTTGATTCCGGACTTCCCGAATGGAGTGCAGGACCATCATGGGTCCTTAAGGGGTTAAACATAGTGCAAAGTTTTATGACTTGGAGATCTACTTTATTTTAGATACTACTAACCCTTTAACCACTCAAAATACCTTGATACATTTCTTCTGCTTACTCTAGCTGTTTTATCAGCGGTTACAGATCTTTTTTTATTGAGTGTTAAACTGCTTTGTTTTATTGATTTTGAATAAATTACCCTTTATAATGGGAACATTCTCCTGCAAGTGTGGTTCACATTACCCATGCAGGAATGGGTTAAGAACAGCTTCCTGCATGCTATCGTCCTGTGTTAGTCCCTTCCATCGAACACCGGGCAACTGATTCTCTGTCGATGCTTTAACAATCACGTGAAAAAGGGGGAAGCGCTCCTTCTATGTACTAGAGGAGTGCCCCTTTTTTATTGTTGTTTTTTTGGGTTTACTATTGAAATGATGCCCTCTATTTAGCGACCAACAAAATGGTTTGTTAAAAATGTTGCCCACATGAAAAGGACGACATCAGAATGTCGCCCACATCAAAAGAGTGACATTCTGATGTCACAGACTTAAGTGTCACCAAGCCGAGTAGCCTCCATCTGTGCCTTAACCCTTTGAGTGCCAGAGGGGTCCGCAATGTAGTGCAATGCCTTCGGACCCCTCTGGCACTCCATTAGTTAAGATGCCCTCTTCCTCTCTCAAACAAGCAAACGAATGTTGCCTGCATCACAGTCATGCTTAAGTGTCGCAAATCTGCTAAGTCACAGATAGTGGCTACTCTAGCAACACTAAAACCTGTGACATCAGAATGTCGCCCTTTTGATGCTGGCGACATTCTGATGTTGCCCTTTTCATGCAGGCAACATTTTTAATGTAATGTTTTGTTGGTCGCCAAATAGAGGGTGACATTTCAATAGGATACTGTGTTTTGAAACGGTCACTTAGTAACAAACAGCTGATTTTGAAAGAGCTTTTGAAAGCCATTTATTTTTTCACACAATAGTTTGAGATATTTAGATTTTGTATCTGTAAGTATGTGGCTTGCATGCTTACCAGATTTGTACAAACTGACAAATAAAACTATTATAAACTATTGTTTAAACGAAAAAAAAAAATATGACTAACAAATATAGCTGCTTTAGAAAACGCTTTGAAATTCACCAAATTGTTTCAAAGTGACAGCTCCACTTTAAATACCATGAATTAAATGATCGCATCTGTAAAAAATAAATACATCTCTGTTTGTATTGTGAGGCCTAAATTCTATTCTAATATATATACTCTGAATGAGCAGGCCTACCCACCCTTTGCAGTACTTCCTGACTCCCGTTGACACTGCAATCTTGATAGGTGTCTAAGTGTTAATACTGTATTGTCTGTAAATGACCTGAGATAAGGTAGCAGCCTTTTAACCCTCTGAGTGCCAGAGGGGTACGCTATGCATTGCTCTGCAATGCGTAGCATACCCCTCTGGCACTCAAAGGGTTAATAGAAGAGCTGTGGGTAGTTAAATCATTAAATTTATGCTGTTAACTCTCAAGAGAAGCAACACAAATACAATTAACCAAATAGTCTCTAAATAGAACAGTCTACAAATGCATGTAAAGAAAAGCAAGTTTAGGATTATAATTTGATATCCTTATATAATAATTCGCTAGGATGTTTGTCACGATGCAGTCATGAGCAGTAGAGGCTGTGCGTGTTCGGTCAGTCTCTAATGCGCATGATTGCATCGCGTGAGTGAGGCGACGCAAAACTGCATCGTGTGGAGCAGTGAGGTTGCGCCTCTTAACCCTTTGACTTCCAGAGGGTAAGTTACGTTCCCCTCTGGCACTCAATGGTTTAACATTACCCTGACTTTGGCCCGTGTACTCGGGCTTTTACACTAATCTAAAATAAATCCTTTTTAGAAATACTAGCTGATATGTATAAAGTATATCAATCAACTTCAATTTAGGAATTATTGTTCTTTTAATTAGTACTAGACCTGATGTGAAGCAATGCTTTGCACACCCCTCTGATTCTCAAAGGGCTAATTTAGAGGTAACCAGTACTCTTATTATAAAACTACATTTAAGTGGAGCAGGTGTATTGCAGAACACTGAATAAAAACTACATACATGATCGTTCCCCATGTAAAAGTGCATCAGGTATATTGTGGGGGGTTTCATGCCGGCTTAAAACTGGTGCTACTACTCCTGAGAGATGCTTACTTCCAAAGATGTTATGGTTCATACTTTTTTTTTTTAATTAACCCCTTAATGACCCACGATGTGCCAGGACCAACACAGAATTCTCTTTTCAGGACCAGTGATGGTCCTGGCACGTCATGGGTAAAATGATTGCAGTGATCATGCTGGGGAGGCTGTAATTGACTGCTGCAAGACAGGAGCAGTTTGTTCCAGCCTTTCCCTGGTGGCTTGGTATATGTGATCACTTCTACAATGGTCACATGTTCCGGTGGAACCAATGACAAAGGCATTGTATAATATACATCTGTCAGTGTTCTCTGCCTCTCTCCCCTCATAGTGCTTCTATACGTGTGATTCTATACATTGCCTTTGTCAGTGTTCTCTGACTCACTCTTCCTCATAGTGATCGTGAGGGAGAGAGAAGCAGAGAACACACATCCCCACAACGGAAATGGCCACAGTGGGGGCACCTTTGATTACATTTTAGATGCTGAAGGACACTTCTTTGTGTCACTGAATAAATGATTTAGAGCAATCCCAAAGTATTTTATTTACATAGCCTAATTTCTAAACACATATACTAAGGTCTAAACAAACACAAATGTGAGTTTTATTGCTGTGGAGCAATGTGATACACTTATATACACACCACACAGTCTGATCTGCTAAACACAGGAACACCAGGGTGGTACACTTCTATACACACACACCACACAGACTGATCTCCTAAACACAGGGACACCAGGGTGATACACTTCTATACACACCACAGTCTGATCTCCTAAACACAGGGACACCAGGGTGATACACTTCTATACACACCACACAGTCTGATCGCCTAAACACAGGGACACCGGGGTGACACACTTCTATACACACCACACAGTCTGATCTCCTAAACACAGGGACACCAGGGTGATACACTTCTATATACACCATACAGTCTGATCTCCTAAACACAGTCTGATCTCCTAAACACAGGGACTCCAGGGTGATACACTTATATACACACCACACAGTCTGATCTACTAAACACAGGGACACCAGGGTAATACACTTATATACACACCACACAGTCTGATCTACTAAACACAGGGACACCAGGGTGATATATACACACCACACAGTCTGATCTCCTAAACACAGGGACACCAGGGTGATACACTTATATACACACCACACAGTCTGATCTCCTAAACACAGGGGCACCAGGGTGATACACTTATATACACACCACACAGTCTGATCTCCTAAACACAGGGACACCAGGGTGATATACTTCTATATACACCATACAGTCTGATCTCCTAAACACAGGGACACCAGGGTGATACACTTCTATATACACCATACAGTCTGATCTCCTAAACACAGTCTGATCTCCTAAACATAGGGACTCCAGGGTGATACACTTATATACACACCACACAGTCTGATCTACTAAACACAGGGACACCAGGGTAATACACTTATATACACACCACACAGTCTGATCTACTAAACACAGGGACACCAGGGTGATATATACACACCACACAGTCTGATCTCCTAAACACAGGGACACCAGGGTGATACACTTATATACACACAACACAGTCTGATCTCCTAAACACAGGGGCACCAGGGTGATACACTTATATACACACACCACACAGTCTGATCTACTAAACACAGGGACACCTGGGTGATATATACACCACACTGTCTGATCTCCTACACACAGGGACACCAGGGTGATACACTTATATACACACCACACAGTCTGATCTCCTAAACACAGGGACACCAGGGTGATACACTTATATACACAGCACACAGTCTGATCTCCTAAACACAGGGACACCAGGGTGATACACTTATATACACACACCACACAGTCTGATCTCCTAAACACAGGGACACCAGGGTGATACACTTATATACACATCACACAGTCTGATCTCCTAAACACAGGGACACCAGGGTGATACACTTCTATACACACCACACAGTCTTATCTCCTAAACACAGGGACACCAGAGTGATACACTTCTATACACACCAATCAGTCTGATCTCCTAAACACAGGGACACCAGGGTGATACACTTATATACACACCACACAGACTGATCTCCTAAACACAGGGACACCAGGGTGATACACTTATATACACAGCACACAGTCTGATCTCCTAAACACAGGGACACCGGGGTGATACACTTCTATACACACCACACAGTCTGATCTCCTAAACACAGGGACACCAGGGTGATACACTTCTATGCACACCACACAGTCTGATCTCCTAAACACAGGGGCACCAGGGTGATACACTTATATACACACACCACACAGTCTGATCTACTAAACACAGGGACACCTGGGTGATATATACACCACACTGTCTGATCTCCTACACACAGGGACACCAGGGTGATACACTTATATACACACCACACAGTCTGATCTCCTAAACACAGGGACACCAGGGTGATACACTTATATACACAGCACACAGTCTGATCTCCTAAACACAGGGACACCAGGGTGATACACTTCTATACACACCACACAGTCTGATCTCCTAAACACAGGGACACCAGAGTGATACACTTCTATACACACCACACAATCTGATCTCCTAAACACAGGTACACCAGGGTGATACACTTATATACACACACCACACAGTCTGATCTCCTAAACACAGGGACACAGGGTGATACACTTATATACACAGCACACAGTCTGATCTCCTAAACACAGGGACACCGGGGTGATACACTTCTATACACACCACACAGTCTGATCTCCTAAACACAGGGACACCAGGGTGATACACTTCTATGCACACCACACAGTCTGATCTCCTAAACACAGGGACACCAGAGTGATACACTTATATACACACCACACAGTCTGATCTCCTAAACACAGGGACACCAGGGTGATACACTTCTATACACACCACACAGTCTGATCTCCTAAACACAGGGACACCAGGGTGATACACTTCTATACACACCACACAGTGTGATCTCCTAAACACAGGGACACCAGGGTGGGAAAGAGGGACAGAGGGATTTTCGCCTCAGAAGGACAATTCCCCTGTAAAAAGGGACACTTTGGGGAGGTATGAACGGCCATTCATACCTTTTATCCAGTCCCTATTAAAAATGAACTAATTGAGCACAAATTATGACAGGAAAACCTATAAAATGTGTTGGGGTTTTTTCTCTTTTTTTTTTTTTTTTTTTTTTTTTTTTTTAAACCCCTTATCGACCCATGACATACATGTGTGTCACGGGGAGGATGTCCCTAAAGGACCAAGGACGTACATGTACATCATGGAATTCAGGGCTCCCCGCGCGGCTGCACGTCATTCGGGGAGTCCAGAATCAGATTGCTAAAAAATCTTAAAAAATGCTCCATGGTCCTTAAATGCCGGCCTTGTGCGTGCGCGGTCAGTCTTTAAGGGGTTAATCAAGTGAAATGGTGGGTTACCCATATACATGTGGTATCAAAATAAAGCCCTGCTTATGCTTAAAAAATATCATATATCGTTTTATTTGGGTGAACTAAATGAATTAGCGATAAAATATGGTTGAACAATGGAATACTAAAAAGACCAAAAGTGCTCTTGTCCTCTAGTGTAAAAAAGGCCTGGTTCTTAAGGGGTTAAACTGGTGTTCAGACTGTTATTTATTACATTCTATGGAAAAGTGGTATCTGGCTACAGCTCAGACTAACAGTAACTGCTGTCCTGTGGGGGCAGATTGTTTGCCCCAAATTCCTTCACTTTCGTTGTGTATATGCCCCTTGATGCGCAGTTTATCAACATTTCCTGATGTTTCTTACACAGCAAAGTCTCCTAACACGGAAGTGAGAAGTGCGATGGAAACTCTCTTTCTGCAACTTGTAAAACAGCACTTGCTACATCATGTAGTGTAACCCAGGGCTCAACATTTCCACTCACCATTAGCCAATGGTGAATGAAAATTTAGCCCTGGCGAGTAGAAATTCAGCCCTGGTGGGTATGTTATGGCTTACAGTGGAGAGTAGCTTTTCAGGTCTGGCTAGTAGCAAAGGACTTCAAATTTTAAGCCCTGGCGTAACCCATTACTGACCAATGACGTGCCAGGACCGTAACTGTGTGTCCGTGCGTTAAGGACTGGTGATGATCCTGGAACATCATTACTTTTTTGATCACAGTGCTCTTTTGGGGCGCACTGTGATTAATACGGAAGGCTTAAACTAACCGCTCCAGGACCGGCGCAGACAGTATCCGCCTCTCCTTCAGCGATATGGTGCATGAGATTGCTCTCTGAATGTGGACTATGCAGTCCTTAAGGGTTAAAGTACCCCAGGACCAGCAGACCTTAAGGGGTTACTCTTGTATACAGTTGTTTATACGTTCAGTACTGCATGTGCACGCCTACACGCACACACAAAAACAAGCACACACACACAAGTAGACACACGCTAAAAATGAATATTCATATAAAAGCTACTTATATACTGTTATTCCTGTAAGCCTTCGGAAATTGAAAACGAAATAGATTCTGAAGAGCGAGATTACAGTTGCCTGCGTTCTCCAGTTGGCTTCTTATTTCCATCTTCAAAAGGTTTATTTCTGTATCTTTTGGTACTTTCTATATTTACTGCCTTTCAGCTGTTACCTACAGCCAGCTGGACACTAATCTCTAGGGATGTATGTAAATGATATAATAATCGAGTGGTGGATTCGTTCTAATGCCTTACAAGATAGTAAAGGGTTTATACATTGAGAGAATTATGTTCTTTTTGAATGGGCCCATCATGAAAATGAAAAAGTCCAATAATAAAATTGTTTATTGTTTATAAATCAGATTATAGCATAGTGGACTGTGTTGGCCAAAATGTCCAGGGGGGTTGATGCACTAAGAGGTGATAGAGGTGATAAAGCAGAGATGACTTCTCCAGTGATATCACTGCTCCAGTTCCTATGTTATTCTTTGGAGCCAATGCACTGAGATTTCTTTCGCTTTGGAGATCTTAGTGCATTGGCTCCATAGAATAACATAGGAACTGGAGAAGTGATATCAGGGGAGAAGTCATCTCAACTTTATCACCTCTTTATTGCCGCTTAGTGAATCTTCCCCCTTGTCTACCAACCCATACTATAATTCTGGAGCAGACCAACTGCACCATAGGGGATAAATACCATTTCTCTAAATTATAATTTATTTAAACATGGTTTTAACCCCTTAAATGCTAGGTAGGTCCGCAGTGCATTGTGAATTGATTCCTTAGAGACCTGTCTGCCATGCGAGGGGGTTAAAAGCACCCATTTCAGTCAATGAGGATATTTTTTACTTGTCTCCTATGGTGCAGTTGGTTTGCCCCAGAAATGCTCCTCTTTTCTACTTTGTGCTATGGGAAAAGAATCAAAGCAAAAAACAGATCAATTTTCTGAGTTAGAGAAATCCTTTAGTTTCTGCTCTCTTTTCTTAAAGGGGAACTTTCACCTGATAAAAACTTTTTACCATCTGTTCAAACACATAACCAGTATCAGGAAACGGTATGCTTAGGTTTTATTTTTACGTGCTATTAAAGGTATTTGATTTTCCAAGACGAGCACTTCCGCATTCAGCGGCACAGTGCATCTTTGGCACAGCTCTCAGGACTTCCCAGCAGTATTACAGCCTCCTCCCACCTCCCTCCCAGCTGCCCCAGTGAGCGCGTTCACGTTTCACTTCGGTGTGGTGTGAACGGCTCCTACCGTTATAGCAAGCTACAACTGGCATTATACTGAGGTTGCAATCAAATGGTTAAAGAAGGCATATCAATGTTTATGCCTCCTGTCACACATTGTAGGATTTTTCCTGACAAGGAAAACAAGGCCACTTCCTTTTTAGTAGTTTCTTTATTCAAAATGTTTTTAACAATTTAATCCTTTGAGTGCCAGAGGGGTACGCAACGCATTCCGTACCCCTCTGACACTCAAAGGGTTAAATTATTTCAAAGGACAGATCTGTTCACAATAATGATCTATGTATTGAGGTGCAATTAATATTGTTTTGTGAGAGGCTGACCTACTATGTAAGCTGCCCATGTCACTCGCCCACCGCACATGTATTGTGATGCCTTAACAAAGGAACTGCCGGGGGAATTTTAATGCATGGGCGTACCCAAAGTTCCCTGGGGGTCTCCTGTTACAGGTGGCGTCACTTTGGGTTGCCAACAATCTCAGTTATATAGAAAGGAACCATTTTAATCCAGTGGTCAGATGGTCAGGGAGGATTGACGCTGTTTTGGATGCACAACACATAAATGTGGCTGCTTTTCCCATAAACAATAAGGGAAGAAAAGCAAGGCTACATCTGTCACCTTGAATTTCTCTTACAAACTGCCTGTGTCACGTTATCCACTAATCCAGCAGATGTATAGTATAGGAAATATTCACTCTTTTATTTCTGGGAAAAGTGAAAGTCTCCTGGTGCAGCACAGTACTTAAAGTGGAACTTTCATGCATATTAAAGTTCCCCCAAAATCATTTTTAACATGGAGTTAAGCATATCCATACTTGTATTAGCCTTAGTAAGTCCGACATTATTTAGAAATGTAACTTCTTCAGAGACTCACCAGCAGGCAATAGTGTGGACAGAATGCCGAAGAAGCATCTATGCACCTGCTCTGTCTGTCCCTGTCTCCTCTATGATTGGCTAGGGGGAGTTGCATTGTACCTTTAAGGTACAGAATGGGACAGACAGCGCAGTTGCACAGATTCCTCAATGGCAAGATCCCTACTGCTGAGTCTCTGAGGAAGTTAGATTTCTAAATAATTCCGGACTTACTAAGGATAATACAAGTATGGATATATAAAAAAAAAAGATATAAAAATTATTTGAGGGGCATATTAAAATGCATGAACTTTCCTCTTTAACATATGAAACATCACTTTAAACCTTCATTAATGTATGAAACTCTCGCTGAATAGCATAATTAGTATGAAAAATCAACAAATAGCTTAATTAGCATGTGAACCATCACTGAAACCGCATAGGTACTGCTATTAGCATACAGTACCATAAGGTATCAAATATGAATATCTCTTTAACAGTACATTTTCTGGTCTTTTAACTAACTTGACACATAAGTGTTTTTTAATTATTTTCAAATATTCAAACTTGAATCAAGTTGAGAGGTCCGCTATGAGTGGATCCTAAATGTTTCTCTATATTTGGGGGTCCCTCATTCACAATTTTGCCTGGGACCTCAGGGGCTCTTAAAACCTCCCCTGCACCAAGAGAATGTGGGAATTTCACGAGTATGTAAACTTGTTAGATGTGAACTGTGTTGCACTGCAACATTCTCAAATCACCAGTGTGTACGAAGCTAACATAGCAAAGTGATTATTCTGTACTGTGAAACATCATGCTCCCGACAGAGAGGAAAGAGGGATTTCCGTAAAAATGTGCCTGTATAGGCATGTAATCATCTTAGTAAATCATGCACGATAGGAAATTAGCACTCTCCCCCCATTTTGTACTAAAAGGGATAATATTAGCTTCAGTAAATCTCAGTCAGTGTGACAGAGCCTGACACTGTTAACACTAAGAGATTAGCATTCTGTGCAGTTACTGGGAAAGTGTAAAATAACGTGGAGGCTGTGAGTTATATCAGCAAGTGATGCCAGAATCTGAGTGGTCAGAATCAAAGAAATGTACATTTATTTTTGATAAACATCACCCATTCGCTTAAAGCGGAACTATCACCCTAAAGTCCCACCCCAATAATTAGGCATATAGTGATAACCTCAGAAATAGTAGTATTATGGAGCGTAACTACCATGTTATGAAGAAATACTTCTTCTGAGACTGACGGACAGGTTTCCTGCTTTAGAGCCATCTGCGCTCCTGCACTGTCAGTCACTTCCTGTTACCTTAAGGTACAATGAAGGAGACCAGGAAGGACGTCGCAGGCGTGTAGATGTCTCTGAGCAAAGATGTCTGAGTGCATGACTGGCCTTCAGTCTAAGAAGAAGTAGGATTTCTTAATAACGCGGTACTTATGCTCGATAATAGCACTATTTCTAAGCTTGTAGCTATGTGCCTAATTATTGGGGGGGGGGGACTTTATTTAGGGTGGTAGTTCTGCTTTAATCTGGGCAGAAAATCCTAATGACCACTATAAGCCATATGCACAAAAAAATTAGTTGCAGTTGTATAGCAAACAATAATTGCACCATAGAGAACAAATAAAAATTCCCAGTGTTCCCGTCGGTTAATTGGTGTTTTTAACCCAGTAAATGCTAGTGAAGCAAGGTCTCTATTTCTTTCAAGGGGCTAAAAACCCTATTTAGCCTTTTATTTATTTATTTTTTTCAGGACA
The DNA here is from genome assembly GCA_037306005.1 of Rhinophrynus dorsalis. Lineage (NCBI taxonomy): Eukaryota > Metazoa > Chordata > Amphibia > Anura > Rhinophrynidae > Rhinophrynus > Rhinophrynus dorsalis. The sequence continues at coordinate 228,425,116 of CM074725.1, forward strand.
CCCCTAACATGCAATCTAGATTTTTCAGGGTGCCCCTAGCATTTTATGTAATTTGTCAAGGGGTATTTTGAAGAGTACAATAAATAATATATAGCTATTTGCAATGTGTTGCATACCCATCTGGAACTCAAAGGCTTAATGTAAATTTAAAATACAACATTCACATTTTATTTTTTCAAATCCTTTATAGAAAACATGGGGCACCCTAAGAGGATGTCCTTGGCACCCCCCAAAGTGCCAGGGTGCCCTGGGCTGAGAATAACTGGGTTAACCCCTTGGGTTTTAGAAACCCGCGTGGTGCATTATTTCTTTTGTGGCACCCTGCTAGTTCAAATAATTAAAAAAAAAAAATCTTTATTTTTCATCTTTATAGGACAAGATAGATTGCACATTGCATATGTTTAGCGCTCTCTTCTCTCTTTCTCAAAACAACAGCTTCTCGCCAAGCCAGATGCTGTTTCTTCAGGCAAAAAGACCCAAACACCCACCAAAGGTTTATGACTCACAGTTGCTATAGAAACTATGCTCCTTCTAATAACTGCATGTTTGAGATTAGTAGGCAACAATGTATCTATATGAGAAGATGTCAGTGAATCAACACCATGGGGAGCCAGCTTCCCCCCATTACCTGGAGACAAATCATTCATAACGATCACCTTTTACTATTAATATATTTAGCACTGGAGAACATGAGTTTAAATTGATTGGATCACTCTTTGATGCTGGATATTATTGGCATCCTATTTATATGTGACTCCACAGGCCATGTGTAAAATGCACAATTAAGAAGAGATGTAACCGCTGAGATTCTTCTAGAACATTATCGCAGTTCTCAGGCTCGGCTATATAGAATACAGCAATATAGCAGAGTTGTCCAAACTACATGGACAATGTGGCCTTTTTCATACAGTAGTAAATTTTTATTGGAGGAAAAACATGTATTGTAGTTAGTTTCCTGCTGAGTAACGCAAGGGTACCCCCTACTGCTGGTGCTTATTCAAAAGTTATAGTGGTTCAAACATAATGAAATGATGAAGCTGTTACTGTCACCTTGTATTTGGAGCTGCAGTCAGTGACTCATCTCTCCCATAGAATTTAACATAATAACTGTCAGAGAACCAGGTGAACTGTCTGGGCACCAAGTATAAAAAAAAAAAAAAAAAAAAGCCATTTAAACTGTAATCACTTTGGAACAGTGCATCTCCCAGCAGTGGAAGTGCTCATAAGGAAAAAAAGCCCATATTTTTCATAAAAAGTTTACTATTCTGTTAACCCTTTGAGTGCCAGAGGAGTGTACAATGCATTGCGTACCCCTCTGGTGCTCAAAGGGTTAAAGTAATAAAATAAAACGATGCAGAATATAATCATTCATGTCTGATTAATAGCAGTCAGGCATTTAAAGCGCAATTCACTAAGCTAAGCAGGTGCAATTTTGGAGCAAACAAACTGCACCATAGGGGAGAAATTAAAATTTCTATTGATTTAAATTAGGCTTTTAACCTCCGGCAATGCTAGGAAGGTCTCCAGCTGATTACTTTGCAATGCCCCCAACCAATGGGAAATTGGTCAATTTTAATTTGTCCCCTAAGGTACACGTTGATTTACTCCAGAATTGCATCGCTTTAATTCATTGAATTGCACGTTTATGCTGAGTATGTAAGTCATTGTAGCAGAAGGTAAGGTAGTTTAAGTCTAGCTATGGATCGCATGGAATACTTTGTATGAACCCTTTCAGTGCCAGAGGGGTGCGTAACGCATCACTCCACAATGCATTGTATAACCCTTTAGGTTAAAGTGATAGTAATGTTTCACAGTAAAAGCAGCTCAAATTAATCTTCATAGTATTTGAGCCACAGAGAGTGTTATTTCAATACTGTCAGAGTTGTAGTACAAGAGTAACTGAATGATAAAGTATCCCACTCCCGCCCCTTTTTCCTGTTGTAACACTGCTCACCTCAGATGTGGAATCTGGTCTCTTAACAGGACAACTCGCAGCAAGGGACAATCTTCTTACTGTGAGAATAATGAAAACCCTGCCCCCCTTGACAGGTTTTTCCTTATGCTCAATGAAGATTGTCCCTCTCTGTGATCCATCCAGACAGTCTTGCTGCTCTGAGGTGAGCAGTGTTTCATTAGTAAAAGGGGCGGGAGGGGGATACTTTATCATTCAATTACTCTTGTACTACAACTCTGACCGTATTGAAATAACACTCTCCATGGCCCAAATACTATGAAGATTAATTGGAGCTGCCATTATTGTGAAACATTACTATCCCTATGTCTCGTTTTTAATTACTGGGCTAATGCATTGCTTGTTAAACCTTTTGTGTTGGGGGGTCCCTTTGGTTTCACAAATAATTTTGGTGGCCCCCTAACAACACCTTTTAACCCTTGGGTACTTGAATGGTCTGCAGTATGTTGTGAAGCAAATCGTTGTGAGGCCTTTAGCTTCCCAGGGGTGAGCATGGTATCTATAGACAATATTTTGGAATGCTGTTACTGGTTTGTACTAAAACTACCATTAAAGGGATAGTAATACTTTGTTTTATCTTTATTTTATTTTGTAGGCATTAAAAAAACATGAAGAACGATATAAGTCTTATCTCTCAAACCTTTATGGTTTGAGAGATATTCACAAGCAAAGTTTCCCCTCCTGTCCCTTTTACCTAGCATAAGCCATCTCTTCTCAGATGTGGAATGCAGTCCATAGACCAGACAGATAACAGAAGGGGACAATCTTCTTCCTATCAGAACAATGAAAGCCCTGCCCCCTTGATAAGTTTTTCAGGTTTTTCCCTTATCTTAATTGAAGATTGTCCTTCTCTGCAATCTACCTGGGCACCTCCCTTCTGATCTGGCTGAGCAGTGTTACATCAGTAAAAAGGGCGGGAGAGGGATACTTTGTCATTGAATTACTCTTGAACTACAACTCTGACAGAACTGAAAAAACACTCTCCAAAGTCCAAATACAATGATGATTAATTAGAGCTGCTTTTATTATGAAACATTACTATCCCTTTAAAGGATCAATAACACCTCCTACTGATAACGAGAGTTCTTTACTATAGCTAGAAAATCCTAATGGCCCCTTTGAATTTTGCAACTGTTCAAGAGACGACAACAATACGGTTGCTGTCAGTTTTGTCAAACTCTGAAGTAGGCAAAGTGAATGAGCCTACTTAACAGTTTAACCCTTTGTGTTCCAGAGAGGTAGCCAACGCATTGCAACACAATGCATTGGATACTTCTTTGGCACTGGGTGATCAAGGGTTAAGCTTATGTGATGATGGGAAAAAAATTGAAACGTGAAAGCAAAAATGTCAAAAAGGGGGTTGACTGTCACTTTAACCCCTTTGGCACCCACGGGGTTAAAGGTCTGCCTCATTATGAAATATCAGCTTAGGATATTATGTCTCACAGCTAACCACATTTAATTGAAACTGCATAAAGGGCCTGAACGGCAAAGCCGGTGGCCGCAAATGGCCCCAGGGCCTGTGTCTTGATATGGCTACCATAAGTCATTTTAGTAGTCCTGCTGTCACAGCTCTGTGTATCAAACATTTGTCTCCTCACAAGCCCTGTCTTGTACAACCACATTCACAGCTGCAGCTGAAACAGTGAATAGGATATAGTATTCCGAAGAGAGAGGGAACAGTCAGCCCCGTAGGATAATATATTGGACTTAGGTGGAAGGACACAGCTGCACAATTCACAGACAGAGGCAGGTAGAACACCGAGGTACAAAGGTGGAATGCTGAGTATATATCTGTAGAACAAACACAACACTAGAACGAGCAGCCAATAATTAGTGAGCAAAATACCAGCTGCACTATATATATATAATATACACAATTTTGGAGCTGCACTCTCTGCCATTTGTATAGAAGACCTGGGTGCTTCTCAAAAAGTAAAAGATACAAACAGAAATAAACAAAAACATTTTTTCTCTGCCAAAAACGTCCCTGAGAGTTCCGTCTCTTCGCCATGAACTGTTTGTATCTATATGGATTTATTAAAATAAATCCCATTGATTTAATCTCTTCAGGTTAAATTAGACGCCTCTCTTACATTCTAGGGGTTAAAAGACCCATTGAAATCAGTAGGGATTTTGAATTGATCTCTGTGGCAGTCTCTCTACCGTTTTTGGCTTAAAAAAAAAAAAAAAAAGTAGCCCGGCACTCAATTTTTCAATTTAATATTTATAAAAGAATGAAAACGGAGCATCGGATTGTTAATGGGCAGAAGCTAATCTTAGGCCTGTACAGTGAGGGAAAAAATTATTTGATCCCCTGCTGATTTTGTACATTTGCCCAATGACAAAGAAATGATCAGTCTATAATTTTAATGGTAGGTTTATGTGAACAGTGAGAGACAGAAAAACAACAAAAAATCCTGAAAAATGCATTTCAAAAAAGTTATAAATTGATTTGCATTTTACTGAGTGAAATAAGTATTTGACCCCCTATCAATCAACAGGGTTTTTGGCTCCCAGGTGTCTTTTATACAGGTAACAAGCTGAGATTAGTATCACTCTCTTAAAGGCAGTTCTTCTAATCTCAGCTTGTTATCTGTATAAAAGACACCTGTCTACAGAAGCAATCAATCAATCAGATTCCAAACTCTACACCATGGCCAAGACCAAAGATCTGTCCAAGGATGTCAGGGACAAGACTGTAGACCTACACAAGGGTGGAATGGGCTACAAGACCATCGCCAAGCAGCTTCGTGAGAAGGTGACAACAGTTGGTGCAATTATTCGCAAATGGAAGAAACACAAAATAACTGTCAGTCTCCCTTGGTCTGGGGCTCCATGCAAGATCTCACCTTGTGGAGTTTCAATGATCATGAGAACTGTGAGGAATCAGCCCAGAACTACACGGGAGGATCTTGTCAATGATCTCAAGGCAGCTGGGACCACAGTCACCAAGAAAACAATTGGTTACACACTACGCCGTGAAGGACAGAAATCCTGTAGCGCCCGCAAGGTCCCCCTGCTCAAGAAAGCACATGTACAGGCCCATCTGAGGTTTGCCAGTGAACATCCCACAGATTCAGAGGAGAACTGGGTGAAAGTGTTGTGGTCAGATGAGACCAAAATCGAGCTCTTTGGCATCAACTGAATTCGCCGTGTGGAGGAGGAGGAATGCTGCCTATGACCCCAAGAACACCATCTCCACCATCAAACATGTAGGTGGAAACATTATGCTTTGGCGGTGTTTTTTTCCTGCTAAGTTGACAGGACAACTTCACAGCATCAATGGGACGATGGACGGGGCCATGTACTGTCAAATCTTGGGTGAGAAACCCCAAATAATTTTCATGAAACGGGTCTAATATCCGTTACATGTCTTAACAGATGCACTAGTAACGAACCATAGGTCTGTTACAATCACACAGAGCATTCATTGCTGCAGGGAGTCTGTAATATAGTATTACATCACACAGAGCATTCAGTGCTGTAGAAAGTAATGTGTTACGTTTTTTTAAAAACCTGTATGTTCTACAGCTTTTCCTGCTGAGTAAAACAAGGGCACACCCACTGCTGTCAGTTGTTATATTCCAAAGTTATAGCAGTTCAACAAATCAGGAAGTAAATTACAGCTAGAGTACTTCCTGAAGTTCTGATAGGAAGTGACTTGAACATTTTTCACTTTCTGTCGAGAACTGTTTGTCATTGACTTTCCTCTCAAATAGAATGTAACATAATAACTATTTGGAGCTTAACCACTAGTAGGCACTGTTACTGTAAAAAAAACAAAAAAACAAATGAGTTTAAACTGTAATAACTGTGGAAATATGCATCTCTCAGCAGTGGGAGTACCCTTATTTTACTAAACAGGAAAAGCCCTACATTATATATTTTTCAGAACAAAAGTTTACTTCTCCTTTAAATGGGGCTTCTCATTGCTCATATGGTATAAAAGACTCCAACACTTTGGGAATCAATTCATTGGAGATCTATCTAGTATTTAATGGGTTAAAAGCCCCTTTTAAAGCCGTGGAAATGTGTCTGTCCCATATGGAGCTGTTGGTTTTCTTCAGTTCATATTAGTATATCCGTATCATTGAGGATTCTGTATTGAAGTTCCTGGGTGCAAATTTGGGGCAAACAGTTGCACCATATGAATCAAGATAAAAGTGGAGCAATCCAGAGGCTGAACAAATATACATTATTAACCCCTTAAGGACCAGAGGGTTGTTCAGCACATTGTGAAGAAATATTTTGCCCACTTCTCTGGTGCCTAATCCCATAGACTGCCAGAGAGTTTGTCAACGCAATGCAATGCGTTGGCTACCCCTCTTGCACTCTTGGGGTTAAAAATCTATGTGGACACCACAAAATGGGTGATTTTTTTTTTTTGTCCTGAAATTGTATCAGTTTGAATATGGAATGCAATGAGAGATTTTAAAGAAAACCGCAATGATCTCCATTTACCAAAGAGCAAAGTATATTTTTCAATCTTAAATACACGGCAACTCACACTTTTCATTCATATACCGTATTGCTGACAAATACATTCAGTGGGGCCTTTAAAGGGATAGTAATGTCCTATAATAACTTTATGTGGTATTGTACATTAAAAAAAAAAGGTATGTGCAGAAAATCCCATCTCTCAAACCTTTATGGTTTGAGAGATATTTGCATCTAAAGTTTCCCCCTACCTCTCCTTCTGATGTCAGCTGTAAAGCTGACTGCTGGAGATTTGAGTTGGCCGACTCGAGGAGGCTCTTCAGCAGAGCTGAAATAGCAATATTTAAAAACAACTACTTAATTGGAATGGTCTACAAAGTGTGCTTGCAAACCAGGCACACTTTGTAGACCTTCCAATGAAGTAATTCTTTTTAAATAATGCTATTTCGGTTCTGCTGATGAGCCGCCGGCTGGTACCAGGCCCGGGATCTCCTACCACATAAAGTTATTATCGGACATTAGTATCCCTTTAACAGAGGTTGTATTGAACATTTGCTTTTTCAATGCATTGCGTTCCCCATTGGCACTCAAAGGGTTAAAAAAGCACAGCCCACACACACACACACACACACACACACACCCTTTAGAAGCTTAGCATGTGAGAGCAAGTTACTGCAGTGCAACAGGCAACTTATTGTTTGTGCACATTTTCACATTTAAATCTAGACCTGAGAAGCTTAGCCTCACTGGTCAGTTAGTGGCTATTAGTGTTTTTGTATTGGCTGTTAGTGGGCACTAGTTGCCATTTGTTAGGAAAAAAAGTATTTTCCCATTCAAAGATTTTGTGCCATTGCAGATTTTTTTCACCAGGACTACAGCAAAATCTACTGAACAAATTTCCACCAAATTTGGCATTGAGATTTTATAGTTCAATTTTACTTTCCAAGATATTGGATTTTTAAATTTCTGGTTCATAGGTATTGTAAAAAATGTATAATGTTTTTTGTGAACTTGCGTAGTGGAGACATTGGATCCTGCAGGATATGCATGAGTAAACTTTATTTTGATCATTGAAACGTGCGAACAAAACACCCTTTAAAAAACAAAGGTTCAAAGTTCTCACAAAGCTTGATCAAACAAATTATTAAACGTAAAAAGTTGGTATGTATGCTTGACTGAAAGGTTTGACGATTTTAAAAAATAAAGAAAAAAGTTAATTGTTCATGCAAAGCAAACTTGGTCAGTGAAAAAAAATTAAATATATTAAATATAGGTTGATCGTATGTGAGAAACACTCTCAGTTTAGCAAATCATTACAATGAAATAAAAAAACAAAAGATGGAAATTATGAGGTAAAACTCATATTTAAACTAATGCTAAATTTCTTTTTGAACCGGTCAAAAGTATGGAATTGATAACTATCCTTCAGAAATGAAAACTTTAATTCCACAGTCCTCCAGTGATTTGATCTCATCGCTATATATTTAAAGGAGCAGTAAACTTTTTTTATGAAAAATAATTATTGTAGGGATTTTCCTATTGAGTAAAATAAGGGTACTCCCACTGCCAAGAAATTTATATTTCCAGAGTTATTACAGTTTAAACCCATGTTTTTTTATATTAGCAGTGCCCTCTAGTGGTCAAATTCTAATTAGATTTCCTGTTAGATTCTAATGGAGAGGAAAGTCAAGAAAGTCAGAGACATACAGTTCTCCATAGAATGTGATAGAAACTGCATGTCACTTCCTGTCAGTTAGAACTATCCGGAAGTAAACACAGTAAATTCACTTCCTGATTATTTAAACTGCTATAAATTTTGAATAAAACATCTGACAGCGATGGGAGTGACCTTGTTTTATTCAGCATGAAATGCTCTGTAAAATATGTGTTTTCATAAAAAAAAAGTTTACTCCTCCTTTAATAACCAACACATAAGAGGGTCATACAGTTAAACTTCTCGGCAAACTATAACCATCATTTGCATTTTTTCGATTGCTTGAATGACAGCTGCGATGTTGGTTTTATTGTGAATTGTTTTGTGTTATATTATCTTATCTATTAATTTACAGGGATTAATTTTGGATAGAAAATAGTAGGTTTACATTGGATTACTTTGCCTTGCTGATTTACCTCTGCAAATAAACATGTATATATGCATGCATATATATGCCAATTATGTTACTTAGTTAAAGTATTTACAATCAGGAATAATTGTATTATAGTAATGTAAATGGATATTACATAAACATGGCTTTTTTATAAGCATCTTTTAAAAATAAGTATCGTTAGGGATTCCCAGTAGCCTAATGGAAGCAAGTTCACATTAGCCTTCTCCCTAAACTATTATCTGATTGTTTCAGATGCTCATTTTATAGACTTTCCAAGATGAATAATTAATGAGAATCCAAATTTCCCATTTCTCAATTATTTATAAGCGACACATTGTTATTGCTGGGTAAAAATTATCATTTGAATAAAAGAACACTCATAAATAGTCTTAACAGTTGTGGAAAGGACAACAGATGAAATGTTATATATTTCGCACTCTCACTTTAATAAGCGCATTATACTGAATATTTTATGATCGCCTTTATTCTTTTGACTTAATCTACTTCATAGAGATTCTCATAGGATGCAGGTTTAACTCCTTAGCTGCCAAAGAACCAGCAGTGCATTGCTTTGCAATGTGTTGCTAGCCACTAGGCAGCAAAGGTGTTAACTATAATTCTTGATTTGCTTTGCTGAACTGAAGCCATCTCTGTGGTTGGATCAGTAACAGTGGTAAGCAATACATTATTTATTACTCATTAAATGGAAACAATCATTACAAGGTTTACGTTCATGTTTGCCTATAAAATGTCTTAAAGGGGTCTCTGATACCCCTGTGGTTTTTTTACTTTTTCAAAACGTTGATAGCAAAATTTTGATTTCAGTACAACAGTAACATTCAGTTGTGAAGTGTAACTGTAATTATTTTATCTTTTTTTTTTTATTTAAAAAAAAAAAATAAAATTACAAAAAATAATTATAATTTTGAGTACTTATTTTAAAACCTAAAAATAGAGTGGAAATCAGGTTAAAGTGTGTGTGTATGTATGTATATATAATCCTATATAATAATTTGCGAAATAGTTTGTAATGATGCAGTCATGCGCAGTAGAGACTGCCTGTGACACGACTGGTACGGAACGGGGGGCTCCGAATTCAACTAGTATATATAATATAAAGATTAGACACTGTTGATAAACTCACTTGTGATGAAGACATGCCCAGGTACACATTCCCAAAGAAAAAAGTAAAATTAAGAAAAAAAATGGCAGCATGTGGGAGTTTTAAACAAGTGAATTTATTAGGTCATTGTTTCAGTCCCCACATGAACTTTGATAAAGGTCCATGTTGGGGTGGCAGGGGCCGCAATATAGGCCTAATTATTGTGCCTGCACTGAGGAATTAAGCTGTCGCTGACGGCCTTCTCTCCTCACTGCTCGCATGCTGTCACTTTTCTTTTAGGAAGCTGATCCTATCATCTCCCCGCAGTATCTATGGAATGCTCTGCCATCCAACCGGCGCCACTGCACCTCTCTGATAACCTTCAAATCCCACTTCATGGATAAAATACCAACATGCTAGAAGGCACTGATGTTGTACAATGAACTCTCTTATAAATTGTTTACTTTACTGATGTCCTCTATCATCATCAGAACTAGCACTGTATTCAGCACTTGACCCTTATGTACTCTGTATGTCTCCCATTACCACTTTAGATTGTAAGCTTTTGGGCAGGGACCTCCCACCCAATGTTTCACTCTACAAAGCACCTGTAACCCTGTATTGTTTAAACCGTTAAATTGTAAAGCGCTGCGTACACTTGTGGCGCTATATAAATAAACATATTCATTCATTCAGTAAGAGGAGAAACAGGCTGTCAGTGACAACTTTCTCCTGTTCCCTACAAGGCAAAGGGATACACTGTTACTGCTAACAGAGCTCCATATCCCTTTGATATTACAGCACTGTTTATGCAGCCTCATATTGAAGGAGCTGTATATAAATGCTGCAATTGATTTGAAAGAAACGAACACATTTTTTATGGTATTTTACTGAATACAGCTCAAGTTTACAGGCACAAATGAAGACCTATTTTTCATCATAGGTTCCATTTAAAATCCATTACACCAACTTGTATTTGTATCATACTGATATGTGAGAACTTTTATCATGCAAAGTTGACAGCCACTTTCTATTTTTTCTTGTATTTGATTGATAGAATAAAAGGAAAATAGGCTAAAATATTTTTCTTGATGCCCTGTAAATTCACCCTGGATCTAATATTGAAAGGGATGGTAATACTTTAAAATTTCTAATCCCAATATTGTAGGAGTAAAAAAAAGAAATGATCTGCCCCCAGTGATATCTCTAAAACCTTTATGGTTTGAGAGATATTCACTCGCAAAGTTCCCCCCTCCCTCCCCTTTCCCTGAAGTCAGAGTTGTAACTGACTGCAGGGGAAGTATGTCGTACTACCGTCCGGCGTCTCTGCAGCAGAGCCGCGATCTCTTTAATAAAAAACAAATCTTTCACTTAAAAGGTGTCCTATGTGTGCTTGCAAACGAAGCACATGTAGTAGACCTTTTAAGTGAATGATTTCTTTTTAATTATCATGATTGTGGCTCTGCTGCAGAGCCGCCGGACATACTTCCCCTGCAGTCAGCTACAACGCTGACTTCAGGGAAAGGGGAGGGAGGGGGGAACTTTGAGAGTGAATATTTTTCAAACCATAAAGGTTTGAGAGATATCACTGGGGGCAAATAATTTTTTTTTTTTTTTTTTTGCCCCTACAATATTGGGATTAGTAATTTTAAAGTATTACTTTCCCTTTAAAGGGACAGTAATGTCCCATAAAACCTTGTTCTAGTTTTGTAGAGCAGGAAAAAATAAACTGAATGGCACAAATCCTATCTCTCGAACCACTATGGTTTGAGAGATATAAGCTTTGAAAGTTCCCCCCTCCCTCCCCTTTCCCTGACATCAGTGCAGTGGGGAACAGCCGGAGGCTCTGCAACAGAGCCGAAATCGTGTTACTGCAAAAGAAATAATTCATTGGAAAGGTCTACAGAGTGTGCCTGGTTTGCAAGCACACTTTGTAGACCTTTCCAACAAAGTAATTATTTTGCGATATTCGATTTTGGCTCTGCTGAAGAGCCTCCTCATGCGACTGACATGGATCTCCTGCTGTTAGCTTTACAGCTGACACCAGAAGAAGGGGAGGGGGGGCTTTCAAAGCTTATTTCTTTCAAACCATAGCGGATTGAGAGATAGGGTTTGTGCCATTAAGCTTATTTTTTCCTGCTCTACAAAACTAGAACACGGTTTTATGGGACATTACTGTCCCTTTAATGTTATTTTCTCCTGTTTTAACTAATGGCCAAAGAGTATATTTACCTATTTATTGTTGCTTTATGATATTTTTCATTTACTTTTGTTTCTTCTTGAGTAAATGGGAAATCTATCCAGTTTACCTGCTATGTAGTAGTATCCTATTGAAATGTCGCCTTCTAGATGGAGACCATCAAAATAGCGAGATCAGAATGTCGCTGCACTATGTGGGTGACATCAGAATGTCATCTGCATGCTTCAGGTGTCATTGTGATCTCTGTTTTGATGGTCGCCATCTAGGGGGCGACATTTCCATAGTAAACCCTAAGTAGTCAACCATTTTGATTGAGTTTATCACTAAGTTCAGGATTCCTCAAATAGAGCGCCATATTCAGGAAGATGTGTTTTGTGGTGCAAGTCAACTGCTCTATAGGAGACATATAAATAATCCCATTGATTTAAAATGGAACTTTCATCAAAATTAAAGTGCCCCCTAAATCATTATTAACATAGCGATACGCATATAAATACTTTTATTATGCTGAATAAGTCCTGCATTATTGAGAAATATAACTTGTTCTTCAGGCATCAGAAAAAGCGTCTGGGTGGCTGCACTGTTGCCCACTGATGCTGGCTGAACAAGTTGTATTTCTCAATAATGCCGGACTTATTCATCATAATAAAAGTATTTATATGCGTACAGCTATGTTAATAATGATTTGGGGGGCACTTTAAAGGGGAACTATAACCTCAAATTCCCCCCCCAATAATTAGTCATATAGCGGTAAACTTACCAACAGTCATATTATCCAGCATAATTACTGCTTTAGTCAGAAATCCTCCTTCTGCCGAGACTGACTGCCAGGAAGACATCTTTACTTTCAGTCATCTGCGCCATCAGGCCTGGTCTCCTGTAGGAGGTGTTGCATGGTACCTTAAGGTAACAGGAAGGGACTGATGGGACAGGCTCAGAGATGCCTCTAAAGGAAAAAGCCTGGCTGTCAGTCTCGGAAGAAGTAGGACTTCTGACTAACGCGATAATTATACTGATAATATGACTATTGGTAAGCCTGGGGGGTGGGGACTTTATTTGGGGTGATAGTTCCCATTTAATTTTGATGAAAGTTGCGCTTTAAACTGTGCTGTTAACGTCTTGAATGCTAGCGAGCTACCCGACGAACTCAAACGTTCAAGAGTTTACAAATCCTATTTCAATCAGATTTTGAGAATTATTTATTCTCAAATATGGCCCTAAGACCTCTACTTCACCATAGTGTACCATAACAAGTAAAATACACACTGAAAAATAAATATGTGGCCCAAATGTGCACCACTTTCCATTTGTACATCAACCTTTGTGTCTTTTAGGCTGGAGCAGTGAAAGACTACATAAAAATGTTGCTGGAGAATGACAAGTTAAAATTCCTGGTCTTTGCTCATCATCTCTCCATGCTGCAAGCTTGTACGGAGGCTGTCATAGAGAGCAAGGTAAGCCAAATGATGTCTGCACACAGGTGTACCAGGCTAAAAGGATATTTATAATGCACCTCAACAGAAGTGCAAATGAAGGCCGGCACTGATGTCTGCTGAAGATTCTGTCGGCTCTTCTGAAGGGATGAATGATAAAAGCATTGGATCTTTCCAACATCAAATGAATTTATTAAAAAAAAAAAAAACAGAATTTTACGTAGGCTGTGCTCTGAATTCTGCATGTAGACCACACACTGAGATGGTGACGGGATTTAACCCATTGGATTGTAGAAAAGATTCTAAAGCATTGCTTCACAATATAATGGAGTTCTTCTCCTTCAATCCTCTGAGCGCCACAGAGGTATCCAATCCGTTGCGTTGCAATGCGTTGGATACCTCTCTGGCAATTAAAGGGGCAGGGACTTTTACTAAATAAAAAAGGTTTTCGTAATAAGTACAACATCAGAGACATCACCTTGACTTTCCCGAGTGGCTTTACCATCCTTTACAAATAAATAAATTTTGATATTTTCTCTCTTTTCTGATTTTTTAAATTTTTTTTTTTTTTAATTTTCCGGGTCTGGTAAATTAAATAATTTGCCTACGCCTCCTAACCCTTTCTTCCTGTAACCCTCCCACTAATGGTAACCAGGGCAAGCAAAGTGGCTGGTATTTGCCAGAGCAGCATGAGCTCAGAAGTCTGGGTGAGATTTCAGTCTGTGATATCACCAGAGGAAGACAGATTGTGAGAGAGTACCGCTGTCCCTGTAAAATAGCCACACATTAAAGGGATAGTAATGTTTCATAATAAAAGCAGCTCTAATTAATCATCATAGTATTTGGACTTTGGAGAGTTATTTCAATTCTGTCAGAGTTGTAGTTCCAGAGTAATTCAATGACAAAGTGTCCCCCTCCTGCCCCTTTTACTGATGTCACACTGTTTATCCAGAGCAGAAGGGAGGTGCCCAGGTAGACTGCAGAGAGGGACAGTCTTCAATTAAGATAAGGGAAAAACCTGAAAAGCTTGTCAAGGGGGGCAGGGATTTCATTGTTCTCATAGGAATAAGAGTGTCCCCTTCTGTTATCTGTCTGGTCTATGGACTGCATTCCACATCTGAGAAGAGATGGCTTACACTAGGTAAAAGGGTCGGGAGGGGGAAACTTTGCTTGAGAATATTTCATAAACCATAAAGGTTTGAAAGATAAGACTTATATCATTCTTCATATTTTTTTAATGCCTACAAAATAAAATAAAGTTAAAACGAAGTATTACTATCCCTTTAAGCTTACAGAGTTGTTTCTGAATAACTTTATGTGAATAAGAAATGTGACCACAAAACTAAAATCACAGATCTGTTTATTCTCTTCAGGATCGGATTTCCCAAAAGGTAGAGTAGGAAACTGCCTACAACTCCAAATTTTGAGGAGTGTCGCGGTGCCACACCTACGTTCTGAATTGTGGGTGTAGCCAGAGAAATCTCAGCTTCCTTTTTATACACATTTACAGGCTATTTAACCCCTAGGATGCCATAGAGCCAGGGTGTCCAAGTTTTTTCAGTCGTGACCACATGATCAGAAACCCATGTGTGCAAAGGCTGTAATCATATTTTTTGTTGACAACAGTGGTGAATTATTACTTGTTATACAGAAATACCTTTTTTTTTTTTTTTTTTGCTTTTAACAGTAATACAAAAGCAGTATATAATAGTATAATCAACTTTTATTTGTACAAAAGTGCACCATTAACCCCTTAACGACAAAGGACGTACATGTATGTCATGTTTAAAAGTGCCTAAAGGACCCATGATGTACATGTGCGTCATGGACTTAGGGGCTCCCTGCCCGGCTGCACGCCATTCGGGGGGGCCTGATTCCAAAAAAGAAAAGAAAATGCTCTTTGGTCCTTAAGTGCTGGCCGCGTGCGTGCTGGCCGGTCGTTAAGGGGTTAAAAGCTTACTGCTAGCTACTGATTAATTTTGATCAAGTCAGTTAAAATACTTGTATTTAATAGACAGCTATTCCCAAGCTGTACAGTTGCGGCAGGCAGGTGATTAGGCCGTTACTAGCCTACAAATTCATGTGTGCTTTCTAGGTTAACCCCTTAATGACAGCCTGATTCGGTGGTCGGCCGTTAATGACCACAGCACTTTTTTTTTTTTTTCACAGAGTTGAATTCTGGGATGGTAGACCACCATGGAGCCGCGCAGCCATGCCAGAATTCCACAACGTGCCAGGACTGTCATCGGTCCTTAACATCAGGACAGGCGTGATGGTCCTGGCATGTCACCGGACGATATCATGTTTAAAAAATGTGTTAAATCTCAGGCTGGCGACACTGTAATGTTAGGTGTGCCATATTTGGCCCTCGGGCCACGTGTTGGATGGCCATCTTACAGAGATCTCCAAAGCATTTTGGAGCGATGTGCTGGAGATCTCTTTAGCAACCAAAGGGTTAACCATTTGAAATCCAGCACATTGCAATGCATTGGATCCCTCTCTGGAATTCAGAGGGTTAAAGCATTTTTAGTTTTTGCTTATTACATGCTAAGGGTATTTTCTTTGCCAGGAAACTGTGGATGGGGTCTTGCTAGGAGGGTGGGGGTGTGGCCATGGGCAGGGCTAAGGGAACTTGGAGTTCCTTGCATAGGGGAGCCTTGGATGTAAATCCGGCCCTGATTTTATTCCTTCACGCTGTAGCACACTTATCTCACTTTTGTCCTAGGAGCCACTTTACATTTTAAACCTGTAACATGATAAAATGCAGATTTTGTTACTCTTTTCCATCTGTTTAAAATAAGGGTACTTCCACTGGTGGAAGAGGCATTACTACTGCATTGCAGTATTAACTTCTGTAGCTCATACATTCTGTCTGCCTCATTTTGGCGACAAAAAAAATGTTCCAGTGGGTTGGGTTTGGTGTCACGGAGTCTTGTTAGATTCAAGTCTTGACATCATCAGTATATATGACATTCAGGACTGATGGAAGATGTTATCTCTTGAACCAAGGGAGATGGGGAAAAATTTGTATTGGCCATAATAAAGTAAGTGTGAAGGATAGTATTAGGAGGTTTTTGCCTTTAAGTGACTTAAAGGGATAGTAATGTTTCAGAAAAAAGCAACTAACTGATTCATCTTCGTAGTATTTGGGCCAAGGAGAGTGTTATTTCAATACCTTCAGAGTTGTAGTTCAAGAGTAATTGAATGATAAAATATCCCCCTCCCACCCCTTTTACCTAGTGTAAGTCACATCCCTTCAGATGTGGAATTTGGTCCTGGGACCAGACAGCTGACAGCAAGGGACAATCGTCTTCCTGTGACCATAAGGAAAACCCTGCCCCACTTTACAGGTTTTTCCTTATGATCACTGAACATTGTCCCTCTCTGTAATCCAACAAGACAGTCTTTCTGCTCTGAGGTGAGCAGTGTTACATTAGTAAAAGGGGCGGGAGGGGGATACTTTATCATTCAATTACTCTTGAACTACAACTCTGACAGAATTGAAATAACGCTCTCCACCGTCCAAATACTATGAAAATTAATCGGAGCTGCTTTTTTTTTTTGTGAAACATTACTATTCCTTTAAAGAGATAGTAAAAAAAAATATGTTGTAGGGTTTATCCCCCTGAGTAAAACAAGAGTACTCCCACTGCTGAAAGGTGTTTCATTCAAAAGTTATTATTTTTCAAAGTTGAATTTTTTAGGTGCAATATCACAGTGGACTGAAATTGTAGAGTGGCGCTGTTGTTATGCCATCCTATGGAAATTTATGGTCCCGGGACCAGAGCTGTCCATAGGATCGTGTAGCAACAGCGCCACTATACAATTTCAGGCCACTGTGATATTGCACCTAAAAAATTCAACTTTGAAAATTAGTAACTTTTGAATGAAACACCTTTCAGCAGTGGGAGTTCTCTTGTTTTACTCAGGGGGATAAACCCTACAACATATTTTTTTTACATTTTAAGTATTACTATCCCTTTAAAGAAACAACTTTATAAAGTGCATTACAATCAGTGTGGTACGGAAGTTGCTCTGCATGGCAGGCGAGTTTTACATGTGTGATGTATGTCCTAATAATTCCCTCTGTGTGACGTCTTTCTTTGCTCCCTGCTGGTGGGATTATAGGCGCGGTACATTCGGATTGATGGCAGCGTTCCCTCTTCAGAAAGAATCCACCTTGTCCATCAGTTCCAAAATGATCCTGACACCCGTGTGGCTGTTCTTAGCATCCAGGCTGCTGGTCAGGTAAGGAAGCCTGTTTTTAACCCTTTGAGTGCCAGAGGGACGTGCAATGCACTCTGGCACTCCGAGGGTTAACCCTTTGGGTGATATGCCTTAAGAAAAAAAGAGAAGCAATTCTGGTGCAAAGGCAACAAAGAAAACTTCCCAAAAATTATGATTAAATTAAATGGGGCTTTTAACCCCTGGTAGAAAGGTCTCCAACATTCAAAGGGTTAAAAACACATTTAATGGAGTAGTAAACGCGTCTAAATATGTTATAGTAGCAATTAAACACAGGTTGGTTAATTGGTGGCTTATTAATATTGATTGGCCCACCTGTGCTAAAACAGGTAAATCCTTAAACCTTTGAGTGCCAGAGGGGTACGCAATGCATTTCCTACCCCTCTGGCACTCAATGTGTTAAATACTGGCCTATTGGTAGCTCCTGGAAACTGAACTTTGATACCCCCGGGTGATGCACAAGGCATGATAAAGAGGTGATATAGTAGAGATAACTTCTCCATTGATATCACTTCTCCAATTCCTATGTTATCCTATGGACTCTTAAATAGAGTTTATCAAACTGGAGAAGTTATATCTGCTTTATCACTGCTTTATCAACCCTTAGTGCATCATAACCTCATAGTATAGGGATTTTCTTGTTAAGTGAAACAGAGGGGTCCCCCACTGCTGGGAGATTTTTCATTCAAAAGTTATAACAGCTCAAAAGTAGTTTGTGTCGCATTAACCTGCGCTTTTCTGTTGTGGTCACCAGGTGGTGCTGACCATATTCTATGATTCAAACTCTCCTATACAGCTCATTATGAAACACAAAATGTCTTTTGGTACTGTTGTTAACAGTTTGATTAAAAAAATCAAATTATATATATAATAAAATACACACTGGCTGCTATAACATTAGAATAAAGCATCTCCCTTTTGCGTGGTCCCCCTGAAGGAATCCTGATACAATGTTGCACTATGCCTGTAGCAGTCAGTAATTTGCATACTGTATTTAATGGGAGGCAGTTTTTTTTTTTGCTGCAGGGAAAATGTTACATTTGATCAATGTCCCTGCTTTCACAGTCTTTGACACACAGATTAGGGAAAAATGGGGGAAAAAATGATAAAAAGTATAGTCAATTTGAGTTTACATATTGTGCACTTACAGAATATATAAAGTCAAAAAGGAGGCTAACAGTCACTATCTGTACATTGCAGAAGGAACAATTTTACAATATATTTTATTTCTGTCATCTTCTAGGGGTTAACATTCACAGCGGCCACTCATGTTGTCTTTGCCGAGCTCTACTGGGACCCTGGTCACATAAAACAAGCCGAGGACCGGGCACATCGTATCGGACAGAGTAGTTCTGTTCATATCCATTATCTTATTGCCAAGGGAACACTGGACACACTGATGTGGGGGATGTTGAACAGAAAGGTACAAGACTATTTCCAATGCTTTTGTTTTCAGAATCCTGTACTAAGAGCTGGGGGAATTCTGGGGCAGACTATCTTCACCATAGGCGACAAATAAAACTCATAATCGATTTGTGGGGACATTTAACCCGTTGAATGCTAGAGAGGTCTCCAACGCATTGTGAAGCAATACGTTGGAGACCTCTCTAGCATTCAACGGGTTAAAGGGACACTAATGTCCCTTAAAAAATTGTTCTTGTTTTGTAGAGTATAAAAAGAGAAATTATGTGGCACAAATCCTATCTCTCAAACCTTTATGATTTGAGAGATAATCACCTGTAAAGTTCCCCCTCCCTCCCCTTCTCCTGACGTCAGCGCTCTACTGACAGCAGGAGATCCTGGTCCGGACCCAGACAGTTCAGAGGAAGTATTTCTGCCTAACTAGAGTGATTACAGCACTGCTGAAGAGCCGCAGGACGGACTGTTGAATGGAATCTCCTTCTCTAACACAGAAAGCTGACATCAGCGCATGGGGAGGGAAGGGGGAACTTTCAAAGCATATATTTCTTAACCCATAGGGGTCTGAGAGATACGACTGGGTGCAATTGATTTAGTTTTTTAATACCTACAGCATTAAAGTTACATTTATCTAAGTATTACTATCCCTTTAAATAATGCAATTTCGGCTCTGCTGAAGAGACGCCTCATGTCGGCTGACACGGATCTTCTGCTGTCAGCTTTACAGCTGACATCAGGAGAGGGGGAACTTTAAATGTGAATATCTCTCAAACAATAAAGGTTTGAGAGATAGGACTTGTGCCACATAATTTCTTTTTTTATACTCTGCACAACAAGAACATTTTTTATGGGACATTAGTGTTACTTGAAAAGCCCCATTAAATCAATGTGGATATTAATGTGTCCGAAATAGAATGTTAGCAACTCATAGTTCCAAAATGAGGACTATGGGAGAGATGTATAAAACTGGGGTTATCAAGAAAGTGTCTGTAAAAGTGTCTCAAAGCGACATAAGTATATGTATAAACATCTAGCAAACATTTTCTGTAAGTGCTAACTCCAGTCAGTTGACTATTTTGAAAAGTGGAGTAGAAATGGTCTTGGACAAATAAGAATTGTGTCCCAATATATTTATAAAGAGATTTGCTAATTGTGCCAAAAATAAAGGCAGTTTTAGTGATTAAATCTTAAAGCCGGGTATAACCTGTTCTTAATGGAAGTCTTTAGTGACCGCTGTGTGTGTGAAAATATATTCACAGGTGTGAATTTTCTCAGGAAATACTCAGATATACATATTCATAAATGTGACTCTTCTTCATAAATATGACCCGGCATTGTGAATTTTAGACAGTTCTTAAGTATACATTAAGAAGGCTTTTTTACATCCCCCCCACTATCCTATATAATAATTCGCTAGGATGTTTGTCAGAAGCCATCATGCACAGTAGAGACTGCCCAAGTACACAGAATGCTGGGAGGTGTAGGAATGTTAGGAGCTCAGGATGCTAGGAGGTGTAGGAATGCTGGGAGTTCTGTGCTGGGTGCATTCTGTGCTTTTGGGCAGTCTCTACAGTGCATGACTGTGTCGGCGGCAGGACACATAGTAGGACCTGACTCTTAACATCACCCTGACCTTGGCCCGTGTACACTGGCTTTTACACTAGTATACTTATATACTGTAAAGTCTAAAAATCAGTATGTATGTATGTATGCATATGTAGTCCTTGTCACTTGCCTCATGATTCCCATTCAATTCAAGTGGAATTGTGTCTAGGGTGCATTTAGAGAGCTTTCTCTGTCAACTCACACATAAAATGCATATATAACCCCCCAAAAAAACACACTATCCTGGATAAAACCACTAGGTTAAAGTGGAACTATCACCTTAATTCAAACTTGCATATTTGAAAACTACTTATAAAAATGCCTATATGTCATGTTAACCAAAAGACCAGCAAATGTACAGTTCAGGAAATATTCACACTTCTTTCATATGCTAATATATGTTAATTGCTCCAATGTGCGGCATGGGCAGTGTTTTCATAGGCTAATTATGCTAATCAATGATGTTGCGTATGCTAATTAAGCCTTTTCAGTGATTTGTCAGATGCTAATGAAGGTTTCAATGACTATTTATATGATAAAGCAGCTTTGTGCAGCACCAATTAGTCTTTACTTTCACTTTGCCCAGAAATAAAACTGTGAATTTCTCCTAAACTAGACATTTACTGGACTTTTGGTTATCATGACATATAGGCAGTTTTTAATGCAGCTTTCAAATATGCAAACTTGAATTAAGGTGAAAGTTCCACTTTAGTGAAAAACATCAAACCTTTATTGTGGCATGCATTATAATTATATGTGAAACATCCCAAAAAACCCCATGTGACTCCATGTGGAGAGACTTACAGTTATGGAGCTGCAACCAGCATATGTATCCAAGTGGCATACCACTGATCAACGCGTTTATCACGCTTACTCATGATCAGAAAGTGATCCCCTGTGTTGTAGCTGGTTTGCTCCAACTGGTGTAGTAAAAAGTGTCTGTTGCAAAATGACTTAAGGATAAATAAATGTTTCAAGATATTTTCGATAGGTACTAATGTCAATCGATTAACCCCTTAATGACCCTTGACGGTCATAGTACGGCAAGGGTCGATCTGACTGAACAACCCATGACGTACTATGACCGTCATGGAGTTCCGGGCTCCCCCCGCAGCTGCATGCCGTTCTGGGAGTCCGGAACCGGGAAAAAAAAAAAAAAACTCTGTCTCAGCGCTGATACCCCAGTCGTTAAGGGGTTAAAGAGTTAGTAATGGCATATATAAATAATAAGAAGAGCTGAGATAGCTTTATGTAGAAAAAAATACTTTATTGGAACGGTCTACAAAGTGTGCTTGTAAACCAGACACACTTTGTAGACCGTTCCAATGAAGTATTTCTTTCTACATAGCGCTATCTCGGCTCTGCTTAAGAACCACCTTGAGTCGGCCAACACGAATCTCCTTCTGTCAGCTTTTCAGCTGACATCGGGGGGGGGGGGACTTTAAAACGGAATATCTCTCATACCGTAAAGGTTTGAGAGATCGGACTGCCATCAATGGATTTATTTTTTCAGTATCTACAATAATACTTTTTATTTATATATGCCGTTACTAACCCTTTCACTTTTTTTGTAACCTGGAGTCAGAATGGGAGTTGTTCAAATAAGAATTGTGTCGTAATGTATGTATAAGTTGCTAATTGTGACACAAAAATGTGATTTTTAGTGGTTAAATCTTATAGGAAATATATATGGCCTGAAGTGATGGAGTATATGAACGCTGTATGTGTGTGGAAAAATAATTCTCATTAGCGAATTTTCTCAGCGACTTAGTTATGGACCTTAACCCTTTGACAGCCCAGAGGGTTATCCAGTGCTTTGCAGACAAAACTTTGAACACCCATCTGGCAATCAAATGGTTAATATGACCCTGGGGCTATCATCGCTTGTCCATTTTAGCGACACTTTTTCAACACGCCAGAAAGGATTTTTTTTATATATATATATATATATATATATATATATATATATATATATATATATATATATATATAATATGGCTCAAAATTTCCACTTGCCACTAGCCAATGGTGAGTGAAAATTCAGCCCTGGCGAGTAGAAATTCAGCCCCGGTAGGTATGTTATGTATTGCAGTGGCGAGTAACTTTTCAGGTCTGGCTAGTAGCAAAGGACTTCAAATTTTAAGCCCTGATAGATTATATATAAATATATTTCCCTCCATTGTTCCCTATGTATGTAAACAAACATTCCCAAATAAAAATTCACATTCTTTTAACCCTTTCAATGCTGCAGTTTGATACGTTTGAGGCCTCTCTAGTATCCAAGGAATTAAAAGCATTTCTGCTCCAAACTAATTGTACTGTAGGGGAAAAATTAATATTCCATCGCCTATTTTCTCCTTATAATGCCACTGCTTTTCTCCAATTGCTTCAGTGTACTTAGTGCATTGGCCTCTGTATTTTCTTATTTAAGCAATAGTAATGTTTCACAATAAAATTTGCTCCAATTAATCTTCATAGTATTTGGGCCATGGAGAGTGTTATTTCAATACTGTCAGAGTTGTAGTTCAAGAGTAATTGAATGATAAAGTTTCCCTTTCCCGACCCTTTTACCTAGTGTAACACTGCTGAGCTTAGAGCAGCAAGATTGTCTGAATGGATCACAGAGAGGGACAATCTTCAGTGAGCATAAGGAAAAACCAGAAAAAGCTGTCAAGGGGGCAGGGTTTTCCTTATGGTCGCAGTAAGAAGATTGTCCCTTGCTGTGATCTGTCTGGTCCCAGGATCAGATTCCACATCTGAGGGGAGATGGTTACACTAGGTAAAAGGGGCAGGAGGGGGATACTTTATCATTCAATTACTCTTGAACTACAACCCTGACAGTATTGATATAACACTCTCCATGGCCCAGACACTATGAAGATTAATTGGAACTGCTATTTTTGTGAAACATTACTATCTCTTTAACACTGTGAGTGCCAGGGAGGTGTTGCTTATATCTTTATACCAAACATTTGCAGCATTGGCAGTATTTCAGCATTTTTGGTTTACACTGAAAGTCGGACTATATTCCTCTTAATTTAAAATCATATACTCTACTGTTCAAAA
Organism: Rhinophrynus dorsalis; assembly: GCA_037306005.1. Taxonomy (NCBI): domain Eukaryota; kingdom Metazoa; phylum Chordata; class Amphibia; order Anura; family Rhinophrynidae; genus Rhinophrynus; species Rhinophrynus dorsalis. Next base: position 228,448,706 of record CM074725.1, read on the forward strand.
GTTTGGGGGCACTTGGATATGTCCTTGTTTTTGAAAGAAAAGCAAATCTTGTCCATTAAAATAACATCAAATGGATCAGAAACACAGTGTAGACATTGTTAAAGTGATAGTAATGTCTATATAAAATTATTTGTCCGAGTCCTCTGTATATTAAAAGGAACAGATTGCGCTATGTCTAAGCTCTTACTTCTTTGTAGTTCAAAAGTTATGAAGCACTGAAGATCCACCGCCTGCCCCTTTCTGGCCGCCACGATACAGAGAGTGAAAAACTTTAATAAGTAACTATAAGGGAAATCCCACCCCCCTTGATGAAAGAGGACAGGATGTCCCTTTGCTTCCTGAAGTTTGTCCCTCACTGAAGCCGTCCTGACCAGCCTGCATCTTTCTGAGTGATGTGTGGAGAAGGGCAGGCGGGGGATCTTCAGTGCTTCATAACTTTTGAACTACAAAGAAAAAAGCACTTAGACATCACAATATGTTCCTTTTAATATACAGAAGACTGGGACAACTAATTTTACATAGACATTAATATCACTTTAATGTTGTAAATGGCTATTGTAACCAAAAACTGCTGATTTTTAATGGAAAATCTACATTTGCTGCAAATGGAGGATTCTTCGACGAAAGCAAAGTTTGAAGGACACAATTATTACTAAAATTAAAAAAATCATTATTTCTAACCTGGTCAACATCTTGACTGTATTTCCTATTCATTTTGCAACTCATTTGATGTATGTTTTCATGGAAAAAAAAAAGGGAATTTCTGAAGTGACTCCAATCTTTTCAACAGTAGTGTGTGTATATATCCTATATAATAATTCTCTAGGATGTTTGTCAGAAGCTGTCGTGTGCAGTAGAGACTGCCCAAATGCATGGAATGCTGGGATACGGAATACTGGGAACATTCTGTGCTTTCGGACAGTCTCTACAGTGCATGCCTGCGTCGGCGACCGGATGCAGAGCAGGACCGGCCTCTTAACCCTTTGAGTGCCAGAGGGGTATGCAACGCATTGCAAAGCAATGCGATGCATACCCCTCTGGCACTCAAAGGGTTAACATCGCATGGAACTTGGCCCATGTACACGGGCTTTTACAGTAGTGTGTGTGTGTGTGTGTGTGTGTGTGTATATATATATATATATATATATATATATATATATATATATATATATATATAATATATATAAAATACATGTTACTTGCTAAGTCAATTTAACTCTGAGAGTCAGATAGGTGTGCTGCAGTGTTTTTTTAAGTTCTCTGGCATCCTGAAGGTTAAAGGGATAGTAATACTTAAGATGTAAAAAAAAAATATATATGTTGTAGGGTTTATGTCCTCAAGTAAAACAAGGGTACTCCCACCGCTGAGAGATATTTTATTAAAAAATTATAACAGCTCAAACTTGAATTTTTTAGGTGCAATATCATAGTGGCCTGAAAATTTACAGTGGCGCTGTTGCTAGACCATCCTATGGAGATTTATGGTCTACAGACCAGAGCAGTCTATAGGATGGTGCAGCAACAGCGCCACTATAAATTTTCAGGCCACTATGATATGGCACCTAAAAAATTCAAGTTTGAGCTGTTATAAATTTTTAATAAAATATCTTTCAGCAGTGGGAGTACCCTTGTTCTAGTCAGGGGGATAAACCCTACAACATATATTTTTTTTTTACACTTTAAGTATTACTATCCCTTTAAAAGGATTATTTGCTTTGTAGCAATTGGCAATTTCTGCTTTGCTGTTGTCCACTCCCCAAGGCGTTAGAAAGGAGGAGTTATGCAAAACTCTTCATTCTGCACCCAATGGGATGAGTGAGGGTGGAACCTAAGCAGATGGGGTATTTGACGCTCGGGGCAGTGAATTTCACATGGGGGTGCAGGGGGGCGTTTTACCCCCTGAGCTCTCATGGCCAAATCACTGCAGGAGCTTGCTCCCATTAACAAATAATCATCATAACTTCTCTTTCTTCCTTTTGCCAGTTGATCCCTCATATTCTCCCTCCTATCTCTCTCATATTCTCTCCTCTCTCACCTCTTACTTCATAATAGACACATCGCTCTGGAATCTGATTGGTTCCCTCACTCACCCACCTGCGAGTAGCATAACGTAATAGAATGTCTCCACCTTCATTTCACCGTTCTTCCTCAGTACCATTCTCATGACTCTCCTGCCTCCACCCTCAGACTCTCCCCTTCCTCTCCTCGCCACATCACCTACCTCCTGTCCTTTAGTCTCTTCCTCCGTTTCATTCATAGGCAATGCTGTGCATGTTCCACAGGTAGATAGCAGTGTGTGTGTGTATGTATATATATATATATATATATGTGTGTGTGTGTGTATATATATGTATATATGTGTGTGTGCGGAGAATAAATCTGGGGATTGAAAGCTATTCAAAGCATCGCAGTGCCTTTACCATCTCTTTGATGCTGAAAGGGTTAAACCATTTAGTGCAGTGGTTCTCAATCTTTTTTTTACTGGAGGCACCCCTAACACGCAATCTGGAGTTTTCGGGGCACCCCTAACATATGTAATGTACTTTATCAAGTGCACATGAAGGGTACAATACATAAATATACAGTTATTATTAGATCTCACAATCATAATAACAAAGATAAAGATATTGTGCAATTTCCATATATATACAATTAAAAGTTAATATTCACATTTTTGTCAACGTTTACATAGAGAACATGGGGCACCCTAAGTTCATGTCCGCGGCACACCAAAGTGCCACGGCACCCTGGTTGAGAATCACTGGTTTAGTGCCACAGGGGTGCCTAATGCACTTGGGGGTTTATGTTTATCACTTTGAGTGCCAGATAGGTGTCCAAAGCATTGCAGTGCGTTTTAATACCTTTTTTACCATTCACATGGTTAACCCTTTGAGCGCCAGCGGGGTACCCAACAGTTTGAGGATTCACGTTTAACTTTTCAGTGGCATAGAAGTATCCAGCGTATTGCAATGCATTGAATTCGTCTTTGGCATTAAAATGGGTAAGCATTTCCGTTACAGAGGGGTACCCAAAGCACTGGGTATTTGTTTTTAACCTTTAGAGTGTCCGAAAGATATCCAACACTTTGCAATGAATTAGATACCCCTCTGGCACTGAAAGGGTTAGCATGGACAACACAGTGGCTTTATTGCTAGTATATGTAAATGTTGAAAACATCAACTGTATTTCTCTTAAAGCGGAACTACCACCTGAGCACAAGTTTAGCATAAATAATTCCCCATCTGGCGACTAGCTGCTTAGTAGCGCTAGTCGCCAGAATTATTACATTAAGTAGATTTACCCTTTCTTTCCGAGCTGACAGCATCACGGAACGCGGACATCTTGCCATAATGACGTCCGTGCGCCTGTGCTGTCAGTCCCAGCCGGGTCTAGGAGGTGTTACTGGGAGCCGTCCGGCTCCAAAAGGGACTGACAGCGCAGGAGCGCGGATGTCATTATGGCAAGATGTCCGCATTCTGTGATGCTGTCATCCCGGGAAGAAAGGCTAAACCTATTTGTCAAGGTAATAATTCTGGCGACTAGCGCTACTAAGCAGTTAGTCACCAGATGGGGAGTTATTTAAGCTAAAGTTGTGTTCAGGTGGTAGTTCCGCTTTAAAATAACATGTGTGTGTGTGTCACATGTCCTATATAATAATTCGCTAAGTTGTGTGTAACGCCCGACATGCGCAGTAGACACTGCTGCACGTGAAGCAGTCATGTGCAGTAGAGACTGCCCGCGCCGCGGCTGATACAGAGCTGGGCGCCCGCGACCGGCTGTCAGAGGCACTGTGGCCCGTGTAACGGGCTGTTCAACTAGTATATTTTATATTACACGTTTAATTGCCAAAGAATTGTTCAATGCTATTCACACCTCTATGGCAATCAGAGCCTCTGGGTGGCACTAATATAAATGTTAATTAAACTTGTAAAATCACATCACAGATAATGATAAAATAATAAGCTAGCTTATACCAATAATGGTAATTAAAGGGATAGTAATACTTAAGATGTTAGAAAAAAATATATATGTTGTAGGGGTTATGTCCCCGAATAAAACAAGGGTACTCCCACTGCTAAGAGATATTTTATTAAAATGTTATAACAGCTCAAACTTGAATTTATAGGTGCAATATCACAGTGACCTAAAAATTTACAGTGGCGCTGTTCTTACACCATCCTATGGAGATTTATTGTCTACGGACCAAAGCAGTCCATAGGATGGTGTAGCAACAGTGCCACTGTAAATTTTCAGGCCACTATGATATTACACCTAAAAAAATTCAAGTTTGAGTTTTTAATAAAATATCTCTCAGCGGTTTTACTCAGGGGCATAAACCCTAAAACATTTTTTTTTTTTACATCTTAAGTATTACTATCCCTTTAAAACTGTAAAATATATAGTGTGTAACTGAAGAGTCTGTAAATCTGTAATATATATATATATATATATATATATATATATATATATATATATATATATATATATATATATATATATATAATATGTAAATATAAAAGAAGTCTGCATTCCTGGCACCCCCCCCCCCGAGGCGGCAGTAAGGAGGAGTTACTCAAATCTCCTCCATACTGCCTGTCCAAGTGATACAGGGGTGTTTGATTTTGACAGGAGTGTACACGCACACCACACACACACACACACACACACACACACACTCTCTCTCTCTCTCTCTCTCTCTATACGGACGGGAGAGGTGCTTTAATTAAATTAATGCTACTGTTAATCTTTTAGCTAAACAGTGACTGTCCACTGCAGTCTTTCATTTACAGACTGGAGATCGCTCTGTCATTTATCTTTTATATTACTGATTTACAGACAGTTACACTCCATATATTTTACTGATCATTATTGGTATAAGCTAGATTATTATTACTGTTATTATCTGTGATTTTACACATTTCAATACAATTTATATTAGACCCACCTAGAGGAGCTCTCTATATTTTTTTCTGTGTAACAAATATTTTTATACTATGTGTACACATATATATATATATATATAATATGTGTGTGTTTGTACATATACTTTATAAATTTGTTTACCCCCTAGTTTATCTATTTAACCCTTCTGGGTGCCAGTGTGGTGTTATCTACATTGCTTTACAATGCGTGGCTAATCTTTCTGGCTCTGTAAGGGTTAACCCCTAAACTGTAAAAATAATTGCTGCAGGAAAAAAAAAACACCCCACCTTGGTTCTAATAAAGCCTGTGAATCACTGTGAGTCATACACAAGATGTCATCGTTCCCTAGATCCCCCATCTCTCTGTGCAGCTACACGCCCACTCCTCCTCTGCTCGCTCTTTCAATTAATTTGGTGTCTCTGTCATTCAACAAGAGCGAAGAGAGAATGGATTGTGGGACACTCGCGAGCAGGGCAGGATTTACAGGAGACAAAAAATTTCCTCAGTGTCTTCAAAATCACTATAGCAGGTGTCATTGACTGACTGTAGCAGAGTTCTAGATTGTACGCAGGAAAACACCGTGCTTGTTATATAACAACAAGGACATGACTGCAGCACTACACTGCCTTAGCCTTAAAGGGACGCCGCTGTTACATACATCTCAATCTTATGTGAAAGAATATATTGTAACCGTCACAGATACATGAGTAAAAGTTTCCATACGGGGGGGGGGGGCTTCAGCTCTGCTTTGTTACATCGGCTAATCAGCTTTGTGCAAAAAAGTACAGTATGTATTAAAGGAGAGCTAACGCCTCCTAACAAATAACTCTCCCATACCTTTCTATGGCCAGAAAATCCACATGGCCCCTGTGAATTTTTCCTTTGGTCTTTTGTTCAATTGTTAACATCTTCAGTCTGTCTCGGATGTCCATAGCTGAGAACCAGATTTGCCGTAGAGACTCCGGTTTTGGCTTCTAATTACCGGGTCACTGGGGCAGAGGTTGATGTGGGGAGTTTTTAACAAAACTCCTCCCACTTCTGTGTCTTCCCAGTGTGCGCCTCCCAGTCCCCGTCCACTTCTCCTACTTCCCCAGCCTATTCCTCCATTTCTTTGTATATTTCTGGAGCCCCACCCCCCTCATTAGCAAGTCCCACCCCTTTTCTGACATCAATTGCATCATTGATCTCATCCTCCGTGGAGTCCACAAAGCAAAGTTCCCAGGTATGTGGATGTCATAATCATGCATTTGAACATGACAGTTGCCGACTGTTTTTTCAGACTGGAACACGCCTAGTTAATCCTTTAAGGACCATCGGGATGTGCAACGTATTGCTCATCCCTATGGTCCTTAAAGGGATAGTAATACCTCGTTTTATCTTTATTTTATTTTGTAGGCATTAAAAAAAACATGAAGAACAATATAAGTCTCATCTCTCAAACCTTTATGGTTTAAGAGATATTCACAAGCAAAGTATCCCCCCCCCCCCCGTTTAGCCAGATCAGAAGGGAGGTGTCCAGGTAGACTGCAGAGAGGGACAATCTTCAATTAAGATAAGGGAAAATGCTGAAAAACTTGTCAAGGGGGGAAGGGCTTTCATTGTTCTCATAGGAAGAAGATTGTCCCCTGCTGTTATCTGTCTGGTCATACAACCAGACTCACATCTGAGAAGAGATGGCTTACACTAGGTAAAAGGGGCGGGAGGGGGAACTTTGCTTGTGAAGATCTCTTAAACCATAAAGGTTTGAGAGATAAGACTTATATCATTCTTCATGTTTTTTTAATGCCTACAAAATAAAATAAAGAGAAGACAAAGTATTACTATCCCTTTAATGGATTAAGATTATCATTTGAAGTGAACAGAGTCAGAGCCCCTTTGGCCCTGCTAGCAACTTTCATGTCTGCCGACATGGATAGGATGAGCAGGACTGACTGAAGATGCTGTTTCTAGTACAGGGGTAGCCAGCCCTGGTCCTCGAAAGCCACCAACAGTGCGTGATTTTAGGATGACTCAGGTGGAGTACAGGTGGGCTGGTTAGTGACACAGTCCCTTTATTTGGTGTACCTGTGCTCATTCAGGCATGGCCTGAAAACATGCTCTGTTGGTAGCTCCTGAGACCAGTGTTAGTCATCGTTGCTCTAGAAAAACGGCGACATTTACAGATGCCATTATGATTTTCTGCTCATATTCAGGTAAGCGGGGGATTATTATTTGAAGGTGTCAGTGTTTATTTAATGATATCTGTCCAGGAAGGAACCATTTTTATGAAAAACAGAAATACTAAAATGGAAGGACACAATGTGGAAAGGGGAGACTAAAAAAGAAAAATAGGAAAAAAAACGACATTATAGAAAGATGAGGTATATGTGGAAGAGTCTCCCAGCGTAAGCGGTACGTGTTAATTTGAAGGGTCATAGAAATAAATTATATAGCGGTAGGCAGTAACTTGGCAGCTATGACAATTGAGTTCCTATAGTTTTAGTCTATTCCACTCCCTCTCCAGTAGCTGCAGGGCTGGGGGACATCACTGATACATTCAGTTCTTCTCAGAGATTTCTGCCTTTTCCATTGAAGCCCATTGTCATCAATTTCAGTAGTGTGGGACTTCAATGGAGAAGATAGTGATGTTAATTTCTCTCCCAGAGCAAAGAGCCAACATCACCAGCCCTGCAGATCATGTAGATCTGCGAGGGGAAAAGAGAGAGCACAACAGAGTTTTAAACTTAGGTAAAGCAATTCATAGGTAACTTCCAGTATATAGCTCCTTTAAGATCTCTTGAGGTACATGACTATTTTAACCCCTTAAAGGGAAAGTAACGTAAAATGTTTATAGATTGTAGAGGGTAAAAAAATAACTCATTGCCACAAACCCCATCTCTCAAACCGCTATGGTTTGAGAGATATTCGCGATCAAAGTTCCCCCTTCGCTCCCTTTCTCCTGACATCAGCATCTAGCAATAGATCCCAGTCCGGGGACCAGCCGGCAGCTCTGCAGCAGAGCCGAAATCCCTTTATTAGAAAATAATTACTTAATTGGAAAGGTCTACAAAGTTTGTTTCAGCTCTGCTGAAGAGCCTCCTTGTGTCAGCCAACACGGATCTCTTTCTGTCAGCTTTACAGCTGACATCAGGAGAAGGGGAGGGAAGGGGGTACTCTGATTGCAAATATCACTCAAATCATTTGAGAGATGGTGCTTGTGGCATTGAGTTTCTTTTTTTACCCTCTACACATCTATAAACATTTTTTCTCTGACGTCCAATACAGGTTACTGGTAACTTTTGGTAGGTGATCCGCCCCTTTAACTAGGCAGGAACAATTCGAAAAGTGAATGCAGGGGTTGAGCCTACCTTCCCTCCTTGGCTGCAGCTAGCCAATCAGCTCCAGTAAGATTTGTTCCTTGGTGAAGACGCAGGCAAGGGAACAGTTCTGCTATAGTTTTAGCTATTTTTTTTATTTGTCAGAAATGGAATACCACCATTAGGTGGATTACCATAACTGACAATGCCATTATATGTGGCTAGCTCAGTAACCAGGTGCTTTTTGTGGACCTTAAGCCCTGGGGGGAAATCTTGGGTTCAAGTTCTTTCCTCAGGAGTTGCCCACCGAGGCTTCTTCTTACTACATGGTAATCTGAAGACAGAAGATCTGCAGGAAAGGTGAGCAACCCTTTGAGTGCTGCAGGTCCACATGTCCCACAGTGCCCCTCCGCAAAGGGGTTTTCCTTTGGAATTCCTATTGTACACCCCTGCACTCACTGGGTCTATCTGTGTGTCTGTTGGCTGTTTTTGAGCAAGTTTCTGTGGTAACTTAACCCTTTAGCTGCTGGTTTTGCATCTTTTGGGGGTTTATTGGCACTTTCCCTACTGGGTTTAGTGTTTTTTTGGGTCTGCTAACATGGTATAGTGACGTTTCATGTAATTTTAATTCACAGTTTCAACTTTGCAAAATTTGTGTTCCTCGCTTTTACCGCATAGACGCCATTGCTCCATTCACTTCTATGGAACTGTACAGTTTGGGACATATCTCTGTTACCGCTCAACGTAGCCCTCGCTCTGTCATCCGGTTAACGTTTTGTGTGTGTTGGGGGGGCTTCAGGCACTGTTGGGGTACTTTTTCTGGGAAAACTACATTTCCCATGAGCGTTTGCTTCACACGCTCGTTTCTGATTGGCTCCCGTCGCAGCAGCCATTTTTTTGCCTTTCCTGAACGAGTATCCTACGCGGGGCTTGGACTCTCCTTCTCTCCTCTGCAGATTAACCCTTCGCCTGCCAGATAAGTGCATTTTAGCGATTTCTGGGGTGAAATTTTAATCTTACACACTGTATTTGGGTGATTCCTTATACTTTAAATGTTTTGACACTGTGAGAATGTCTAATCCGTTGGAGCTTGGGGCCAGGCCTAAGACTAAGGACGCTGGGGTCTCTGTGTCCCCTATTGCACATTGCTCCTCATGTCATTCAGTGTTACCTAGAGAATTCTCAGTTCATTTATGTCCAGCATGTTCTGATGTCCCTGAGTCTCTCCCAGGGACCTCCAGCCATGCATTAGAGCCAGTTTGGGTGCAAGAGTTCAAGGCTGCTACTAGAGACCTCCGTCTACATTGCAACTCTTTCCATCCCAGTTACAAGGTGGTCTTCCACTCCTGGCAGACCCCTTCCTCCATCATATCTTCCCTGCCGAAACTGCAAGGAGTACCTGACATATCAGATTCCTCTGAGGAGGAACTGTTGGTGGATTCGGACTTTGAGGAATGTTCTGCTGTGGGCTCCTCTCAGTTTTTTGGGGACCCCTTTGAGGCTGTTCCTGATCCCTCGGCTGAAGGCCTGATCAGGGCTGTCTTAACCACCCTAAACATTTCCTTTGTTCAAGATGTTTCTTCGGATCCCTCTGATGTATTTCTGGAGCCTAAGAGGCCCCATACTTGTTTTCTACCTAACCCCACTCTTGACCACCTTGTGTCTGATGAGTGGAAGTTTCCAGACAGGAAACCTTCTGTTTCCAAGAAATTTGCCAAACTTTACCTCTTCTCTGAGGCGGTGCTTGCTCAGTGGGTTCATCCCCCCCAAAGTGGATGCGCCTATCTTCAGTCTATCTAAGTCCACTGCCAGTTGCTGATGCCTCCGCTCTAAAAGACTGGACTGACAAGAAACTTGAGGTCTCCCTCAAGTCCATTTTTGCCACTGCTGGTACTGCCATGCGTCCAGCGTTCGCTTTGGAATGGGTGAACCGGGCCACTGCTGTCTGGACTGAACAGCTCACCCTGGCTGTCTGTCAGAGTGCTCCTACTTCGGATATGTTGCGGCTTCTTGCCAAAATTTCTGAGGCCCAGCACTATGTTTCTGCTGCCTTATTTGATGCCATCCGTTTGGTGGCAAGGGTTTCCACCATGTCTGCAGTTGCCAGACGAGCTCTTTGGCTCAAGATCTGGTCTGTTGACGCTACATCCAAGAAAGCTTTGCTCTCATTACCTTTACAAGGCACCTTTTTGTTTGGGCAAGATCTTAAGGATCTGATTAGTGAGGCCACAGGGGGCAAGAGTACCCTTCTGCCTATGGTCCCCAGGAAGAAGACGCCTCTCAAGCATAATTGGCTTTTTCGTTCTTTCCAGACTGAGATACGTCTGGCGAACGAGCGGGGGTCTGAGAGAGAGAGTGCTGTGGTCTTGGAGAGGTCAATTTCATACCCTGTTTTTAATTACAAAGCTCCTGCAGGACCATTACTAGTCCTTAAAGGGTGAAGAATTATAGAAGTCAGTTTCAGCTCTTTAATCTTTTGAGAACCTGAGTGGTATGCAAAATAGTCCTTTGCAGTGAATTGCTCCCCCTCGCACACAAAGGGCTAAATAAATAAGGAAATGAGTACATTAGGTGGGCCTACTTACTTCTTTAACAACATACAATTTGACTTCTCTTGCCTTCATCATATTGTAAAGGGTAAACAAAATGTATATACATTTTGTCCATTTTCAAAGATGAACTATCCGTTGTAAATAATCACTCAGAAAAACAGCTTAAAATTCCATAGGAAAGGGAAAAGAGACATACTCATGGACCTTGGGACAGCGTAGTGAGGCTGTCAATCTCATATACTGTGGATCAACGCTTTTCATGTCTAAAGAGGAAACAAGAACAAAAAAGGGGAGCCCCTTCTGTTTCTTCCATGTCTAAAGAGGTTCAGTCTTGCTCTAAACTAAGCAGCATCTTCGGGTGTGAAGCTCTTTGAACTTCTCATTACTCTGTCCCAGTGTCCATGATTTTCTCTTTTTTTCCCTTTCCTATGGGATTTTAAACAGTTTTGCTAGACAAAAGTTATTTAATTTTATTAATTTGCTCACTCATTTGTTCAGGTTCTGGGAACGTATGACTGTGTTGGAGAAGGTCAACTTTTTTCTTTACCAAATTCTTTGTGTTAGAGTTCCTAGTATGGATGTTCCACAGGTCTCTAGTAGTGACACTGACCTCCCAGTAAGGTTGATTTTAAAGGGACGGTAATGTCCCAGAAAAAAATCTTTATATTTTTGTAGTAATTAAAAAATTCACCTATATGCAACAAATCTTATCTCTCAAACCGCTCTGGTTTGAGAGATATTCAACAGTAATGTTTCCCCCTCCCTCCCCTTTCCCTGACGTCGGCTATGCTGACTGCAGGGGAATCCTGTCTGGGGACCACCTGGTGACTCTGCAGCGGAGCCGCAATTGCGTTATTTAAAATGAATTACTTCATTGGAAAGGTCTACAAAGTGTGCCTTGTTTGCAAGCACACTTTGTAGACTGTTCCAGTTAAGTAATTTGTTTTAAATAACGCGATTGCGGCTCTGCTGCAGAGCCTCCTCGGGTCGGCCGACACAGATCTCCTGCTTACAGCTTTACAGCTGACAGCAGGAGAAGGGAAACTTTAGCGGAGGATATCTCTCAGACCATAGCGGTTTGAGAGATAAGATTTGGTGCATATAGTTGGATTTTTTAAGCACTACAAAACTATAAAGATTTTTTCTGGGACATTACTGTCCCTTTAAACCACTTGTGGGCCCTGGACAAAGTATAAAGTAGTGGGCCCCATTAACCATTTGCATGCTAGAGAGGTCTCCAACAACTTCTCAGTGCTTTGGAGACCTCTTTAGCACCTAATGGGTTAGGTATTAAGTACACATTTTTCCACTTCTACTAAAACTGAGTATTCAAACTTATAATAACATAACACAATTTGGAACTTAAATTAATCACCTTCATAACCGTGTTGAACTCACACTTGGGTTCACACAGTGCAAAGCGCTTACACATACAGTAGCTTGAGGAAAAAATGGATTTTCACACCTATTTGCATATAATGTAGAGTTTTCACTCCTGGCTTCACACATTGTATGCCTCTGATCACTAGGAGAGTGAGGTACAAAGAGGGTTCCAGACTGTGAAGCATGGAAGTAAGAGTTTCTTATGGGGCAGCAGCTTTAGTGGACCCTAGGACAGCTGCACTCTTTATTCTGTTAATACGTCCCTGACTCCTTGCTAGGCTTTTTCATTCATTTTATGAATCTGTTTACGTGTCCTCTTTTGTGTTCAGGCGAATGTCACAGGCAGCACACTGAATGGGAAGAAGGAAAAAATACAGGCTGAAATAGATAGTGAGGACAAATGGGACTTCCTGAGTTTTGCCAAAACCTGGACTCCAAATGAAGGATTGGAAGAACTGAAAGATGATCTTCTCTTCACTCACGTAAGGACAGTCACTCCATCCTTCCTTTCTTTCTTTCTTTCTTTATGTGCTGAGATATATTTAAATTATAGAACACTAGCACCTGCCACCTGCATTTCTGCTTCCACTCGATAGAGTTTGAGGTCGTGTGGTTCTGCCACCTACCGTCATGTCCGCCTCCATGGACATGACATTCAGGGTTGATTGAGGATGCTATCTCTTGAACCAAGGAGCAAGGGCAAAATAGAAGCCATTAAGATTTTCTTAATAATTCAGTAAGTAGGGGATTATTATTATTACAAGGTGTTAGTTCTCCTTTAAGTAAATATGATAGCAAAGAAGCCGTTGGGTGCTAAAATGCTGAGACTGATATACAGAGACAAAAAATGGTGCGGTTCTGGGACAAACCATTTGTACATAGGGGAGAAATAAAAATTTCCAGTGTATTTGTAGACCTGTCTGGCATTAGAGGGACTGAAAACCTGATTTAAATCTGTTGGAGTTTTTTTTATTTTTTCCCTACGGTGCAGTTGTTTTGCTCCATTCTTACTTGGTGTATCAGCCTCATTGCCGTTTTATGACAACAGAATTTCCTATATTGTAAAAATAAACCATTGCATAGGAGAACTGTCTGACATTTATTGGGTTAACATCCCCCTTTTAATCAAAGGGAATTTGTATCCCCCCTCCACCCATGGTGCTGTTGGTTCTGTCCAGCATTGCTCATCATTTTCTTCCTACATAATGTCCTTTAACCCCTTGAAATGCTAGAGCGGTCTCGGAATGTTTTGGAGGCCTCTTTAGCATTACTGAGGTTAAAGGAGCTGTAAACTTTTTCTTTTTTTTATGAAAAAAATATATATTGTAGGACTTTTCCTCTTGAGTAAAATAAGTGTACTCCCACTGCTGAGGGATGCATATTTCCAGTTATTGCAGTTTAAACCTGTGTGTTTTTTTTTTTTTACATTAGCAGTGTCCTCTAGTGGTCAAGTTCCAATTAGTTATTTTGTTACATTCTAATGGAGAGGAAAGTCAGTGACATACAGTTCTCTATAGAATCTGCTGAGTCACTTCATGTCAGTTAGAACTTCCAGGAAGTAAACGCACAGTAAGTTCACTTCCTGGTTATTTGAACTGTTATAACTTTTGAATAAAACAACTGACAGCAGTGGGAGTGACCTTGTTGTACTCAGCAGGAAAAGCTCTATAACATATAGGTTTTCATAGAAAAAGTTTACTACTCCTTTAAGCAACAGAGAAACAATTTTGGGAGAAACCATGTGTTCCATTGGGAGAGGGATAAAAATCCCCAACATGTTAGTGATCTCTCTCTAGCATCCATTTGACTGGAAACACCCACTGAAATCAGCTGTAATTGGGGAAATGTTATTTGCATGTATATATGTATGTAAATTTATGTAGCACCGGATAATACACAGCACTTTACAGAAACAGTAACAGTACAATTAAAAAGATGATACAGGACAGAGGTTAGAGCATCAGGCTAAATTGTGATCCTTATAGTATTAGTGAGGGGGTTAAAGGGATAGTAATGTTTCATAATAAAAGCAGCTCTAATTAATCATCATAGTATTTGGACTTTGGCGAGTGTTATTTCAATTTCAAGTTGTACTTCAAGAGTAATTCAATGACAAAGTATCCCCCTCCCGCCCCTTTTACTGATGTCACACTGTTCAGCCAGAGCAGAAGGGAGGTGCCCAGGTAGACTGCAGAGAGGGACAATCATCTTCCTATAAGAACAATGAAAGCCCTGCACCCCTTGACAAGCTTTTCCGGTTTTTCCCTTATCTTAATTGAAGATTGTCCCTCTCTGCAGTCTACCTGGGCACCTCCCTTCTGCTCTGGCTGAACAGTGTGACATCAGTAAAAGGGCCGGGAGGGGGACACTTTGCTTGTGAATATCTCATAAACCATAAAGGTTTAAGACATAAGACTTATATCATTCTTCATGTTTTTTTAATGCCTACAAAATAAAATAAAGTAAAAACGAAGTATTACTATCCCTTTAAGGACAAACAAACGAATTGGAGAAGACCCTGTCCCAAAGAGCTTACAATCTAATTAGTATTCACTACCTACAATTTAATTAATTGTTCTCTGTGTTGATTGGTTTGCTCCTCTGTTCCCTAATCCATTAGCCTTTCTATGGCAACAGACGTTTCCTGCATGGTAACAATAAACCATTGTTACACATAAATACGTATTTTTTCTCTCTGCTTCGTCCTTTTGTTGAAAAACCACACTTTGTCAAATAGTAAAAATGTCTTTGATGTAAATATTTGAAGGTCATTTCTACTCTCCAGTAAAAGGCATTGATTTATTCAGTTGTCTGTCTCTCGTGTAAGAGTGAGCTGGAAGGCTTTCTGATGACCTACTTGGGTATGCAACACACCTTTTTATACGCCTTATTTAGAATGAATTTATTTTGATCCAACTGTTCGCTTTTAGAAGGTGAACAGGCTTCTAACGGAGCGATCAGGTTTGACACAGAAAGATGGGCCTTGGTCAGGACTTTTCAAGGTTTCTGGGATTTTTCATGGCTTGCTTTGTGCTCAGATCTAATTTTACATCCCCGATTCTACTGAATTGACAATGCACTGCCAAATTCACTATGGAATAAAACAGAAGTCTTCATTTGTGGCCTGTTGGAAACACAAACACCTGAAAATGAACAGGGTGTTATATACTTAAATTGATTGTAATGTTTCAAAATAAAAGCGCCTCCAATTAATCATCATAGTATTTGGGCCAAGGAGAGTGTTATTTCAATGCTGACAGAGTTGTAGTTCAAGAATAATTGAATGATAAAGTATCCCCCTCCCGCCCTTTTACTGATGTAACACTGCTTACCTCAGAGCAGCAAGACTGTCCGGATGGATCACAGAGAGGGACAATCTTCAGTGAGCATAAGGAAAAATGTGAAAAACTTGTCTATGGGGTTAATAAATCAGTAGGATTTTTTATTTAACCCCTATGGTGCAGATGTTTTTTTCCACATTTACATGCAAATAGCAGTTGCTTGTAGCACATCAGCCTTAAAGGAGCACTAATGTCCAATAATAATTTTGTTGTTTTGTAGATTTAAAAAAAAATTAATTATGTGGCACAAATCCTCTCTCTCAAACTTTAATGGTTTGAGAGATATTTGCATGTAAAGTTCCTCCCTCCCTCCCTCCCTCCCTCCCCTTCTCTTGACGTCTGCGCTCTATTGACAGCAGGAGATCCCGGTCCTGGGACCAGCCAGTGGCTCTGCAGCAGAGCCGAAATAGCGATATTTGAAAAGAATTACTTCATTGGAACGGTCTACAAAGTGTGCCTGGTTTGCAAGCACAGTTTGTAGACTGGTCCAATGAAATCATTCTTTTTTTAATATTGCTATTTCAGCTCTGCTGAAGAGCCTCCTCGTGTCGGCCGACACAGACCTTCTTCTGTCAGCTTTACAGCTGACATGAGGGAGGAGGTAACTTTAGAAACGGATATCTCTAAAACCATAAAGGTTTGCGAGATGGAATTTGCTCCACATAATTTATTTTTTTTAAATTTACAAAAAAACGTAAAATTATTATTGGATATTACTGTTCCTTTAACAAATTGAATCACTCTGGATATCATATTTAGAATCATCCGGAAGGTTAATACCTGGGGGATATCTGGAGGGGGTCCTGATGCGCCCCCATGAGGTCTACATTTAACGCATGAAGTCCCAGAGAGGTATCCCCTATGTCACAGGGTTTAAAAAGAAACATAAATTAAACTGAAAAAAGTGTGGGGGACACCCTTTGGATCCTACACACATACCACCCCATTCTCTCTGGTCCACTGTTCATTCCCCCTCAATTACACTATCTCCCCCCCCCCGGTTCCACTATAGATCCCCACATATGCTGTCAGACCCCCAAGCCTGGTTCTGCTGCCCACTGGAAGTCACAGCGCCTGAGGGGATCTGTCTGTCACCCCCAGCCGTGTTCCACTGAATAACATTAGTCACAGACCCCTGCATACACACTCCGACCTCCCCCCCCAGCCATGTTCCACTGAATAACATTAGTCACAGACCCTTGCATACACACTCTGACTCCCCCCAGGCCTTGTTCCACTGAATAACATTAGTCACAGACCCTTGCATACACACTCTGACTCCCCCCAGGCCTTGTTCCACTGAATAACATTAGTCACAGACCCTTGCATACACACTCTGACTCCCCCCAGGCCTTGTTCCACTGAATAACATTAGTTACAGACCCCTGCATATACGCTCCGACCTCCACCCCAAGCCTTGTTCCACTGCTAGTCAAGGAAGCACACATATACTGTCTATTCCCCCAGTAGCCATGCTTTCAGGTCCCACTACAGAATGTCAACCCGTACTAATGGGGTACCATTTTTTTATCTGCCTGGCATTAGGTACTGGAAATATCATTGTGTTGAAATATTTTAGTACATTTGGAGTGACCTGAAGTGTTTTTTTTTCCTGTAGCACCACCTTTTAGAAAGTGTTGTGCATGCTAGCTTAGGGGTAAAAAGGGAAGTGGCCCATCATTTGATGCAAGTGAATGTCTACTTTCCAAAATGGTATGCCATACTGACTTTTTCTTCATTTCTGTAATAGTTATGACCATTTTAGTGCAGGTAAGTCATTTCACAAAAGAAAAGTTTCAGGTGTTGTTTTGTGATTGTGGCACCTCCTATGGTATATCAACCCATACAAATGGGGTACCGTTTTTCTTGGGCTGGTAGAAAATATGCAATACAGCAAAAAATGCCATGGTTTTCAAAGAGTTTAGTATCTTTGAAGTGGTGTAAATGTAAAAAAATATATTCCTATATCGCCACCTTATGGAAATAAATGTGCACACCAGCCTAGGGGTAAAAAAAGGCAAAAAATATCCTTATTTGATGCAGATGAATGTATAATTTCCAAAATGGTATGCCTTCCATACCTTTCCATTTTAGCGCAGGCAGCCTATTTACGAAAAAGTAAACAGGTAGGGGTAATTTTGTGCTTCTGACACCTTCTACTTAATGTCAACCCATAGCAGTGGGGTACCATTTTTCTTGGAGGAGTGGATGCTAATGAATGCAGTAAGAAATTACAAAGTTTTCAAAGATTTTAGTATGTTTGATGCCTTTTTTTTCCTTTAGCTCCACATTATGGAAACATTTGTGCACACCAGATTAGGGGTAGAAAGGCATGTGACCCCTCATTTGATGTGGTGGGTTATCTTTCCAAAATGGTGCACTTTGTCTCAGTTCTCTAGTTGGTACAACAAATTAGAGCATGCAGATGGGTGTAGTTTTGTGCTTCTGATACCATCTACAGTGTGTTAACCCATACGAATGGGGTGCCAATTTTTTAACAAGAGCAGTAGCCAGTGAATATAGTAGGAAATAGCATAGTTTTCACAGATTTCTGTACATTTGAAGCAGTGAAACTGTACAAAATGCCTATGTTTTCCTTTAGCTTCACATTCTGGAAACATTTGTGCACATCAGGCCAGGGGTAGTAAGGCAAGTAACCCCTCATTTGATGTACGGAGAGATCTGCTTCCAGGAAATATATACTTTTATATAGCTGTTGAGCTGTTTTAGGACCATTTCCATGTAACCATTGGAATGTGCATTTTATTTCATACAGTTGAAAATACCATTTTGCTCTCCTGTTAATTAGGGGTCAGTGCAAGCCTTGCTTGTAGGTAAAACTATAGAGATTTTCAATTTTTATACACAGAGAATTCAGGGCTTTTAAAAATAATTGAAATTTTCTCTATCAACATGAGTGTTATATATACATATAGTTTATGATAGTGGCAAAATAAGTAAATTTTTACATCATTATATATATTTACTATATAGTTACTAATGGAAATCACTTTAACAGATGGATCACAAAAATGCTGAAAATGTGTCCAGCCAGCAGGGTCCAAAAAAAATTCCCCAGGCCACCTGCACTGAAAGGGTTAAAGGCTATTGTGTTAGCCTTAGAGGGTTAACATATCCATATACGGTGGGCTGACTTTTACCCCGTGGTCCTAACAACTATCATGTCTGCCTCCACGGGTGTGACTTGCAGCACTGACTCACAGTGTTATCTCTTGAACAACAGCTCATGGGTTAAGTCCATAGGGGACATTATTTTATTTATTTTTTTCCCCATAGTATGGTAAGTGGGATGTGGATATTAGGAGGTGATACTTCTCCTTTAACCCTTTGAGTGCCAGAGGGGTAACGGTGAATCAAGGGTACGTATCTGTTTTTGTTGTCTTAACATTTTCAGAAGCTGTTTGGAACCTGTTTTTATCCAGAAACTGTTGTTGCAAATTGAGCAAGTGTTCTGTGTCTCTCTGATGGGGGGCTGGGGAGATTAACAAGGCACCGTTACTATACCAAGCGGCATGCAGCCATTTAATGTGCCCTGCGTAGTCCCTGCTGCACCTTCCAGGAGTGACTGGCTCTTTTATCTTAGCAGGCCATTATTTGATCTGTTGGTCTCATTAGCAGCCCAGAGCTGAACAGCTGATGTGCCTTGGGCCATGCTGGGGCTGAAAGGCTGTATCCAAGACTGTCCAATTAAATTGGTTTGGCTTTTCATGGCGATGGGGAGAGAGTAACAGCTGTAATATGACAAAACAGAGACAGGGAAAGTAGCGTTATCCTGCTCTTGAAAAGGAATAGGCTCTTGGCATGTGAAGTACGCGGCACTGGGAGAATGCTTCTGGCTGAATGACATTTAACTTGTGACACATTTAGAATCTAGAACCACTGCTGGTTCCCCTGGCTTCCATCGGTGTGAAGGATTCAGTCCCCCGCAGTAACATACATCATCTGCACAGCGCTTGACATGGTACAAGGCGGCTGCTGCGGATGGGTAATTTACTGTCCAAGGTTCTGTGGCCAAAACAGTGAGGCAAATATGCAGATACAGACCAGACCATTTCTGGTGCAAACTGATTGCACAACAGGGGATTATAAACATTCCCATTTATTTAACTGGGGATTTTTAAAGGGATAGTAATGTTCCAAACTAAAAGCAGCTCCAATTGATCTTCATAGTATTTGGGCAATGGAGAGCGTTATTTCAATACTGTCAGAGTTGTAATTCAAACGTAATCGAATGATAAAGTACCCCCCTCCCGCCCCTTTTACTGATGTAACACTGCTCTCCTCAGAGCAGCAAGACTGTCCGGATGGATCGTAGAGAGGGACAATCTTCAGTGAGCATAAGGGAAAAACCTGAAAAACCTGTCATGGGTGGCAGGGTTTTCCTTATGTTCACAGTAAGAAGATTGTCCCTTGCTGTCAGCTGTCCGGTCATGTGACCAGATTCCACATCTTAGCAGAGGTGACTTACACTAGTTAAAATGGACAGGAGGGGGATACTTTATCAATTAATTACTCTTGAACTACAACTCAGACAGAATTGAAATAACACTCTCCATGGCCCAAATACTATGACGATTAATTGGAGCTGCTTTTATTTTGAAACATTACTATCCCTTTAACCCCCTGTTTGCTAGAGATGTTCAAGTGTTTTGCTTTGCAATGTGTTACAGTCCTCACTAGCATTCACAAAGTTAGAAGCCCAGTTTAAAGGGATAGCAATACTTAAAAGGTATAACATATCTTGTTTATCCCCTTGAGTAAAAGAAGGGGACTCCCACTGCTGAAAGGTGTTTTATTCAAAAGTTATTACAGCTCAAAAGTGAATTTTTTTAGTTGCAGTATCACAGTGGCCTGAAATTGTACAGTGGCGCTGTTGCTACACCGTCCTGTGGAGGTTTATGGTCAACTAACCAGCGCTGTCTATTGGATGGTGTAGCAACAGCGCCACTGTACAATTTCAGGCCACTGTGATACTGCAACAAAAAAAAATTCACGTTTGGGCTGTAATAATTTTTGAATAAAACACCTTTCAGCAGTGGGAATACCCTTGATTTACTAAGTGGGATAAACCCTACAACATATATATTTGTTTTATTTTTTTATTACTATCCCTTTAAATCCGGGGTTTTTTCTTTATTCTGTACGGTTCAGTTGAATTTTCTAAAGCTGCTTCACGTTTGTGCAGTCCGTTAACAACCTGTCTAACCTTTAACCTTTTGAGTGCCAGAGGGGATTATCAAATGTGTTGGATACCCCGCTGGCACTCAAAAGGTTAAGCCCTTCAGGATCTGAAGGGGGGTGTGTGTGCAACACATTTAACCCCTTGAGGACCAGTGTGTGAATGCATTGATTTGCAATGCGTTGTACACTCATCAGATCCTCAATGGTTTAACTGTCTGAGTGCCAGAGTAGTATGCAACGCATTGCTTTGCAATGCATTGTGTACCCCTCTGGCACTCAAAGGGTTAAAGGATGATTTGACCCCCCCCCCCTATCTAGAGCTTCCTGAACATGCCCACCATAGCAAGGCCGATAAACTTAGAACAAATGGAGAAATTCCGGGGGAAAACGCATTGCAAAGCAAATTGTTGGCACCCTCCCTAGCACTCAAGAGGTTAATATCCCCTTTTAAATTAAAGGGAACTTTGTTTTGTCCCCTACAATGCAAGTGGTTTGTCCTAAGGCCACTCCATTCTGGCCATTCTGTGGCAAACCAATTGCACCTATAGGGGGAGACAAATAAAAATGTAGTGGGGCTTTTAACCCCTGGAATACCTAACAGGTCTTCAACACATTGCTTAGCAGTGTAATGAAGACCTCTTCTGCATTCAAAGGGTTAAAAGTCTGATTTCAAGCAGTGGGAATTTGGAGAATTTTTATTTGGATCCCTACGGTGCAGTTGGTTTGATCCGGGAATTGGTCCATTTTCTCTTAGCACATCATCACTGTGGCACATGGATTAACACTTTGATTGCCAGAGAGCTCTCCGGCACATAGCTCTGCAATGCACCAGACACCCCTCTGGCACTGAAAGGGTTAAGAAAAGTGGGACAATTCTGGGGCAAACCATATGGAATAAAGTTCTCCATATTTCCATTTGTTTAACCCTTTGAGTGCCAGAGGGGTACGCAACCGCATTGCAAAGCAATGTGTTTGCAAGCCCCTCTGGCACTCAAAGAGTTAAATGTGGATTTTTTTAGCCTGATATAAAGAAATTTAGAACAAACCAACCGCACCCTAGGGCAGGAGTGCCCAACCCTAAACCTGTCCTGAGGGTCCCCTAACAACAGCCCGTGTATTTAAGGTCTCCCTGCTTGTGCACAGGTGAGTTAACACTTTAACGGGCAGCAGTCCAGGGAGTGGATTGCCCCTAAGAACCGCTCTGATCTCATTCTGTGAGCTGGCAGATGTGACTTATCACATGACTGGATCGCCGCTAGTGCTCACAGGAACAATGCGAGCAAAAAATACTGGACCTGCCAGGACCGTCATCGGTCCGTTTAGGGAACTTTACCGATGACTGTCCTAGCACGTCATCGGTCACTAAGGGGTTAATTAAATGACTGATCCTCTGATTAACTCAGCTGTACACAAGCAGGAAGATCCTAAAGACACGGCCTGTTGGGGGAACAGGAGCAGAGTGTTGGGAACCATTGGTTTAACCCTTTGAGTGCCAGGGAGGTATGCAACACATTGCATTGTGTACACATCTGGCACTCAATGGGATAAAGCACCAGTGGGCAACCTGAGGCTCTCCAGCTGTCCAGGATTATAATTCCTATCATCCCCAGCCAGCTGGTTTTTTTTTTGTTTGTTTTTTTTTTGGGGGGATGATGGGAACTATAGTCCTGAACAGCTGGAGGGCCTCAGATTGATGATCCTTAGTAGAGAGCTGTGACTCCAAACCCTCTCATCAGAGACCCCTAACAGGCCACGTCTCTAGAATTTCCCTGCTTGTGCACAAGTGAGTTAATCAGAGGATCAGTCATTTAACCTTTGCGTGCCAGAGGGATATGCACCACATTGCTTGGCAGTGCGATGCGTACCCCTCTGGCACTCAAAGGGTTAATTCACACACCTGTGCACAAGCAGGGAAATCCTATAGACACGGCCTGTTAGGGGGTCTCTGATGAGAGGGTTTGGAACAACTGGTATAGGGGCAGATAAAAATCCTCATTGATTCATCTCGATTTTTTTTTAACCCTTTAAATTCTAGCGAGGTCTCCAATGCATTGCTCTGACATATGTTGAAGCCCTCTCAGAATCCAGCGGTTAAAAGTCCAATTTAAATAGACCTCTCTAGCACTCAAGAGGTTAAAATTCCAATTTAAAGAGACTGCAGTTTCTCCACATCCCCTTAACACTGTGATTCTCAGCTCCAGTCCTCGGGGCACACTAACCGGTTGGGTTTTATGAATGCCACTAATTAAGGACAGGTAAATCAATCACAATGACTGAGCCACTGATTACTCCCCTGTGATCAAGCAGGGCCATGATGAAAATCTGCACTGTTGGTGTGTCATGAGCACTAACATTGGTAAACACGACCTTAGTAGCACGCAGTGCGGCTGTATCACTTGGAATTCCGGATCAAACTAAACTCGCTATAGGACAGATACAAATATGTCTAGTGATTTCAATGGGACGTTTAACCCCTTGAGGACTAGAGCGGTGTGCAACACATTGTAAAGCTACGTTTTGCACGTCTGCCTCCGGACCTCAAGGGGGGTTGCTAGAGAGGTCACTAGCACAATGCTTTGTGGGCAGTTGGGTTGCCCCAGAACTGCTCTCTTAGTACATATACTAAACCCAGGTACTGTTAGTATTTTCTGCTTCTGGAGCTGCCTGTATGAAACGTGGAAGCAAATGGAGGTGAAAAGACATTCAGAAAATTCCATACCTGTGTACCAAGAGGCTGGTGAAACCTCTCTCTACGGAGTACCCATCTTCATGTGGCCTGCAAAAGGGTATCTTCAGAGAGAGGGCACTCTTAAATGCACTTTTGCACTGTTTCTGTTGTGGTAATGAGACTGGATAACAGGGACCATGGGGGCATCGCCTACAAGAGCGAAGAGGTGACAGGAGAGACCACTATTGGAATATGTGCATTTTTACTACTACTATTTCCCCTCCTTTTATTTATTTATTCATGTTCATGTTTTCCTTTTAAAGGGATAGTAATGTTTCATAATAAAAGTAGCTCCAATTAATCATCATAGTATTTGGACTTTGGAGAGTGTTATTTTAGTACTGTCAGAGTTGTAGTTTAGGAGTAATTCAATGACAAAGTGTCCCCCTCCCGCCCCTTTTACTGATGTAACACTGCTCAGCCAGAGCAGAAGGGAGGTGCCCAGGTAGATTGCAGAGAGGGACAATCTTCAATTAAGATAAGGGAAAAACCTGAAAAACTTGTCAAGGGGCAGGGCTTTCATTGTTCTCATAGGAAGAAGATTGTCCCCTGCTGTTATCTGTCTGGTCTATGGACTGCATTCCACATCTGAGAAGAGATGGCTTACACTAGGTAAAAGGGGCAAGAGGGGAAACTTTACTTGTGAATATCTCCCAAACCATAAAGGTTTGAGAGATAAGACTTATATCATTCTTCATGTTTTTTTAATGCCTATAAAATAAAGATAAAATGAAGTATTACTATCCCTTTAAAGGGATAGTAATGTCTACAATAATGTTTATCTCAGAGTCTTCTCTATTGTATTCATAACACTTTGCACTATGTTTAATAAATTCGTCAGGTAGTTCAAAAGATATGCAATGTAAAAGGATCTAGGGCTGCAACAACTAATCGATTTAATCGATAAAAATCGATAATGAGAATCGTTGCCAACGATTCTCATTATCGATTAGTTGTGCAGCGATTAGTTGTGCAGGGGGAGCTGCAGCACATACATATGTCCCGATTTTTCCTGACCTGTACTTTTGCCCACAGTGCAGCCTAAAACGCAGGGCACATCATCATCTCGCATAATTCAGAGATTGTGAGCATGCGTGCCAAAAAGTTACATTTTGCGCACTCATGCAATTACGCGAGTCCGCCTGTGTGCTAGTATCCTGCTATACTTTGTGTGCTAGTATCCTCGTACTGATCATGCCTCCGGTGTAACTTGGAGGAGGCCGGACGCAAGGAAGCAGGCACTCACTGACAGGCAGAATGATGAGCACAGCAGCGCCAGTGCTGATCATGCTGCCTCACTCGGTCAGTGCCTGCCATCCTTGCGTCTGGCCTCCTCCAAGTTACACCGGAGGCATGATCAGTACGAGGATACTAGCACACAGATGCCTCCCCCCCCCCCCCGCCCGCCTAGATTTACAGTTACCCGAGTGACGCGGCAAATGCTGGGGTTTTCTTCATCTGCAAATGCAAGTTTAAATCTGGCGCCCAGAGTGATGAAGAAAGCCCCAGCATTTACCTTGCGCCGTCACCGCGTGTCATTGCATTCAGTCGCAGCTGTTGTCACCAGTGCGGGCACAGAGACAGGAAGATCCTGCGGGCATTACAGTGTGCACAGCCCTGCAATCATCTGGACAAGAGGCAAGGGGGAGAGAAAGGCATTCGGGAGCAAAATGAGTAAAAAAGAGGCACGGGGAGCAAGAAGAGTAAAAAAGAAGGCATGGGGGCAAGTGGAGTGAAATAGGGCATGGGGGACCAGTGGAGTGAAAGAGGGCATGGGGGCAAGAGGAGTGAAAGACAGGGCATGGGGGACAAGAGAAGTAAAGAAAGAGGGCTTGGGGGCAAGAGGAGTGAAAGACAGGGCATGGGGGACAAGAGGAGTGAAAAAGACAGCAGGGAGGGACAAGTGGAGTGAAAAAGACAGCAGGGAGGGACAAGTGGAGTGAAAAAGAATGCATGGGGGCAATAGGAGTGAAAAACAGGCCATGGGGGGACAAGTAGAGTGAAAAAGAGGCATTTAAATAATGAAAAATTAGCATATTGTTTTTTTATCCGATTAATCGAAAAAAATAATCGTTAGTTGCAGCCCTAAAAGGATCCCCCTCCCACCCCTTCTGGCTGCCTCCCCTTAGAGCTGCAATCTGGTTGTGGGACCGGACGGATGCAGCAAGGGACAAACTTCAGTCATTAAAGGGATAGTAATACTTCGTTTTAACTTTATTTTATTTTGTAGGCATTAAAAAAACATGAAGAATGATATAAGTCTTATCTCTCAAACCTTTATGGTTTAAGAGATATTCACAAACAAAGTATCCCCCCCCTCTTCAACCAGATCAGAAGGGAGATGCCCAGGTAGACTGCAGAGAGGGACAATCTTCAATTAAGATAAGGGAAAAAGCTGAAAAACTTGTCAAGGGGGGAAGGGCTTTCATTGTTTTCATACAAAGAAGATTGTCCCCTTCTGTTATCTGTCCTGTCATACAACCAGATTCACATCTGAGAAGAGATGGCTTACACTAGGTAAAAGGGGCGGGAGGGGAAACTTTGCTTGTGAATATCTCCTAAACCATAAAGGTTTGAGAGATAAGACTTATATCATTCTTCATGTTTTTTTAATGCCTACAAAATAAAATAAAGTTAAAACGAAGTATTACTATCCCTTTAAGTATAAGGAAACCCCTTCCCCTCTTGACGAAGGAGGGCAGGATTTTCCTTTGTTTACTGAAAATTGTCCCTCGCCGCTCTCCGTCCGGACCACGCTTAGATGCAGAGTGACGTGGCCAGAAGAGGCGGGAGGGGGATCCTTTTGAACTATAGAACAGTAAGTTATTAAACATAGTGCAAAGTGTTATCAACACAATAGAGAAGACTCAAAGATAAACTTTAGTGTATACATTACTATCACTTTAAGAATAGCTGCATCAAAGGTGCACTGGGGTATTTAATATGTTTGCATAGGTGGACATAAATTCACTTTGTTTCTGATCCACTCTCACTACACTGTGCTGCTGTAGGCTTCTTTTATAGCTCACTCCCTGGTAATTAAGAAAATCAGTTATATACTTTACTCAGGTTGATGGTAATAGACTCAAACAACAAACACAGCATCCAAGTCTGCCAAGTGCGCTAGTGATAAAATGGATGCTGCAGACTCACAGGTCCCAGTGCAGTATGATGCACTAAAAAGGATTGGAGCAATTGTGGATCACACCAGCTGCACCTAAACATTCCCCAAATTACAATTTGATTTAAATTGGGGGTTTTTACACCCTCAAATGCTAGGAGAGATCTCAACGTGTTGCTTTGCAACACGTTGGAGACCTCCCCATCGTTCATAAGGTTAAAAGCACCATTTAAATCAATGGGGGTTTTTTCCTTCAACTGAGGTGAAGTTGGTACACCCCAGTATTGCACCAGTTCTTTTAAAGGGATAGCAATAGTTAATTTTATGTTTATTTAATACTAGTTGAACTATTACTATCCCTTTAAAGGGATAGTAATGTTTCATAATAAAAACAGCTCTAATTAATCATCATAGTATTTGAACTTTGGAGAGTGTTATATCAATTCTGTCAGAGTTGTAGTTCAAGAGTAATTCAACGAC
Organism: Rhinophrynus dorsalis; assembly: GCA_037306005.1. Lineage (NCBI taxonomy): Eukaryota > Metazoa > Chordata > Amphibia > Anura > Rhinophrynidae > Rhinophrynus > Rhinophrynus dorsalis. The sequence continues at coordinate 228,475,732 of CM074725.1, forward strand.
AAAGTGTCCCCCTCCCGCCCCTTTTACTGATGTAAAACTGCTCAGCCAGATCAGAAGGGAGGTGCCCAGGTAGATTGTAGAGAGGGACAATCTTCAATTAAGATAAGGGAAAAACCTGAAAAGCTTGTCAAGGGGGGCAGGGCTTTCATTGTTCTCTTAGGAAGAAGATTATCTCCTGCTGTTATCTGTCTGTCTATGGACTGCATTCCACATCAGAGAAGAGATTGTTTACACTAGGTAAAAGGGGCGGGAGAGGAAACTTTGCTTGTGAATATCTCTCAAACCATAAAGATTTGAGAGATAAGATTTATATCGTTCTTCATGTTTTTTTTAATGCCTACAAAATAAAATAAAGTTAAAATGAAGTATTACTATCCCTTTAAAAGAACTGGTGCAATACTGGGGGAAAAGACGAAGATGGACAGGCTGCGGTACAGAGCTCTACTGCAGCCTGTCCTGAACTGATGTAGCTGAATTAAAAAGCCCAAGTCTCCGAAAATACTGCATTTTAAAAAAAAAAAAACAAAATGCGGATTCAACATGTATTTCCATGGAGGATTTATTTAACCCTTTGTGTGCCGGAGGGGTATGCAACGCATTGCAAAGCAGTGCGTTGCATACCCCTCTGGCACTCAGAGGGTTAAAGGGGATGTATCACCCCTATACAAGTCAGCCTGAATAGTTACATTATTTAGTGAATATGTGTAAATGTTTATTAATTTCTTTTTTAACGATCTGGTTGGTCTAAATTGAAGTAATACACGCTGCCCTGCACCTACTGCCTCTGCTCCGCTCCCTCTATCCAGCCTCCTCCGATGACAGAGGCTTTCTGCATGTAAGCTGGAGCACTCTCATTGGCTAGATAACGATATCTAGCCAATGAGATCACTCCAGCTTACAGACAGAAAGCCTACATCATTGGAGGAGGCTGGATAGAGGGAGGGGAGAAGAGGCAGAGTGACAGACTCCGGTGCACAGTAGGTAACAGCAGTCTATGCGGAAGTAGGTGCAGGGCAGCGTTTATTACTTCAATTTAGACCAACTAGAGCTTTAAAAAAGACATTAATAAAAGTTTACACATATTTGCTATGTAATGTAACTATTCAGGCTAACTTGTATAGGGGTGATACATCCCCTTTAAGAAGCGGTTTCCTGGAGGTGAGAGTTCCCCTTTAAATACAAAATGGGTAGCATAACCTATAGGTGATTTTGAAGCTTGTTTAAATCCCTTAGAGGGTTATGCACTAAGGAGAGAGAAAGAAGTAATACAGCTCAGATGACATCTCCATTGACATCACTTCTTCGGTTCCTGTATTATTCTATGGAGCCTATGCACTAATATCAGTCTCCAAAGTTGAGAACTCTTAGTGCATTGGATACATAGAATATCATAGGAATTGGAGAATTGATATCACTGGAGAATTCAACACCACTTTGTCACGCCTTAGATCATCCACCCCTTAATGTTTTAGAAGGTGTTAATTCCACTTTAAGTGCCTGTTTGTGGAGGCTGCATTGTGATGAAAGATTATTATCCCTTTTAAGATGTGATAGTATATTTTGCTTTTTAAGGGTGACTAATATGAAAAAAGCACATATTTTAAACTTCCGTCTTTTACTTTCTAATTTCTATAGTATTATAAAAGTACAGCCATAATTGTAGAGGACAATGTTAAGCTTCCACCTCCTACAAGAGAAATCCTGTATCATAATTCACTAGGATGTTTGTCATGATGCAGTCATGTGCAGTAGAGACTGCTCGCTTTCAGTCAGTCTCTACTGCGCATGATTGCATCGTGTGACTGCGGCGACGCAAGACTGCATCGCGTGGAGCAGTGAGGTAGCGGCCTCTTAACATTACCCAGACCTTGGCAAGTGTACATGGGCTTTTTCACTAGTAGTATTATAAAAGTACAGAAATGGTATTATTAAAGTGCAGCCATAATTGTGGAGGGCCATGTTAAGCATCTTGTTCCACCTCCTACAAGAGCTGAAACTGTCGGTGACGGCCTCACTCCTATTCGTTGTGCTGGCGAGTGTAATATCACAGCAGCCAATAGGGTTTAACATCTACTTTGGAGATCACAGTAACTTCTCTGGTTAGTTGAAGCCCAGGGGGACCTGTATACTGAGGTCATTTTTATAATATGGTCACTGCCAGAGGTATGAATAGCAGTGATTAACTAGTTGAATACTAAGTAGTAAAATGCAATTTAACATGATTTGCCTTTTAATAAATATTCACTCCTTGGATTCAACAGTGGTATCCAATTAATTGTTACTAATGATTAGCAAAAGGGTTGGCTATAACATTTCGTTTCATGTAAGTTGTCCTTTAATAAACAGATGTGTTGTAGAGCAGTGCAGTGCAGAATTTTCTAGCATCCAAGGGTTAAATAAAATGTAATTTTAAAAGCTGATTTTTAAATGAGTATTTTTTATGAACCAATATTTACTGAATCTGAACCAACCCTGGCATTCCTACACTTTAAATTGAGTGTGGTCCAAAGAACATATTACAAGCCGAGGTGGTTACCATGGTAAAGATCTGTTAATAGAACGGTCACAGTGGTATCTGCAAAGGGAAGAGCCTCTGAACTTTACTGCAGTCTGATTCCATGGCAGAAATGGCGTATTTCAAACTGTGGTGCACAAGTCCTTATCTCTCCCTGTAATGTTTTATGTTCACCGAAGGAGGTATCTGCTTGTACCGTTCCACTCTAAAATAGAAGCTGTGCCCGATTTCTTAGTGCTACGCCTCCCTAATGCTACTTACACTACTTAGGATGAAAATACTTCTCTGTATGCCCTTTGCTGCAAGACGAGGACAGACAGGAAATGTATGGGCGATTCTGAGCGTTCCGCTGCTGCTTGTTTAACCCTTTGAGTGCCAGAGGGGTACGCAACACATTGCTCAAACGGTTAACCAGGCGCAATGCTTTGGACACCACTCTGGCACTTAAAGGGTTAACGTTGTGTTCTAACAAGGGACAGATAAAAGTGGCATAACATTCCTCCGTTTTCCGGCGCCTGCTGGAGTGGAGGTGTTTATGGTTTCTCACATTAAAGTGTAAATGGTGACAGAGTCTGTGCTCCAATATGCATTACAGCGATCGTGTTCTCTCAGTCGTACCCTGTGCATCTGCCTGAGTAAGAAGGCAATGTTCCTGTAAGCAAGATGAGCTGTTACTGTGGTTTTGTAGTAGTCCTTTAAAGAATGCTACGTCCTTAAAGGGATAGTAATGTCAGAAAAAAGTATTAACTATATGGTAGATACAATTGAAAGAGAGTACTTGCACTTATTCACATCTCTCAAACCGTTACATGGAAATAAAGTTCTCCGCTCCCTCCCCTTTCTGCTTGACGAGTTGTTAAAGGGGAACTACCACCCCGCAATAACTTAAGCTTCACTGATTGCTCATCTGGCGACTAGCTGCTTAGTAGCGCTAGTCGCCAGAAATATTACCCGGTTCAGCAGATATCGGCGTTTTACCGATGGTGACAGGAGCAGGAAGCACGGACGTCTCTTCACAGTGACGTCCATGCGCCTGCGCTGTCAGTCCCTTTTGCACCGCGCGGTGCAATTTTCTGATACTGGGCAAAATTATTGAAACAAGCTATAGTGATTGACTGAACAAAACTATTACCATCACATCAATTATTTAATTTTTTGTATTAATCACCAATAGACTTTTCAACTACCATTAACCCATTAAGGACCAGAGGGGTGGGCAACACATTGGTCCTTAAAGGGAAACTGTCACACCAAATAAAGTCTCCCCCCCCCCAAACAATTAGGCATCTAGCGATATGCTTAACAATAGCAGTATTAGCCAGCACAATTACCACGTTAGTGAGAAATGCCGAGGCTGATGCCCAGGCAACAGAGCAGGCATCTTTGCTTACAGACATCTGCATGCCTGCGCTGTCGGTCCTGGTCTCCTCTAGGAAGTGTTGCATGGTACCTTTAGGTACCAGGAGGGTCTGACGGCACAGGCGCCTCTAATGTGCTGTTGCCTGGCCATCGGTCTCGGCAGAAGTAGGATTTCTCACAGACGAGGTAATTACGCTGGCTAATACTACTATTGTTAAGCGTATCACTAGATTGCTAATTGTTAAACGAATAGTAATGTTTCATAATAAAAGCAGCTCCAATTAATCTTCATAGTAATTGGACTTTGGAAAGTGTTATTTCAATTCTGTCAGAGTTGTAGTTCAAGAGTAATTCAATGACAAAGTGTCCCCCTCCGGCCCCTTTTACTGATGTAACACTGCTCAGCCAGATCAGAAGGGAGGTGCCCAGGTAGACTGCAGAGAGGGACAATCTTCAATTAAGATAAGGGAAAAACCTGAAAAACGTGTCAAGTGGGGCAGGGCCTTCATTGTTCTGATAGGAAGAAGATTGCTCCTTGCTGTTATCTGTCTGGTCTTACAACCAGATTCCACATCTGAGAAGAGATGGCTTACACTAGGAAAAAGGGGCGGGGAGGGGGAAACTTTGCTTGTGAATATCTCTTAAACCATAAAGGTTTGAGAGATAAGACTTATATCGTTCTTCAAGATAAAACAAAGTATTACTATCCCTTTAAGGGGTTACTTTATTTGGGGTGATCCCCTTTAAGGGGTTACGAAAAGAGCTTTAACCCTTTGAGTGCCAGAGGGGTATGCAACGCATTGCAAAGCAATACGTTGCATACCCCTCTGGCACTCAAAGAGTTAAAAAGAGATTATACTGAGGATTACAATGAAAATACAACAATTACACAATGGATATAAAAATGCCATCAATTTAAATTTGGCTTTTAAGCCCTTGAATGCTAGAGGTCTCCAAAATATGACTTCTCATTTAGCATTCAGTGGGTTAAAAGCTCTTTTTAAATAAGCAGAAATGTGGGTATTTTTTTACTTGTCCCCTACTGTGCAGTTTCTTTGCAGCATAATTACTCAATTTCTTTTGTAAATCAGCCTCAAGCTTTCTCGGATTATACAGGCAATCTTATCCCAAAACGTCTTAAGAGCTGTATACTTATTGTAGTAAGTGGCTCTTAACCCTTTAAAGTGAATCTATCACCTTGAATTTTCTTTACATATTTGAAAACTAAATTCAAAATTGCCTATGTGTAATGTTAAGCAAATATCCAGCAGATGTGTAGTTTTGGAGATATTCAAAAATCTTATTTCTGGGAAAGCATGAAAGTGAAGATTTCCTGGTCCTTTAAAGAGCAGTATATGAAACGTTACTGAAACCTTCATTAGTATAAGGCATGTCACTGAAAAGGCTTAATTAGCATATGAAACGTCACTGAAAAGCTTAATTACCATATGAAATGTCACAGGTACCACAATCATACATTCGTTTATGGTAACACGTATGAATATCTCCTTAAACGGAACTTCTACCCCTTTTAAACTTGCCCCCAAATAATTACCCATCAGGCAACTAGCTGCTCAGTAGTGCTAGTCACCAGATTTATTACCGCTTTATTCAGAATTATACACTGCTTCCGGGACTGACAGCCAGGAAACAGCACAGACCTCTTTCCATAGTGACGTCTGCGCTGTCAGTCCTTTTTGGAGCCGTGCGGCTCGCAGCAACGCCTCCTAGAGCAGGCTGGGACTGACAGTGCAGACGTCACTATGGAAAGATGTCTGCGCTGTTTCCTGGCCAGGGGAGGGCTGGGCAGGGGGGCAATTGTCCCCTGGGCCAGTCATATGTCTGGGCTGGTGGGCCACTCACTCTTTTTGCTGAAAATGTAGTTACAGTAGTGATACCACAGAGCTTACAATTGAAATGGAGCTACAATCCAAGTGGAGCTTCATTAGTAGCACATCCCATTTCTCTTGTAAGATATATGGTATCACTAGTGCAGCTGTACTTACATTGTAAGCTCTGTAGTTGCACCAATGTAACCCCATTTCAATTGTAAGCTCTGCGGTATTGCTTGCCTTACTTCACAACACTAACCATTTGAGTGGCATACCCCTCTGGCACTCAAAGGGTTAATGCAATTTTAAAATTAACAAAAGAGGGTGGGGTGGGACAGAGGGCTCGAATGATAGTAAAACCGGGCCACTTGATTGTAGCTGCCCTCCAGGCCACAAAATGCCAGCCCTCCCCTGTTCCTGGCTGTCAGTCCCTGGAGCAGTAGGAATTCTCAATAACGCGGTAATAATTGTGGTGACTAGCACTACTTAGCAGCTAGCTGCCAGATGGGTAATTATTTCTGTGCAAGTTTAACCCCTTAACGACCGGGGAATCTGGAAGGGGAAGTGACTTAATGACCACGGAGCAATTTTTTTTTATTGCTCCGTTGGGTTCCGGACTCCCCGAACGGCGTGCAGCCGCGGGGGGAGCCCGGAACTCGATGACGGTCATAGTTCCGCTTTAACTGTACATTTTCTGGTCTTTTGGCTGACATACCACATAGGCAGTTTTCAAATATACAAACTTGAATGCATTGGATACCTCTCTGGCACTTCAATAGTTAAGAACCACTTATTTCAATGGTACATTTCCCCTTTAAGCCATTTATGAACATTTGATTGGCTAAAATGCAAATGGAAAGAAAACACTTTTTTTCTGTGTGCTTAATCAATGAGCGAGTCCAAGGATATGCTATAGAAATAACCTTCTATACATCAAGGTTCTTTCTGTTGTATCCTATATTACTTAAAGCGGAACTACCACCTTTAACAAAGATGGCCCCAAATAATTCCTCATCTGGCAACTAGTGGTTCAGTAGTGCTAGTCGCCAGAATTATTACCTGGTTAATGCAAATTATCTACTGCTCCTGGACTGACCGGCAGAAACAGCGCAGACATCTCTCCATAGTGACGCCTGCGCTGTCAGTCCTTTTTGGAGCCGAATGGCTCCTAGCAACGCCTCCTAGAGCTGGCTGGGACTGACAGCGCAGGAGTGCAGACGTCACTATGGAAATATGTCTGCACTCCTTTCTGCCTGTCAGTCCTGGAGTGGTGGATAATTCTCATTAACCAGGTAATAATTCTGGTGACTAGCACTACTGAGCAGCTAATTAGCACACTAGTCAGAGAAATAATCCGTGTCATTCACAAATACCAGGCAGAGAGCTTTATGAATGATTGTACGTGACTAGTAACATGTTCACCCCAGTACTGCAGCAAGACCTTTGTCCATTTTCCAGAAAACAAGCAGAAGATTGCAGTTCCAAAGTGTTTGAAGCATGGTATATCAGTGCACGTGGAAGTACTATGCAGACGTCTTTCACAGCAGAATTAGGGCAGTGAAAGTAGCAGGGCCGGATTTCTGTATTTAGTGCCCCTAGGCAAAGCACTCTTGGTGTCCTTAGCTCTGCCCCAATCCCATCCGCTGTTTCCTGGCACAGAAAGTACCCTTGGCATATAACATGCAAGAGAGAAAAAAATATTTAACCCCACAATGCCTTGGAGATCTCTCTAGCATCTAAGGGGTTAACTAATAGCCTGTAACAGGGTATAAAGCTGGTGCCGGGATATTGAGATTTCTCTTTCCACACCCACAATTTAGAATGTGGGTGTGGCCAGCACAACTGAGGCACCACCCCTCAAAATATGGAGCTCTAGGCAGTTGCCTGCTCTGCCTATTGGGAAATCAAGTCCAGGGAAGCAGGGCCATTTCCCTAAGTAGGTAGACACTCCTCCTCTTGCTAGGTTTCCCACACTGCAACTACTGTTGGTATACTTGAATTCATACTAAGGTGCTATTTAGTTCAGAGAGGTTATTAACCATTCAGGTGCCAGAAGGGTGTCCAGCTTATTGTTCCACAACACAGTTGCCACTCTTCTGGCTCACAGAGGGTTAAGTGTGGATGGGTTGTTATGGGTCTTATTGTATTTGAGGGGAGCCACCCTAAATGTTCAACTAAGTATCCTTATCACCGCCCAATGTATATTATATAGAGTAATTATTCTAAAAACATATCATAGGACCTGTGTGTGGGGGGGGGGGTGTTAATGAAAAACATTTGTTTTAGGGCTTTTCTTACGGAGTAAAAACACTGCAGGGAAATGTTTCTTTCAAAAGTAATAGCAGTTCAGACAGTCAGGAAGTGATTGAGCTATCACTAGTGCATTCTATGGAGAACTGTAGCCGGTGACTGATGTCTGCCATAGAATGCAATAGAATAAGTGCCTGATACAGAGGTTCAGTGGGGACCTGCTTCTCACAGGAAAAGAAACCGTCCTTCAACAGGGGAACACTGAGGATAGCTGCCTCAGCTCTGGTGGCCACACCCACATTCTGACTATGGGTGGGGTCATGGGCAGAGCCAAGAGAGTCTAGAATGCCTTGCCTACAGGCACCTGGGATGTAAGTCCAGCCCTTTCTTTTGTGCTCCCTCCCAGCCTGCCTGGGCTCACAATGGAGTCCCAGCTTATTTGGCAGGTCAGTTACCAGTGGAGAAAATCTGCTGGTAGGACAACTATCTATGTTTACTTATTTCTTAGCAATCTTTCCCAATGCTGAGTTTTTGTATTTAGACTTGGATTCTAGAATATTATGTTGATTTTGTTTGCCTTTTAGTTTGAAAAGGAAAAGCAGCATGATATTCGTTCCTTCTTTTCACCAAAACCTGATGCTGAGAAAAAGCGTAAAAGGGTCCTGGATGATGGAGCCCCTGAGCCTACAGAGAAAGATGATGATGATGATGATGTAGTCATCATGCAAGTCATGGACTCAGGTGACCCCAAGTCCCAGGGAGAGGACAGCGAGATTGTGGATGTTGACTCACTTTACCCAGATAATGACTTTGAGAAACAAGCAAAGCGGTTCCGACCCACTGGGACCCAAACTCCAAAGAACAACTGCCCAGGGAAGAGGAAGTCTTGGAGTGGTAAACCCTCTGTCTTGTTCTCCACTCCTAAGACTCGTGGTCTTTCAGATGGAGGCTTGTTGACGCCAAAAAGATTGCCCGTGTCAGATAAACCATGGAACTGTGTGGCTTGTACTTACTCCAATAGCTCCCTGCTGCCTTACTGCGAAATCTGTGAGAGTCCCAGAGACTGTAACGGTGAGTACAGCACAATGTGGGAATTAGGTTTATCTTGTTTATGTAGGACCCCATTGCTCTGTATTGTTGTGGTTCTGCTAACACTCTCAACTCCCTAAAGGTCTTACAACTATCACAAAATAATGAAAGTGGGCCTGACACATACTAGCTTTCATTCTAATTAAATGTACCTATTTAAAGTAACTATAATTTCACTGTCGTCCAATACAGGTCACTGGTACAATGGGAGGCGATCCGCCCCTTTAAGTAGGCAGGAACATTCATTCAAATGTATGCAGGGGGTGGAGCCTCCCCTCCCTCTTAAGCTGCCTTCAGGCCAGAGCCAAGCCAGATTGATTTGTTCCTGTGTGCTGTGCATACCAGGTGGAGAACATCTCTCATTCAACTTTAGTTTTTTATTGTTTTTATTCAAATATGGAATACCACCATTAGGCGGGTGACCATGGCTGTGAATTGCCCTCTCCAAAGTGGCTAGTGCAGCTTCCAGGGATTTTCTGGTGGACCTTATGCCCTGAAGAGGGAACAACTTGAGTCAAGTAGCTTCCCTGCTGGGGAATTTTCCTCTGGTTAATTCCCTTTTAACATGGTTACCTGAAGACAGAAGTCCTGCAGAAAGGTGAGCCACCCTTTGAGTGCTGAAGGTCCACTTGTCCCACAGTGTCCCTTCTTTGGGCTTGTATTTGGGAGTTCTCATTTTGCACTCCAGCACTCATAGGGTGTTTTTATTTATATTGCCTGTATTTATGCAATGTCTGTGGTATTCCCTGGGTTTTGGAGCTTTGGGTTATTGTTTTCTCATGTTTTACATGTGTTTGGGGTATGTTTGGTAAACTTTTTCTCTCAGAAATAATTTATTACTATTTAATGTTCCGCGCCTTTAAGCGCGCTTTTACCCGCATAGACGCCATTGCTCCTTTACTCTCTATGGGTTTACACAGTGTGGGACGTATCTCTGGAACCGCTTGTCACAGCGACTTCAGAGAGGGCTCATTTTGTTGGTCTTCCCCTGCTCTATCATCTGGTAGCTAGATTCGGTGTGTTGGGAGTCTGGGGGGGCTTCGGGCACTGTTTTGGGGTACTTCTGAGAAAAACTATGTTTCCCATGAGCGCCCGTTTCGCGCTTGTTTTCTGATTGGCTACCGTCGCGGCAGCCATTTTGTGGTGTTATTCTCAGCGAGTATACTACGCAGGGACCGAGCCTTCTCTCCTCTCAGCAGATTAACCCTTCGCTGGCCAGATAAGTTCGATTTTTGACATTTCTGGGGTGAAACTTTAATCTTTCACACTTCTACTGGGTGATTTTTCTTAGTGGAGTATATCTGACGCTGTGAGCATGTCTACTCCACTGGAGTCAGGGGCTAGACCCAAGACCAAGGAGGCTGTGGTGTCTATTTCCCCCATTGCGTTTTGCTCCTCTTGTCACTCTGGGCTGCCTAGAGAATTTTCAGGTCATTTATGCCCAAAATGTGCAGAAAGTCATGACAGCAACCCTGGGCTTTCCAGCCATGCTATTGAGCCAACTTGGATAAAAGAGTTTAAAGCTGCCACTAGGGTTCTCAGATCCACTCTCCAACTCATTCCCTCTCAGGTTCAGGGGGCTCTGCAAGTCTGGCAGACCCCCTCCACAATCAGGACCTCCCTGCCAAAGCACAGGGGGCTCCTGATATGTCTGATTCTTCTGAGGAAGAACTTTTGCAGGATTCTGATGCTGAGGAAGGCACTGTTATAGAATCTAATAGGTCCATTGGTGACCCTTATGAATGTGACCCTGAAGTTTCTGCTGAGGGTTTGATCAGAGCTGTGCTAACTACGCTCAACCTTCCTCTGACTCAGGAATCTACTCATGAAGTTTCTGCTGAGGGTTTGATCAGAGTTGTGCTAACTACGCTCAACCTTCCTCTGACTCAGGAATCTACTCATGATCCAACTGACGTTTTCCAAAAACCGTCTAAGGCTGTGGTTTGTTTTCCTAATAACCCTACTCTTGCTCGTTTAGTGTGTGATGCGTGGAGGCATCCTGAAAAATCCTCTTCTGTGTCCAAAAAGTTTGCTAAACTTTACCCTTTTCCTGAGGCTGAACTAGCTAAATGGGTTCATCCTCCCAAAGTGGATGCTCCTATTTCTAGGTTATCCAAATCTACTGCCTTAGCTGTATCATATGCCTCTGCCCTGCAGGATTGGACGGACAAAAAGTTAGAGATTTGTCTTAAATCCATTTTTGCCTCTATTGGCACTGCCATGCGTCCAGCCTTTGCAGTGGCGTGGGTTAATAGGGCTATTGCGGCCTGGACTGAACAACTGACTGAGGCGGTTCGCCAGGATGCACCAGTGTCTGAGCAGTTACAGCTTCTTGCTAATATATCAGAAGCTCAAAATTATGTTTCTGACGCTGCTTTTGATGCTATGCGCATGATGGCAAGGGCCTCTACTTCCTCTGTGGTGGCTAGACGTGCTCTTTGGCTGAAAATTTGGTCTGCTGACACTGCTTCTAAGAAAGCTTTGCTTTCTTTACCCTTTCAGGGGACCTTGCTGTTTGGATCTGAACTTAAGGAGATGATTAGTGAGGCTACTGGTGGCAAAAGTACTCTTCTTCCATCAGTCTTCAAGAAGAAATTTCCAGCCAAACACAATCGGTCCTTTCGTTCCTTCCAAACTGAGACACGCTCCACGTCCCAGGCAGGTCCGTCCTCCACGCGCTCCTCCTCCAAGCCCAAACAGTCCTGGAAGCATAAAAGTTGCCCCCAAGGCCAAGACCTCCAAGACTGCTTCGGCATGACTCGCCGAACCCGGGTCCGCATCCGGCTGTAGGTGGACGTCTCCACATCTTTCGCCGGGTTTGGGAGGAGTCAGTGGCGGACCCTTGGGTTGTTCAGGTGGTATCAGAAGGATACAGGATCCCTTTCTCTTCCCTTCCTCCTTTTTGGTTCCATTTTACTCGTCCTTCTCAGGAGCCTACAAAAAGACGTCTGTTCGACGACGCTATTCAGGATCTTTTGGACAAAGAGGTCCTGGAACTGGTTCCACCAGAGGACACAGGTTCAGGATTCTATTCCAACCTGTTCGTTGTGGCCAAAAAGGACGGAGGGGCTCGTCCTATTTTGGATCTCAAAGATCTCAATTCCTTTGTTGTGAGTTCCCACTTTCGTCAGGAATCTCTGCGTTCTGTGATAGCAGCAATGTCTCCAGGGGAGTTCCTTGCCTCCCTGGACCTTCAGGATGCGTACCTTCACATCCCTATTCATCCAGAGAGCAGACGGTATCTCAGATTTGCCTGTCACAAAGGCCACTTTCAGTTTTCAGCTCTTCCCTTTGGTCTGACTTCAGCTCCTCAGGTCTTTCAGAGGGTATTGGGAGCTTTGATAGCTGTGCTTCATCGAGATGGAGTCAGGGTGACTCCCTACATGGATGATCTGCTCCTGAAATCCTCATCTGCGGAGATCCTCCGCCAGCAGCTGCAGTTGTGTATACAGACACTCAATCGCCACGGCTGGATTGTGAATCTGGACAAGTCAGACTTAGTCTCATCTCAACAGCTCCTTTTCTTGGGTCTCCTGTTCGACACTCAGCAGAGCATGGTGTTTTTGCCGGAGGAAGTAGCTCATCAGATAGCTATCCGGGTGTCCAAGATCTTAGAGCTAGACAGGGTTCCAGTACCGAAGTTGACCTCTCTGGTGGGGAAGTTTATTTCCACGATAGAGGCAGTGCCATTTGCCATGGCACACACCAGGGAACTTCAGAGGTTTGTGATCCAGACGTGCAAGAATCATCCAGATCATCAGCATCTGTCAGTATCTCTGCCTCCTCATGTCGAGTTGAGCCTGGAATGGTGGTTGGACCTGTCTCATCTCCTGAAAGGGAGGTCCTTTCGGGTTCCTTATTGGACCACAGTCATGACGGACGCCAGCCTCCGGGGATGGGGGGCTGTGTTGGGTCGTTTCAGTGCTCAGGGGAAATGGGGACTGGAGGAATCTCTTCTCTCCATCGATGTTTTGGAACTTCGTGCCATCTTTCTTGCCCTGAGGCACTGGGAATCTCAGCTGGAAGGTTGTCCAGTCAAGGCGGCACAAAAAGTCTCACTGCTTGGTTAGAGGTCAAGGCTATCTTATCTTGGGCAGAAGCTCATGTGCCCGTCATCTCAGCAGTACACATTCCAGGCGTAGACAACGTCATGGCAGACTTTCTCAGTCGTCACATAGTCGATAGTGGAGAGTGGGCGCTTCATCCAGAGGTGTTTCACCTTCTAACCCAGATGTGGGGGGTGCCTGTAGTGGATCTGATGGCTACCAGACACAACAGGAAGGTTCCAGTGTTTTGCTCCCGGTGGAGGGACCCTCTTGCTCTAGCAGTGGATGCTTTGTCAATCCCTTGGGAGTTCCCTCTGGCGTACATCTTCCCTCCTCCCTCTGTTGATCAGAGTCATCCAGAAGCTGAAGATGGAGCGTTGTCCTGTCATCCTAATCACTCCAAATTGACCTCGTCAGTCCTGGTATCCGGAACTGCTAGCCATGTCTGTGGCGGATCCCTTTCCGCTTCCTGCCCGCCCAGATCTACTTCTTCAGGGATATCTGTGGAAGGAGGATGTTCAGCATCTCCATTTGATGGCTTGGAGGTTGAATCCTCAATTTTAAAGAAGAAAGGGTTTTCCTCTTCAGTGGTGTCCACGATGCTTAGAGCTCGCAAGCCTGTGTCTTCCAAGATCTATCATCGCATATGGTCCACCTTTGTGGCATGGTGTACTGATAAGGATCTATCTCTTGATTTCCATCTTCCCATGGTCCTGGCTTTCTTGCAGGATGGGGATGAGAAGGGACTCAGCCTGAGTTCTCTCAAGGTTCAGACTTCAGCTTTGTCTGTGTTTTTCCAGGAACGGATTGCTATTCTTCCTGATGTTAAGGTTTTCTTCCAAGGTGTGGCCCATGTTCGGCCTGCCTTCAAGAGTCCTACTCCCCAGTGGGACCTCAATTTGGTGCTGGGGGTTCTCCAGAGACCCCCGTTTGAATCCTTGGCTTCTATTCCTTTGCGTCTCTTGACCTGGAAAATGGCCTTCCTTTTGGCTATTGTCTCAGTTCGCGGGTAGCAGAGTTGCAAGCTCTGTCTTGTAAACCTCCTTACTTGGTGTTTCACAAGGATAAGGCAGTGCTTCGCACTTCCAAGGAGTTTTTACCCAAGGTTGTCTCCGAATTTCACATCAATCGGGACATTTGGTTCCCTCTTTCTGCCCTCACCCTTCCTCTGACAAGGAAAGAGATCTCCATTTGTTAGATGTTGTGCGTTATCTTAAATTTTATGTTCATCGCAGGAAGTCTGACGCCCTGTTCGTCATTCCTGAGGGGCCTAGGGCAGGGAGACCGGCATCCAAGGTAACTATTGCCTCTTGGATAAAATCTACCATTCGTGAAGCCTATAAACTGCGGAATAAGCATGTTCCCTTCAGGGTTACTGCTTATTCCACCAGATCAATTGAGGCCTCTTGGGCCTACAAGAATCAGGCGTCTGCTGATCAACTGTGCAGAGCGGCCACTTGGTCCTCCGTGCACACATTCTCAAAGCACTATCGTGTTGATGTGCTGGCCTCGGCTGATGCCAGCTTTGGGAGGAAGGTCCTGGAGGCAGTCTTGCCTGTTTAGGACTTCTACTCTGTGGTTCTTAGTGCTTCTTTGCTGTTGAGCCCTGTTGGCTCTAGTTCAGTGTGCCGTGATAGTTCGGGGGTTTGTTTTTCCCCCTGGTTGGTGTCTGTTGACACTTCTGTTATTGGGCTCTATGATTAATTGGTTCATAGCAGTTCTGGTGACTTTGGGCCTTGCGCCTGGTCCTTGCCTTACTTCCCGCCTCTGGGTAAGCTCAATGTTTGTACATCCCATTGTACCAGTGACCTGTATTGGACCACAGTGAAAATAGGATTTTAGTCTTACCTGTTAAATCCTTTTCACTTAGTCCATACAGGTCACTGATCTCCCACCCTGTCAAGGGACCATGCTTGGCTCTCCTGTGGCATTCAGTGGGAGACCTTCGGGGCATGCTCACAGGAGTCTTCCTTTTCCTTCTTACCTCTGGTCAGTTTAGTGTCTCAAATCAATCTAGCTTGGCTCTGGCCTGAAGGCAGCTTAAGAGGGAGGGGAGGCTCCACCCCCTGCATACATTTGAACGAATGTTCCTGCCTACTTAAAGGGGCGGATCGCCTCCCATTGTACCAGTGACCTGTATGGACTAAGTGAAAAGGATTTAACAGGTAAGACTAAAATACTATTTTTTTGTTTTTCTGATAGGTTGATAATTTTTGAGAATTTTGATTTAGTAGTTGGGAAATCTAATTTCAGCAGGGCTTTGGTTTTTGATAAAGCTACTCTCCTTCCACCTTTTAGGCTGCTAAATCCTATTAGTTTCCACCAGGGTGTGGAATAAATTTACACTACAAGAATAATCATGCAAATCCTTTCAAGATATAGGGCCCCACTAAGGGGAAGATTTGGAAAGTTCATGGTTCCTCTTTAAAGCAAATTTAGTTAAAGGGATAGTAATACTTAGTTTTATCTTTATTTTATTTTGTAGGCATTAAAAAAACATGAAGAACGATATAAGACTTATCTCTCAAACCTTTATGGTTTAAGAGATATTCACAAGCAAAGTTCCCCTCCCGCCCCTTTTACCTGGTGTAAGTAATCTCTTCTCAGATGTGGAATCCAGTCCATAGACCAGACAGATAACAGAAGGGGACAATCTTATTCCTATGAGAACAATGAAAGCCCAGCCCCCCTTGACAAGCTTTTCAGGTTTTTCCCTTATCTTAATTGAAGATTGTCCCTCTCTGCAGTCTACCTGGGCACCTCCCTTCTGATCTGGCTGAGCAGTGTTACATCAGTAAAAGGGGCGGGAGGGGGACACTTTGTCATTGAATTACTCTTGTACTACAACTCCGACAGAATTGAAATAACGCTCTCTAAAGTACAAATACTATGATGATTAATTAGAGCTGCTTTTATTATGAAACATTACTATCCCTTTAAAGGGACAGTAATGTCCCATAATTTTTTTTATAGTTTTGTAGAGGAGAAGAAAATAAGCTGAATGGCCCAAACCCTATCTCTCAAACCGCTATGGCTTGAGAGTTATAGATGTTGGAAGTTCCTCCCTCTCCTTCTCCTGATGTCAGCTGTAAAGCTGACAGCAAGAAATCCGTGTCTGCCGACACGAGGAGGCTCTTCAGCAGAGCTGAAATCACGTTTTTGCAAAAGAATTACTTCACTGGAAAGGTGTACAAAGTGTTCTTGCAATCCAGGCACACTTTGTAGACCATTCCAATGAAGTAATTATTTTGCAATAATGCAATCTCTGCTCTACTGCATAGCCACTAGCTGGTCCCTGGACCAGGATCTCCTGCTGTCAGCTAGATGCTGACGTCAGAAGAGAAGGGGAGGGAGGGAATTTCAACGCCTATATCTCTCAAACCATAGCGGTTTGAGAGATAGGGTTTGTTCCATTCAGCTTATTTTCTTCTCCTCTACAAAACTATAAAATGTTTTTATGGGACATTACTGTCCCTTTAAAATTTGCCTTTATGTTGTACTAGCTATTTTACTGTAAATCAAATATGTTTTTGAGAACTTAACATTTATGGCACCTTATGCTAATTCCCTGCACAGTATGCTAATTAATTTTGTTTGAGGCCAAACTTAATGCTGTGTGTACAAGGTCTCTGTCTAGATTTATTCATATCACAGTTTGTTAATTTTGGCCCAGCACATAAACTAATTAGCATAATGTGCTGCTCTGTGACACGAACAAGTAAAGATTAATTGCAGAAAAATATTTATATTACAAATATCTAGCACACGATAGGCTCTCTAGAAAGCTACCACACTACCTGAGTAGTATGTTCAATTTCATTATCTGTACTTCCTATAACCTCCACTCCACTGTTAACAGCTCACTGACTATTCCACACTACCTGAGCAGTATGTTCAATTCCATTATCCGTTCTTCCTATAACCTCCACTCCACTGTTAACAACTCACCATACCTCTCAACATTTCAAACTGACAAAGAGGGACACTTGTGTTTTTAGGGGTGTTGCTGGTGGGTGGGGCATTACCAATAATTTTTAGCCTATCTCATGACCTATTGACACCTCCTTGTGTAACCTAATAAATTACTTCTAACAAGACCAAAGTATTTTATTTACACAGACTCATTTATAAACACAGATACTGACGTTTTATTGTTGTAGAGCAATGTGATACATTTATAAACACATCACACAGTCTGATTTCCTAAAAAGAGGGACATCAGGATGGGAAAGAGGGACAGAGGGATTTGGGTCTAAAAGAGGGACTGTCCCTCCTAAAGAGGGACACTTGGGAGGTATGACTCACTGACTATTCCACACTACCTGAGCAGTGTGATCACTCCAGCTCTCTTACTTCCTATAACCTCTGCTCCATTGCTAACTCACTGACTACTCCACACCACCTGAGCAGTATGTTCACTTACAATATCCATACATCCTATAAACTCCACTCCACTGTTAACAACTCACTGACTATTCCACACTACCTGAGCAGGGTATCCTTTTGAATGGTCACATGCAGAAGAGCATGCAACCATTCAACTGTTTCAGCAGGTCGCATGGCTAAAAAGCGCGACGTGACAATCTCACAGTGCATGAGAGCGCAAGATTGTCATGTCACATAGCCAATGGGCCCGTGCTGCAGATAATTGTATTCTTTTATTTTTTTTGTCCTTTCTGCCATCTTCACATCTCTGAATTCAGCTTGTGTCCTTCCCCTGGTTCTGAACTCACCGAGAATTGGCTATACCAGTGTTTCCACACACAGGCATCTTGGAGAAGAAGAAATCACCCTGGTGGTGCTTGAGCAGGGACAAGCTTTATACCATTCCCTGCATGCGATATCGATGTCTGTGTGTGTGGAAACACCGGTATATCCAACCGTGAGTATTGTAGTCTCATTAAGAGATATCCTAAGAGCGCTTGAAACTTTAAAGGGGCAGTAAACTTTTTTTTTATGAAAATACATATTTTACAGAGCATTTCCTTCTGAATAAAACAAGATCACTCCCATCGCTGTCAGATGCTTTATTCAAAATTTAGTGAATGTACTGTGTTTACTTCCTGATAGGTCTGACAGGAAGTGACAGGCAGTTTCTATCACATTCTATGGAGAACTGTATGTCTCTGACTTTCCTGACTTTCCTCTCCATTAGAATCTAACAGGAAATCTAATTAGAATTTGACCACTAGAGGGCACTGCTAATGTAAAAATACATGGGTTTAAACTGTAATAACTCTGGAAATATAAATCTCTTGGCAGTGGGAGTTCCCTTATTTTACTTAATAGGAAAATCCCTACAATATATATTTTTTCATAAAAAAAAGTTTACTGCTCCTTTAAGAATTGTACTTGCACTTTTGTCATCTTCATTAAAATTAATTAAACATCTCTTAAAGTGACATGTCCCCATTAACATGGTTTTATTTAAAGTGGACTTGTCTCACCTGAAGACCAGAATAGTTTGTTCATTAGCTATTCTTCTGCAAAACAAATATTTTTTTGGAGACCTAAAGCTTTATACAGTATACTAGTTGAACAGCCCGTTACACGGGCCACAGTGCCTCTGGCAGCCGGTCGCGGGGCAGTCACGCGCAGCAGAGACTGCCCGCGCCACTGCGCATGTTGGGCGTTACACACAACTTAGCGAATTATTATATAGGATTGGTGGTACAATGTGGCATTTATGTTAAAGGGATAGAAATGCTTGAAGTAAAGTTCAGCTCCTCTTCTCTATACTTTTTCTAACGTATAGTGGTATATTTTAACACTTACTGTTTTGTAGTTCAGTAGCAATTGAAGCAGAAAGGATCCCCCTCCCGCCCCTTTCTCTGCATCATGTTGCCTGTAAGCGTGGTTTGGATGGAGAGAGGCGAGGGACAATCTTCAGTAAGCATAAGGAAAATCCTATCCTCCTTCGTCAAGGGTTTTCCTTATACTTACTGAGTGAAGATTGTCCCTCGCTGCATCCGTCCGGTCCCACAACTGGATTCCAGATTCAGTGGGAGGAGGCCAGAAGGGGTGGGAGGGGGATCCTTTCTGCTTGAATTTCCATTGATCTACAAAACTGTAAGTGTTAAAGAAGAAGTAAACTTTTTTTATGAAAACCTGTATGTTATAGAGCTTTTCCTGCTGAGTAAAAGAAGGCCACTCCCAGCTCTGTCAGTTGTTTATAACAGTTCAAATAATCAGGAAGTGAATTTACTGTACATTTACTTCCTTGATGTTGAAACTGACAGGAAGTGACTTAGCAGTTTCTATCACATTCATGGAGAATGTATGTTACTGACTTTCCTCTCCATTAGAATGTAACAGGTTTACTAATTGGAATTTGACCACTAGAGGGGATTACTAATGTAAAAGAACACGGGTTTAAATTGTAATTCTGCTGGAAATATGCATCTATCAGCCGTGGGAGTACCCTTATTTTACTTAACAGGAAAAGCTCTACAATATATATTTTTAATAAAAAAGTTTACTGCTCCTTTAAAATATGGCACAATGCGTTAGAAAAAGTGTAAAGAAGACTCGGAGCTAGACTTTACTTTAAGCATTAGTATCCCTTTAATTCCCTGCACTTTGTTCTTAATAGTTCCATTCAAGACCAAACATACTGCATCCTGTGCTGTTATACATTGTGTAGGATATGCCTAGATTCATTCATAGCACAGTAACTGGAAATATTGGCCTAGCACAGTTGCTAATTAGCATAATGTGCCACCAATTAATACAAATGTCATTTCTCTTAAGCTTTTTTTTTATATTAAAGACAACATCATATAGACAGTTTTTCTGTTCTCTTTCAAGTTAAATATACTTATCTTAAGGTGACAAGTCTACTTGAACCCTTTAACCTTTTGAGTGCCAGAGAAGTATCCAACACATTGCACTGTGGTTAATGGTATAGTAATATTTAACATGTTAAAAGTTTAATGGTATAGTAACATTTAATATCTTAAAAAAATGTTGTAGGGTTTATACCCCTGAGTAAAACAAGGGTACTCCCACTGCTGAAAGGTATTTTATTCAAAAGTAATTAAATCTCAAAGTTGAATTTTGTAGGTGCAATATCACAGTGGCCTGAAATTGTACTGTGGCGCTGTTGCTACACCATCCTGTGAAGATTTATGGTCAACTGAATAGAGCTATCATAGGATGGTGTGGCAACAGCGCCACTGAATAATATCAGGCCACTATGATACTGCGCCTAAAAAAATTCAAGTTTAAACTGTAATAAGTATTGAATAAAACACCTCAGTGGGAATAACCTTGTTTTACTCAGTAGAATAACCCCTACAATAAATGGTTATTACATATTAAATATTACTATATTTTTAAAGCAGAACTATCACGCCAAATAACCCCCCCCCCAATAATTAGTCATATAGCGATAAGCTTAGAAGTAGTAGTATTATCCAACGTAAGTACCGCGTGTTATTAAGAAATCCTACTTCATCTGAGACTGATGGCCAGGCTTCTTGCTTCAGAGGTATCTGTGCCGTCAGTCCCTTCCTGTTACCTTAAGGTACCATGCAGCGCCTCCTAGAGGAGACCAGGATGGACAGCATAGATGCATAAATGTCTCTAAGCCAAGATGTCTGCACTGATGTCTGCCCGTCATTCTCAGAAGAAGTAAGATTTTTTAATAACGCTGTGCTTATGCTGGATAATAGTACTATTTCTAAGATTATCTCTATATGACTAATTATTGGGGGGGGGCTTTATTTGTGGTTCTGCTTTAAGGACCTGTGCATGCATTGCCTCGCTTCTGTTCTTTAAGAGGTTAATGCAATATAATATTGTAGACCTTTAGTTGTGTCAGTTCTCTTGGTTTTTGAGTTTATTATTCACAGTCCTAGATTTTTTTTAAAGGAGCAGTAAACTATTTGATGAAAAACAATACAGGTATTTTTTTTTTTCTGCCACAGTTGGTAGTTGCTTCATACAGAAGTTATTACATCTCAAACTTTTTTTCTGAATTCAATTTTCTGTTGTGATCACCAGGTAAAATTTGTATTACTTACTATGGAAAGCTGAAGTCTATGATACATTATTTAACCCTTTGAGTGCCAGAGGAGTAGCAAACGCATTGCTTTGCAATGCTTTGCATACCCCTCTGGCACTCAAGTGGTTAAAAATAAATTCCTTTTATGCATCAGTTGTTGCAGCTTTTAACAGTTTGATGTACATGATCACTTTGAAGGAAAAATCCCTCAGCAACAAAAAGTCTTATTTCTTTCTTTCTTTTTATTTAAAAAACAAGCCAGGGGATGTGAGAGTCTCTGAGTATGAACAAAAGCAATGTTGCCTGTTCTACGGCTAGTCACCGCTCAAGAGCATCCAATTTTAGCTCTCTAGTGCCATTGCAGAGGAGAAATTTCCACATACATATTCGACTATTCCTGCCAATAAGGGCGGTCTAGCTTCAAAATGATAGACAAGTCCCCTCTGCATGGGAAATACCAGCTAACCCCAGATGTACATTTCAGCCTTGTTGGGCCTCGTCAGTGAGGTGCAGCTGGTTTCCCTAGGCACTGAGTGCAAGGGGTTCACTTCTAGATTCCCCTTTACACATTTTATATATATATTTTGAATACTCTTAAGTAGTCTCCCTAAGGGTGAAGGGTAATCCAGACGTTAACCCCTTGCTCTCAGTGCCTAGTGAACTCAGCTGCACCTCACTGACGAGGCCCAACAAGGCCGAAACGTAAGCCTGGGGTTAGCTGGTGTTCCTGTACAGGGGGACTTGTCCATCATTTTGAAACTGGACCGCCCTTTTGGGCAGGATTAGTCAAATATGTATGTGGAAATTTCTCCTCTGTAATGGCACTAGAGAGCTAAAATGTGATGCTTCTGAGCGATGACTAGCCGTAGAATAGGCCATTGTACTGTTTGTTCATATTCAGAAGCCTCTCTCATTTTTATGTTTATTTTTATTTATTTATTTTCTTACTGAAATTTACAGCTGTTTACCTCCTTTATATACACTGAAATCAGTAAACAATCATGGGATGTATGAGAAATTTACATGAAAAATAAGATCCCATTCATGTTGAATCCCCTGTGGTCTTGTGGGTTGTTTTTTTATATGTATATACAAATACAAAATGTGTTCATATTTTCTTGATAAGAGCATTTTATGGGGACGTTTCACCATGTAAAGCCTCATGTGTAATTTTGAGGCTTAGTAAATCCAGTCAGTTGAATTTGTACAATCAACTTAGCTGCCATACTGTATTGATGCAGTAAGTTGAATTGATTCACTTTTTTGAATTCTTATAATAAATTGTTTTGATGCAGTGAATTTGATTAGTATTGTATTACTACGTTGTAGTAATACTGTGAATTCTATCGGTTTAGTAATCAGTACAGTGATTTGTATTGATATG
The DNA here is from genome assembly GCA_037306005.1 of Rhinophrynus dorsalis. Lineage (NCBI taxonomy): Eukaryota > Metazoa > Chordata > Amphibia > Anura > Rhinophrynidae > Rhinophrynus > Rhinophrynus dorsalis. The sequence continues at coordinate 228,498,212 of CM074725.1, forward strand.
GTGAATTGTCATAATGAATTGTATTAATAGTGATTTTTATTTATACAGTGAATTGTATTAATACAATGACTTGTTGTAGTGAATTGTATTAATAGTTACTTGTACTAATAAAGTGAATTGTTAAAGTGAATAGTATTAATTCAGTGGTTTGTATTGATAGTCTAATGTATTAATACAATGAATTTTTTCAGTGAATTGTATTAATACATTGATTTGCTTTTATACAATGACATGTATTAATAGATTGAGTTAATACAGTTACTTATACTAAACCTTTAAAGGGATAGTAATGTTTCACTAAAAAATGAGCTTCAATTAATCTTCATAGTATTTGGGCCATGGAGAGTGTTATTTCAGTACTGTCAGAGTTGTAGTTCAAGAGTAATTGAACGATCAAGTATCCCCTTCCCGTCCCTTTTACCTAGTGTAAGCCACCTCCCGTCAGATGTGGAATCTGGTCCTGGGACTGTACAGATCACAGCAAGGGACAATCTTCTTACTGTGAGCATAAGGAAAACCCTGACCCCATCACAGGTTTTTCAGGTTTTCCCTTATGCTCAGTGAAGATTGTCCCTCTCTGTGATCCATACGGACAGTCTTGCTGCTCTGAGGTGAGCAGTGTTACATCAGTAAAAGGGGCGGGAGGGGGATTATTTATCATTCAATTACTCTTGGACTACAACTCTGACAGTATTGAAATAACACTCTCCATGGCCCATATACTATGAAGATTAATTGGAGCTGCTTTTATTGTGAAACATTACTGTCCCTTTAAATAAAACATCTTTCAGCACAGGATGCATTATTGTGTTACTCAACAGGATAAACTCTGCAATATTTATTGTATATATAAATCTTTACTGCCCCTTTAAAAGCAGAGAATAAAATCCAGTACACAGAAGGCAAATGAGGTTATGCATATTTAAAATGTCTGTGCAGGGGATAAACATCTCCACCTGAACATCTATCTGGGAACGTGTCTCCTTTTAAAAGTGAAAGGTGCCAATTTCTGTCAAGAACGTATGTTCAGAGCTCCCGTGGCATGGCATTAAGCTGGCACAAATGGACATTTCTGATTAATGTCAGCGGGATGTGAATTCAATGGGCAGGAGCGGAGGTCCCGTTGCCATGGCAGCAAATAAGCCTAACATCACAGCCCTGCTGTTTTCTTTTCCTTTTCTGAAGATTTATGATTAAAAGGGCAATGAAATTATAGATTTCCAGTTCTTTTCACAGACTAATGATGCTGCGGGTGCATTATATGGGAGCTACCTGCTAGGCTGCCAGGTACCATGAGATAAAGTTTCGCTGCTTGTCATAAAAGTTTAACTCTTTTTGAGTGTCAGAGGGGAAAGCAGCGCATTGTTATCGGTACAATATTGGAATCTGAATAGAGACCTCTGGGGACTTCCTCTTTGGTCCAGTAAGTAGAGACTGAAGTGTAAAGACTGAAGAAGTCTTGCAGTCCATTCTCTTGTCCTGTGTGATGTTGTACCAACAGATTCTCTCCCTCACTCTTAAAAGTACAATACTGTAAGTGTGTAGAGGCTTACATACTGCCAGGGTCTATTCCAGCAGAGGGGGGCCTGTTTTCTGACAATCCCTTGACCCACCCCCCGAAAGACTGATAGGATCCATTTTGGGTAACAGCTCTGGGTTTTTTTTACTAAGTCTACTCCCATACCAAAACATGATAATTATCCTTAAAAGGGATGGTAATGTTTCACAATAAAAGCAGCTCCAATTAATCTTCATAGTATTTGGGCCATGGATAGTGTTATTTCAGTTCTGTCAGAGTTGTAGTACAAGAGTAATTGAATGATAAAGTATCCAGCTCCCGTCCCTTTTACTGATGTAACACTGCTCACCTCAGAGCAGCAAGACTGTCCGGATGGATCGCAGAGAGGGACAATCTTCAATGATTATAAGGAAAATCCTGAAAAACATGTCAAGGGGGGCAGGGTTTTCCTTATGATCACAGTAAAACGATTGTCACTTGCTGTGAGCTGTCTGGTCTGTGAACCAGATTCCACATCTGAGGGGAGGCGGCTTACACTAGGTAAAAGGTGCGGGAGGGGGATACTTTATCATTCAATTACTCTTGAACTATAACTCTGACAGTACTGAAATAACACTCTCTATGGCCCAAATACTATGAAGATTAATTGGAGCTGCTTTTTTGTGAAACATTACTATACCTTTAAGCCATGATGTATAATTTCTTAAGTTTTCATAAATGTATCTGGAAAATTACAATTTCTGTGGCTTTTGTACTTGAAAAACAATTTATAATAAATGGACAGGAAATCTTTATTTTGCCTTTAATTATTCCTCAAGAGCTTAACTTTCTGTGCCAGAGGAGTACTGCAGTGGGTTGTGTTCCATTCAAAAGGTTAATCTGTACAGTTAACCCCTTAAGGACCTATGACAGTCCTGGCTCATCATGGGTCCAACATGCGATAAGGACCCATGATGTGCCAGGACCGTCATGTATTTCAGGCTCCCCACGTGGCTGCACCCCGTTCAGGGAGCACTGCATAGGATAAGGAAAAAAAAATGCTCCATGGTCCTTAAAGAGATAGTAATACTTAATAATTACTAATCTCTATATTAAAGTCCTATTAAACATAAATGTATTGTCCCCAGTGTCATCTCTCAAACCTTTATGGTTTGAGAGATGATCACTCCTGAAGTTGCCCTCTCCCTCCCCCTTCCCCGAAGTCAGCGTTGTAGCTGACTGAAGGGAAACCCGGTCTTAGATCATTAGGCGGCTCTGCAGCAGAGCCGTGATCGCGTTAATAAAAAAAAAAAATTCACTAAAACAGTCTTCTACGTGTGCTTGCAAACCACATAGAAAACCATTTCAGTTAAAGTTTTCTTTTTTATTAATGTGATCGCGGCTGTGCTGGAGAGCCGCCTGAAACTCCTATGACTGACTTCCCTGCAGTCAGCTAGAACGCGGGGGGGGGAGAGGGCAACTAGGAGCGATCATCTCTCAAACCATTAAGGTTTGAGAGATGACACTAGGGGCAATAGATTTATTTTTAATAGGACTTTAATATAGGGATTAGTAATACTTAAGTTTTACTATCCCTTTAAGTGCCGGCCACGTGCACACACGGCCGGTCCTTAGTGGGTTAAATTTCCTATGTTTTCAATATTTTTTTTCATCCTGGCCTATTTTTTTTTTATTTATTTTTTTTAACATTTTTTGTTTCTGACAGTGAACTTCCTGGACTTCTTTTTCCAGAAAGTTTACTGGTCAGTCAGCCATGAAAGACGGTCCGTGATACAGTGTAATACTATTCCTGCAGCACTGAGTGCTCTGTATAGTACCTTTTATAAACGATATATACCTTACATTTATAATTACCTACATTGCACATTCCCTGACAGTTCTCTGGAAACAGATCCAGGTAGCTCAATGTCAGAAGCATCAAACTGGAAAACAAGCAAATAAAAATGTGCCTATGACAAATAAATAAACGGTATAGGATATGACTTTACATATTATGCAACTGTATAATATATAAAGTCAAAATAAAGGGTTACTCTCCATTTATGTTACACATTGAATCTGTTATCCCAAACCGTAAATGTGCTGGACACGCCCATTGCGCACTACTGCCTTGGAGCATTTATATTTCCCCTTAAGGGTTAGTAATGTCAATCAATAAAAAGTATTATTGTAGATATTGAAAAAATAAATCTGTCTTTGGCAGTCCGATCTCTCAGACCTTTATGGTTTGAGAGATATAAGTTGATAAACTTCCCCCCTCCCTCCCCTTTCCCTTACGTTGGCGTCTGGCTGACAGAAGAATATCCTTGTCCTGGGACTGGCAGGTGGCTCTTCAGCAGAGCCAAAATGCTGCAATCTAAAAAGAAATACTTCACTGGAACAGTCTACAAAGTGTGCTTGCAAACCAGTTACACTTTGTAGACTGTTTCAATGAAGTATTTCTTTCTACATAGCACTATCTCAGCACTGCTGAAGAGCCGCCTTGAGTCGGCCGACGCAAATCTCCTTCTGTCATCTTTACAGCTGATGTCAGGGAAAGGGGGGAGAGAGGGGAAGTCCAAAAAAACATTCTGATAGGTGAATTTAGATTGTGAGCCCCAATGGGGACAGGAACCAATATGAGTGTAAAGCGCTGCGGAATCTGTGTGCGCTATATAAATAAAGGATTATAAATAAAGGATTATTATTTATTACCTTATATCTCTCAAACCATAAAGGTCTGAGAGATTGGAATGGCATTGATGGATTTATTTTAAAAACAATATATATATATATATATATATATATATATATATATATATATATATATATATATATATATATTAATATATACACACACACACACACACTGTAGGGTTTATCCTACTAAGTAAAATAAGGGCACACCCACTACTGAGAGATATTTTATTCAAAAGTTATTGCATCTCAAAGTTGCATTTTATTTTTAAGGTGCAATGTCTCAGTGGCCTGAAATTTTACAGTGGCGCTGTTGATACACCATCCTTTGGGCAATTGACATAAGATTGTGTAGCAACAGCGCCACTGTAGTACATCAGACCATATGAGATACTGCACGTTAAGCAAATAAAGTCTGAGCTGCAATCATATTTGATGTCTCTATCATCCAAAGGGTTTATTATTGTTTGTGCGGCTATCTTATTTTTTTCCCCTGTCCTCATTTTTTACATGTACAGGACCAGAGACCAAGAAGCAAGCAATCATCACAGACCACACTGAAGAAGAGAGAGAAAATCACAGTCGGGATGATGTGTGCAATGAGGTCCTTGACTGCACTGTGCAGAGCCCGGCCCCCTCTCCTGCATTGGAGTTACCGACCCCCTCTCCTGCATTGGGGTTACAGACCCCCTCTCCTGCATTGGGGTTACAGACCCCCTCCGCTGCATCGGCGTTACCGGCCCCCTCCGCTGCATTGGAGTTACCAGCCCCCTCCGCTGCATTGGAGTTACCGAAGGATCATTTAATAAACATTGAAGAAAACAACTCGGAAGTCCGCCCTGGGGAAACATCAGGAGCAAGTGAACCAGGTAACAGGGAAATGTACACTTTATCCACGAACAGTGTGACTAAATGTTTAATTGATAGAACAACTTCCTATTGGCTGGTGCTTGGGTTTTTTCTCTCGGTCTTCTCCCGCTAGGGAATCATTTTGGCAATCTTCTGCTGTCTGTTTAATTAACCTTTTTATAACTTGTTTTTGTCACCAGCTTTAATTTCCAGAAGGTAATTGCCTTCTAGAGTGACATTTGGTATTGGAAACACGAGCAGAGGTTGTGCTAAGCTGTTTCAGGATCTAAGTAAGGGGTGGGCAACATGTGGCTTACCAGCTGTTGTTGGACTACAATTCCCATCATTATCGGCTGACCAACAGCCTGGTGTAGATGATGAGTTCTGTGGTGCATCAAAATCTAGAGTTGTGCTTACGGATACTAACAATTTATTTTAATGTTTAATATTCTGGAAGTCCATAATATGTAAAGACAAATTGCTTATATAGTTTATATCATCTTTTTGTCATCTTCACCTATGTCCCTGACATCAAGCTACCCCAATTTATCTTCAGAGAGCTTTATGTTAGGGGCAGTGAAAGCAGGCATAGTGATACAGTGTAAAAAAACATAGCATACAGAGCCCACGGTGCTGCATTGTATCACTGTCCTGCTTTGATGATCAGCTGTTCAAGAAATTCAATTAGCTTAATGTCAGGAACTTAAAAGTATTTATAAAAAAAAAAAAAAAAAGGCAATTTGACTTTTGAATATTATGCACTTGCAGAATATGTATAAGCCCACATAAAATGTTGGTGTCTCTTTAAAGCCACAGTAAATTTTTATTTTAAAGAGAAATATGTTGTAGTTTTCCTGATGAGTAAAATAAAGCCACTTCTGCCGAGAGATTTTTCATTAAATTTTTTTATGAATTTATTTTAAATCCAGCTTAGCAGCAGTTCCAATTGATGTTCAGACAGCATTTTTTAAAGTGGAATGATCACCCTAAAGAATGCCCCCCCCAATAAGTAGGCATTTAGAGATCAGCTTAGAAATATTGCTATTATGGTTTACTTTGCGTGCGACCAAATGAGTTACCATGTCGCCTAGATAAAAATGTCGACATGAGAATCTTGCACAGCATGACAGCTCGAGATTCTCATGCTGCGAGATTCTCATTTAAATAGCAGTCCACTTGAAGACAGCCAGATGCCAGTGCTAAACCATCCCCAATACCTTAAAATTGCTTCAACCCATTGTATTTACCCTTGCTAGCCAGTTGAAGACAGCCAGATGCCAATGCTGAAGTGATCTATTTTGCACAATGGAGGGCTTCCTGAGCAGCAGCCGGTAGTCAGCCAGATGCCAGTGCTGGAGTGATCTCTTCTGAACAACGGTGTGCTCCCTAAGCGAACTCCTCGGGAGTCACGTTTTATCCGTTTGCAGGCAATACATATCCCATCATGTTGCCCCGGCATTTTTTCGTTATGCAGTGCAGTGGCATGTTCACAGTTACAGCCAGGGGAGCATAATGTATTGCACGCAAATGGTTAAAACATTACTGCTGGGGATTCCGCTCTCCTTCTGTAACTTGGTATTTGATGCAGCATTTCAGTAAATGACATGGGAATCTCGCGCTGTCATGCAGTGCGATATTCTCATGTTGACATTTTTATCCAGGTGACATGGTAACTTTGTCATTTGGTTGCACGCTCTTTCTCATGTGACCTTTTAAAAGAATACCGCTATTATCCTTCTTCTGAGACTGGTGGCCAGGGATCAGGGCAGACATCTTGGCTTAGAGACATCTGCGGACCTGCGTTGTCCTTCCCAGTCTTTCATTGTACCTTAAGGTAACAGGAAGGGACTGACGGCGCAGGTGCGCAGATGCCTCTAAACAAGAAGCCTGGCCGCCAGTTTCAGGTGAAGTAGGATTTCTTAACAATGCAGTACTTAAGTGCGATAATAGTACTATTTCTCTGTCGTCCAATACAGGTTACTGGTAACTTTGGGTAGGTGATCCACCCTTTTAAATAGGCAGGAACAATTCTAGAAGTGAATGCAGGGGTTGGAGCCTACCTTCCCTCCTTGGCTGCAGCTAGCCAGTCGGCTCCAGTAAGATTTGTTCCTTGGTGAAGACACAGGCAAGAGAACAGTTCTACTATAGTTTTAGCTAATTTTTTATTTTTCTGTTATATATGAAATACCACCATTAGGCTGATTACCATAACTGACAATGCCCTTAGATGTGGCTAGCTCAGTATCCAGGTGCTTTTTGTGGACCTTAAGCCCTGGGGGGAAAATCTTGGGTTCAAGTTCTTTCCTCAGGAGTTGCCCACTGAGGCTTCTTCTTAATATATGGTAGTCTGAAGACAGAAGATCTGCAGGAAATGTGAACAACCCTTTGAGTGCTGCCAGAAAAGTGCATTTTAGCGATTTCTGGGGTGAAATTTTACACGCTGTATTTGGGTGATTCCTTATACTTTAAACATTTTGACACTGTGAGAATGTTTAATCCGTTGGAGCTTTGGGCCAGGCCTAAGACTAAGGACACTGGGGTCTCTGTGTCCCCTATTGCGCATTGCTCCTCATGTCATTCAAAGTTACCTAGAGAATTCTCAGGTCATTTATGCCCAGCATGTTCTGTTGCCCCTGACTCTCCCCCGGGGACCTCCAGCCATGCATCAGAGCCAGTTTGGGTGCAAGAGTTCAAGGCTGCTACCAGAGACCTCTGGTCTACGTTGCCAGTCTTTCCATCCCAGTTACAGGGGGTCTTCCACTCCTGGAAGACCCCAACTTCTGTTAGATCATCCCTGCCGAAACCGCAAAGAGTACCTGACATCTCAGATTCTTCTGAGGAGGAACTGTTGGTGGATTCGGACTTTGAGGAATGTTCTGCTGTGGGCTCCTCTCAGTTTTTTGGGGACCCCTTTGAGGCTGATCCTGATTCCTCGGCTAAGGGCCTTATAAGGGCTGTCTTAACCACCCTAAATATTCCCTTAGTTCAAGAGGTTTCGTCGGATACCTCTGATGTATTTCAGGAGCCTAAGAAGCGCCATACACCTAACCCCACTCTTGACCGCCTTGTGTCTGACGAGTGGAAGTTTCCAGACAGGAAACCTTCTGTTTCCAAGAAATTTGCCAAGCTTTACCCCTTCTCTGAGGCGGTGCTTGCTCAATGGGTTCATCCCCCCAAAGTGGATGCTCCTGTCTCCAGGCTATCTAAGTCCACTGCCTTGCCAGTTGCTGATACGTCTGCTCTGAAAGACTGGACTGACAAGAAACTTGAGGTCTCCCTCAAGTCCATTTTTGCCACTGCTGGTACTGCCATGCGTCCAGCATTCTCTGCGGCATGGGTGAACCGGGCCATTGCTGTCTGGACTGAACAGTTCACCCTGGCTGTTCGTCAGAGTGCTCCTACTTTGGATATGTTGCGGCATCTTGCCAACATTTCTGAGGCCAGCACTATGTTTCTGCTGCCTTATTTGATGCCATCCGTTTGGTGGCAAGGGTTTCCACCATATCTGTGGTTACCAGATGAGCTCTTTGACTCAAGATCTGGTCTGCTGACACTGCTTCCAAGAAAGCTTTGCTCTCATTGCCTTTTCAAGGCACCGCTTTATTTGGGCCAGATCTTAAGGATCTGATTAGTGAGGCCACATGAGGCAAGAGTACCCTTCTGCCTATGGTCCCCAGGAAGAAGATGCCTATCAAGCGTAATCGGCTTTTTCGTTCCTTCCAGACTGAGATACGTCCGGCGAACCAGGTGGTTCCCTCAGCTCCGCGTTCCTCCTCCAAGCCCAAACGGCAATGGAAGCCCAAGGTCTCTTCCAAGCCTAAGGCTTCCAAGCCTTCTTCGGCATGACTTGCCGAACTCAGGTCCCCACTCGGCTGTGGGTGGCTGTCTGCGTCACTCCCACAGCATCTGGGAGGATTCAGTGGTGAACCCGTGGGTTTTACAGGTAATGGCAGAAGGGTACAGGGTCCCTTTCGTCTCTCTTCCTCCCCTTTGGTTTTTCCCCTCTCATACGCCCCAGGGCGTAGAGAAACACCGTCTGTTCAATGCCGCTATCCAGGCCCTTCTGGACAAGGATGTTTTGGAACCTGTTCCAATTCGGGACAGAGGTATGGGTTTTTACTCTAACTTCTTTGTGATCTCCAAGAAGGACGGTGGCTGTTGTTCCATTTTGGATTTTAAGGGTCTCAATTCCTTTGTGTTATCACCAGGAGTTCCTAAGGATGGTGATTGCTACTATGCCCCCGAGAGAATTCCTTTCCTCTCTGGATCTTCAGGACACGTATCTACACATCGCCATTCATCCAGAGAGTTGGCAGTATCACAGATTTGCGTGCGACCAAGGGCACTTTCAGTTTTCAGCTCTTCCCTTTGGTCTGACTACAGCTCCTCAAGTCTTTAGCCGTGTCCTGGGAGCTTTAGTATCGGTCCTCCATCGGGACGGCATCAGAGTTACTCCATACATGGACAACCTGCTTCTGAAAGCCCCTTCTGCTGAATTTCTTCATCAGCGGGTACAGGACTGCATTCATGCTCTCACCCATCACGGGTGGATTATCAACATGAACAAGTCAGATCTTGTGCCATCCCAGCGTCTGGTCTTCCTGGGCCTTCTCTTCGACATTCAGCAGAGCATGGTGTTTCTCACGAACGAGGCGGCTCACCAGATATTGCCCACAGGGTTTCTGCTATTCTGGGTCACGATCCAGTTCCAGCCAAGAAGCTGTCCTCTCTAGTGGGGAAATTCATTTCCACAATAGAAGTGGTCCCGTTTGCCATGGCTCACAGCAGGGAACTCCAGAGGTTTGTGATCCAGGTGTGCAGGGGTCAGCCGGACCTTCTGACGATGTCATTATCCCTCCCTTTTCATGTAGAACTGAGTTTGTCGTGATGGGTCAACCTCTCCAGTCTGCTGAAGGGCAAGTCCTTCCTGGTGTCCTTCTGGACCACCGTGACGACGGATGCCAGTCTCTCCGGCTGGTGAGCAGTCCTGGGTCGCCTGAGTGCTCAAGGTCGGTGGTCTCCAGAGGAGTGTCTCCTTCCCATCAACATGCTGGCGCTTCGGACGATATTTCATGGCCTTCGCCATTGGACACCCCAGCTTTAAGGATGCCCAGTTCGGGTCCAGTCCGACAATACCACGGCCGTGGTTTACATCAACAAGCAGGGCGGAACAAGAAGTCTAGCCGCTTGGTTAGAGGTCAAGGCTATTTTATCCTGGGCAAAAGAACATGTTCCTGTTATATCCGCAGTGCACATTCCTTGTGTAGACAATCTCATGGCAGACTTCCTCAGTCGACACCCAGTGGACAGCGGAGAGTGGGAACAGCTCCCAGAGGGGTTCATCCTCATTGTTCAGTAGTGGGTTCTTCCTTGCGTCGACCTGACACAACCGGAAGGTTCCGCTGTTCTGCTCTAGCTGGAGGGATCCTCTAGCTCTAGCGGTGGATGCCATGTCCATTCCTTATTTCCTCTGGCTTACATGGTGTTACAGGGTGTTACGGAAATTGAGACTGGAGCGTTGTCCAGTCATTCTGATTGCTCCATACTGGCCTTGACAGGCTTGGGTTCCAGAGCTTCTGGATCTGTCAGTGGTGGAGCCATTCCAGCTCTCTTGCCATCCGGATCTTCTTCTACGGGGTTACCTATGGAAAGAGAATGTTCATTGTCTAGGTTAGATGGCTTGGAAATTGAATCCTCAATACTGAAGAAGAGACATTTTTCTTCTGGTGTGGTGACTACTATGGTTAGTGCCCACAAACCTGTTTCTTCTAAGGCCTACCATTGTGTCTGGTCGACCTTTCTCTCTTGGTGTGCTGATAGGGACCTTTCACAGGATTTTGTGGTGCCTTCTTTCTGCTGTGACCCTACCTCTGACAAGGAGGGGGATCTCCACTTGTTAGATGTGGTGCATTGTCTCAAGTTTTATGTACATCGCACTGAGCCCATTAGACAGTCTAACACGCTGTTCGTCATTCCTGAGGGTCCCAGGCCATGGAGACCTGCATCCAAAGTGACTGTTGCATCTTGGATCAAGTCCACTATTCGTAAGGCTTACGAACTACGGAAGAAGCCTGTTCCTTTTCGGGTCATGGCTCATTCTACTAGATCTATTGGGGCTTCTTGGGCTTACAAGAATCAGGCCTCCACTGATCAGTTGTGCAGGGCTGCCACTTGGTTGTCTGTGCACACCTTTTCAAAGCCTACCGTGTTGATGTGCTGGCATCGGCTGATGCCCGCCAGTTTTGAGAGGAAAATCCTGGAGGCAGTCTTGCCTGTCTAGGATCTTCTTCGGTTCTTTGGTGCTTCCTTCACTTTTGAGCCCTGTTGGTTTTAGTTCAGTATGCTGTGTAACAGTTCCTGGGGTGTTGTTACCCCTGTTCAGTGTCTGTTGACACTTCATTTGTTTTTTTGGGCTATCTCTGATCTGATGGTTCATATCTATCTGCTCTGGTTACTTTGCGGGGCCTTGCCTTACTTCCCGCCTCTGGGAAACTCAATGGTTGGATATCCCAAAGTTACCAGTAACCTGTATTGGATGACAGAGAAAAGAGGATTTTAGTCTTATCTGTTAAATCCTTTTCTCCCTGTCAAGGGACCATGCTTGGCTCTCCTGTGGCGGACCGTGGGGGTCCTTTGGGGTCATGCTCACAGAGTTTTCTTTCCCTTCCACTATCTAGTCAATAGTTAGTGTCTCAAATCTTTACTGGAGCTGATTGGCTAGCTGCAGCCAAGGAGGGAAGGTAGGCTCCACCCCCTGCATTCACTTCTAGAATTGTTCCTGCCTACTTAAAGGGGTGGATTGCCTACCCAAACTTACCAGTAACCTGTATGGACTAAGAGAAAAGGATTTAACAGGTAAGCCTAAAATCCTCTTTTCTAAGCTTATCACTTTATGCCTAATTATTGGGCGGGGGAGGGGGACTTTATTTAGGGTGATAGTTCCGCTTTAATTTATTTTATAATGCAGATGGTGGGAAAGTCATAAACTATGGCTCTCTATATGAAATGATAGGAAGGACGCCACCTTATCAAAGTCTTTATAGAAAGCAAAGGGCACCCCATGTGTATATTTGTGGCACACTAAAGTGCCACGGCACCCTGTCTGAGAGCCACTGGTTTAACACACTGACTTACCTAGGTATGTGTCATCCATCCAGCAATCAGATGTATCTATCAGTCTATTGTTTTTGCATTATCCTATATATATATAGTGGTCTCCTTTGAAGTCTGCTTCTCGATCACAGCCTCCTCCTCCTTGCAGCAAACAATAAGCTTCAATATTCCTGGGTGGTGCATAAGTGTCACTAGTTTTTATCAGTTTGTATACTGAAACAGACTACGAGAGTTTGAATACAGATAACAAAATATATATCTATAACGGACTGCTGTTGAAGTACACCAAATCCATGCAAGTCCTTTATTTAAAGGGATAGTAATGTTTAAATTTAAGTTCATTTAATATTGTAGGCATTAAAAAAAAATAACTACATCGATGTAAGTCTTATCTCTCAAACCTTTATGGTTTGAGAGACATAACTGGCTAAAGTTCCCCCCACCACTCTGTTTCAGGCAGGTCAGCGCTCTATTATAGGACAGCAGATTCTGTCATGTGACAGGATGGTGCACTTCAGCAGAGCCAAAATCCCGCTATTTAGAAATAAATACTTAATTGGAACGGTCTACAAAGTGTGCCCGGATTTCAAACACACTTTGTAGACCGTTACAATGAAGTATTTATTTCACCAATAGCGTGGTATCGGCTCTGCTGACGAGCTGCCGGCTGGTCCCGGGACCGGAATCTCCTGCTGTCCACTAGATGGCAGACTTGTCTCAAACAGCCTGGGGGGGGACTTTAGCTAGTTATTTCTCTCAAACCAACATGTTTTGAGAGAGAAGACTTAAATCGATGTACTTATTTTTTTTATGCCTACAATATTAAATAAACTTAAAATTAAACATTACTATCCCTTTAAAGAAATTGAGACACTTATTCCCAGGGTTAATTTCCCCTTTAAAAAAAGGTGTTTTTCTCCTCCGCATACCCCCATCCCTTCTTTATGCAGTAGTCACAATAATCTTTTTTAATTAATTCTGCTCTTCTTTCTCACTCTCTCCTTCCCCCTCCTCTCCCCCTCTCCTAAAACCCATTCCCCAGTGGCTGCACGCTCTGTATACAACAGCCTACATTGCTACTAACTGCCCTACATATTGTGTTTTTCTTTTTTTTTTGCAGAGCACTGTGAGAAATCTGTTTGTTTCCCAGTTTATGATGGATTAATGTTCTGTGCCAGCAGGCATACTGATAGGATCTATTTATATAGCAAGGTATGTACATCTCCTGGGAAGAAATCGCTTCCACACTCTAACGGAAGGAAAAGAAACAAGTGCAGATAGTTAATATTTCATTGGTATTTGAACACCTTTGCTAAGCTGGGAAGGCATTCTATCATAGTAAGCAGCTGCATGGAGGAAGAAAAAAGATTTATGGGAGGTAGTAAAGATCTTCTTTTTAACCTTTTGAGTATCAGAGGTATGCAATTCATTGAAAGCAGTGGGTTGCTCACCCCCTCGGCACTCAAAGCGTTAAGCCCCCTAACCATTGTATTGTTCAGTACGTTGAAAAACAATGCTTTCCTTTACCTGTCTGGTCTTTATAGGAGAAGTAAAACCTAATCATAGCCCCCCACCACCACCACTTAACCCTTTGAGTGCCAGACAGGTATGCAACGCATTGCGAAGCAGTGGGTTGCTCATCCCTCGGCACTCAAAGGGTTAAGCCCCTTAACCACCAGAGTATTTCAGTGTGCTGGAAAACAATGCTTTCCTTTATCCGCCTGGTCTTTAAAGTAGAAGTAAGGGAAGCCTGCCCACCACCACCGCTTAACCCTTTGAGTGCCAGAGAGGTATCCAATGCATTGGATACCTCTCTGGCACTCAAAGGGTTAACTTATTATGGACAACATTGCCCCCTGTGAATGTTGCGCATTTACAGGGGTCAAGATGGGGACTGAACAGTTAACCCTTTAAAGGGGAAGTAACACACTCCTTGTGGTAATAGCCCCCCAGTTATCTTACTATGGCCAGAAAACATTAATGCCCTCTTAGATTAATGTTCTTGTCTTTTTATTTAAGAGAAAACCTGTTCAATGAGTCCTGGGTGGCATTTCTGTGGGGGCGGACATGACAGTTGCTGACAGAATCACAGGACACAAATTCGGACCCCTGCACATGGTAAATGTAACCCTTTAAGCATCAGAGGTATGTACAATGTGTTGCTTTGCAATGCATTGAGCTTCCCTCTGTTTCTAAATGGTTTAAATAGGTGCATCCACTCTGTCAGCAACTGTCATGTCCGCTTCCATGAACAGGACCTCAAGGACTGAGTGAATATGTTATCTCCAATAAAAATACAAGGGCACCATTAAAGGGACACTAATGCCCCATAAAATGTTTTTCTTGTTTTGTAGCATTTAAAAAATAAATTATATGGTATAAATCCTTACGGTTTGAGAGATATCCGCATGTAAAGTTCCCCCCTCCCTCCCCTTCTCCTGACGTTAGCGTCTAGCTGACAGCAGGAGATCCCAGTCCTGGGACCAGCTGGTGGCTCTTCAGCAGAGCCAAAATCGCGACATTGGAAAATAATTACTTCACTGCAAAGGTCTACAAAGTGTGCCTGGTTTGCAAGCACACTTTATAGACCATAAAGGTTTGAGAGAGAGGATTTGTGACATATAATTTATTTTTTTAAACACTACAAAACAAAAAAAAAATTTTATGGGACATTACTGTCCCTTTAATTGGTGTTCACTGTATGGTAATTGGGGGCTTATTATTATGAGGTGCTACTTCCCCTTTAAGGGATTAAGGTTCCAATTCTCTCCTTGACCCCAGTAAATAAATCACACATTGTGTATAGTACTGTGTAATGGACTAAAACTGGGGCAACTCTGGAGCAATCCAACTGCACCATAGAGGGCAAATACAAATTCCCCAAATCCTCATTGATTTTAAATGGCCCTTTTATCCCCTTCAATGCTAGAGAGGTCTCCAATGCGTTGCTTTCGAGATTAAAGTGATAGTTATGTTTCACAAAAACAGCAGCTCAGATTAATCTTCATAGTATCTGAGCCATGGAGAGTGTTATTTCAATACTGTCAGAGTTGTAGTTCAAAAGTAATTGAATGATAAAGTATCCCCATCCCACCCTTTTACCTAGTGTAACACTGCTCACCTCAGTTGTGGAATCTGGTCCTGAGACCGGACAGCTCACAGCAAGGGACAATCTTCTTACTGTGATCATAAGGAAAACCCTGCCCCCTTGACAGGATTTTCAGTTTTTTCCTTATGATCATTGAAGATTGTCCCTCTCTGTGATCCAGCCGGACAGTCTTGCTGCTCTGAGGTGTGTAGTGTTACATTAGTAAAAGGAGAGGGAGGGGGATACTTTATCATTCAACTACTCTTGAACTACAGCTCTGACAGTTCTGAAACAACACTCTCCATGGCCTAAACATGAAGATTAATTGGCGCTGCTTTTATTGTGAAATATTACTATCCCTTTAAAGCCCATGTTAAGCTATTGGGTGTTCCCATTTTGGAGCTGTTGGTTTTCCCCAGAATGGCTCCACATTATCTTAGTATATCAGCTCAGAATTGGAGCAAACCAACTGCCTCGTAGGAGACAAAATTCTTCCAAATTCCCATTGATTTAAATGTGACTTTTAACTCCTTGAAAGCTATGTGTTAGAGACCTAGCTAGCGTTCAAGGGGTTTAAAGCCACGTTTGGATCAATGGCCAAATGTATTTGTCTCCCATAGTCCAGCTGGTTTGTCCCATATTTGCTCTGCTTCTTATTAAATTAGCCTCTTTGAGTTCTAGCGGATATGCAGGGCAAGTCGGATATGCTCTTCTGGCACTCACAGGGTTAAGTCTACATGCCATAGACCCAAATACTCAGTGAAGCCTTCCTGTCAATTAATGTCGCTGTGTTTATTAGCCTCCTCTTGACTTCATCTGGGCCAGTGTGTTTTTTCACAGGCTTTTGCGTTTTACAGTTGTTAACGGGGAACTATAACTTAGGAATAACTGTACTTGGTAGGTTGGTGTCCTTCATGCCGTATGAATTGTATTTACATCTTTATTATTATTTTTTTTTTAAACTTTCTGTTGCTAGATAGTTTCAGTTTACAATCTGGTGAAGAATTATGACCCAAAAGAGCTATTCATGTCTGTTGAAGCCCATCGCTTGCTGTGAGGAGGTGTAATCTAAAGGCAGACTGCAGTAGAGATCTCTTTTTATAAGAATCGTATTCCTAGAGCCCCCTTTTAACACCTTAATGACCAAGGATGTACATATATGTCATGGGGAAAACGTGCATTAAGGACCTATGACGTATATACAAGTCATGGAATTCCGAGGTCCCACCCGTGACTGCGCGCTGTTCGGGGACCTCTGATTCTACTAACAAAAAATAAATAGAAAATGCTCCGTGGTCCTTCCGTGCCGGTCCTTAAGGGGTTAGCATACATACAGTAACTTGTAGTGGTGAAATAAACTGCACTTCATAGAACAGATAAACCTTAGTATTGATTTAAATAGATAGTAATGTTACACTATAAATGAATCTCTGATTATGCTTTATACTTTTTAAAGGGGAACTATCACCCTTTGCGACCATTGCAATCTGTCTGGTTAACCCTTTGAGTGCCAGAGAGGTATGCAACGCATTGCAAGGCAATGCGTTGCATACCCCTCTGGCATGCAGAGGATTAAGTGACTGGATTTCCGATCTGAGGGAAGAAGCGTGACGGGATGGGAGGGGGGGGATGATAAAATATAATTAAATAAAAATATAAGGATATTGACAGATTGGAAGTAACAGAGTATTATTAAAAAGAATAAAGAATAATCTGAGATTCATTTGTAGTGTCATATTACTGTTTCTTTAAATGGAACTTTTAACTCCTTTAACCCCTTGAGTGCCAGAGTGGTACGGAATGCATTGCAAAGCAATGCATTCCGTACCACTCTGGCACTCAAAGGGTTAATACAAGCATGGTCTCTAATGAATTGCTTCACGTTCAAAACATTAGATGCTCCAAAAAGAGAACTAACACCTCCTAATGACCCCTGCTTACCTTACTACGACTAGAAAATACTAATGTCCCTCATTCATTTTTGCCTTGTGCCTTTGTTCAGATATAACCCCTTTATTCCATCCTGGGGGGCAGACCTGACAGTTGCTGGCAGTTTTTTTTATATTTTTATTTTTTTTTTACACTTAAGCACACAGAGATCATGGGCCTCCTGTCCCTTTAAGGAACAGAGGGGTTTGCAGAGCAATGTATTGCACGCTTCTCTGGTCCTTAACCCCGTAATGACCCTGGACGTGGCAGGATCATCTGGCGCTTAAAGGAGCAATACATTTTTTTTTATGAAAAAATATATATTGTAGGGATTTTCCTGTTGAGCAAAATAAGGGAACTCTTACTGCCGAGAGATTAATATTTCCAGCGTTATTGCAGTTTAAACTCATGTTTTTTTTACATCAGTAGTGCCCTCCAGTGGTCAAATTCTAATTAGTTATTCTGTTACATTCTAATGGAGAGGAAAGTCAGTAACATACAGCTCTCCATAGAATGTGATAGAAACTGCAGAGTCACTTCCTGTCAGTTAGAACTATCAAGAAGTAAACAGTAAATTCACTTCCTGATTATTTGAGCCATTATAACTTTTGAATAAAACATCTGCCAGTTATGGGAGTGACCTTGTTTTACTCTCTATAAAACATGTGCTTTCAGAAAAAAAAAAAGTTTACTGCTCCTTTTAGGACCGCTGACGGTCCTGGTATGTCGTGGAATTCTAGGGTCCCCACATGGATTTGCACCACTTGAGGGGCCCTGGGATCCATTGGCAAAATAAAAATAATGAGCTGTGGTCCTTAACCACCAGCCATGCGCTGCTGCTGCTGGTTGTTAAGGGGTTAAAAGGTTAAGATTAATGAGCAGTTTGAAATCCTGTGGCCCCGTTACAACTGTCACATCCGCCTCCATGACCCTATTTTTAGGACTGATTGAATGTTATGGATTCAGCAAAAGCACAAGACCAAAATTCATAGGGGCCGTTAAGCTTTTTCCAGTCATAATGAGGTAAATGGGAAGTTATTATTCGGAGGTTGTATGTCTCCTTTAACCCTTTGAGTGCCAGAGGTGTATGCAACGGTTCATTTTTCAAACATCTCACGCAAAAGAGTGTGCGACCACAAAACACATTAGCCGTGTCATCATGATCAAAATGGAGACAGGAGAATCTCGCACTGCATGACAGTGCAAGATTCTCATGTCGCCTACTGAAAGGGCGCATACCTTTAAGCAGTCATCTCCTCCGGCAAGAGTTTGATTTGTAAAGTTAGAGAGCCCAAGCCAATGTTTTGTTGCCTTTTTGTTGAAGGGGAGAGAGCCAGTCCGGGACCGCCTCTTCTTGCCACCCGGTGAGGTGAAGAACATGACTGAAAGCTATGCAACCGATCAGAGAGGAGGAGGTCCTACTCTGCTCTGCTGTCCTGTGCAGCATGGAACTTCCCCCTTCCTCCACTGTTCCCCTGTAATGTGTACCATGTCATGAATCGGGCTGCTGGGGCTGCTTGCTGTCCAATGCCCCTTCTCGCCCACTCAAACCACCAGGCACTGGCAGACAAAATGATGGCCTACTAACCCTTTGAGTTCCATTGGGGTACGGAACCATAGCTTTGCAATGCTTTTCATACCTCTCTGGCATTCAAAGGGTTAAAGGCTGCTGTGCATTGTTTCATATCTCAACCTGAGAATCTCACACTGTCATGCAGTGTGAGATTCTCAGGTCACCATTTTTATCAGTGCAACATGTTCAATGCATGGTCAGTGAGGTTGCGCACTCTTTTGCGTTTGACCTTTTAAAAGGATACAGTATGCAACAAATTGCTTGGCACTCATAGGGTTAAAGCAGTTGGAATGTTAATTTTTTTCCCTGTGATGCAGCTAATTTGCCCCAGAGAGGCTCCATATTTGCTTCTGTGTACATGGTGAAGCGTCCCTTAACCCTTTGAGTGCAACAGAGGTATGCAACGAATTGCATAGCAGTGTGTTGCGTACCCCTCTGGCTCTCAAAGGGTTGTTATTTTTCTTACACCAAATCCCTCACCCCAACTCCCTTCCTCCTCTACTTCTCACGCAGTCCACGGCCCCCAATTACTATCAGTTTCCCTTTTTTACCTCCCCTGAACTCTCTTGATCCTCTTGCTGCACTACCTGTCCTTCCCCTCAACCTAACTTCTCTCTCCCTTCATCATCCTACCTTGTTTTCCCCCAACTTTATTCCCCCCCATCTCTTAACCCTTAAAGGAACCTTAACTCCTCTCGATAACATCCACCACTTACATTAATCTGGGCAGAAAATCCTAATGGTAACTATCAATTATGTTTGGATTGGTTCCCCAAACTGAATCTTTAATTAGTGCCAGATGTCTTGTCCACAGACTTGGCAGGATTCTTTGTTGCTGGACTGCAAGACCCCAAGCTCCATCTCTTGTTTTGGGTAATGGAGTCAGACAAACAATCCTGTCTTCCCTGCCATCGTGATATGATTTAGTCTGGAGAACCAGTTTATATTGGTGATTAGGATTTTCTGCAAAGATTAATGTAAGATTGGGGGCTACTAATAGGAGGCACTAACATAGTAAAATAGTAATTTAGGTTGAAAAAAGACCTGCGTCCATCTAGTTCAACCCTTTTCCTATTCCTGTTTACCATCGTTGATCCAAAAGAAGGCAAAAAACCCCCCCTCAATATAGCAATTTCAAATTCTGCCCTGAATGGAGGGGAAAAAAATCCTTCTTGATTCCAAATGGCAATCAGATTTCTCCCTGGATCAACAAGCCCTAACTAAATATTAGTCCCAATACTAACGTACATAGCCCTCTATGTTATGCTCTTTTAAATAAGTATCCAGGCCCCTTTTAAAGGCATCTAATGTATTCGATAGCACCACCTCCTCAGGCAGTGAATTCCATACCTTTATTGTCCTTACTGTAAAGAAACCCTTCCGCTGTTGTAGATTAAATCTCCTTTCCTCAAGTCTAAGCGGGTGGCCCCTTGTCTTGTGTACAGTGTTCCTTTAACTCCTTCATCACACACGCTTCCCCCTTATCTTCTTTGACCCCTCCACCCTGTTTCCCATCTTCTACCACTCACTCTCCTCCATAGCACCCATAATTGTTTGTCTTCTGTAAGCGGATTTTTGTATCGCACCGAAATATGCACATTTTTACAGACTGACATTATCTGGAAAAGTCTCAATGGCACATTTTATTTTTATTTAACCCTACTGCATTGCACTTCTGCCTGGTCTTCATGGAGTTAAACATGCACCAGTTTAGCCCATGATAAACTCTAAATATGCACATTTTTTTTTCAGCTATGTTACTGTAACTTGACATTCGCTGGAAAGAGAGGAAAAGTAATATGTCTCAGTGACACCTTTTTTATGTTTATTTAAAGGGTTAGTAATGGTGTATATATAAATAAGAAGTATTATTGTAGATATTGAAAAAATCCATCGATGACAGTCCTATCTCTCACACCTTTATGGTTTGAGAGATATAAGGTGATAAAGATCCTGGTCCCGGGACCGGCAGGCGGCTCTTCAGCAGAACCGAGATATCGCAATGTAGAAAGAAATACTTCACTGGAATGGTCTACAAAGTGTAGACCGTTCCAGTGAAGTATTTCTTTCTACATAGCTCTATGTTGGCTCTGCTGAAGAGTCGGCCGACACGAATCTCCTTCTGTCAGCTGACATCACTGAAAGGGGAAGGAGGGGGGAACTTTAAAACATTATATCTCTCAAACCATAAAGATCTGAGAGATAGGACTGCCATTGATGGATTTATTTTTTCAATATCTACAATAATACTTTTTATATATATAATTTTATATATAATATACTCCATTACTAACCCTTTAAAGGGTAACTATCACTCAAATTGAAGTGCCCCCAACTCATTCTGCACATAGTGATATGCGTATCAATACTAGTAGTATCCTGTATAAGTCCGGCATTATTGAGAAATCCTACTTGTTCTGAGACTCACAGGCAGGCATCACCGCAGACATCTTGCCGAAGAGACATCTTTGCTCCTGTACTGTCCGTCCCGGTTTCCTCTAGGATTGGTGAGGGGTGGTTGCATTGTACCTTAAGGTACAGGAAGGGACTGATGGTGCAGGCGCACAGACTCCGCTACAGCAAAATGCCTGCTGGTGAGTCTCAGAACAAGTAGGATTTCCTAATAACGCTGGACTTATTCAGGATAATGTTAGTATTGATATGCATATCGCTATGAGCATAATGATTTGGGGGGGGCACTTTATTGTGAAGGATAGCTCCGCCTTAACCTCTTGAAGACCAAAGGCATGTGCCGTGAACCCCCCTTTAGTCCCCAGTGGGCTAAACAAGCACTTGTCAAACCCAGCACTCTAGCTGACTGCAGGGGAACGGTCCCAGAACCATCTGAGGCTCTTCAGCAGAGCCAAGATCACGCGAGAGAAAAATAACTACTTCACTGGAACAGTCTTCAAAGTATGTTTGCAAACCAAGCACACTTTGTAGACTGTTCCAGTGAAGTAGTTATTTTTCTCGCGCACGATCTCGGCTCTGCTGAAGAGCCTCCGACAGTCCCGGGACCAGATTCCCCTGCAGTCAGCTAGAGCTCTGATGTCAGGGAACGGGGAGGGAGGGGGAACTTTATTGCCAAATATCTCTCAAACTATAAAGGTTTGAGAGATGGGACTGGGGGCATTTAGCTTAATTTTTAAATAGCTACAATATTGGTTTTTCTTTTTTTTTAAAGTTGACAATACTATCCCTTTAATGGTACATTTATTTTAGAGTGAACCTGCATTTATTTTTTTAGGATGGAGAACCACTGAACTGTAATTTCATCCCTTTGGATATCAGATTAGAGAACTGGGATGATTTACCGGAAGCTCTGCAACAGAACCCAAACAGATCATTGGTAAGACAACCGTCTCCTATGCAGTTGGGTTGATTCTCAGTGCGTTGGCTTGTAAGCCGTGCCAACATAAACCGTAATTGCCTTTCTACAAGAGAAGATGATTAATTTTGCTTGTATTGTATTTAATTTTTTGAGGATCAGAGGGGAGTGGAACACATTGCACTGAGGACCACTCTGGTCCTCAAAGGGGTTAAAGGAGAGGTAAAAATTGTTTAGACATTTTCCTGCACATCTGTCCATTTGCAAAGCAATGTGTTGCATACTCCTCTGGATCTTAAAGTACCGGTACACTTTTTAAATGAAAACCTATAAGTTATAGAGCTTTTACTGCTTAGTAAAACCAGGAAACCCCCACTATTGTCAGTTGTTTTATTTAAAAGTTATAACAGTTCAAATAACAAGGAAAAGAATTAGTGTTATACTTCCTGATTGTTCTATCTGACAGGAAGTGACTCAGCAGTTTCTCTCACATTCTGTGGAGAACTGTTTGTCAACAGAATAATTTATTGGAATTTGACCACTAGAGGGCAGTGTTAATGTACAAACACACCGGTTTAAACGGTAATAACTCTGGAATTATATATCTTTCAGCAGTGGGTGTACTCTTATTTTACTCTGCAGGAAAAGCCCTACAATATATATATTTCATAAAAAAAGTTTACTGCTCCTTCAAAGGGATAGTAATACTTAAATATTACTAATCTCCATATTGTAGCCATTTTAAAAATAATTGAATTGTCCCTAGTGCCATCTCTCAAACCTTTATGGTTTGAGAGATACCCATACGCAAAGTCCCCTTCCCCCCTCATGTCATCGTTGTAGCTGACTGCAGGGATATCCGGTCTTATTTTCATCAGGCGGCTCTGCAGCAGAGCCAAGATCACGTTAGTAAAAAATAATTATTTCATTGAAACGGTCTTCTATGTGTGCTTTCAAACCAAACGTACGACAGGCTTCACCTGCAGTCAGGTACAATGCTTACTTCAGGGAAGGGGGAGTGAGGGGGAACTTTGTGTACGGTTTTCTCTCAAACCATAAAGGTTTGAGAGATGACACTAGGGACAATGCAATTCTTTTTAAAATGGCTACAATATGAGGTTTAGTAATATTTAAGTATTACTATCCCTTTAAAGGGATAATAATACTTCGTTTTATCTGTATTTTATTTTGTAGGCATTAAAAAAACATGAAGAACGATATAAGTCTTATCTCTCAAACCTTTATGGTTTAAAAGATATTCACAAGCAAAGTTTCCCCCTCCCGCCCCTTTTACCTAGTGTAAGCCATCTCTTCTCAGATGTGGAATGCAGTCCATAGACCAGACAGATAACAGAAGGGGACAATCTTCTTCCTATGAGAACAATGAAGGCCCTGCCCCCCTTGACAAGTTTTTCAGGTTTTTCCCTTAATTGAAGATTGTCCCTCTCTGCAGTCTGGGCACCTCCTTTCTGATCTGGCTGAATAGTGTTACATCAGTAAAAGGGGCGGGAGGGGGATACTTTGTCATTGAATTACTCTTGAACTACAACTCTGACAGAATTGAAATAACACTCTCCAAAGTCCAAATACTATGATGATTAATTAGATCTGCTTTTATTATGAAACATTACTATCCCTTTAAGGAATTAAACTGCAGTTTTGTACTGTTGTCAACAGGTGGTGCTATTCCTATGAATTAGTATGGAAAGACATATTCTCTGATCAAGCTCCTTCATTAATTGAGGCCAGTTACTGTAGTTTTAAATTAATGTATGTGAATCCACACTTACAGTTTGTTTCACTATTTTTTCAAATAAAGGGAAGCACCAGTGGTAATATTTTGGGCTAACAGGAGTCAGTGTCAGTGACCGTTCTGTTTGTTATTGCCAGGAATGGAAGGAGACATTTGTTTTGAGCCTCCCAGTCATTAATAGGTGTATGCATGAAGCAAAAAAGCAATTCTGGAACAGGCCAAATGCAACATGGGGACACATATAAAAACTCTGCTTAATTAAAAGTGAGAAGAAATTTATTTTTTCATTTACATATTCTTCAAGTGTATGCTGTGTGAAGTCAAATTATCTATACTTTTTATTATAATTTTTTTCCAAGGTCATCTATTTTTTAATAATTTTATTTCCTTAACAGGGATCTCACGGAATTTCTATATCCAGGCGGCTTTCTGTCAGGGACTGTAAAATCATGGACAGTGATACAATGTTGCAGCATCCATGCAGCAGAAAAGCCTGCCTGCACAGTATACAGACCACTCAGTGTAGCAGTGATAGTGCAACATTTCATCACTATCTCTATCCTTGACACAGATCTTTCTGGGAAAATAAATTCAGTGAGCTCCCTGTCAGGCATATAAAACTATTTAAAAAAAAAAAAAAAAATAGATGATTTGATCTAACATTTTATGCATTTCCAGAATATGAAAAGTAAAAGAAAAGAGGTTGTGTCACTTTTTAAATATGTCTTTTAACCCCTTGAATTCTAGTAAGGTCTCTGCAATGCGTTGGAAACCTCACTATCATTCAAGGGATTCAAAGTTAATTTGAATCAATTAACATCTTTATTTTCTCTGTTTTTGGTATATGATATATTTGATTTGCTTCAAATTGCCCCACGTTTTCTTAATCCTTTGAGTGCCCCTCTGGCACTCAAAGGGTTAAAGGGATAGTAATGTTTCATGATAAAAGCAGCTCTAATTAATCATCATAGTATTTAGACTGTAGGAGTGTTATTTCAGTTCTGTCAGAGTTGTAGTTCAGGAGTAAGTCAATGACAAAGTATCCCCCTCCTGACCCTTTTACTGATGTAACACTGCTCAGCCAGATCAGAAGGGAGGTGCCTAGGTAGACTGCAGAGAGGGACAATCTTCAATTAAGATAAGGGAAAGACCTGAAAAACTTGTCAAGGGGAGCAGGGCTTTCATTGTTCTCATAGGAAGAAGATTGTCCCCTTCTGTTATCTGTCTGGTCTATGGACTGCATTCCACATCTGAGAAGAGATGGCTTACACTAGGTAAAAGGGGCGGGAGGGGAAACTTTGCTTGTGAATATGTCTTAAACCATAAAGGTTTGAGGGATAAGTCATATATCGTTCTTTATGTTTTTTTAATGCCTACAAAATAAAATAAAGATAAAACGAAGTACTACTATCCCTTTAATACACATACCCCATAAAATGTAACAAATTGGAGAGACCTACAGTGTTTTTTTCGCCTCTTGTTCATGTTATATGTGTGAAAAACAAGTGCACCTTTAATGATCCTATATATAGAATAAGTGTTATTTCTCATGAAGTGCACAGCTTCAACAAATTCAGACAAGTGGCGTTAACGTCTGCTGCTGCTGCTCAAAATATCCGTGAGATCTGCTCCTTTAGCGAATTCTGACACCTCCTTATTTCTCTGGATGCAAATGCCAAGGAAGCTAATTTTTTCCTTTCTCATTTGCAGTATTAGATCTGTGATAATTCATTAATATTCATAACCTTGTGTTGTAACCTTTAATCTGCCAGCTCTAAACACATTGCAGTGAAACTGGGGAATGAGCATATTTTATCACCAAGCAACCTGGGTGGTCTCTCTTTTTTTTTAATCCCGATGTTTTCCCCTCATCTAGGGCGCCATGTGGGTAATGGTACGCTGTTTTGCATATTCATAAGATCAAAGGTAGAGAAATTCTATGGCAAACCAAATGTAACAGTGTAGCACACAGACGTTTTTACTGCTGAAAGGGACACGGACACTTAATAATGAGTGCTGGGAAATATTTTTTAAAAATTAGCCAATTCTGATATCTTTCACATATTAACCTTGTAATTTCACAAAACTATATAGATTCTAGCACTGGCATAATTATTCATTGGAGAGCCCTGAAGCAAACATTTTTGGGTTCCCCTATAACCTGAAAATATGTTCACAGAAGCATAAGTAGAATCTATTGGGTCCTGGAGCAGATGCCCCTCCCCCTGCAATCTGGGCCAATGTTTACTTGCACACGCTGCACTTCCTGTAGTTCCATCCATGGATTGAAGGTGATCTGTACCTGCTCTCTCTAACCCAGAAGTGCTTCAGTCACCATACCTGGGAACTCTCAGGCAAAATTCTCAGGGTGAGAGAGTCCAGCGCTACTAAATTTATATTCTGCTCCAGTTGATTGCTTTTTATTTTTTATTTTGTGCTACTTGTATCAGGAAGCCAGAGGAAGGCTCCTCCCCTTCGATCTGGAATCCGGTCGTGGGCCCAGACAGATGGCGGAGAGGGACAATCTTCTGTATAAGGAAATCCCTTCCCCCCTTGACAAAGAGCATGTTTTTTCTTATACTCACAGAAGATTGTCCCTTTTCTGTAAATGGGGCTACGGGGGGACACTGTATAATGTAATTACAAATGATATAGTCAGTATACAGACTTGTAATAACTCTCTGCATGATAGAAAATACATGATGATCGAAGCTTACTTTATGTAGCAACATTACTATCCCTTTAAGTTGCTGTATATTAATAGCTCAATGAGGGCTGACTGAAGGACCGTTCAATTACAGCAATCAGGGACATATCACAGATAATCTGTTATGGTATCCTTAACCCTTTGAGTGCCAGAGTGGTACAGAATGCATTGCTTTGCAATGCATTCCTTACCACTCTGGCACTCAGTGGGTTAAGTGTTAATATTTACAAGATCTCAAGGTCAGCTCATTTTGAAAGTTCTCAGGTACGTCAGTCAGTCTTTATGGGTCCCTTAACTTGCTACAGTTTCGACTCTAGAGATAGGCCTTCTGGAACACTCACAAATGACCCTCCGACCTTCTGTAAAATGGCCCAAAATGAACGTTAAAGAAGCCGTTTAAAACTCAACACTGTAATGTATGCATGTCTGTATCATTTCATCCATTAGTTGACTCTTTAGGCACTGGATTTCTAAAGAACACAGCACTGTAATGTGTTGCACACAACTATGGCATCTAAGGAGTTAAGTGGCTCACAATACACATTTCACTTAACCTCTTTTTGTCCTTGCAGGTACCTCAAATGAGACCTCTTTGAGTGCTATAAGTAACCCATTGCTTTATTTTGAATATTACCAGGGGCGGATTGTAGAGGAATACCAGCTTGGGCATTTTTTTTTTTTTAAAGCAGCCCACTAGCTGCACCAACGTCCCTATCGACGCCCCCTTGTGGTCCTTGTGCGGCATGGGAGAGCAGGCGCCAGGATATTATGTCATATCCTGGCGCTCTGCATTAACCCTTTGAATGCCAGAGAATACGCAACGCATTGCAAAACAATGCGTTCCGTACCCCTCTGGCACTCAGAGGGTTAACAAAGAACGTGAAGGCTGTCGCAGAGAGTGCCTGTGCCGGTGGTAACACAGACCTCGCCTTCAAAATATCGTGGGACGGTGAGGTGAGATCCTCTGATCTCCCCCACCGGCCCATGATCTAGCGTCCCACCGGGGGATGCCCGATCCCCCGATAGGACAATCTGCCTGTGAATATAACACAAGCCTAACATAGTAATGTAGTTGACGAGGCTGAAAAAAGACATGCATCCATCAAGTCCAGCCGATGCCAAATCACGTCTCTTGATCCAGAGGAAAACAAAAAAAAAAAAAAAAACAACAAACAAACCCTGAAGCTGTTTCCACTTTAGCCCCAAGTAGGTAAAACAAATTCCTTCCTGACTCCAAATAGCAGTCAGATATTTCCCTGGATCAAAAACCTATCTTCATTGAAGCCATCTGTCATAATTTTCAATATTATTCTGTTCTAGATAGGCATCCATTGCTTTTTTGAAAGCAGTTAAATTATCTGCAAGTACAACATCCCGAGGCAAAGAATTCCACACCTGTACCACCCTTACTGTAAAACATCCCTGCCTGTGTTTTAGTTGAAAATGCCTCTTCTGTAGTCTTAATGGATGACCTAGAGGCATAACTAGAAACCACAGGGCCCTGGTGCGAAAATTGCCATGGGGCCCCCCTACCCCACCATGCAACTCCACCCCAGAAATGCCACTTATACAGTGTCCTCCACTTCCATATTGCCCCCACCGTCCATTGTCCATGTCCACATTTCCCCCACTGTCCACTTTACCCCGACTGTCCACTTCCACATTGTCCCCACTGCCTTAATTGCACCCACTGTCCATTGCCCCATTGTCCACGTCCACATTGCCCCCACTGTCCATTGTCCATGTCCACATTGCCCCCACTGTCCATTGCCCCATTGTCCATGTCCACATTGCCCCCACTGTCCATTGCCCAATTGTCCACGTCCACATTGCCTCCACTGTCTACTTCCACATTGCCCCCACTGTCCATTTCCACATTGTTCCCACTGTCCACTCCACTTCCACATTGCCCCCACTGTCCTTTTCAACATTTTCCCCACTGTCCACTCCACTTCCACATTGCCCCCATTGTCCACTTCCACATTGCCCCCACTGTCCACTCCACCTCCACATTGCCCCCACTGTCCTATTCCACATTGCATCCACTTCTACATTGCTCCCATTGTCTACCTCCACAGTGTCCTTCCAATTCGACGACGGCCGCCAGGAGCACAGAGCAACGCTGTACTTCTCGCATGCGCAGTCAAGGAACTCACTTCATGCGTGCGCACCAGAGGCAAAGGCAGAGGGCGGATGAATGCCTTTCGTAGTTTTAGCAGCACAGCAACACGGTAGTGCTTCGAAAAGGAGTGCACAGACAACCAAGTGGAGGCCTTGCACAACCTATCAGCTAAGGCCTGATTCTTGGAAGCCCAAGATGCTTAAATAGATCTAGTGGAAGGAGCCGTGACCCGAAGGAAAACAGGTGTCTTCTTCAGTTTGTGAACCTTACGAACAGTAGACTTAATCCAAGACACAAGGGTCACTTGGACTCAGGTCTCCCTGCCCTGGGACCCTCTGGAATGACGAACGGTGTGTCAGACTGTCTAATAGACTCAGTGCGATGCACATAAAACTTGAGACAACGCACCACAGCTAACAAGTGGAGATCCTTCCCCTTGTCAGAGGAAGGGCCAGGGCAGAAAGGCAGAACCACAATCTCCTGATTAAGGAGGAACTCGGAAACCACCTTTGGGAGAAACTCCTGCGAAGTTGGAAGCACCGCCTTGTCCTAGTGAAAAACCAAAAAGAGGTGGTCCACAAGACAGAGCATGCAACTCCGCGACACAGTGAACAGACACGATCATCAGGAGAAAAGCCTTGTACCACGTCAGCAGAGGTACCAGAGGACCGGAAACCTATATGGACTAAGAAGAAAGGATTTAACAGGTAAGACTAAAATCCTCTTTTTGGCTCTGCTGCAGAGCCTCCTTGAGTCGTACAACTCGATTCTCCTGCTGTCAGCTTTACAGCTCACATCAGTAGAAGGAGAGGGAGGACTTTGAATCCCTATATCTCTCAAACAATAGTGGTTTGAGAGAGAGGGTTTGGAGCATATTTTAACCTCTACAAAACTATACTTTTTTTTTTTGGGGGGGTGGGACATTACTGACCCTTTAAGGGACATGATCTGATGTATAAATACACAGTGGAAATCCATCAAAACCATTGGGGACAATCAAAACTTCCCTCTTGATTTAAATTAGACTTTTACCCTTTCTGCTTTAAGAAGGTCTCCAACGTATTGTGTTTTAATGAGTTGGAAACAGTGTTAGCGTTTCAGGCATTAAAAAGCCTAATTTAAATGAACGAGAATGTGGGGATTCTTTTTCATTTGCCCTGTATGATACAGCTGGTTTGCTGCAGAATTGCTGTGGTTTGTTTTCATACAGAAGGCCCATAGTGAGCTGTGATCGGGTTTAGCTCACAGATACCTGTATCAGGTCTTTGGAAGGACACATCGATCCTCCTCGCATTGCAGCTTCACATCCTCACCCAGTAACAAATAAAAATTTCACCTGTTTTCAGAGGCAGATAACCATTTCATGATCTGTTGGCATATTTTCTTTTTAACGTACAAGGTTCAGTAATGCTTAACACTTAGTGCACAATTCTGGAACCTAAAAAGAGTTCAGATATACTGCTTATACATTAATTCACAAAAGTGTATCAATAATTGACATGCATGTAACACTTTACTGTTCTTCATTCTAGGTTACATTATCTTCCTACAGGCTTTTATATTCTGTTGAACCGTTTGAGTGCCAGAGGGGTACGCAACGCATCGCTCTGCAATGCGTTGTGTGCCCCTGTGGCACTCAAACAGTTACTCAGCCCCCTCTCCGTTCCCCCCTCCTCTGCTAGTCTGATAACATCATCACCAGGCTCTGTGGACTGACTTCAGCCCTTCAAGTTTAGGGCAGTATCAGACTGTATGGTCCTACTGGACATCATTCCCAAAAGCGAAAATCTGTTTTAGAAAGAAACAAAGCTGACCAGTTGGACTCACAAACTCAAAGGGTTAACATTTTAAAGCTTCTTTTTGCCGACTAACTAGGGAAATTTCCTCTCTCTCTTTCACTTAAAGGGAAAGTATCCCTTATGATATATATTGCAGTGATCGTCCTGCTGAGTAACATAAGGGTTCTGCCTTTGCAGGAAGATGCATAATTCAAATGTTATTACAGCACAAAATTGCATTTATTGGGGTGTATTAAATCCATAGTAAATTAGGATGAAAAAAGACACAGGTCCCTTGCCTCATAACCCAGAGAAATGAGAATTATATAGCTTTACATCCCAGGTGCCCCTGGGCAAGGCAGTTTAGGTGCCCTTAGACCTACCCATTCCCCATGTGGCCACACCCCTTTGCCCACATGGTCCCTCCCTCAGTCCCATCCACTGATTCCTGGCACAGAAAATACATTTGCCCTGTAACAAGCAAAACTGAAAAAAGGCTTAAAACCCTTTGGTGTCTAGAGAGAGTTCCACTGCTTTACTCTACAATGCACTGGGGTCTCTCTAGCCACCAAGGTGTTAAATAATAGCCTGTAAAGGGAGATACAACTGGTGCAGGGACATTGAGAATTAATTAAGAATGTGGGTGTGGCCAGCAGAGTTGAGGCACCACCCCTCAAAATTTGGAGCACTAAGCAGCTGTTTTCTCTGCCTAAAGGTAAATCCGACCCAGCACTGGGCACCCCAGTATTCCTCAGAGCATGCTTATCTTTAACTAGATGTCAAAAATAAAAAATAATCATGTTATTTATTCATAAAGTACTTCTTCAACAGCCCTGACCAAAGCCACCAACCTGTGCATAAACATGTTTATCTTCAGTGAACGTTACAATTGTCAGTAGGGACATCCGACAGAGAGCGAGAGAGTATGCTGTACAGCATCTGGCCACAGTCCCTAATTCCCTGCCTTTTCTCTCCCTCCCGACTATCTTTCCATACTAGATCCTGAGGTTTGTGAGAGAATGGAACAGTTTGACAGCCATGAAACAGAGACTGATCCGAAAAAGTGCTCTGATATTTAGCAATCCTGTCTTAGCCCTGGGAGACCTCTCCAAACAGCAGTCGAAGAACAGCAGCACTAAGAGGTATGAATTTACCTTTATTTTCTTTTTTTTTCGCCTTCGTCTCTCAGTTTCACACTTTGTACGGTTAGAGAAAGGCGGGGAGCTGAGAGAATATAAACTCTGGGCTGCTCAAGTCAGAAGAAAGCCGCAGTGGCCTTTACAGATACATAATTAATCTTATTGTGAGGATGAAATGAAGTCAGGTGGGGGTGAAATGATTGCACGCCTCACGAGAACATGTCCTTTTACATCTGAACCTTTGTAGGTGCTAAGTTAGAAGCAATAACCACAGTGTACAAGGGGGATCACATCCATGAAAGGTGTCAGAGTTGTTACATTGTTACTTTATTATTATTATTCTGCCATCTTATTCCGCAGCATTGTACAACAGGGAATAGACATACAGGGATATAAATAATACAGGTGAAGAACAGAAGGATCAGAGGGTCCTGCTGGTGAGATCTTACAGTCTAGAGGAATGTGGGTTGGACACAGAAGGAGTAAGTGCTGTTGGGTGTAAGTACTTCCTGTCACATGACCTACCAGTCAGTGGGTGGGAGACAGAAGTGCTGTTGAGTGCAGTGGTCCAGGCAAGGGGTGGTTCTTGGTGATAATGTTTATGGAGGGAGTTGATAACTCACCTCTTCAGGGAAGCCTTTCAGAGAGAGTTTGATGGGACGATGGAGGGAATTCCAGAGCTCAGGTGCAGCACGGGAGAAGTCCTATAAGGCGGGAGTGGGAGGATGTATTAAAGGGATAGTAACCCCCCGAAAAACGTGAAGCCAAATGCGAGGAATCATCCAAACATACTTAACTCCCTTATTTCCATCTCTCAAACCTTTATGGTTTGAGAGATGTAAAACAAGAAAGACCTCCGCTCCCTCCCCCTTCTCATGCATCCGCTGTATAGCGGACGTCATGAGATCCTGCGTCCAGGACCAGATGGCGGCTCTGCAGGAGAGCTGTCATCGAGATATCTCCGTATTATTACTTCATCGGTATGGTCTAAAACATGTGCCTGGCTTGCAAGCACATGTTGTAGACCAGTCCGATGAAGTAATTATAGTTAGATATCGAGATGACAGCGCTCCTGAAGAGCCGCCGTAAGTCGGTCGACCGGATTCTGCCTCTGACAGCTTTACAGCTCGTCAGGCAGAAAGGGGAGGGAGTGGAGGTCTTTCTTGCCTTACATCTCTCAGACCATAACGGTTTGAGAGATGGGAGTAAGGGAGTTAAGTGTGTTTGGATGATTCCTCGCATTTGGCTTCACGTTTTTTGGGTGGGGGGTTACTATCCCTTTAAAGGGCTGCAGAGAGGAGAAGGTCATTGTTACTGTGTGTTTATGTCGCTGCAGATTGGACATTATGGATCTTCCTCCCTGCGATCCATGTATTTTCTGGTTCTTGTAGTCGTGCCTTGAAGGTTCATCAGGGTGTAGGCAACCTGCCTCTCTCCAGCTGTTATTGGACTACAAATCCCACTGCTGTTGGGTAGCTAATGATGATGGTGGTTGTAGTCCATTAACCACTGGAGGGACCTGCTTGCTTATACATAATTTATCAAGAGGAGCCGATCCGGCACAAATCAACTGCACCGGAGGTGTGAAATAGAAAGTCTGAAAAGATCCATAAATTTAAATGGGACTTTTAATTCTTTGAATGCTAGAGGTCTCTAACGCATTGCAAAGCATTCAAGGGGTTAAACTTCCCTTTTAAATCAGTGGCAGTTTGTATTTCCTTCTGCATTAGACAGAGGAGTGAGACTTAGAGTGTGAGAGGCTGAGGGCATTAGAGAGACTGAGAGCACATGACTGTGAGACTGACCGCATTAGACAGACAGCATGTGACTGTGAGACTGAGAACATTAGAGAGACTGAGAGCACATGGCTGTGAGACTGAGCACATTAGAGAGACTGAGAGCACACGACTGTGAGACAGAGCATTAGACAGACAGAGCACATGACTGTGAGACTGAGAGCATTAGACAGACTGAGAACATTAGAGAGGCTGAGAGCATGCGGCTGAGAACATTAGAGAGACTGAGGGCACAACTGTGAGACTGAGAACATTAGACAGACTGAGAGCATGTTACTGAGACTGAGGACATTAGAGAGACTGAGAGCACATGACTGAGAGACTGAGAGCAAGTGACTGGGACTGGTAGCATTAGACAGACTGAGAGCATAACTGAGAACATTAGACAGAATGAGAGCACATGACTGTGAGACTGAGAACATTAGACAGACTTAGAGCACATGACTGTGAGACTGAGAACATTAGACAAAATGAGAGCACATGACTGTGAGACTGAGAACATTAGACAGACTTAGAGCACATGACTGTGAGACTGAAAGCATCAAAGAGACTGATCATTAGAGAGAGAGAATGAGTGAAAGTAAATGGTACACCAGTATTTTAACCCTTTGTCTACCAGAGGGGTGTACAGTGGCCATTCAAATGTCTAAGCAAAAGAATACTAAAGTTTAAAAGCAATGGTTACACAAGGAAAATGATCCTATATTTACCTTAATATAGATCAATGTGCTTTACCATAAGCTAACATGGTTTGGATAGGCCCTGAGTAGTGGAACAAGCTGTAGGGATTTGTGGAACGCCATATTTTCTTTACCCTTTCCTCAGTTTTCCTTGATAGATCTTTTGGGAAAAACGTTAACACTTTTTGTCTCAGAGGAGTATCCAACACATTGCAAAGCAATGTATTGTACACCCTTCTGGAACTCAAAAAGTTAATTCTCACCCAGCACCCCTTGGCATGGTTAGAATGTGCTGACTTCACCCCCCATGGAATTGGAGAGATCCCGGCTATTTGTACTCGAGTTTCGGGAGTGCGGATCTGTCAACAGGAGCGTCTGATGTGGAATATACTGCAGCTCTCTGACTGCCAGACTAGCGGGAACAGACATAGATAAGCCCCTCTGAACTCTGTGACATCACAGCACAGCTGTGCATTAACCCTTTGAGTGCCAAATGCATGCGCCATGACTTGCATACCTCTCTGGCATTCAAAGAATTAAAGGAACATCTAATAATAACCTCCACTTATCTTAATCTGGACAGAAAATCCTAATGGAAGCTGTGAATTAATTGCACGTGGATTGGCCCACAAAGGTCTGTGTTTAGTTAGAACTGAGTATCATGTCCGTGGATGCAGACATGATTCCTGGCTGGAGGATTCCGGAACCCTAAACTCCTCCCACTGGGAGCCTTTGTAGAAAACCTTCAGTGGCAGGCAGGAGATTGGGCTCCTTATGTTCTGCACCAAAGACTCTTTGTTTGCCCTCGTGGATAGGGTATCTAGTAAACCAATTAAAGTTTAATTTTGGAGAACCAATCCACTCAGAACTCATTCATAGGGGGTCATTAGGATTTCTTGCCCATGGGAGGGGGGGTAATTTTTAGGAGCAGTTAGTGATCCTCTAACAGGAACATTTAACCCCATATCACCTAAGGGTTATTTCCCTACCAATATGGTGTAGCCTTTGTAGCTTTACCTTGTGACAATATTGCCTCTAGTGGCCATGAAATGACAGGGCACGATGGGCACTTAGGCACAGGAAAGGAGGGATGGTGCAAGGACTTTCTGTATAAAGAAAAAGTGGAGCAATTCTGGGTCAACCCATCCGCACAATAGGGATCAAATACAAATTTCCCAAATCCCCATTGGTTTAACCCTTTAAGTGCCAGAGGGTTGCCCATCGCATTGTTTCACAAAGAGTTAAATGGGGCTTTTACCCCTTGAATGCTTGAGATGTATTCAATGGCTTAACTCTTTCAGTGCCAAGGGAGGGTACCCAAAGCATTGTGAAGCATTGTGAACTCTTAGAATCAATAGTAATTGTAAATGTCCCCTAGTTTGCTCCGGTTGCTCCTCTTACCGCAGAGGACTAAAGAGGAGAGATTCTGGTGAAACCAACTGCACCATAAGGGATAAATAAAATATATTCCCAAATTCCCACTGATTTAAACTGGGGCTTTTCAATTGGAGACCTCACTAGCATTGATGGTGTTAAAAGATGCATTTAAATCAATGGGAATTGGTTGGTTTGCCCCATAAAATGCTTAGGGTGACTGTATGTCTTGATTTCTTGGGACAGTCCCGGATATTAAATGTGCGCCCTGTATCCCCTTCCGGGACAATACATAGTCGTTTAACAAAGATTCTGGAGCACAGAGTTCTAAACAATAGGGGAATTGGCCTTTAACCCTTTGAGGGCCAGAAGGGTAGCCAATGCATTGCAAAGCAATGCGTTGGTTACCCCTCTGGCCTTCAAAGGGTTAACTGTCGTGACAGACAACAATGCTCGCGCTGGTGTGCAAGAGAATGACCCCCAAGGCT
Organism: Rhinophrynus dorsalis; assembly: GCA_037306005.1. Classification (NCBI taxonomy): domain Eukaryota; kingdom Metazoa; phylum Chordata; class Amphibia; order Anura; family Rhinophrynidae; genus Rhinophrynus; species Rhinophrynus dorsalis. The sequence goes on from CM074725.1 coordinate 228,534,124, forward strand.
TTAGCGTACCGTGCTTGGTGTCAGGAAGTAGGACCCATTTCTCACTCTTTAGTCTTTAGAACGCTGCACGGAGGCCATTTTTGGAGCCTTCCACAGACATGATTTTCATTCAAAGCATTCGTCAATGAGCAGTTCCTTGTCTAGTGTTTAAAGGGATAGTAATGTTTCACAATAAAAGCAGCTCCAATTAATCTTCATAGTATGAAGTATCATATAAAGTATCCCCCTCTCTCCCCTTTTACTGATGTAATACTGCTCACCTCAGAGCAGCAAGACTGTCAGGATGGATCGCAGAGAGGGACAATCTTCAATTAACATAAGGGAAAACCTGAACAACCTGTCAAGGGGGCAGGGCTTTCATTGTTCTCACAGTAAGAAGATTGTCCCTTGCTGTAAGCTGTCTGATCTTAATACCAGATTCCACATCTGAGGAGAGGAGGCTTACACTAGGTAAAAGGGGCGGGAGGTGGATACTTTATCATTCAATTACTCTTGAACTACATCTCTGACAGTATTGAAATAACACTCTCTATGGCTCAAATACTATGAAGGGATAGTAACACTTAATGTATTGTAAAAATATACATACTGTGGTGCTGTTGCTACACCATCCTATGTTTATGGTCAATTGGCCAGAAATGTCCATAGGATGATGTAGCAACAGTGCCACTGTAAAGATTCAGGCCATTGAGATACTGCACCTAAAAAAAAAAAAAATAATCAAGTTTGAGCTGCAATAACTTTTTAATAAAACACTCCCAGCAGTGGGAGTACTCTTGTTGTACTCAGGACGATACAACCAACAATATATGTGTTTTACTTAAGCGTTACTATCCCTTTAAAACTTTCTGGAGTGACATCATGTGATGACATCCACATCAGGGTGTGATTTCAGTGGATCTCGTCTGATCAGAGGCAGAAGAAAAGTATTCTGATGTTCTTGTCTCAACAGTGTCTGTGAATGTCAGAAAGAAAGTGTGCTCAATCTTTAACTGCCCCTCTTCTACTTCATGCATAAAGTTCCATGTCTCCCCCCACTTTTGCATCACTGATGCACTGTGAGTACTGAGCATGTTCCTGCATTTTTACCGCAAACTTCATCACTTCCTACTTTTGTTTGTTCCATTATCACAAGCTGGGCCTGGGTACTCTCGTGTAATTGTTTGATCCAATTTGCTTCTTAGATACCTGACCAAAGAAGATGTTGCTGTTGCATCATTAAGTAAAGTTCAGAGCAGCGGGGGGAGTGTAAGAATTATCAGCAGGGAATCCACCTCATTGCTGAAAGAAAAGGTGTGTACAAGTGCAGCTGCAGGACTCCCCGCCAGGTAAGTGCTCTATGCTGTCACAGTTGCACTGATATAATGAGCCAGTTTGTTTTCCTTGCTAGGGAGTTCTGCAGATTGTAAATATCTTTAAAGGGCTAACATGCATTTTTCATTTTTAACATTTGCCAGTGCTCTCTTTCTGCAGAATATTCAGAATATGTAAAAATGCATACTCATTTACTTAACATTATTTATTTTCATCATTATTAACCCTTTGCAGGGCAACACATTGGGCAACAGTCTAACACTCAAAGGACTAAAGACAATTTGTTACATAATATGGAAATTATAGGGCTTTGCCTACTGACTAAAACAAAGGAACTCCCTGGGGGATACTTCATTTAAAAATTATTACAGTTCAAATTTATATTTTGGGGGACTGCACTACTTCCCTGGTATGTTAATTTAGACTGGTGCTTTTGCTACAGAAGTCTATGGAAGGCTGTTGAAAGTGACCCTTCACAGACCGCTGTACCCTAAAATGACAGGCCTTGGAAGTAGTGCACCCAAAGGGGATATACTTGTTTTACTCAGTAGGCAATATAAAGTATAAATATGTGTGTGTTTTTGTGTGTGAGGCAACTGTTGGCTGCTTTGACCTCACACCCACCTAAACAGCCAATAGAAAATGCGACAGCCTCAGTTCTACCCAAAGTAGGATACAAAGCCCTGTAAAAACCTTTACAGCAGGAAGCACAGTTGCTAACAGTTTAATATAAAAACTGTTTGAGCTATAACAACTTTGGAATTAACTATCTTCCAGCAATAAGGACCATTGTGTTATTTATCAGAAAAAGCCCCACAATATATGTTTCTTTCATAATAAACGTTAACAGCTTCTTTAATAGAGAGATGGCATTGGAGATTTATGGAGCCGAGGAGTTATACAGGAACATACAGGGAAATGAAGGCTGAAATATAAGGTTGAGCGGATAATCTGCACAGTATAATTGTTCAGCATATTTTAGCTTCAGATGAACTCGGCAGGGAGTCCTCAGAAGTGCGTGAGATGATTAACATACATCGGCGGAAGTAATGTTGGAGTTGGTGTTAGTAGGAGAAGTGTGAAGTTATGTTCAATGCACCAGAGCAAATGAGCAGATGAATGTTTTCATAGCATGCTATGAAACCACTGTCTGTATCAAGCCTTTAAGGACCAGAATGGTGTTGCCCACCCCTTTGGTCCTTAAAGGGGAACTATCACCCCAACAAAAGTCCACCCCACCTAATTAGGCATCTAGCGATAAGCTTAACAATCAAACTGTTATGCAGAATAAAGATTGCGTTAGTCTGAAATCCTTACTCAGCCGACACTGACGGCCAGGCAACAGCGCTCTAGAGGCATCTCTGCTCCGTCAGTCCCTTCCGGTACCTTAAGGTACCATGCAACGCCTCCTAGAGGAGACTGGGACAGACGGCGTAGGTGCGCAGATGTTTGTTAGCAAAGATGTCTTCTCTGTTGCCTGGCCGTCAGTGTCGACTGAGGTAGGATTTTTTACTAACACGGTCTTTATTCTACATAACAATTTCGTTGTTAAACTTATCGTTAGATGCCTAAGTAGGTGGAGTGGACTTTAGATGGAGTGATAGTTCCCCTTTAAAGGGATAGTAATACTTAAAATTTATAAAAAATATGGTGTAGGGTTTATCCTCCTGAGTAAAACAAGAGTACTCCCACTGCTGAAAGGTGTTTCATTCAAAAGTTAATTTTCAAAGTAGAATTTTTTAGGTGCAATATCACAGTGGCCTGAAATTGTACAGTGGTGCTGTTGCTACACCATCCTATGGAGATTTATGGTCCCGGGACCAGAGCTGTCCATAGGATTGTGTAGCAACAGCACCACTGTACAATTTCAGGCCACTGTGATATTGCACCTAAAAAATTCAACTTTGAACGTTAAGAACTTTTGAATGAAACACCTTTCAGCAGTGGGAGTACCCTTGTTTTACTCAGTGGGATAAACCCTACAACATATTTTTTTTTACATTTTAAGTATTACTATCCCTTTAAAGGCTTAAAGCCTTGGAATTTTTTTCCCGATCACAGAACATGGATGTAGATTACTGCCAATGGATCTTGTGTATAAAATCAAAACGATTGCACCTCCTGGGATAGATAAAAAAAATCCCCCAAAATCCCATTGATGTAATTTGGATTTTAATTTCTTCTGGGTTATGCACTAAGGGTTGATAAAGTGGCGATGTCTTCTCCAGAGATATCACTTCCCCAATTCCTATGTTATTCTATGGACCCTATGCACTAAGGTGTATCCACCCTTGGAGATCTAAGTACATATGTTCCATAGAATAATATAGGAAGTGGAGAAGTGATATCACTGGAGAAGTCTTCTCTGCGCTATCACCTCTTTATCACACATTAGTGCATCCCCTTGAATGCTAGAGAGTTCTCCAAAACATCACAAAGTAATGTCCTGGGAATCTGTAATGCATTCAAGGGGGGTATGTCCTATTTAAATCAGCTCTAATTAAACTGATTTCAGGTTATAAAAAATAGAATAATACAGGGCGCCTCATAGTGTAGAACAGTTATGATCACAATTATCAGATAAATAAAACAACTGAACTCACAGATATGATGGTCAGAAATGTACCTGACAGTCTGCGCAGGTGGAGAAATTCCTGTCTCCACTCAGGTATATCCAGGTATCCAGCGGGTTCACAAGGTGTCCCTTCAAACAAGGACTGGATATTCTCCGGTATGACACTCTATTGTGTAACAGGTCTAACGGTAGGAAGAAGGTTGTGTGTTTCACAGAAATGGAATTAAACTGAACTAACTGAACTGATATTTTCTGTACTGCAGTTGGTTGGATCCAGAATTGCTCCGCTTATTACCTGTGTAAATGGCCCTACTTTCTTCTATCTTGTCATGTCTTTTTGTCATTTTTTTATATGAAAGGACAGCAGGTACTGCACTGAACTCAGGGCAACATGTACAGATCAAACCAGGAGCAATTCTGGAGCAAACTATTTGCACCAAATAAAAACACCCATAGAGTTAAATGGTGCTCTTAACACTTCGAGTGCCAGAGGGGTATGCAACGCATGCTAGAGGCACATAAACGCCCAAACTGAGTACTTATAAAGGAAACCAAATGGATCATAGGTAACAAATAAACACTCCCCAAATCCCCAGTCATATTAACCCCTTAAGGACTAATGACGTACCAGGAGCGTCACGGCGGTCCGGTAGTTAAGGACTGGTGATGATGCCGGCACGTTATGGCTTCCGGGGTGATCCCAGAATTCAATGCGGGGGAAAAAAATTTGCATAGTGGTCCTTAACGGCCACCCACCGCCAGATCAGGAGGTCGTTAGTGGGTTAACCCTTTGCAGAGGAATGCATTGCGTATCCCTCTGGCTCTCAAAGGGTATTTTGACCCCTGGATTGCTAGAGATTTAGGCCTTACTCATTACTTTACAATGCTTCAAAGGCCTCTCTAGCATTCAAGGAGTTAAAAATTCCCATTTAAATCAATTGGAGTTTTAATTAGTCCCCTATTGTGTACTTGCATTACCCTAGAAATGCTTCTATTTCTCTTACGTCCTTGGGGGAGGACACATGGACCGTGGCGTAAAGATCTGTCCACTAGGAGGCACTGTCAATTTTAAAATAAAGGACTCAGCTCCTCCCACTGACTACCTTATTTTATTAGGAAGACTCTGCCTACTGATCAAGGTTTTTGAGTGCCCTGAATGAGGCGAAAAGGGCCAATTTCCTGCTGGAAATGAATCTATTATTTTTCTTTTCATGTTTTACCAGAGAGTACACCTATCACTCTCTAGGTCTGTATAATACTCCTTGTTCCACCCCATGACAGTTAAATGGTTGGAAAAAAAAGGGTCTTTGACTTTCACAATTTATAACCTCATCGATTAAATAGAATTGCTCTGCTTCTTTTCGCATATGGTCTTAACTCAAAGGTTTACGTGATGTGGCTTTCATCTAGCCTGTTAATCACTCTCATATCTCACCCTTAATTAGACTGGAAGATGGGAAAGATAATAGCTCCACAGGGACTCGGACTGAACCAAGAGTGGATTGTGCCGAGCTGAAAGGTTACCTGCAGGCAGTGGACAGTGATGGAAATCCACTGTGTCTTCACTGCCAGCAGCCGTGTGCGCAGCCCACCGCACAGTGCCCCACCACAGCCTGGGATACACGGTTTTGTTCTCGGAAGTGCCAGGACGATTTCTTGATTCGTTCTAATCAAAGTTACATGAGGGCGAAGGTGTTTGAGACAGAACACGGTGTGTGCCAGCAGTGTTGTCTGAATGCCCATGAGCTCTACCTCAGTGTCCGAGATGCCCCCAAGACACAAAGAAAGGCTCTGCTGGAGAGCACGTGGATGGCACAGCTTCCCCTGGATCAGGTACATGCCATGGCGTTCCACAGCTGGAAATGGTCTCTGGGTTTACGCACAAAAGCGGAGTATTTTTTGGCAAATCAACTGCACTATATGGAAAAGATGTACAGTCATCATTGATTTACATGAGGCTTTTAACTCCTTGGTTTGTAGACCGTTCTCTAACACGTCACAATGCATTAGAGATGTTAGTTCTCTAACACGTCACAATGCATTAGAGATGTTAGTTCTCTAACACGTCACAATGCATTAGAGATGTTAGTTTTCTAACACGTCACAATGCATTAGAGATGTTAGTTCTCTAACACGTCACAATGCATTAGAGATGTTAGTTCTCTAACACGTCACAATGCATTAGAGATTTTCTATCAATCACAGAATGAAAAGCATCATTTACATTAATTGAAATTACTTGTCCCCTATGATGCAGTTGATTGGCACCAGATTTTATCCATGTTTTCCTTTGTATCTATGGTCCAACATGACTTGGGCAGATGACCCTTCACCAGGTACGATGACGATGTAATAATCCCCATTAGTGTCTACACACTCCTTCCCATTACAGAATGGCTTCAGCTGGTTTTTCAGGGTAAACCAGTACTGGGAAACCTGTGGATTGCAAACAGTTGAGAACTACAATTCCCGTCATCCCTTGATTGGAAATTGTAGTTCCTCAACATCTGGAGAGGCTCAGGTTGCCCATATCTGAGATAGACCAACCAAGCATGTGTTTGTCTCTCCGCAGTTGAATGAATTGATCAGGAACCCCACAGAAGGGCAGTTTTGGCAGGTGGATCACATTAGGCCGGTGTATGGTGGGGGAGGGCAGTGCTCGCTGGACAACCTTCAGACTCTCTGCACAGTGTGTCACAAAGAGGTAAGACTGAGTCCAGACTTGTCATATTCATTAATGATGTGATCACTTTAAAGGAGAAGTAATACCTATGACCAAAATACCCTAATGACCCTAATGCTTTACCTTTGCTCCAAGAAATGGTATATTCACTCTGTCCTGGATGGTATATCCAGGAAGGAGAGGTAGAAAGTCGGTGGCACTTCTTCAGGGCAGTGAATTAGAAATATATACTATATGTCGAACAAGACTCACCCACCGCCAAAGCTGGTAAACAACTGTGGTGCGGGTCACTAGGCTTCCAGTCCTTGAAATACAGCAATGGAAAAGAAAACCGCATTAAACACAGTAACTTCAGACTTTCTTTATTCATAAGTTCAAATACAGACGTGTCTGTATTTAAACTTACAAATAAAGAAACGTTGGTATTAAGTTACTGCATTTAGTGCGGTCTTCTTTTTCAAGTCTATGGTGGCGGACATGACAGTTGTTAGCAGGAACACAAGACACAAACTCTGCCCAATGCGCATATAATCTTAACCGTTTAAGCACCAGATCTGCAAATCATTGCTATGTGAAGCATTGTGCACCCCTCCAGTCCTTAGGGTTAAGTACACTCATGCACTCTGTCTGCTTCAGTTGGAATAAACTGCCAGTAACTGTCATGTCCGCCTCCATAGACAGGACATTCAGGACTGAATGAAGATGTTATCTCTTGGAGCAAGGACAAAATTCAGTGGGGCCATTAGGATAAGGAAAGTGGGGGTTCAGAGCTTCCTTAAAGGAGCAGTATTGTAGGGCTTTTTCTGTTGAGTAGAATAAGGGTACTCTCACTGCTGAAAGATGCCTATTTCCAGAGTTGTTACAATTTAAACCCATGTTTTTTTACAATAACAGTGCCTTCTAGTGGTCAGTCCAGTTAGTTATTCTGTTACATTCTATTTGGGAGGAAAGTCAATGACAAACAATTCTCCATAGAATGTGATAGAAACTACTGAGTCACTTCCTGTCTGACCTTTCAGGAAGTAATCACACTGTAATTCACTTTCTGATTATTTGAACTGTCATAACATGTGAATAAAACAACTGGCAGAGGTGGGAGTTATCTAGTTTTACTCAGCAGGAAAAGCTCTATAAACATATACGTTTTTTTTTGTTTTTTTTTAAAGTTTACTATTCCTTTGATCATTTCCCGTTTATGTTGCTCCAGTATGAAAGCAAATGGTTAGTTTACCTGACTCTGAATTCCAGCTGGTCATAATCGAAGGTCCTGAGGTGACGTGGCCTTCATAGGCTTCTCATGTGTCCCCCAGTCTGTTCCTTAGCCCAGGATTTACTATGTTCTAAAGAAACACAATAAAGTTGCTACATGCTGGACATTGGTGTGTTTACGTGGGAAATAGTTACCCATATGAAAGGTGTACTAATCCTGCATGTTACTTTTCACCACGGGTGTCACTATGTTGCTTGTATAAAAGTGGACTTTTTGTTAATTGTTTCAGTTACAGTCTGATAAAGACTAGTGACCCTTACACGCCATTCAAGTTTATTGAAATGCCCAAAGTGTGACCTAAATACAGATGTCAATAGAGACAGTTATATACAGGAAACTGCAGATATAATGCAAAAACATACAGCTGTATACACATAACCACTGTATTATGGACATTTATCTACCAACGGACGTCCATTTATTATACAAATTATTCTTAGAGTATTGTTCCCTGATAATTGGGCCAATTTTTTGTTTAGTGTTTATAAATCTTGTAGAAAGAAAAGTCAGAGATGCTCAACTAGGCACATGAGCTAGCAAATACATGCAAGAAGCTCACTGGGACTGTGTCCTCGTGTCCAAGGTCTGAACAAGCGAATCCGCTAACCCCAGACGTACGTTTCGGCCTTCTTGGGCCTCACCAGTGAGGTGGCAGCTGATCTCTCTAGTCACTGTGAGCAAGAGGTCCAGTCCGGATTCCCCTCATTACTGTTAGGGTGACCAACCCCAAGATCAATTTGCAAATGTAGAAAGAAAAGTCAGAGATGCTCAATTAGGCTCATGAGCTAGCAAATACATGCAAGAAGCTCACTGGGACTGTGTCCTCAGACCCAGGGTGCAGTCTCTTTTAGCTCACCAGTGCCATACACAGAGAGGAAATCTTCTGAAGCATATCATACTGGTCCTGCCAAATGACAGTCCTGCCACGAAATGCCAGACAATTCCTCTCTGAACAAGCGAAACTGCTAACCCCAGACGTACATTTCGGCCTTCTTGGGCCTCATCGGTGATGTACAGCTGATCTCTCTAGGCACTGTGAGCAAGGGGTCCACGTCTGGATTCCCCTCATTACTCTTAGGGTGACCAACCCCAAGAGCAATTTGCATATGTAGAAAGAAAAGTCAGAGATGCTCAACTAGGCTTATGAGCTAGCAAATACATGCAAGAAGCTCACTGGGACTGTGTCCTCGTATGATATGCTTTAGAAGATTTCCTCTCTGTGTATGGCACTGGTGAACTAAAAGATATATCACCCTGGGTGCGAGGACACAGTCCCAGTGAGCTTTTGCATATCCTTGCAAGCTCATGAGTCTAGTTGAGCATCTCTGACTTCCTCTAATTCTATGCAAATTGCTCTTGGGGTTGGTCACCCTAAGGGTAATGGGGGAATCCAGAAGTGGACCCCTTGCTCACAAGTGCCTAGAGGGATCAGCTGCACCTCACTGACGTGGCCCAAGAAGGCCGAAACGTACGTCTGGGGTTAGCTGCTTCCCTTGTTCAGAGAAGAATTGTCTGGCACTTCGTGGCGGGACTGTCATTTTGGCAGGACCTGTATGATATGCTTCAGAATATTTCCTCTCTGTGTATGACATTTGTGAGCTAAAAGAGACTGCACCCTGGGCACAAGGACACAGTCCCAGTGAGCTCTTTGCATACCCTTGCAAGCTCATGAGTCTAGTTGAGCATCTCTGACAACTTCTACGTCTTTTTAAACCTTTAAGCTCCAAAGGGGTGAATAATGCATTGCTCTCAGTGGTTCATCTTTCTGGCACTCAAAGAGTTACAAGATGAAAAACACATTTTCCTGCATTACCTTCACGTTCTAAATACCGGAAATTCCGCACCACTAATTAGCCAGTTATGCTGAACATTATCAGTCTGTCCTATGGGAGAACTTTTGATGACTTGCTCAGAGGTGATGATTAGACTGAGTAAGCGTCAGCCGTTCTTGAGATCACTTAGATTTTTGGTAAACAAAGTTACAAAATAAGATTATTTGGGGCTGTTTTTTCACTTGTGGGGAGAGCAGATTAAGCAGTTTGGTGTGTTTAAAATATATACTGTTATAACGTGCATTTTTATATGTATTAATATGGGAATAGTTATGTTAAAGTGTACTCCCTCTGCTGAGCGGTGATGTTATATTCAAAAGTTACTGAAGCTCAAACTTTTAGTTTTGTACCCCTCTGGCCTAAAATCATATGTTAGTGCTGTTGCTACAGCAGTCTATGGCCAGCTATTGTCAGGGACTATAACCCTCAGTGCCACTGTAAAATTTCAGGCCTCAGAAGTACTGCACCCAAATATTCAGGTTTGAGCTAGAATAACCTGTAAACTTAACTATCTATTGACACCTCTTTATATAACTGAATAAATTATTTAGATCAAGCATTTATACAGACTAATTTATAAACACATATACTGAAGTTTAAACAAACATTAATGTGACTTATTGCTGTGGAGCAATGTGATACATATATATACACACCACACAGTCTGATCTCCTAAACACAGGGACACCAGGGTGATACACTTCTATACACACCACACAGTGTGATCTCCTAAACACAGGGACACCAGGGTGATACACTTCTGTACACACCACACAGTGTGATCTCCTAAACACAGGGACACCAGGGTGATACACTTCTATACACACCACACAGTGTGATCTCCTAAACACAGGGACACCAGGGTGATACACTTCTATACACACCACACAGTCTGATCTCCTAAACACAGGGACACCAGGGTGATACACTTATATACACACCACACAGTCTGATCTCCTAAACACAAGGACACCAGGGTGATACACTTATATACACACCACACAATCTGATCTCCTAAACACAGGGACACCAGGGTGATACACTTCTATACACACCACACAGTCTGATCTCCTAAACACAGGGACATCAGGGTGATACGCTTACATACACACCACACAGTCTGATCTCTTAAACACAGGGACACCAGAGTGATACACTTATATACACACCACACAGTCTGATCTCCTAAACACAGGGACACCAGGGTGATACACTTATATACACACCACACAGTCTGATCTCCTAAACACAGGGACATCAGGGTGATACGCTTACATACACACCACACAGTCTGATCTCCTAAACACAGGGACATCAGGGTGATACGCTTACATACACACCACACAGTCTGATCTCTTAAACACAGGGACACCAGAGTGATACACTTCTATACACACCACACAGTGTGATCTCCTAAACACAGGGACACCAGGGTGATACACTTCTATACACACCACACAGTCTGATCTCCTAAACACAGGGACACCAGGGTGATACACTTATATACACACCACACAGTCTGATCTCCTAAACACAAGGACACCAGGGTGATACACTTATATACACACCACACAATCTGATCTCCTAAACACAGGGACACCAGGGTGATACACTTCTATACACACCACACAGTCTGATCTCCTAAACACAGGGACACCAGGGTGATACACTTCTATACACACCACACAGTCTGATCTCCTAAACACAGGGACATCAGGGTGATACGCTTACATACACACCACACAGTCTGATCTCTTAAACACAGGGACACCAGAGTGATACACTTATATACACACCACACAGTCTGATCTCCTAAACACAGGGACACCAGGGTGATACACTTATATACACACCACACAGTCTGATCTCCTAAACACAGGGACATCAGGGTGATACGCTTACATACACACCACACAGTCTGATCTCCTAAACACAGGGACATCAGGGTGATACGCTTACATACACACCACACAGTCTGATCTCTTAAACACAGGGACACCAGAGTGATACACTTATATACACACCACACAGTCTGATCTCCTAAACACAGGGACACCAGGGTGATACACTTATATACACACCACACAGTCTGATCTCCTAAACACAGGGACATCAGGGTGATACGCTTACATACACACCACACAGTCTGATCTCTTAAACACAGGGACACCAGGGTGATACACTTATATACACACCACACAGTCTGATCTCCTAAACACAAGGACACCAGGGTGATACACTTCTATACACACCACACAGTCTGATCTCCTAAACACAGGGACACCAGGGTGATACACTTACAGTGGGTCAAAAAAGTATTTAGTCAGCCACCAATTGTGCAAGTTCTCCCACTTAAAAAGATGAGAGAGGCCTGTAATTTCCATCATAGATACACTTCAACTATGAGAGACAGAATGAGACAAAAAATCCATAAAATCACATTGTCTGATTTGTAAAGAATTTATTTGCAAATTATGGTGGAAAATAAGTATTTGGTCAATAACAAAAGTTCATATCAATACTTTATTATATACCCTTTGTTGGCAATGACAGAGGTCAAACGTTTTCTGTAAGTCTTCACAAGGTTTTCACACACTGTTGCTGGTATTTTGGACCATTCCTCCATGCAGATCTCCTCTAGAGCAGTGATGTTTTGGGGCTGTCGCTGGGCAACATGGACTTTCAGCTCCCTCCAAAGGTTTTCTATGGGGTTGAGATCTGGAGACTGGCTAGGCCACTCCAGGACCTTGAAATGCTTCTTATGAAGCCACTCCTTCGTTGCCCGGGCAGTGTGTTTGGGATCATTGTCATGCTGAAAGACCCATCCACGTTTCATCTTCAATGCCCTTGCTGATGGAAGGAGGTTTTCACTCAAAATCTCACGATACATGGCCCCATTCACTCTTTCCTTTACACGGATCAGTCGTCCTGGTCCCTTTGCAGAAAAACAGCCCCAAAGCATGATGTTTCCACCCCATGCTTCACCGTAGGTATGGTGTTCTTTGGATGCAACTCAGCATTCTTTCTCCTCCAAACACGACGAGTTGAGTTTTTACCAAAAAGTTCTACTTTGGTTTCATCTGACCATATGACATTCGCCCAATCCTCTTCTGGATCATCCAAATGCTCTCTAGCAAACTTCAGACGGGCCCGGACATGTACTGCCTTAAGCAGGGGGACACGACAGGCACTGCATGATTTGAGTCCCTGGCGGCGTAGTGTGTTACTGATGGTAGCCTTTGTTACTTTGGTCCCAGCTCTCTGCAGGTCATTCACTAGGTCCCCCCGTGTGGTTCTGGGATTTTTGCTAACCGTTCTTGTGATCATTTTGACACCACGGGGTGAGATCTTGCGTGGAGCCCCAGATCGAGGGAGATTATCAGTGGTCTTGTATGTCTTCCATTTTCGAATAATTGCTCCCACAGTTGATTTCTTCACACCAAGCTGCTTGCCTATTGCAGATTCAGTCTTCCCAGCCTGGTGCAGGTCTACAATTTTGTTTCTGGTGTCCTTTAACAGCTCTTTGGTCTTGGCCATAGTGGAGTTTGGAGTGTGACTGTTTGAGGTTGTGGACAGGTGTCTTTTATACTGATAACAAGTTCAAACAGGTGCCATTAATACAGGTAACGAGTGGAGGACAGAGGAGACTCTTAAAGAAGAAGTTACAGGTCTGTGAGAGCCAGAAATCTTGCATGTTTGTAGGTGACCAAATACTTATTTTACCAAGGAATTTACCAATGAATTCATTAGAAATCCTACAATGTGATTTCCTGTATTCTTTCCCCCCATTCTGTCTCTCATAGTTGAAGTGTACCTATGATGAAAATTACAGGTCTCTCATCTTTTTAAGTGGGAGAACTTGCACAATTGGTGGCTGATTAAATACTTTTTTGCCCCACTGTATATACACACCACACAGTCTGATCTCCTAAACACAGGGACACCAGGGTGATACACTTATATACACACCGCACAGTCTGATCTCCTAAACACAGGGACACCAGGGTGATACACTTATATACACACCACACAGTCTGATCTCCTAAACACAGGGACACCAGGGTGATACATTTATATACACACCACACAGTCTGATCTCCTAAACACAGGGACACCAGGGTGATACACTTCCATACACACCACACAGTCTGATCTCCTAAACACAGGGACACCAGGGTGATACACTTCCATACACACCACACAGTCTGATCTCCTAAACACAGGGACACCAGGGTGATACACTTCCATACACACCACACAGTCTGATCTCCTAAACACAGGGACACCAGTGTGATACACTTCTATACACACCACACAGTCTGATCTGCTAAACACTGGGACACCAGGGTGATACACTTATATACACACCACACAGTCTGATCTCCTAAACACAGGGACACCAGGGTGATACACTTCTATACATACCACACAGTCTGATCTCCTAAATACAGGGACACCAGGGTGATACACACCACACAGTCTGATCTCCTAAACACAGGGACACCAGGGTGATACACTTCTATACACACCACACAGTCTGATCTTCTAAACACAGGGACGCCAGGGTGGGACAGAGGGATTAGGGTCTAAAAGTGGAACTAAAGGGTCCCTGCAATATATATTTTTTTCCCACATATTACATGATGCTCCCTGTGCTTCAGTTTGGGGGAAAAAACTGGCGCCCTTTCCTCCTCCATGGACATGACATTTAGGACTGATTGAAGATATTATTCTTTGACCAAAGGCACCATGGCAACATTAACATGAGCTCTTAGGTATACTGAGCCATAGTAAGTACAGGATTATTAGGAGGCATTCCTTCTTCTTTAAAGGGATTAACCCTTTGAGTGCCAGAGGGGTACGGAATGCATTGCAAATCAATACATTCCGTACCCCCTCTGGCACTCAAAGGATTAATGTTCCAATCCCCTCCTCAGCACCTATGAATGAATCAGCTCTAAACTCCGTATATGTGTAACAGAAAACTCTTAGATACTGATGCACCAAAAATAGCTGGAGTAACTCTGGAGCAAACCAACTTTGTCAAAAGGGATGAATACAAACTCCAAAATTCCCTTAGATTTAAATGGGAATTTTAACCCCTTGAATGCTAGACAGGTCTTGTTGGAGTTAAAGTGGGGTTAAAACCTCCATTTAAATCAACGTGAATGTTTATTTGTTACCTGTGGTGCAATTGGTTGGTCCCAGAGCTACTATAATTCGTAGTGCATCAGTCAGTCTCATTGATATTTTGTTTTTGTTTTGATTTTTTTTTTGGGGGGGGGGCCCTTAGTATCAAGTTCAGTATTTCTTTTCTCTTTAGAGAACCGCCAAACAAGCAAAAGAAAGAAGTCGGACAAAGAAGCTCTCGGTAGCCTCAAAATATGGTTCAGACATCACTAAATTTTTTACCAAAGTCTAAAATGTCCACATTTTTCTTATCTGTTGTCTATTGTGTATGTGTGGTTCTAGAATCTCATGTTTTACCAAATATATATCATAAATAAAATAATTTAGTTTTTTAATTACTATCGGTTTATTGGTCTTCTTGCTATTTATAGTCTAAAAGCTGGTGTAAGGGATTTGGCCATTAGATGGTATCCTAAATCTATTTACTATTAAAGGGAAAGGAGTTCCCAAATATACAGATGGCCATATGCACAAAGACAAAGTGGATCAATTCTTGAGCACACCAACTGTACCATAGGGAACGCATAAACATGCATCAAATTTCCACTGATTTTGAGGAACAAATGCTCACCTTAAAAGAGCAGGGTGGGTGGGAGAGAAAAAAAAAACAAAATAAAAACAACATATTGTAGTTTTTTCCTGCAGTGTAAAACAAAGGAACTCCCACCGCTGAGAAATGTTTATTTCCAGAGTTATTTCAGTTTACATTCTTGTTTTTTTTGTTGTTTTTTTTCTACAAATTAACAGTGCCCTCTAGTGGTGAGATTTCAGTTATTCTGAGGGTTGAGTCCCTGACAAACAGTTCTCCATGGAATGTGATAGAAACTGATGAGTCATGCTGTCAGAACTATCAGGAAGTAATCACACTGTAATTCACTTCTTGACTATTTGAACAAGACAACTGTCAGCAGAGGGAGCTCCTTTGTTTTACTCAGAAAGAAAAGCCCTAGAACATATGTTTTCATAAAAGGAAAAAGGTTTACTGCTTGTTTAATATGGTCAGACATGTCTAATGGCCACTATGAATCAATTCTGCTTGGATTGAGTCACTAATGAATCTTTAATTAATACTGGATATCGTGTTCAAGGAGGTAGACATGAATTACTTGTTGCAGCAGTTCAGGAATCCAAATTTCTCCCACTGAAGGCTTATTAAAGTGATAGTAATGTTTCAAAATAAAAGCATCTCCAATTAATCTTCATAGTATTTGGGCCATGGAGAGTGTTGTTTCAATATTGTCAGAGTTGTAGATGAAGAGTAATTGAATGATAAAGTATCCCCCTCCCGCCACTTTTACCTAGTGTAACACTACTCACCTCAGAGCAGCAAGACTGTCCGGATGGATCACAGAGAGGGACAATCTTCAGTGAGCATAAGGAAAAACCTGAAAAACCTGTCAAGGGAGGCAGGGTTTTCATTGTTCTCACAGTAAGAATATTGTCCCTTGCTGTTATCTGTCTGCTCAAGCAACCAGATTCCACATCTTAGGTGAACAGTGTTACATCAGTAAAAGGGACAGGAGGGGGATAGTTTATCATTGAACTACTCTTGAACTACAACTCTGACAGTATTGAAATAACACTCTCCATGGTCCAAATACTATGAAGATTAATTGGAGCTGCTTTTATTTTGAAACAACAATAATAATTTCTTCCTCCTTCAAAATCCTATCCAGTAATAACCAGGATACATATAATTGATTTATAGTGGCCATTAGGGAATTTTGCACAGATTAACCCTTTGAGTGCCAGAGGGGTACGCAACGCATTGCGTATCCCTCTGGCGCCCAAAGGGTTAAGATGTGGGCGGCAGGGATGCTATTATGTTAGTGTTCCTTTAAATTAAACTTTTAACCCCTTGAATGCTGGAACCCATCAGAATGTCCTTCTGAACTGACAGGACACTCGGACTGTCACTGACCACCCAAAAGAATCTCTTTACAAAGACTTGGAATGATGTCACTGCTGGCAGTACTCCCTGTCCAGTTAAAGCGGAACTTTCACTATAGTAACATAGTAGAGCAAATTATTATTATTATTACATTAGCAATATGCACACACTTATTTTTATTTTCAAGTATAATTGCTGCTTTAACGCAAAATATAACCTCTTATGCAGGCAGACATCTTGCAGATCAGACATCTCTGCGTCTGTGCTGTCTGTCCCATTCAACTCCATGATTGGTGAGCTGAATGTCTTTGTGCCGAAAGGCACCGGAATGAACTGACAGAGAGCACCTACAGCAAGATCCCAGCCGCTGCCTGCCTACAGAAAAGGTTTTTCGTTAAAGGAGCAATTATACTTGAAAATAAAAATAAGTGTGTGCATGTCGCTACTGTAATAATCATTTGCGGCGCTATGTTATTGTAGTGAAAGTTGCTCTTTAAAGGGATAGTAATGGATGCGAATAAATGTAGCTCCCAGTAAAGGGATAGTAATGTTTAAATTTCACTTTATTTAATATTGCAGGCATTAAAAAAATAAGTAGATGTGTGAAAGTCTTATCTCTCAAACCTTTATGGTCTGAGAGATATAACCCGCTAAAGTTCCCCCCTCCTGGCTGCTTCAGTGTCTACGGGACAGCAGCAGATTCCGGTCATTTGACTTTGGTCTACAAAGTGCGCCTGGTTTGCAGTCATACTTTGTAGACCTTTCCAGTGAAGTATTTATTTCAAAATAGCGCGATTTTGGCTCTGCTGAAGAGCCTCAGGCTGATCCCGGGACCGGAATCTCCTGCTGTCAGCTAGAGGACAGACTTTTGTGAAGCAGCCTGGAGGGGGAACATTAGCCAGCTATATTTCTCAAACCATAAAGGTTTGAGAGATAAGACTTGCACAAATCTACTTATTTTTTTAATATCTGCAATATTAAATAAAGTGAAATTTAAACATTGCTATCCCTTTATTGCTCATATATTATGCTTCATGTAGTGCTGTATATCAAATGTGTCTGACTTGTAGTTCAAAAGTAAATCAATTTTAAATTATCCACCTACCTCCCCTTTAACCTCTTGGATGCTCCATCCCGCAGATATGGAATCCGGTCGCTTGACAGGACAGCGCGCAGCGAGGGACAATCTTCTCGCTGTGAGCATAATGAGAACCCTGCCCTCTCCTTGACAAAGGAAGGCAGGATTTTCATTACGCTCACTGTAGATGGTCCCTCGCTGCGCGCTGTCCCGACCGGCTGGGAGTGCGCATTATGGAGGTAAAAGTGGCGGCAGGGGAATACTTTAAAACTGAATTACTTTTCAACTACAAGTCAGACACAATTGATATACATCACTACATGAACTATAATATATGAGAATTAATCATAGATACATTTATTTGCATCCATTGCTATCCCTTTAACCCTCCGAGTGCCGGAAAGGCGTCCAATACATTGAGCTGCAATGCACTAGATAGCTCTATGGCATTCAAAAGGTTAAAGCCGCTGCCACCGAGTATGAACATCGGTGTGCATTTAGGCACTTAACAGTGACACATTTATATACAGAAGCATTGTTGTTAAACTCTAACTTTCCCATTTTACCAATTCTGCACCTACGTGAGCAACTTAGTAAAAAGGCAAAGTCTGCACTGTGCAGCCCCAAGTCAGCTCATTTCAGACAGTTAGGTGGTAAAACTGCCCCTTTCAGCAGTCAGAGGAGTTGAGCCAAGCAAATGAGTCCTGTATCATAAGCCACTGACATCACTTACTGCAACGTTATTCCCAATAGCCTGCAAATGTCATATTTGGAAAACCTAACACTAGGAGTGTATCAGGACTGCACAACAGGACACAGAAACTGAACGGAGAGAGAGAGTTCAAAGACTTACAATTCTCAGCCAGAGAGCCACAGGGCCATTTTTCACTGCCTCTGGGGAGCCAGTGAAACCACTGCATTCGCATTCTGCCTGCTCCCCAATTGAGCATACCTGCAGGTGGAGGATGAGAATGTTAGATTCCCTTTAACCCTGCCATTGCAGAGTGTCACTCACACGGAGGATAGGGGCCCGTGTGGTATCGACTCTGGTTCGGAAGCTAGGGTGCGAGGCTTGAGAGCTGTGACAGTGTGCCAAAGTACTCTCTTGTTGCAGTTGAAGCTGGTTAGAGGTGCTGGTTCCGAAACCAGATTGGTCAACCGAGGTGGAACCAGGATGGGAGTGCCCGGGAACCGTTTAGAACCAGGCCAATAAGAGAAGCTGGATTCCGAGCAGAGACAGGGCAGGTAGGACGATGGTGGAGGGGAGTGAAAGCCGGAGACTAGTCGTGGACAGGAAGCCAGAGGTCAGTGCCAGGAGTTCAGATCAGCCGTGGTCAGGTAGATAGAGGTCAGTGCCAGGAATTCAGATAACCATGGTCAGGAAGCCAGATGCTACAGCATGAATGGAGCACGTGGAACGGGCACCCGCAGTCTGGGACAGCCTGTTCAAATACTGGAGGCGGCCAATGAGAAGAGGACAGGAGGGGGGGGGGGCTCACCTAGGAGCCGTGCGGGATAGGAGGCTGTGGCCCAATGCAGAGCCGGACCAGATGCATGCGCAGACGTCAATGAAGGGATAGAGGCATCCTGCGCATGTGTGGCCAATGAAGAGGTCCAAAACCTCACACAGTAGCCTCCCCTGGGAAGGAAGAGGCAGGCGGCCCAGAAGACAGCACGGGCAGAACGGCGGTGAGATAGAGCAATGTGTTGTGTACCCCTCTGGCACTGAAAGGGTTAAATATTAAAGTGCCACATAAGCTTAAGTCAGAGAAAAGTTAATTCTGTTGCTACAAGATACATCAATTTTTTTGGGGCACTAAAAGGCTCCGCAATAAGTTACCCACCCCTTTGGCACTCTGAATTTGAAAGGATCCCCCTGCTGGTAGGAGTGCAGCCTCATAACCTTCACAACAGCCACAAAGTTTGAACTCATTGCTGCAGGTGGAATTAATTCAATGAAATGGTCTGTAGTGCGTTACCAAGATTAAAGTAGAGCACCCAATTAAAACTGACACACTGTAGAAATTGCATGCAACAGTTCACACCCCTGGAAAGAAAGCACCTATTTCTGTCGTCGTCTTCAAGATTTCAGATACCAATGTATAAGGTGTTAAGGCTTCTGATCCAGAACCTGACGATAACACCGTCGTTACAGCACTTCATACAGTTACCACTTCATTTTTTTTTTTTCTTCTTGTTCTGCAGTAAAAGTTTATTAACACTATCAATGACACTTCTGTCAGCAACCATCATCCGCAGACTCGGCATGCTGTCACTTCCTAAGACTTGCACTGGGTGAGTTTAGATATACGGTTTATGTGAATTAAGGTATACCATACAGCAGGGCTCAAAATTTCAAGTCCTGAGCTACTAGCCAGGCCTGAAAAGTTACTTGCTACCAGTTTCCACATCTAGCCCCACCCATATCCATGCCTTTAACCCCACCCATATCGCCGCCTTTAACTGCACCCATCTCAAGTTCTCTTTGATGAAATGACACTGCTGCCCACACCCTATCCACCTCCACACACTGCCCGCAGTGTCCACCCTGTCCACACACTGCTCACATAGTGTCCACCCTGTCCACACCCTGCCCACCCTCTGTCTACCCTGTCCAAACCCTGCCCACCCTCTGTCCATCCTCACACACTGCCCACACTGTGTCCACCCTCACCCTCTGTCCACACTATGCACTACACCCTGCCCCCTCCACATAGCCCACACTGTCCACCCTGCCCCCTCCACACTGTCCACCCTGCCCCCTCCACACTGTCCACCCTGCCCACCTTCACACTGCCCCCCCCACATTGACCTCCTCCCCACACTGGTCACACCGTAGTCCTCCACACATTACAAACAAAAAAAAAAAGAGAGTAGAATATCTGAGAGTAGCTGTTTAAATGCACTTACTAGAGCGCAACTTGTCTCTCCAGCCCCTCTGTGTGCATCACTGTCTCCTTCACCATCCCCTGTGTCACTGTCCCCTTCCCTAGCCCCTCTCTGTGTGTCATTGTCCCCTTACCCTCTGTGTGTGTGTGTGTGTGTGTGTGTGTGTGTGTGTGTGTGTGTGTGTGTGTGTGTCACTGTCCCCTTCCCCAGTTCCTCTGTGATTGTCATTGTCCCCTTCCCCAGGCCCTTTCATGTGTCTCTTTCCCCCTTGCGCTCCTGCTCCCCTCCCTCCTTGTAGCGTGGCCGAGCAAACCGCGGTAGAAGATCTTCTGTATCCTATACTCAGTCTGACAGGAAGCTGTTCATTGCTCCTAGTGAGCACTTCCTGTCAGACTGCCTACCAGTTACCTAGAGCCCGGACATTGTGCCCCCTGGGCCGGTGCACCGTAGGTGGCTGCCTAATTCTCTGGACGCGGGGCACAGACCTGTCGGCACTCAAAGGGTTAATGTATACGCTGTGCTGCTCTGCAATATAAGGTAAAGTAAAGGCATTATTCAGTCTGGCTTCTTATGATATTTGTGTGTTAACCCTTGCACTCAAAAGGTTTACACAAACATCGTAAGAAGCCATTCTGAAGAATGCCTTTACATTTTGTTATATTGCAGAGCAGCACAGCGTGTACCTTAACCCTTTGAGTGCCGTTTTTTTTTTTTTTTTATGGTGCTATCATCTCCTCCTGGCGGCACTAAGGTGGCTTCGATTTCCACTCACCCGCACTCCATTTCTACTCGCCAAATGCAAGGAGGCGAGTGGAAATTTTGAGCCCTGCCGTACAGACACATCCTGCTTTAGCCCTACATTACTTGTTCTTCTACCTGACACTAAACTTTCAGTGCTTGGGAAACATGGGCAGTGCATTTCCTGCTGAGTAAATACTCTCACTGCTAGGAAACATCTTTCCAGAATTACTACAGCTTAAGCTTTTTTTTTACATAGCAAGTGCCCTCTAGTGGCTAGATTTCAAATAGTTATTCTGTTGCATTCTATGGGAAAGTGGAATCACTGACAAACATTTCACCATACAATGTGATAGTAACTGCTGAGTCACTTCCTCAGTTTAACCTCTGAGGAACTAAGCCCCCCGGATCTCTGTTTCCAGAAAGTATAACAGGTTTGAACTGTTTTCACTTTTTAGTAAATATAAACTTATTAGCCAATACATCAACAAATGTATGGTTAAAGAAACATTAATACTTATTATACTATATAAAATGTTAATATTAACCCTTTGAGTGCCAGAGGGGTACACAACGCATTTTGCCATGTGTTGTGTACCCCTCTGGCACTCAAAGGGCTGGTAATGCCTATATATTATATATATATAAATAAATCATATTGCAACGATTAGAAGAAAAAAAAAACTAAACAACCTTTATGGTTTGAGAGATCTAGAAGGCTAAAGTTCCCTGCTCCCTCCTCTTTCCCTGCTGTCAGATGTAAAGCTGACAGCAGGAGATTCGACTCGAGGCAGCTCTTCAGCAGAGCCGAAATAGCGTAATGTTAAAAGAGATACTTCATCAAAACGGTCTACAAAGTGTGCCTGGTTTGCAGGCACACTTTGTAGACCGTTCCAGTGAAGTATTTCTTTTTACATTGAGCTATTTTGGCTCTGCTGAAGAGCCGCCTGCTTGTCCTGGGACCAGGATATCCTGCTGTCAGCTTACAGCTGACAGGCCACCAATCGATCTGCCAGATCACCCTCTTCCCACCCTGTGACACTCACTGTGATTAAGTGGGTATGCTTTCATTGCAGTACAACTCCCATAAGTCTTACACATGTTCCGTGGAGGCGATGAAAACGTTGATTTTAAGACACTTAATTCGTAACTGTGAAGTGGATTTCCTGAGCGCTGCTCCTGCTTCTTTCTGTCTCTCACCTTCTGTACATGCTCAATGCAGAAAAGGGGAGAGAGAGGCAGGAGCAGCGCTCAGGAAATCCACTTCACAATGACGAATTAATTTGTGTCTTAAAATCGGCCCTTTCGTTGCGGCCATGGAACACGTGTAAAGATTATGGGAGTTGTAGTGCAATGAAAGCATGAGAGGCTTTTCAGTATAGATGACTTAGCTGCAGCAAATGAGTGAGGAGGGACAAAGTCGCACAAACAGCGACACTGCAGACATTTGCAGCAGAGCCTTGTGATAGCGGATCTTTCACCCTGCAAAATAAAATGAGGCAAAAGTGGTGTGTGTATGTGGCTTGAGTCTGTTTCTGGGGCATGTGTCTGGTGTAGGAGTGAGTGGCAGCCATTTTTTTTTTTCCATCCCCGTCTGTCCATAAGTTGTGTGTGTGGCTTGTGCAGCAAGTGGCAAGCTTTTTTTGTCACTTGAGTGTGTGTGTGTGTGTGTGTGTGTGTGTGTTTGGTTTGGCTTCTGTGTGTGGCATGTCTGTGGTGTAGGAGTGAGTGGCAGCCATTTTGTTTTTTTCCGGACTTGTATAGTGGTGGGCGGGCTGGATAGCAGGGGTGGGCCAACTCCCTGCATGATTATCATAGGAGAAGCAGGGGCCTTTGGCCCCTTCAACTCCTATGAAAATCACGCCCCCATTGAATCACCCAATGGGAACAGTAACTCCTCCTTACTGCTGCCCCTGGGTGTGTTTAGCCAGGCACAAAACCTTTAAAAAATCCTGATTGAGAATGTATTGCCATCAAACATATATATATAAGAAGCAGTTTACTGGAGGTGGCAGTTCCTCTTTAAAATCAGTAGTGAAAAATCAGCCCTGTAGAAATTCAGACCGTTAATAAGTGCTGCCAAACCTGGAAAACCAAATTGCTTATTTAGTGAGTCATAACACAATACTGGTTCCTGCTCCTTATTCCATTTGGGACTATAATGAATTGGATGCCCTTCCCATCTGATCACATCTATTATTGATTATTATGCACATTCGGACTGTGCGTGAAACAACATTCATGACAGAGGCCATAATGTCGACTGGTAAGGTGCCGGCCTACAGCGCTGGCAAGAAAAAAAAAAAAAAGGATTTTAGTCTTACCTGTTAAATCCTTTTCTCTTAGTCCATACAGGCTACTGGTAAGTTTGGGTAGGCGATCCATCCCTTTAAGTAGGCAGGAACAATTCTAGAAGTGAATGCAGGAGGTAGAGCCTACCTTCCCTCCTTGGCTGCAGCTAGCCAATCAGCTCCAGTAAGATTTGAGACACTAACTATTGACTAGATAGCAGAAGGGAAAGAAGACTCCTATGAGCATGACCCTGAAGGACCCCCACGGTCTGCCACAGCAGATCCAAGCATGGTCCCTTGACAGTGTGGGAGACCAGTAATTTGTATGGACTAAGAGAAAATTATTTAACAGGTAAGACTAAAATCCTCTTTTCTCTGTTGTCCAATACAGGTTACTGGTAACTTTGGGATGTCCAACCACTGAGTTTCCCAGAGGTGGGAAGTAAGGTAAGGCCCCTCAAAGTCACCAGAGCAGATATGAACCATCAGATCAGAGATAGCCCAACAAAACAAATGAAGTGTCAACTGACACTGAACAGGGGTAACAACACCCCAGGAACTGTTACAAGACCCGAAAAAGATCCTAGACAGGCAAGACTGCCTCCAGGAACAACCAAGTGGCAGCCTTCCACAGCTGATCAGTGGAGGCCTGATTCTTGTAAGCCCAAGAAGCCCCAATAGATCTAGTAGAATGAGCCGTGACCCGACAGGGAACAGGCTTCTTCCATAGCTCGTAAGACTTACGAATAGTGGACTTGATCCAAGACGTAACAGTCACTTTGGATGCAGGTCTCCCTGCCCCGGGGCCCTCAGGAATGCTGAACAGCATGTCAGATTCTCTAATGGAGTCAGTGCGATGTACATAAAACTTGAGGCAACGCACCTCATCTAACACGTGGAGATCCCTCTCCTTGTCAGAGGTAGGGTCAGGGCAGAAAGAAGGCACCACAATCTTCAGATTAATGTGGAACTCAGAGACCACCTTTGGGAGAAACTCCTGAGAAGAGCGAAGCACCTCCTTGTCTACGTGAAACACCAAAAAGGGTGGTCTACATGACCAAGCACACAACTCTGCAACACGGCGAACAGACACAATCGCCAGCAGAAAGGCCATTTTTCACGTCAGCAGGCATAGAGGAACAGAAGCCAAGGACTCAAAGGGAGGGCACTGAAGGATGCCCAAAACCAAGTTAAGATCCCACTGAGGAGCACGAGTCTTGAAAACAGGACTAGTATGAGCAACACCCTGGAAGAAAACCTTGACATCAGGAAGAATAGCAATGCGGGGGGGCGGAGCTGACCGGCAGTCAAGATGGCTGCAGCTTGAGTTTGCTCCGTGAACAGGAAGGGACTTTCATCGCTAACTACCCGAAATAGTGGAGATGGACATTTAAAACTTGGGGGACTCGGTGTGTAAGACCTCCCCCATGTCGGCTAAGCGCTCTTCTAGGAGGCACACGCATCACGCCACTTGTACGGAGCGAGGCCTTGAGGCGGCAGCTGGAGGTTTGGAAGCCTGCTCGACGCCATCTTTGGTGGCACGGCATCTTGGTAGTGGCTCACAATTGCCTGCCACGAGGCACAAGGCATCGCAGCGGACTATGGCAACCCAGAGTACCATGACAGAGGAGGACGTTACTCCCTCTCTCCTCGATTTACCGACCAGGGCTGATCTTAAGGAAATGTTTGCGGACCTAAAAGACACATTTCGGAAGGATCTTTCTGCAGTGAAACAAGAGGTCTCCCACCTGGCTACTCGGGTTCAGTCCTTGGAGTCGAACGACGAATCCTGCCAAGATAAGCTGTACTCTTTAGAGCAACAGGTTCTGGAGCAGCAGGACACCATCTCGCAACTCCAGCTAAAACTGGACGACCTGGACAATCGAGGGCGAAGGTGTAACTTGCGGATTAGGAACCTAACTGAGGAGGTAACTGCTAAAGAACTCGAGCCCACACTGCAAGCAATTTTTAGACAACTTCTTAAGAAACCAGAGGATTTCTCAGTACGCCTAGACCGGGTACACAGAGCACTCCGTGCCCGTGGCGGGGCTGATCAGCGGCCTAGAGATGTGATACGCCGGATCCATCACTACCCTGACAAAGATCTGATTCTACGCAAAAGCCGTGAGGTGGAGCCTCTAATCCGCGATGGCATGGAACTTCAGTTTTATAATGACTTATCTCCCTTCACGCTCCAGCAAAGGAGGGTGCTGAAGCCCCTCACTACTCACCTCCAACAATTGGGTGTCCAATATAGGTGGGGATTCCCATTCCATCTGCAGGCGCGGAGGGGAGAGACTGTGGCCTACCTTCGGTCTATCGAGGAAGCTGAAACTTTTTGCCAGGCCTTGCAGATCTCCGCTCCAACGTTTGAACTGGAGGCGACTTTGGATGAACCTCCGACGGGCTCCCGACGCCCTCGTGGTGGATCTCAGAAGCGGAGGCGTGGAGCTGCGGACATTGTTTCTAAAAAACCAGCTGCGGAGATTGCTGCGGGTTAGGCCGCAGAATAGACCGCTGGACCTACTTCACCTAGTGCTTCAAGCTATTCCGGTCTGATGACCCTCAATATGTGAGATTTTGTGATCTGTACTGTACTGTTTGTTATGGCATGCCGTCCATCCGTGTTGCAGTTGTATGGCACACTGATACATCTTTCAGGTGTTAGCCCCGGTTACTTTACTACACTTCCCTTTATGGGAGACGAATATGAGGGCATGCGATCATGGATGGACGGCTTGCGGCTGATCAGATGGGGCTGGGGCTCCCTGCTCCCTGTGGGGGTCTGGGATTTCCCCTTCCCCTTTATGCTCTAACTTTCTTTTGTGGATTATGGGGTCAGTGATGTGGTAGGTGATAGTCGCGTCTCCGTGACCTTATCTCTCATCACCCATCACTGCGTGCATGTTTGGTTTCTTTGTAATTATGAGACTGGGGTGGGTGGGTGGTGGGTTTGAGCTGACTCAAGTTGGGGGATTGGTATTGAGGGCCTTGGCGGGTTGGCTGCCGGGGGTGGACGCCTATGCGCTTCAGCTGATGCTGGCGCTGGGAGTTTGGCTCTGGTCCCTGGCCCTGCTGATGTTCTCGATCCAGCCCTGGCTTTTACTACCTCCTACTAATGCTCTATTAAAATGTTAAAGATGTTGGTGCACCTTCTACTCTATGTCTTAAGCTGGTAATTGTGGAGTGTGCTTCAGGCATGGCTAGAGATGCGTTCTTTGCCCCTTTGACCTTTTTTTTTTTTTTTTTTTAACTTTGCGTTGCAAGTCCCCTCTGGGTGGGAGGAGGGACGGTCCTTGCTTGAGAACATGTCACCTGCCCCTACCTGACTTTGGTGTGGGGGTGGCCGAGATGGGTGACATGGGCGGGGTAGCTTTCTCTAGCGGTCCTGTTCTCTCACTCGGTGGGGTAAGGGACGTTTGAAACTTGCTGTTGCGGTCTTTTGTGGGGGAGCAAGTTTTACCTTGAGGCAGATGCGGCTGTTACTGGTAATGCCATGGGGCACACTCCCTTCTCTTTCACTGTTTTGAGCCGATTACGGCTGGTTCTTTTTGTTCCCTACGTTCATACTAGTTCCCTTGTTTTTATTACTATTGTAATGCTTCATGTAGCTGTCCCTTCCTGCTTCTATGGCTTTTAGACCACTCTATTTCTCCTTTGTCTGGACAGTCCCCCTTGTCCATTCAAATCCTATATTGTCTATTTTCTGTTTGCTTTTTCGACTGTCTCCTTTCCTCTCTTTGAGTTTTCTTCTCTTGGTTCTTCCCCTCCCCCCCACCCCCCTCCTTTTTTTTTTTTTTTTGTTTTGTTTTGTCTGTGTTTGAGTGTATTTGGTGGTTGTGTGAGCCCGTTGTGACTGATCCGGGGAGTGGTGTTGGAGCTTGGGTGGACTGTGGTTGGTCATCATGGGAGACTCAGTAGCTTTTAGATGCTGCTCTCTTAATGCGAAGGGATTGAATATCCCCGAAAAAAGGAGTATGCTGTTGAGAGATGCAGTTCGGGAGGGGGTCCGGATCCTCTTTGTTCAGGAGACTCACTTTAAACGGGATCATCATCCTGTTCTTAGTCAGCGCCACTTCCCTCACCAGTGGTACTCGTCTACCTCTACTAAGTCCAAGGGGGTGGCAATCCTCATGCACAGGGATCTCCCCTGGGAGCACATTGATGCTCTTATTGACACAGACGGCAGATACATTATGCTTAAAGGTAAGATACTTGGAACTGTGGTGACTCTTGTGAATGTGTACTTGCCCAATGATAATCAGATCTCGTTTATGTCTTCACTTCTTGCCAAACTGGACGCTTTTCGTGAGGGTCTTTTGGTCCTGGGGGGCGACTTCAACTTTGCTCCTGACCCAATGATGGATTGCAGCCCTCCACATACCTCTTACCCGAAATCGACCCTCTTGCGGTACTCTCGCTTAATGTCCTCTTATCATCTTCTTGACCGTTGGCGCCTGGAACATCCGACAGGGAAAGATTTTACCTTTTTCTCGCCAGTACACACCAAATATTCTCGAATTGATTTGTTTTACTGTGATCAATTCTCGTTGTCATCTCTTGTTGATCCGGCCATTGGGACTATCACCTGGTCGGACCATAGCCCGATTTATGTTACTCTGCAGATCCGGGGAGAGAGGACTAGTGGCGGACCTTGGAGATTGAATGACCTTTTGCTTGATGACTCCGAGATTCGTGGTTCGATATCCTCAGCACTGACGGATTATTTTGCCTTGAATTCGTCCTGTGGGGTGCTGCCGCCGGTTGTGTGGGAAGCACACAAAGCCACTATCCGGGGCGAATTGATTCGATGGGGCGCGAGACGTAAAAGGGAGAAACTATCAGAACTTAACTCGAAACTCTCTCGCTTGCGACAACTTGATAGCAGTCACAAGGCGTCTTTGTCGCCAGAACTCGGGAAGGAGTTGGCGGCATTGCGCCTTGACATTGCCGAAATATTGAAAGCTGCCTCCTTTAGATCGTACCAATGGTTTAAGTATAAAATGTATCTTCATGGTAACAAGTCGGGCAGACTTTTGGCAACCTTCATTAGACGCAAGCAGAGGGCTACGAGGGTTAGATGTATTGGAGACGAGAAATTAGCCCACTCACATAGATCTGATCATATTGCGAACTCCTTTCGGTCTTTTTATTCTGCTTTATATAATCAACTTCCCCATAGTAGCGCAATTTCGGACCGTGATCATCATCAGCGTATCCTCGATTTTTTATCGAGCCACTTTCCAAATAGCCTTTCTGAGGAGTTGTCTGTGGCTCTTGAGCAGGATTTCACTGACGACGAACTGTTGCAATCAATTAAGTCACTTCCTTCTGGGAAGAGCCCAGGCCCTGATGGATACACTGTACGCTATTATAGGGCTTTTAGCGACATCTTGGTCCCCCATTTGGTACGGTCTTTCAATTCTATTTCAGAGGGTCGGGCCTTTCCCGTCCAAGCTTTGCAGGCTCATATCACAGTTATCCCTAAAGACAAGAAAGATCCGTCGATTTGCTCTAACTATAGACCAATATCGTTATTGAACGTGGACCTTAAATTGTACGCCAAGCTTTTGGCTCGACGTTTACAACCTTTGTTGCCAGGGTTGATGCATATGGACCAGGTGGGATTCGTGCAGGGTAGGCAGGCCAAAGACAACACAACGAAGCTTATCGCTCTTCTCCAGAGACTTCGTCTCTCGGGGACCTCCTCACTCTTCTTGTCGCTTGACTCAGAAAAGGCGTTCGATAGGGTGCAGTGGCCCTTTCTGAGAGCGCTACTTGAGCGACTTGGTATGGGCCCGAAATGCCTTCATCGTATATTAGCTCTCTATGATAATCCCACCGCCTGTGTCAGAGTTAATGGTGTTCTGTCTGAGCCATTTTCTATCTCTAACGGCACGAGGCAGGGATGTCCCCTGTCGCCACTCCTTTATGTGTTGACCTTGGAACCTCTGTTGAATGCAATTCGTTCACACCCCGATATCAAGGGGATCTCGGGTTCAGCTGGACATTTTATTGTTTCGGCTTTCGCAGACGACGTTTTGCTTACCTTAACGGACCCACTGAGTTCTCTGCCTGCTGTTATGTCCCTTTTGGAACAGTATGGAGAGTTGGCGGGTTCTAAAATAAATACCTCTAAATCGGAGGTTTTGGAGGTACTGGTTCCCCATTCGCTGAAAGGGAGGTTGCAGGCTCAATATCCATTTCAGTGGAAGAAGTCTATTACCTACCTGGGTATCACGTTGGTGCCTAGAGTTGAGGACTTGTTTCGTAGTAACTTTCCCTCGCTATTAGCCCAACTCCAGTCTGAGCTGAAGTCGTGGTCTTTTCCGAAACTTTCATGGTTCGGGAGGCTGAATGTTGTTAAAATGATGTTCTTGCCGAGAGTCTTATATCTCTTCCAGACATTGCCGGTCAAAGTGCCTCGATCTTTTTTACAGAAACTACACTCGGCTGTCTCTGCTTATGTTTGGAATGGAAAGAGGCCTAGATGTAATAAATCGGTAATGTGCAGACGTAGGGGCTCTGGTGGTCTGGGTCTTCCGAATTTTTTCGATTACTATGAGGCTGCGGTTCTCATACGTTTGTCGGATCTGGCTGCTTCTGTGGCTGAGGCCCATTGGCTCTGTGTTGAACTGATTGATCACAAGACTTTGAGCCCGAGACAGCTTTTGCTGGTTCGACCTTCCTTGTTGCCTCGGACGCTCCTTGCTTCACCGGTGCTGGGGCTGGTGTTGAAGACGTGGCATCGTAGAGCGGAGAGACACGGTTGGGCGCCCTTTCCGTCCCCATTGCTTTCTTTGTTGGGGAATATGGATTTTCCTCCAGGATTGGAAGGCGGCCCCTTTCGTTCTTGGAGAGATGCTGGGGTACATTCTGTTAACTTGCTTATTGCCGCTGGTCGCCCAACGGATTTCTCTGCTTTGCAGACTGCTTTTAACCTCCCCAAATCGGAGTTCTGGAGGTACAGACAGGTGCATCACTATTTGCTATATCTACTTAAATTTGGCGATCCAACCAGACCCTTAACGCCATTGGAGGATTTTCTTCTTGCTCCTACGAATAGGGTCCGATCTTTGTCGAAGATCTATAAATTTTTGACTGTTGAGACTTGTTCCGGACTCCCACCCTTTACGGAGGCGTGGGCTGCTGAGCTTCACAATGCTAGATTACAGTACCCTCAAATTTGGACGGCCATCTTTCGTTTTCTCGATTCGCCTGCCTAAGGACACCCCGACGCAAGAGAATTATTTTAAACTTTTATCTAGGTGGTACCTTTCCCCAAGGCGTTTAGCACAGATGTTTGCAGATAGACAAGATACGTGCTGGAGATGTGGCGAACCTGGGGGATCCTTGGCTCATGTGTGGTGGGACTGTACCTTGATTCAGTCATATTGGTCTCGCCTGTGTGGTATCATGTCTCAAGTGTTGAGCTGTTTAGTCCCGATTGACCCACTACTTTGCCTCTTCTCTTATCATGAAGTGCTGAGACCTACTAAGTTTGCTCTGCTCCATTTCATGCTGTCGGCGGCTAGGGTTAACATTGCGGCGCATTGGAATCGCGATATCGAACCACCGGTCTCTACCTGGGTGACTAGGGTTAGAACTTATAGGGACATGGAACGCCTCCATGCTAGGCGAATGCTGCCGTTGCATAGATTTCGGGAGCTGTGGTCCCATTGGGAGAACTCCTCGTATGCTACATGAGGGGGTGCCTGGGGGTGTTGGGTTGTGGTGCTGGTTGGGTGTGTTCTCCTGGGATACTGATCTGACCTCTTCTTCTGAACGCGTTCCCGAAAGTTTTGGTCTCTCACATAGTCCCCTAGGGTTTCCTCTCCCTCCCCTGCATCTGGCCCTCGGTATGTAGTATTTGTCTGTGGCTGTGTTGTTGAGCTGTTATTGTTGGATACTTATATTATTTTTTTTTTTTTTTTTTTCTCTCCTCCTCTCCCTCTGCCACTGTTTTCTTCCTTCTTCACCTTGCCCATTCTCCGTTTGCATACAGAAGCTTTGATGTTTCTTTGTTCGGCCACAGTTGGCTATTTCAGTGTTAATAATATAATACCAAGCGGATATTTCATCTTTATTGCTTTTATTCTATACAACAACTGCTTATTGCAAGGCTTTGCATTGTGCTTTCTTTTTTTTTTATCTCTTTGATGTTAGCGTTTCTGCTCATGGCCTTGCATGTCATCTTTGGGTTGACGCACACTTTATGCAATGTATTATTTATGTTTTTCTCAATAAAGCTCTTTTAAAAAAAAAAAAAGAATAGCAATGCGCCTCTGAAAGAAGACAGAGGAGCAGAAGTCTGAAACTTAAGGGAACTCAAACTGAGGCCCTTATCCACACCGTCCTTCAAGAAAGCCTGGACCGTAGGCAGATCAAAATCCTGTGAAAGGTCCCTATCAGCACATCAAGAGAGAGAGGTTGACCAGACACAATGGTAGGCCTTAGAAGAAACAGGTTTGCCGGCACTAAGCATAGTAGCCACCACACCAGAAGAAAAACCTGTTCTTCTTCAGTATTGAGGATTCAGTTTCCAAGCCGTCAAAACTAGATGATGAACATCCTCCTTCCACAGGTAACCCTGTAGAAGAAGATCCAGACAGCACGGGAGCTGGAATGGCTCTGCCACTGACAGATCCAGAACCTCCAGAAACCAAGCCTGTCGAAGCCAGTACGGAGCAATCAGAATGACTGGACAGTGCTCCAGTCTCAATTTCCGTAACACCCTGTGCAACATGGGGAGGGGAGGAAAGATGTAAGCCAGAGGAAATAACCAAGGAATGGACATGGCATCTACCGCTAGAGCTAGAGGATCCCTCCAGCGAGAGCAGAACCGCGGAACCTTCTGGCTGTGTCTTGTCACCATCAGGTCGATGGAAGGAAGACCCCACTTCTGAACAATGAGGGTAAACACCTCTGGGTGCAATTCCCACTCTCTGCTGGCCACAGTGTGTCGACTGAGGAAGTCTGCCATGACGTTGTCTATGCCAAGACTGTGCACTGAGGATATGGCAGGAACATGTTCTTCTGTCCAGGACAAAATAGCCTTAACTTCTAACCAAGCTGCGAGACTTCTTGTTCCGCCCTGCTTGTTGATGTAAGCCACGGCCATGGCATTGTCGGACTGGACCCGGAGTGGCATTCTTCCACCTGGGGTGTCCAATGGCGAAGGGCATTAAATATCGCCCGAGGCGCCAATACGTTGATGGGGAGGAGATATTCCTCCGGAGACCACTGACCCTAAGCACTCAGGTGACCCAGGACTGCTCCCCCAGCCGGAGAGGCTGGTATACGTCGTCACAGTGGTCCAGAAGGATACAAGGAAAGACTTGCCCTTCAGCGGATTGGAGAGGTCGAGCCACCACGACAAACTCAGTTCCACATGAAGAGGGAGGGATACTGACATCTTCAGAAGGTCCGGCTGACCCCTGCACACCTGGTTCACAAACCTCTGGAGTTTCCTGGTGTGAGCCATGGCAAATGGGACCGCTTCTATGGTGGAGATGAATTTCTCCACTAGAGAGGACAGCTTCTTGGCTAGAACTGGATTGTGAGCCAGAACAGCAGAAATCCTGTGGGCGATCTGGTGAGCCACCTCGTCCGTGAGAAACACCATGCTCCGCTGAGTGTTGAATAGAAGGCCCAGGAAGACCAGATACTGGGATGGGACAAGATATGACTTGTCCATGTTGATGATCCACCTGTGATGGATGAGAGCATGAATGCAGTCCTGAACCTGCTGATGAAGAAGTTCAGCAGAAGGGGCTTTCAAAAGCAGGTCGTCCATATATGGAGTAACTCTGATGCTGTCCCAATGGAGGACGAATACTAAAGCTCCCAGGACATGGTTGAAGACTTGAGGAGCTGTAGTCAGACCAAAGGGAAGAGATGAAAACTGAAAGTGCCCTTGGTCGCAGGCAAATCTGAGATACTGCCGACTCTCTGGATGAATGGTGATGTGTAGATACGTGTCCTGAAGATCCAGAGAGGCAAGGAATTTCCCCGGGGACATAGAAGCAATCACCGTCCTTAAGGACTCCTGGTGATAATGAGTCTTGGTCACAAAGGAATTGAGATCATTCAGGTCCAAAATGGGACAACAGCCGCCGTCCTTCTTGGAGACCACAGTAAAAACTCGTACCTCTGACCTGAATTGGAACAGGTTCCAGAAGGGCCCGGATAGCGCCATTGAACAGACGGCGTTTCTCTACGCCCTGGGGCGTATGAGAGGGGAAAAAACTGAAAGGGAGGAAGAGAGGCGAAAGGGATCCTGTACCCATCCACCACCACCTGTAAAACTCATGGGTCCGCCACTGAATCCTCCCAGGCGCTGTGGTAGTGACGCAGACGGTCACCCACCCCCGAGTGGGAATCTGGGTTCAGCGAGTCATGCCAAAAAAGGCTTGGAAGAGACCCTGGGCTTCCATTGCTGTTTGGGCTTGGAGGAGGAACACGGAGATGAGGGAACCGCCTGGTTCGCCAGACATGTCTCAGTCTGGAAGAAACGAAAAAGCCGATCACGCTTGATAGGCATCTTCTTCCTGGGGACCATAGGCAGAAGGGTACTCTTTCCCCCTGTGCTTAGTGAGGCCTGTGGCCTCACTAATCAGATCCTTAAGATCTGGCCCAAACAAAGAGGTGCCTTGAAAAGGCAATGAGAGCAAAGCTTTCTTGGAAGCAGGGTCAGCAGACCACATCGTGAGCCAAAGAGCTCGTCTGGCAACCACAGACATGGCTTCTATTATTATATTAACTCTTTGACTGCTAGAGATTGCCAGAAGGCAGAGGGTTAAACCTTTGAGCGCCAGAGAAGTATATAATGCTTTGAGCAATTCACTGGATACGTGTCTTGCGCTCAGTGAGTTAAAGGGATATCCTAAGAAGCCTCAAACCGTGCCCACTTTGTAGACCGTCGTTATGAAAATTTCCTTAGTATCCACCCCTTTTCATCTCTCCAGTTTCATCTCTGCAGACCAGAATCCAAGTCTGACAGCTTGATCGGTGACGTACATAAAAGGGGTGGGAGGGGTCAACTTTAAAATGCAATTGCTCCTAAACTATGAAAGTTACGTGAAAAATACATAGATGAATTTATTTTCTTTAATACATAAAATAATATTGCCTAAAAAAAATGAAGTATTACTTTAACGCTCTTAAGACAGTAGATTCTAGGTCCTATGTTAGTGTTTGAGGTAACCCAGAGATGACCCAATCAGTCCTCATGGAACCTTTAACATTCTACAGTTCTGTGATATAACTTCTTATACACTATAACACGATACAGTTCTGTGGTATCACCTCTTATACACTACACCATTCTACAGATCTGAGATATCACTTCTTATACACTATAGCTTGTTACAGTTCTGACATCACTTCTTATACACTAGAACATTCTACAGTTCTGAGATATCACTTATACACTATGACATTCTACAGTTCTAAGAGATTACTTCTTATACACTCACAAGACCAATAGGACTTCTTCCTCTGTCTTTCTAGTAAAAATGTAATCGATCTGGACATTAAATAAGAAATAAATTGGTGTAAAAATCATATAGTAAGAAACACTGGACTCTGTCACCCTGAGATTTAGGTAAAAACCTTGAGTCTCGGGGTCAAGCCCTAAGAGTTCCCAAGTATGTGCTTTTGTCTCCTGCTGGTTGGTTCATTATACAATCTGAAATAGCCTAATCACTCTTACAAGCCAAACAGGTCTATTTTAGCCCACTGCTTGTTATGAGAAGGTGGGAACTAAAGGCAGACCTCAATACAGATCCCTATCTATGGGAAATGATAGATAAGACATACAGACATAGTGATCTCTCCATTAGAGTAGATAAAATATATTGGATTGTCATATGAACGACATTGACCTAGGCAAATTATTGGTTAACCAAGGGGCTCAAACCTGTCCTCAGGCCCCCAACAGTGCAGGACGGCACGGTCTCCTCAATTTTTTTGGTCCTTCCTGTTTTATAAAACTTTATTGAAAATTAACGCTGTACATAACATAGAAACTGAAAGATAAAACAATCACATCAGGTACAGGTAGGAATGAATACAACGTTGGGTAATACCAACAATCAGGTGAGCAAATGACTTGCATAGATTGGAGCGTCGTGAGAGAAGCTCCAAATTAGAACTATGATAAAAAAATATGGGCAGAAAACATGGCAAAGAAATCCAAGGAAAGAGAGCGAGAATAAAAACAGAGAAAGTAGCTAAGTAGGAAGACCAAAAGAAGAACGTAGAAAAAGAGAGAGCAGAGAGGAAGAATAAAGAGAGAGGGGATTAATTCATAGCTGGGAGAAAGGGGGTGTCAAGAGGGGAGGAGGGACGATAAGGGAGTGTGTCCGAATCTAGGTCTTTAGCCTCAAAAACAGTTGCGGTAGGAAATCGGCAACACACAAGCCAAATATAGGCACAGGAGAAGAGGGTCACAAAAGGAAGAGCAGCAGAAGCTGTGCATACCCCAGAGCATAGGAATAACCGGTGAGGTAAGGAGAGGAGCCTGCTGACTTTGGATGGACTTATCCATCCATGGGGTCCAAGCATCCAAGAATAACTACATATGGACCAAGGAAATGTCGTGGGTTTTCTCTAGACAGAGTACACGTCCAACCTTAGAGTGTCACTCGGCTACAGTTGGAGGGGAAGGATCCTTCCATTGAAGTGGTAGAGTCTCCTCCAATAAACACAAGTGAATGTCATTAACTCAAACAGATGAAGGAACCACTGACTGATTCATCTTTATTCATGTGAGTAGATCCTGATAACCTGCACCACTGCAGGGGGTGGTCTGATCTCCCTTGTGTTAAACAAATTAAAGTTTTAGTAATGTCTAAAAAAAAAAGTTTTTTGCATTTAGAAGAGCTTAAAAACCTGATCTAAATGCAAAAAAATGTATCTCTCAAACCGCTATGGTTTAAGAGATACAGGCGTTTGAAGTTTGATCTCTCCTACTGACAGCTGTAAAGCTGTCAGCAGGAGATCCGTGTCGGTCGACACGCTGGCTCTTGAGAAGTGCCGCGATCTTGTTACTTACACGGAATTCCTTCATTGGAATAGTCTAAAATGTGTGCCTGGTGTTCAACGCCTGTATCTCTTAAACCACAGCGGTTTGAGAGATACGTTTTTTTGCATTCAGATCAGCTTTTTAAGCTCTTCTAAATGCAAAAAACTTTTTTTTAGACATTACTAACACTTTAAGGCAGTGATTCTCAGCTCCAGTCCTCAGGGCACACCAACAGGTCATGTTTTTAAGATATCCCTAATTAATCACAGGTGAATCAACTACAATGACTGAGCCACTAATTACTCACCTGTGATTAAGCAGGAACAACCTGAAAACCTGCACTGTTGGTGTGCCCCGAGGATTAACGTTAAGAAACACTGAATTAAGGGATGCTTCTTTAATGGCGAAATGCACCCTAGGAATAATTCAGACTATTTTGTTCCAATTGAAAATCAAATCTCTTCAAGATCAGTATTCTGTGTTTTGTTTTTTTTACCTAAAATAAACTCAATAGAAAGTGATAATACATGTCACTGATTTATAGGATTCACCGATTCCACAAGCACTTTACATAAAGCCGTTCTTTACAATATTGGGTATTATACAAGAGAACATCTAATACAGTATTAATCACAGGAGGCTGCTGGCTTTTCTCAAAAGGCTCAACAGCTATTGTGTGTGAGAGAGAAAACGTGTAGTTTCCATGGTGCGTATAGCCTCTGGTGGTTTAACCCTCTGAGTGCCAGAAACGTGCAATGCATTGAAGAACAATGCCACTACACTACATTAGTCAATGTAATTAAAAAAATATATATGTTTGAAACAAAAATTTGACATTTTGCAAATGCATTTTGTTAACCCTTTGAGTGCAAAGCAATGTGTTGTGTCCACTCTGGCACTCAAAGGGTTAAGATTAATGTTTAGAGGAAACGCATATATTATATATCTTCCCAACCAAGTAGAACTGAAGCTTTAAAGAAATAGTAATGTTTCAAAATAAATGCAGCTCCAATTTTTTTTTTTTTTTTTTTTTATAGTTTTTGGGCCATGTAGAGTAGTATTATCACTCTCTATGATGTGTAGTTTCAGAGTAATTGAATGATAAAGTATCCCCCTCCCGCCCCTTTTACCTAATGTAAGCCACCTCCCCTCAGATGTGGAATCTGGTCTCTTGACCAGACAGATCACAGCAAGGGACAATCTTCTTACTGTGAACATAAGGAAAACCCTGCCCCCCTTGACATGTTTTTCCCTATGCTCACAGAAGATTGTCCCTTGATGTGATCCATCTGTACGGTCTTGCTGCACAGCTTTACAAAGGTAAAAGGGTTGGGAGGGGGACACATTATAATTCAGTTACTCTGGAACTGCACGTTGTAGAGAATAACTCTCTACATGGCCCAAAAACTATAAAGAATAGTCAAAGTTGCATTTATTTTGAAACATTACTATCCCTTTAAAGGGATAGTAATGTTTCATGTTAAAAGCAGCTCCAATTAATCTTCATAGTATTTGGGCCACAGAGAGTGTTATTTCACTACTGTCAGAGTTGTAGTTCAAGAGTAATTGAATGATAAAGTATCCCCCTCCGGCCCCTTTTACCTAGTGTAACACTGCTCACCTCAGAGCAGCAAGACTGTCCAGATGGATCGCAGAGGGGACAATCTTCAATTAACATAAGGGAAAAACCTGAAAATAGGAGGTGGCTTACACTAGGTAAAAGGGGCGAGAGGGAGATACTTTATCATTCAATTACTCTTGAACTACAACTCTCTCTATGGTCCAAATACTATAAAGATTAATTGGAGCTACTTTTATTGTGAAACATTACTATCCCTTTAAAGGAATACTAACACTTCTTAACCCTTTTGAGTACAGAGGGATGTGCAATGCATTGTACATCTCTTTGCTAATCATAGGGTTAAACAACCTCCTGCCATCTGGCCGGTAAGTCTATAATTAGTTCTGGATATAAATGTCCACCGAGGCAAAAATGAATCTTCTTTGCAGGACCCCACAGACCTAAACTCCTCCCTCTGGTCTCCCTTCATTAGAAGGCTTCAGTTTGAGACGTTTTGGGTCCTGAAGCT
This sequence comes from Rhinophrynus dorsalis, assembly GCA_037306005.1. Taxonomy (NCBI): domain Eukaryota; kingdom Metazoa; phylum Chordata; class Amphibia; order Anura; family Rhinophrynidae; genus Rhinophrynus; species Rhinophrynus dorsalis. The sequence continues at coordinate 228,572,992 of CM074725.1, forward strand.
TGGCACCAAGACTCATGTCTGCCCCCATAGACATAATATTCAGAGTTAATTAAAGGTTGATTTTTGAGAACCAATCAAAATCAACCCATTCATAGACATACGCACAAACCAACTGCACTGTAGGGTAGAAATAAAAATTCTAATAGATTTAAATAGGGGGTTTCAATCCTTTGAAAGCTAGAAAGGTCTTGCCATGTGTTGAAGACCACTATATCATTCAAGGGCTTTAAAGCCTTATTGTCCAAATTAACCCTTTGAGCGCCAGAGGGGTACGTGCGTTGCGTACCCCTCTGGCACTCAAAGGGTTAAAGCCAGCGAGGGGTTAATGTGTTTTAGGCAACAATAATATTGAGTAAAGGGCGAAAAATGAGAAACGATTATCGACATCCATACGTTCATCAACGGTCCTAACAATTCATTATTATTTTGGTTTGTCATATGGTAAACGGATCAGTTTCTATGTGAATATACGAGCTGGAAAGAAATAATTATCCATAAAAAATATGAACCGTTTCTAGAGAATCACAGAATCCACAAGACACAGCAGGAAGTTAACCCTTTGAGTTCCAAGGGGTATCCAATGCATGATACCCTTCTGGCACTCAGAGGTTTAAAGCATATCTGTCACCTGATTCAAGTTTGCATATTTGAAAACATCATTAAAAAATTGCCTCTGTCAAGTTCGCCAAAAGATCAGCAAATGTACAGTTAAGGAGATATTCATACTTGTCATTGTATGCTAATTGTGGTATCAGTGACATTTCATATGCGAATAAAACATTTTTAGTGCTGTTTCATATGCTAATTAATCAGCATGCAGTACCAAGATACTTTCATTTTTCCCGGAAAAAAGGATGTGAAGATTTCCTAAACTAAACATATGCTGGACTTTCAGCTAACAAAAGTCATAGGCAGTTTTGAATGAAGGTTTCAAATATGAAGAAAAAAAATTTCATAGGTCCACTTTAACAGTGCAAGGAAAATTGATTCCCCCTGCCTGTTTAAAAAACAAAATGCAACATCATTGATTTTAAGATATAACAAGGTATGGAAACCTTTACCTCCGTTTTATTTCTTATAACAGTTCTTGTGATCTGATGGTTACTCCTTATTTGCTGGAGACGTCTCTAACACACTGTGAAGCAATGTGTTGACCATATCTTCAACAGCTAAGGTGTTAAAGACTTAAAAAAATCTACCTAAATGGTTGGTTAACCCCATAATGAGATTTCAGTTGAGTAGTTAACGGTCATGGTCTCTGCAATATGCCAGTTTCTCTATAAACCCTTTAAGAACAGAAAGCAATGCCTTGCTCACTCATCTGGTTCTTAAAGGCATAGTATTGCTATAATTTCACATAAATTAAGATTGTAAACATTATAAACACAAATAGAAACAGCTATGTCCGATTTCTCAAACTTTTATAATTTGACAGATCAAAGCATGTAAAGTTCCGGTTTCCCAGAAGTCTGCCACCTAGCTGAGAAAAACAGAACCCCGTCTCGGGACCGTCCTGTGGCTCTTCAGCAGAGCTGAAATAACGCAATGTAGGAAGAACTACTTCACTGGAATGGTCTACAACATGTTTGGTTTGCAAGCACATGTTGTAGACTGTTCCAATTAAGTAGTTCTTTCTACATCGCTCTATTTCGGCTCTGCTGAAGAGCTGCAGGACAGTCTTGGGACCGGATTCTGTTTTTCTCAACTAGCTGGCGGACTTCTGGGAAACCGGAACTTTACATGCCTCCATCTCTCAAATTATAAAAGTTTGAGAGATGGGACATAGCTCTTTCTTATTTGTGTTTATAATGTTTACAGGATTAATTTTTGTGATACTATAGCAATACTATCCCTTTAACCCCTTAAGGACCGGAGCGAGCATGCGCAGCTGGCACTTGAGGACCACGGGGCATTTTTTTTTTTTATTGCTTCCGGTTCTGGGCTTCCGGAGCGGCGTGCAGCCGTGCCAGGACCATCATTGGTCCTTAAGTGCTGGACCGCCGTGACGGTCCTGGCACGGCAATGGTCCTTAAGGGGTTAAAGGGTAAATAACAATTTGAATCTAAAATAACACTTTATTTACTGGGGATGAATATTTTATACTAAATCATTGCAGGTGTACAAAAGCCTGGACCTTATTTCAAGACAAGAATCATTCATAATTACATTCACTAATATAACAGGGAAGATCAGTCTACAGGCGTTACAAGGTAAATAAATTAAGCCTTATTAACACAGAAGCCAGCAAAATCTCATAGGAGGGATGCTGGGTTATGACTACTAGACATGATGGTGCCTTATGTAAATAAAATCATACTGACGCAATTCTGGGGCACCACAGGGGACAAAACATTTCCATAGATCTCAATGGGGCGTTTGAGATATTGGGGACTTTTTATATTTCTCCCCTATGGTGCAGTGGGTGAGTATCCTTTTAAAATGTCACACACAAAATAGAGTGCGACATGAAGGCGCATTCACCATATCTCGGCGATTACAAGGGCAACATGAGAATCTCGCCCTGCATGAAAAGTGCAAGATTCTCAAGTCACCAGCTAAATTATCGCTTCATCTGATTTCTCTGTATCTGCTGCTGTAAGCAATGTGTTTGGATTACTTGTGCCTTTAAATAAATAGATATTGTATTGGCGTACTTGTGCCTTTAAATATTGTATTGGGCGCAACATACCTTAGCAAGATCTTTGATATGTGTTCTGCATAATTCTGGCTGTCTTCACAGGATCGTTTAGTATGTAGTACTCAGGTGCTGGGGTTCCGTATTTGTATTGTGAATCTAAGTCATGTGACAAATGTAAATGAAACCCCAGCACCTGAGTACTACATACTAAATGATCCTGTGAAGACGGCAAGAATTATGCAACACACAGATCAATATGTTGCACCCAGTATATTATCTATTTATTTAACCCTCTGAGTGCCAGAGTGGTACGGAATGCATTGCTTTGCAATGCATTCCGTACCACTCTGGCACTCAAAGGGTTAAAGGGATAGTAATGTCCATTACTGCTATATTGTATATTTAAAAAAAATAAAGCATCTTGAGCAAGTCCCATCTCTCAAACCTTTATGGTTTGAGAGATATTTGCAGCTAAAGTTCCCCCTCCCTGATGTCAACTGTAAAGCCGACAGGAGATTCGTGTCGGGTGGCTCTTCAGCAAAGCCGAAAACAGGATTTTAGTCTTACCTGCTAAATCGTTTTCTCTTAGTCCATACAGGTTACTGGTAACTTTGGGTAGGCGATCTGCCCCTTTAATTGTAGGCAGGAACTATTCTAGAATTGTATACAGGGGGTGGAGCCTACCTTCCCTCCTTGGCTGCAGCTAGCCAACCAGCTCCAGAAAGATTTGAGACACTATTGACTAGATAGTGGAAGGGAAAGAAGACCCCTGTGAGCATGACCCAGAAGGACCCCCACATACTGCCACAGGAGACCCAAGCATGGTCCCTTGCCAGGGTGGGAGACCAGTAACCTGTATGGACTAAGAGAAAAGGATTTAACAGGTAAGACTAAAATCCTCTTTTCTCTGTTGTCCAAAACAGGTTACTGGTAACTTTGGGATGTCCAACCATTGAGTTTCCCAGAGGTAGGAAGTAAGGCAAGGACCAGGCGAAAGGCCCTCAAAGTCACCAGAGCAGATATGAACCATCAGATCAGAGATAGCCCAATAAAACAATGAAGTGTCAACAGACATTGAACAGGGGTAACAACACCCCAAACTGTTACACAGCACACTGAACTAGAGCCAACAGGGCTCAAAAGTGAATGAAGCACCAAGAACTGAAGAAGATCCTAGACAGGCAAGACTGCCTCCAGGCTCTTCCTCCCACAACTGTCATCAGCCGACGCCAGCACATCAACACGGTAGTGCTTCGAAAAGGTGTGCAGAGACGACCAAGTGGCAGCCTTGCACAATTGATCAGCAGAGGCCTGATTCTTGTAAGCCCAAGAAGCCCCAATTGATCTTGTAGAATGAGCCGTGACCTGAAAGAGGACAGGCTTCTTCCTCAGCTCGTAAGCCTTACGAATAGTGGACTTGATCCAAGAAGCAACAGTCACCTTGGATGCACGTCTTCCTGCCCTGGGACCCTCAGGAATGATGAACAGCGCGTCAGATTGCCTGACAGACTCAGTGCAATGTACATAAAATTTGAGACAACGCACCACATCCAACAAGTGGAGATCCCTCTCCTTGTCAGAGGTGGGGTCAGGGCAGAAAGAAGGCACCACATCTCCTAATTGATGTGGAACTCCGAAACCACCTTCGGAAGAAACTCCTGAGAAGTGCAAAGCACCGCCTTGTCCTTGTGAAACACCAAAAAAGGTGGTTTACAGGACAGAACATGTAACTCCGTGACACGACGAACGGACACGATCGCCAGGAGAAAGGCCGTTTTCCACGTCAACAGGAGTAGAGGAATAGTAATCAAGGACTCAAATGGGAGGGAGCTAAAGAACACCCAAAACCAAGTTAAGATCCCACAGAGGAGAGGGATTCTTGAAGGCAGGACGAGTATGAGCAACGTCCTGGAAGAAAACCTTGACATCAGGAAGGATGGCAATGTGTCTCTGAAAGAAAAGAGAGAGAGCAGAAGTCTGAACCTTAAAGGAACTCAAATTGAGGCCCTTATCCACACTGTCCTGCAAAAAGGCCAGGACCGTAGGCAAATCAAATTCCTGAGACAGGTCCTTGTCAGCACAACAAGATAGAAAGGTCGACCAGACACAATGGTAGATCTTGGAAGAAACAGTTTGCGGGAAATGAACATGGTAGCCACCACCCCAGAAGAAAAGCCTTTCTTCTTCAAAATTGAGGATTCAATTTCCAAGCCATCAAGACTAGCCGATGAACATCCCCCTTCCACAGGTAACCCTGTAGAAGAAGATCCGGACGGCAAGGGAGCTGGAATGGCTCCGCCACTGACAGATCCAGCAACTCCGGAAACAAAGCTTGGCGAGACCAGTACAGAGCAATCAGATGACTGGACAGGGTTCCACTCGCAATTTCCGTAACACCCTGTGCAACACTGGGAGAGGAGGAAAGATATAGGCCAGAGGAAACAACCAAGGAATGAACATTGCATCTACCGCCAGAGCTAGAGGGTCCTTCCACCGAGAGCAGAACCTCGGAACCTTCCTGTTGTGTCTTGTCGCCATCAGGTCGATGTAAGGAAGACCCCACTTCTGAACAATGAGGGTGAACACCTCTGGGTGCAGTTCCCACTCTCTGCTGTCCACTGTGTGTCAACTGAGGAAGTCCGCCATGACGTTGTCTATGCCAGGAATGTGCACTGCGGATATGGCAGGAACGTGTTCTTCTGCCCAGGACAATATAGCCTTGACCTTTAACCAAGCGGCGAGACTTCTTGTTCCGCCCTGCTTATTGATGTAAGCCATGGCCGTGGCGTTGTTGGATTGTAACCAGACTGGACAGTCTTCCAGCTGAGATATCCAGTGACGAAGGGTATGAAATATCACCCGAAGCTCCAACACGTTGATGGGGAGGAGAGATTCCTCCGGAGACCACTGACCCTGAGCACTCAGGTGACCCAGGACTGCTCCCCTGCCGGAGAGGCTGGCGTCCATCGTTACCGAGGTCCAGAAGAATGGCAGGAAGGACTTGCCCTGCAGCAGACTGGAGAGGTCGAGCCACCACGACAAGCTCAGTTCAACATAAAGAGGGAGGGACACTGACATCTTCAGAAGGTCCGGATGACCCTTGCACACCTGGATCACAAAACTCTGGATTTTCATGGTGTGAGCCATGGCAAACGGGACCGCTTCTATGGTGGAGATGAATTTCCCCCAATAGAGAGGACAGCTTTTTGGCTGGAACTGGATCTTGAGCCAGAACCGCAGAAACCCTGTGGGCAACAGAGACCCCAGCATCCTTAGTCTTAGGCCTGGCCTCAAGCTCCAATGGTATAGACATTCTTACGGTGTCAAATAACCTTATAATAAAAGAAATCACCCAAGTACAGTGTGTAGGATTAAAGTTTCATCCCAGAAATCACTAAACTAGACTTATCTGGTAGGCGAAGGGTTAATCAGCAGAGGAGAGAAGGAAGCCCTGCACAGGATACTCGTTCTGGAAATAGCACAAAATGGCTGCAGTGGTGGGAGCTAATCAGAAACTAGCTCGCGAAGCAAGCGCTCATGGGAAATTGTAGTTTTCCCAGAAAAAGTACCCAAACAGTGCCCAAAGCCCCCTGAGCCCCCCACGCACTAGAAACATGAACCGGATGATAAAGCAAGGGCAGACAAGAAAAATGAGCCATCTCTGAAGTCGCTAGGATAAGTGGTTGCAGAGATATGTCCCAAACTGTACAGTCCCATAGGAGTGAATGGAGCAATGGCGCCTATGCTGTAAAGCGCGCCGGAACTCAAATTTTACAGAATTGAAACGGTAAAATAAAAATGCATGAAACATCACTAGAACATGTTAGCATGCCCAAAAAACACTGAACCAGTAGGAAAAGTGTCAGAACCCCCCCCCAGATGCAAAACCAGCAGCTAAAGGGTTAAAGTACCACATAAACCTGCTCCAAAACACCCAACAGACATACAGAGAGACCCAATGAGTGCAGGAGTGTGCAACAGGAACTCCAAAGGTAAACCCCTGTGCGGAGGGGCACTGTGGGACATGTGGACCTGCAGCACTCAAAGGGTTACTCACCTTTCCTGCAGTTCTTCTGTCTTCAGACTACCATGTATTAAGAAGATGCCTCGGTGCGCAACTCCTGAGGAAAGAACTTGTAGCCAAGATTTCCCCCCCAGGGCTTAAGGTCCACAAAAAGCACCTGGTTACTGAGCTAGCCACATCTAAGGGCATTGTCAGTAATGGTAATACGCCTAATGGTGGTATTCCATTTCTAACAGAAAAATAAAAAAAATTCTAAAACTATAGCAGAACTGTTCTCTTGCCTGTGTCTTCACCAAGGAACAAATCTTTCTGGAGCTGGTTGACTAGCTGCAGCCAAGGAGGGAAGGTAGGCTCCACCCCCTGCATACAATTCTAGAATTGTTCCTGCCTACAATTAACCCCTTCATTGCCAGAGGCTCGGGCCATTTTCTGAACCTACAGGCCAGACACTTTTTCAACATTTTTGCTATCCTTCCGTTTAGGCTTGATTTCCTCTGGGGATTTTTAGTTACATATGGAAAACTATATATTGTTTTTTTCAGAATGAATTGAGCTTTCTTGTGATACCTTACATGAAGAGAATTTTACATTGTGCAAAAAGCTATGATGTCATAATGACAAAAAAAAGTGAAAATTTACTCATTTTGCTAAAATCACATACTATGTATCAAAAACATTTACCTTGATTGAAAAAGTTTCAATTATTTGAAAAAGCCTCGAGTCCCCCGAGTAAAAAAATACCAAATTTGTATAGTTTTACCTACGTCCATGGCTAGCGTAGAGCCCTAATCACCAGCAGCGCAAAATGACATTTTCAACTTTATAAACTAATATGCGCATTCTAGGGTTTTTGTGGTAAAACTACCCTAAAACAGTGGAATAACTATATAAAACTATATATTTCTGGAAAGTAGACAACCTGCTGTATCTAATGAGGGGTGATTTTCCTTGTTACCCCAAGCCAGGTCTGCACAAATGCCTCCAGAAGATGGCGCTAATGAAAAAAAAAAGGCATTTTCTTACATTTCTGCCCCTTCAAATGTACTAAAATGTGTGAAAACCATGGCATTTCCAACTGTATTCATTAGCTAGTGCTCTTAGGAGAAAAATAACACCCCATTGGTATGAGTTCACCTACCTCAGGGGGCGCTACAAGTACAAAACTACACCTATTGCAACCTCTAATTTTTCTAACATTTTCTCAAACATTACTTGTCTGTACACAAATGGTTATAACAACTACAGAATTGAAGAAAGGGTACACAAACCATACCATTTTGAAAAGAAGACACCCTGCCGCATCTAATGATGGGTGACTTGCCTTGTTACCCCAAGCCTGGAGTGCACAAATGTCTCCAGAAGTTGGCGCTAATGAAAAAAAAAGGCATTTTCTTACATTTCTGCCCCTTCAAATGTACTGAAATGTGTGCAAACCATGGTATTTCCAACTGTATTCATTAGCTAGTGCTCTTAGGAGAAAAATGACACCCCATTGGTATGAGTTTAACTACCTCAGGGGGCGGTAGAAGTGCAAAACGACACCCACTACAATTTCAAATTTTTCTAACATTTTCTCAAAAATTACTTGTCTGTACACAAATGGTTATAACAACTACAGAAGTGAAGAAAGGGTACACAAACCATACCATTTTGAAAAGAAGACACCCTGCCGCATCTAATGATGGGTGACTTGCCTTGTTACCCCAAGCCTGGAGTGCACAAATGCCTCCAGAAGGTGGCGCTAATGAAAAAAAAAAGGCATTTTCTTACATTTCTGCCCCTTCAAATGTACTGAAATGTGTGCAAACCATGGTATTTCCAACTGTATTCATTAGCTAATGCTCTTAGGAGAAAAATGACACCCCACTGGAATGAGTCGACCTACCTTAGGGGTGCCAGAAGCGCATAATTACACCTACCTGTTTGCTTCTTCGAAAATGGCTGCTTGTACTAAAATGTCCATAACTGTTAGAGACATGAAGGAAAGGTATAAAAGGTATACCATTTTGGAAAGTAGACATAAAAAATAAAGGGGGAAAAATCCTTTATGTGCCACAGGGGTGTCCAGCACACAAAGGGTTAATTTTTTTTTATCGTTACTTTGTATTCAGATGGCCACCAAACAAGCTCTGATCACAAAGTAATGATAAAAAGTCCTGTGTGTACCACAGGAAGGGGGTCTGCATTGAACCCCCCTCCCAGTGGCACACACATGGTTAATTTTTGATTTAATTTTTTTTTATTATATACCTCATTGAGGGGCATCAGGACCCCCTGATCCCTCCCCAATGAGGTCTTAGTAAAAAAAAATATATATGTCCACAAACAGAGTGACCCTGTGAGTGCCACAGGGGTCTGCAGTGCATTGCAAAGCAATGCACTGGATCCTTGTGGCACTCAGAGGCTTAATTTTTGTTTTAATCATTACTTGGTAATCAGAGCTTGTTGGGGGGCCATCAGGACCAATCATGATGGCCCCCCAACAATCTCTGATAACGAAGTAATGATAAATGCCCTGTGTGTGCCGCAGAAGGGGGGCTGCATTGGCCCCCCTTGTGGCACACACAGGGTTAATTTTTTTTTCTTTACATTTTTTTTTTATTATGGACCTCATTGGTGGGTATCAGGACCCCTCTGATTCCCCCCAATGAGGTCTTAAAAAAAAAAAATAAATAAAAGGAATCAAAATAAATGTCCCTGTGAGTGCCACATGGGTCTCCAGGGCATTGCAAAGCAATGCATTGGACCCTTCTGGCACTCAGAGGGTTAATTTTTTTTTTATTATTACTTTGTAATCAGAGCTTGTTGGGGGCCATCAGGACCAATCCTGATGGCCCCCCAACAATCTCTAGTAACAAAGTAATGATAAAAGCCCTGTGTGTGCCACAGGAAGGGGGGGGGGTGCATTGGACCCCCCCCCCGTGGCACACACAGGGTTAAACTTTTTTTTTTTTTTTTTAAATAATAGACCTCATTGAGGGGCATCAGGATCCCCCCTGATCCCCCCAATGAGGTCTTTAAAAAAAAAAAAAAAAAAACCCAAAGAAATGACCCTGTGAGTGCCACTGGGGTCTCCAGCACATTGCAAAGCAATGTGCTGGGGACCCCTGCTGCACTCACAGGGTTACTTTTGCCTTTATTTTTTTTTTTTTTATTTTATTTATTTATTCAGACCTCGTGGGGGACATCAGGACCCCTCCTGGTGTCCCCCCAGTTATTGATCTCCCAGCCGATCGGCTGGGAGATCAATAAGGCGACTTGCAGGAGAGCAAAAGCTCTCCTGCCCTTCTCTCCTACCACCGGTAGGAGTGAATGGGACCGGGGAAACTTCCCCAACGTCATCAGTGACCATGTCACTGATGACGTTGGGAGGCTTCCCCCGGTCCCGCCCACTCCTACCCGGAAGTTCGGGTAGGAGAGACGGAAGAGGAGAAGCTGCGCTTCTGCTGCGCTTCTCCTCTTTTATTGATCTCCCAGCGCGATCGGCTGGGAGATCAATAACAGGGGGGACATGAGGAGTGATCCTCATGTCCCCCCACGATTGCCCAGCTTTTTTTTTTTTTTAAATGCGGCCACTGCATGCCGGTTATACCGGCTCATGCAGTGACCGCATTTTAGTGGGTACATTGTACGAGCTTGGCACAGCGGGTACAGCTGTCCAAACTCGTACAATGTACCCACTTGGCACTCAAAGGGTTAAAGGGGCGAATCGCCTACCCAAAGTTACCAATAACCTGTATTGGATGACAGAGAAATAGCCATATTTAAATATTTAAAAAGAACTACTTCATTGGAATGGTCTACAAAGTGTGCTTGCAAACACCAGGCACACTTTGTAGACTGTCCCAATTAAGTATTCATTTTGTCTCTGCTGCAGAGCCGCCGGCTGGTCCCAGGACCGGGAATTCCTGCTGTCAGTGGAGTGCTGACGTCAGTGCAAGGGGAGGTGGGGGGGGAGGCTTTAGCTGAGAATATCTCTCAAACCATAAAGGTCTGAGAGATGGGACTTGCTCAAGATACTTTATTTTTTTTAAATCTACAATATAGCAGCAACTTCTGAGCGGCCATTACTAACCCTTTAAAGGCACAAGTACTCCAATACAATATCTATTTATTTCAAGGCACAAGTACTCCAAACAACACATTGCTTACAGCAGCAGGAGCAGCAGCAGAGAACAGAGAAATCAGATGAAGTGATGTTTTATCCGCCGACATGAGCATCTTCCTTTTTTCATGCAGGGTGAGATTCTCATGTCGCCCTTGTAATCACTGTGATATGCTGAATGAGGCTTCCTGCCGACGCTATTTTGTGTGCGACATTTTAAAAGTGGACACAATGTGGTGTACATAGGTAAGGCCTAAATGTGTCCAAAGAAGGAGCTCATCAGCACTTGTTTAGTGGAACGTGTACAAGCTTAAAGTGTGAGTAATATTTCACAAAAACAGCAGCTCCAATTAATCTTCATAGTATTTGAGCCATAGAGAATGTTGTTATTTAATTACTGTGAGCGTTGTAGTTCAAGAGTAATTGAATGATAAAGTATCCCCCTCCCACCCCTTTTACCTAGTGTAAGCCATCTCTTCTCAGATGTGGAATGCAGTCCATAGACTAGACAGATAACAGCAGGGGACAATCTTCTTCCTATGAGAACAATGAAAGCCCTGTCCCCCATTGACATGTTTTTCAGCTTTTTCCCTTATCTTAATTGAAGATTGTCCCTCTCTGCAATCTACCTGGACATTCCTTGATGCTCTGAGGTGAGCAGTGTTACATCAGTAAAAGGGATGGGAGGGGGATACTTTATAATTTAATTACTCTTCAACTACAACTCTGACAGTATTGAAATAACACTCTCTATGGCCCAAATACTATGAAGATTAATTGGAGCTGCTGTTTTTGTGAAACATTACTGTCCCTTTAATGCAAAGACAAAAACTTGCCTCTGACTTGACACATGACCCAGGTGCTATAAGACATAGTGAGAAGATTTATCTTTGCATTGAGGATCAATAAGGAAGCTGTTAGTTTTATTCCCACCCTCTCAAGTTTGAATATTCAGATTCCTTACTTTGTAAGCTCTGTGCCCTGGATGCTTGAAGAAGAAGCTGGATTTATTCAGCATAATACAACTATTCCTTTGCCTATCGCTATATTAGTAATGTATTGGGATTCCGCTTTAATATTTTTTTCCCTAATAAAACCAAACTCTACAGCTCCTTTGTGTATCAGATGGGTGTGGAACACATTGTAAAACATGCGCCTATGTTCACGCTTCTGACGAGGCCTCGCAAAGCCAAGTAATACATAACTTATGTCAATGGATTGAGTCAGACACCTAACACTAATCTGACAGCATTTTGTGCCCTTAAAAGCAGCTAAATGGTCGATTTCAATAAGTTAAAGATGAGCAATGATGAAGCAAACCAACTGCACCATAGGAGACAAATTACCAGCGACTAAAAAGGGGACTTGTCAACCTGAATTCCAATTTACATTCTAAACTGCCTGTGTATCCGTTCAGCCACAAGAGGAGCCGATACATTTTCTCATAAATAAAAGAGAGAATTTATAAGTCTCTTGCAGTGCAGCTCTGCTTGTGAACAAGGTGCTTGGTGTAACACGGTTACCTTAACCCTTTGAGTGCCAGAGGGGTAGGTAACACATTGCTTTGCAAAGGGTTAATTAACATATGGTGCTGCATGCTGAAAATAAAAAGTATTGATACCTGCTAAACTATTTATCTGCTGATCTTCTGCCTAACACAACACACAGGCAGTTTCAAATTAAGTTTTGAAATATGTAAACTTGAATTCAAGGTGACAGGTCCAGAGCTTTTAACCCCACTCAGGGAGTTAAAATTACCATTTAAATCAGTAGGAATCTGGGGAATATTTATCACCTATGGTGCAGATGGTTTGTTCCCGAATTGCATCTCTTTAGTTCATTACACACGACCCAAAGTACTTAAGTTACAGACTTGTTTCTGTTATTTCCAGCATCATGGCTTGTTGGTGATTTCAAATAACAAGTAGAATAAGATTTCTCTTCTTCCTTGGGACGGCAGCCTGGTCCAGATTCTATCTGCCCTGAACTCCCGATCACCCACTAGCAGTGATTATCTAAGTCCAAGTTCGCGGCCTGGCTGGGTGGGTTATCCGGAGGAGAGCTCTGAGAATCTTTATATTAGAAGAAACAGGTGTCGGAGGAGAAAGCACCAGCAAGTCTAAAATCATCCTTGGTGAGTACGCTATACATGCGCTGGGGCAGTGCTTTGGAATACGGTGCTGGTCTGGGAACGGTGATGCGCAAGATAACTTCGCGGCCTGCAGGGGGTGGGAAATCTGCACCCAGCATCTGTCTGCGATCGTCTGAGGAGCTGGATCTTTTGGGTTCCTCTTCCAAGGGGGCCATAACCGCAGCCTTAAAAGCAAAGCACATCTTTAAAAGAATATCCACATCATTTTATGTGTTGAATGTCAGGCCTCTCTCATTATGTAACAGATACCCTTTGACAGGGGCTCTGAGACTTAAAGGGTTAAAGGATTACAAAGGACACAGTTAAATGGATAGTAATGGATAATTTTTACAAGATTTAATAGTGTAAATATTAAAAAATAAATCTATTGATACCAGTCCGATCTCTCAAACCTTTATAGTTTGAGAGATATAAGGTTCTAAAGTTCCCCCTTCTCTCCCCTTTCATAGACATCGGGGCTCTAGCTGACAGAAGGAGATCCTGGTCCCAGGACAGTCCGATGGCTCTTCAGCAGAGCTGAAATAGCACAACCTAAGAAAAAAAAAAAAAAGACTTCATTGGAACGGTATACAAAGTGTGCTTGCAAACCAGGCACACTTTGTAGACCATTCCAGTGAAGTCTTTCTTTTTAGATCGTGCTATTTCAGCTCTGCTGAAGAGCCTCTGGCCGTTCCCGGATCTCAGGCTCTCAGCTAGAGGCCGACGTCTATGAAAGGGGCGGGAGGGGGGAACTTTATAACCTTATATCTCTCAAACTATAAAGGTTTGAGAGATCTGACTGGAAGCAATAGATTTTTTTTTTTTATATCTACAATATTAAGTCTTGTAAAAATTATCCATTAAAATATAATTTTCTATTATCTGAAAGAGTATTTTTTTGTATTGTTCATGGGTATATGTAAAAGATTCCCAACCTATATGAACCGAGAAAATGGGGCAATTCTGGAACATACCAACTGTAGTTAAAATAAAATTGTCCAAATCCCCCGTTCTTTTAAAAGGTGCTTTTAACTCCATGAACGCCAGTGAGATCTGTAAAGAATTGCAATGAGTTGCAGACCACTAGCATTCAAGAGGTTAAGTAACATATTTTGGGGGTTTTTTATTTGTCATCTATGGAGCAGCTGCATTGCTCCCCTTTCTTTGTTCATACGGCCCTACATCCATACTGAATAGTGTGCTGTTATTAATGAAGTCAGTGGAAGCAAATTTATTTGCACTTCCTACTTCCTGCTGTGTCGTACACAGTATAGTACAGCACTCGGACCAGGAATTGAGGAATGCAAAGGAAAATGACTTCCCCCAACAGCAAATTTAATTTCAAATACAGTAACATCTATCAACATATGAAAGTTTTACATACGCATCTATGACTGTTCAAAAATCCTCTTTCATATAACTGCGTGCTAGATTTTGGTTTTCATGTACCTTCCATGAAAGGCCACAGTGTTCTGAACATAAACCCTTTGAGTGGCAGAAAGTGATCCAAGGCAGTTCTGCTGTATTCTTAACTGAACAAGGACATTTTACTACCTTGAGAATTTTCTTTCACCCTTAGCAATCAATGGACGAGACTCTCTATATGGGTCTAGTCAGCCCCACCCATAGTTCTAAAGGGCCATATAAATATTGACAAGGTAGTAAAATGCCCTTTGTTCAGTTAGACAGCTGGGTTTAACTCTTTGAGTGCCAGAGGGGTATGTCCCTCTGGCACTCAAAGGGTTAAGTGTGTGTTTTGTTTGTTTTTTTGTTGTTGTTTTTTTTTACTTTTAACTGATTGCTACAGGAGTGATATCTGCCTTAGTAAACCCAAATTAAAAGCCATTTATTCCAAACAGACTTCCTGTGTAAAGTGGACCCGTAAATCTGAGATAAATTTACTTAATTTTAAAGAGATGTCAAAGCCTTGTGCTACATTTGTTTCTAAGATAATCACCTTTTGAGAAATGTATCATTATATGCAGATGGCAGAGAGTAGCAGTTTATCAGTTAATTTCTGTGTTGGGCCAATATTACTGCAAACGCAGCTATGAATAAACTTATGTGAAGCCCACACACTAAGGACATCTATAATGGCACAGAGAGCGGTAAGTGTGACTTTGAAAGGAATGAATGGACATACTGTAGGGCATTATACGGAGCAAAACAAAGGTAGTTTCTGAATAATTACTTATTTTACATAAAAATGGATATAACAAAATTACTTGTTTTACAGTGAAAGATTCACCTAAATGGCACAGCTTGATGAGCAGTGATTGGAATACTGGTTGTATTTTATTATTTTTTATATTTTATATATATATATATATATATATATATATATATATATATTACAAGGAGAGATCTCCCTTTGGATATTTCCCATCTCCTATTACAAAGCGTTCCTCCCCACTGATAAGATGTTAGAGCATTAGTTTTAAAAAAAACAAAACAAAGTGGTGCTTGACGTTAGTAGAAATATACGTGGTTGACAGGAGTTGGCCTGTCTTCTATTAGCGTTAAGGTTATAGAATGAGAGGAAATGAGGTAGAAATTCTAGTGATTACCTCATCGGAAGATTCAGTCAGCTTGAGAAAGGATGAAAAAGGAAACAGTGATAAAAAAGAGAGACAGAGAGAAAAAAGTCCAGGATGGGTAGGAGAGGGTTAGACAAAGGTTTTAGTACGTGTAACATGACATGATACAACATTCAAAGCACAGCAAGGAAGAACGACGAAAAATACTTCAACCCATCGCATGCTGGACACATATCTATCATACAAGGGAGTTAACTGAAGAATATAACGTGAAAAAAATAAATGAAATTAAAAAAAAAATGGAAATGCGGTGTTCGTGCGATCTTTTAAGCAAATTAGAAAATATTTTTTTTAACCCTTTGAGTGCCTGAGGGGTGCGCAACAAATGTGTTGGAATTCAAAGGGTTAACGTAACCAATTCCACTGGCAGTGAAAAGGCTTGCTATCCATAAACAGGTATGGTAACTCAGATGACAAAAGTAGTATGTTAAAGGGAAAGAAAGTAACTCTTTAAGGAACAGAGGTCTTTAAGGAACAGTCTTCTTTTCAGAGCTAGCCATATCTCCCATTTCTCAGTTTTCCTTCATTATAACGTGTTACACTCATCATTTTGGGTTTTTTTTACACTTTCATAAGCAATCATTGGAAGATCAATTTTACCAGTGTTTCTCAGGAAATTATTTTTGTAAATGAAGATTGAGTGTTTAAAGGGATAGTAATGTTTCATATGACGTAGCTCAGAACATTAAAGGGATAGTAATGGCTTAAAATACTAAGAAGTAATACTGTAGTGCAAAAACAAATAGATGGTTGCAAGTCCTATCTCTCATACCTTTATGGTTTGAGAGATAGAACGTTTTAAAGTTCCCCTTTCCCTGCTGTCAGCTGTAAAGCTGACAGCAGGAGATTCAAGTCGGCTGACTCGAAGCGGCTCTTCAGCAGAGCCGACAGCTAAAAAGAACTACTTCATTTGGAATGCACACTTTGTAGACCATTCCAATAAAGAGCTGCAGGATGGTCTCTGGACCAGGATCTCCTACTGTCAGCTAGACACTGACGTCAGGGAAAGGGGAGGGACAGGAGAACTTTAAAATGTTCCATCTCTAAGGTTTGATAGATAGGACTTGCACCAATCTATTTCTTTTTGCATTATATACAATATTACTTCTTATTTATTTAAGCCATTACCCACCCTTTGACCCATTAAGATCCGGCCGCGCACGCACGAGGTCGGCACTCAAGGACCACGGACCATTTCCCCCCTCCCCCCCCGCTATCAGGTTCAGGGCTCCCCAAACGGCGTGCAGCCGTCCTTTGTCCTTTAGGGACATCCACCCCCCCCATGACGTACATGTACGTCATGGGTCGTTAAGGGGTTAAGCATATGTAATAGTACTGTTGTTCGTTACTCCTACTCTTCAAAACGTGCTAGTTACACTGTAATAATATAATGAAGTTGATCCCTCCCGTCCATTTCCCGGACGCAAGCATTTTTTGTCCCAGACCCGGCTGTAAAGTACAATCTTCGCGCAGTATTAGAAAAAAACTTGCTGTCCTTCAAGGGTTTTTCCCTTATACTGACAAGATGGTAGATTGTCCCTTGTTGTGATCTGTCTGGTCCCGGGACCGGTTTTCAGATCTATGGGGAGGTGACTTGCTATCGGGGAAAGGGGAGTGAGGGATCAACTACAACATATTATTACACTGGAACTAGCGTGTTTTGAAGAGTAAGAACATTGCACTGCGCTTCTATTACATATGATCAATGTTCTGAGCGACATGTCATATGAAACATTACTATCCCTTTAAGGACCATGAATCCTTTTTAATTATACCATCCATTTAAAATCTTATTAATTTACAATGGTCCATCCCCAGTTACATCAATTCTCTCTGTCCTGGCAGTGTCCTATGTCCATGTCGCCAAGCTCAGCTGGTGCCTGTTGTCATGGAGACAGCACATGCTCCTCCTAACTGGTCTAAAATAGATAGTGGACGCCACAGGTCCACACTGAGCCGCCAGGCAGGGAGACGTGGAATCTCATAGGAACATGCAGATGAAAGAGGAAGTCACTGAGTCATGCCAGAAGCAGAGGAGTCTGGGGAATTTTAACTCCTTGTATGCTAATGAGAACTCTCAGTTACAGGACCGCTACAAAAAAGCAAATTGCAACACTCACAGATATAAATCTAAAAATATTCATATCTTGATAGAACTTACCCCTTGATACCCAGAAGGTGCAAAACTAAAGAGTTTAGAATGTATGAAATTACATGTGCTTTTTTTTTTTTCCAGCAGTTCGGGGGGGGGGGGGAGCAATTTTCATTTTCACGCTACACAACCCTCTGGCACTCAAAGGGTTAAGACGTAAGAGGTTGCAAAGGAAAACATTCTTGCGCCTGTTATTGGGGTGCTATTAGAAATTAAAGGATAGCTAACATCCTAATAATAACTTCCCCACATACCTTACAAATGACCAGAAAATACCAATGGCCCCTATGAATTTTGCCCTTGTCTTTTTGTTCAAGAGAGAATATCTTCAGTCAATCCTGATGTCAAGTCCACAGAGACCTGTTTTGGCCAGGTGCCAGGGTGCAGTGCACGTGGCCCCGCTCTTATGGAGGCGGAGTTGCGGCCAGGCTCTGTGTAACTATTACTAATTACTACTGTACACCTCTGGCAACCAAAAGGTTAAGAAGAGTTGTTTGTTTAAGGCAACTATGGAATTAATATCTGTCCTTTACTATGAACACATATCACCCACAACTCTTTATTGCCCTTCTAAGAATGATCTTCCTAACTTTGAAGGTACATTAATGTTTCATATACTGCAGGACTTTTTCTGTGGAGTAAAACAAGTGTACTCCCACTGTTGATGGATGATTTGTTCAAAAGTTATTACAGTTCAAACCAGACTGCATAATGCATTTTTTTTACTTTTACAGTTTTTGGGAAACTTTTTTTTTGCCTGACTGTAGTTCTTTGTAGCAAGTAACAATACCACATGGTGACAACTTTTCATAAGCTGAATTTCAATTAAAAAAAAAACACATTTGAGTTGTAATAACTTCCAAATGAAGCGTTTTCCAATAAAAAAAAATCTAAAATATATATTTTTACATAATAAAACATTACTATATTGTTTAATTCAGCACAAAAGAACTACAATAGGTTTTCTTATAATTAACTGGCTCGCAAACCGGGTTGTATTGATTCCTAGGATTCACTGAAGACATGCAAGGAGTCCCCCCAGAGCAGTTGTGATTAATGGTGGACAGTGGAACAAGGCTGGGATTTACACAATGTATGTATGTATGTATGGGTTTAGGGCATTGGACATTGTATATGTAGATCTTTCACTACCAGTTGGATAAAGCCGGGGTGTCAACATGTGTACCACAAGAGGCTGAGCTCCGACAGTCTGTAAGTGTAGGGAGCCAAATCAATGAAGCACAGCCATAGTCAGGAGGAATCCAAGGTCAGGGTAGGGTAAGCTGAAGAAGAGCAGAAGACATGTCAATATCAGGGCCACTATAATAATAATAATCCTTTATTTATATAGCGCACCCAGATTCCGCAGCGCTTTACACTCATATTGGTTGCTGTCCCCATTGGGGCTCACAATCTAAATTCACCTATCAGTATGTTTTTTGGAGTGTGGGAGGAAACCGGACTACCCGGAGGAAACCCACGCAAACACAGTGAGAACATACAAACTCATTGCAGATGTTGTCCTTGGTGGGATTTGAACCCAGGACCCCAGCGCTGCAAGGCAACAGTGCTAACCACTGAGCCACTGTGCTGCCCCACTATGTAGAAGGGACGCAGTTAGAAACAAAGCCAAGGTCAGAATTCAAACAAGAAAATTAGCAGAAATCAGGAACAAGCCAATGGTTAAACAAAAGGAATCAGAAACAGGAGAAGTCCGAGTAGCAAGGTACACGCCAACAAAACCGAGCACCGAGTACACAGGTAAAGCTGCTTCAAATAGCCAGTCAATGAGGAACCAGGGAAAGATCCAGGAGGCAGATGAACAGAAACCTGAACATCATACTCTTCCACACCGTTGACCTGCACAGAGCCAGGGGGTGGAGGCTGTTGGCTTGAGATGTGGTAAAGGATGAAGGGCAATGTGGAAAACCGGATGGACTTCTCAGGCAGCGGGTAAACTGGAGATGAAAATCCACAGGATTTATCTTGGGAAAAGATCCCACAAATCTCTCTCCCAGCTTCTTGGAGTGACAGGAGTGCTTCAGATTGTTGGTACACAAACAGACCTTATCCCCAGTTTGGAGGTCAGGAGCTAGCATGCTCTGAACTGGACTTGAGTCTCCTGGATAGATTGTTGGAGATGGAAAATACTGTCCAAGGAACTGAAGGAGGGAATCGGCCTCATGCACCAAAGAGAAGTTGACACCTGACAAGTAGAATAATGAATCATATTGTTGTAAGCAAATTCTGCTTATGGCAGCAAGGAAATTCAGTTGACTTGAAGATGAAAAGAGAAACACAAAAAATATACTCCAATACTCAGTTCATTATCGGTTTAACCCTTAGACTGAGGTTAAAAGGCAGTACACATGGGATAATGGATGCCTAGCAGTTGACCGAGGGCACAAGATGTACACTGGGTTCCCCAGTCCTTAGTAATTACCTTAGGAACTCTGTGTAATCTCACAATTTCTCTCACAAAAGAAGTGACCATATCAGCCGCTGAAGGTACATAATGTCCCTCTGCCTCATTTGACATTTAAGTTTGCTAACTGCCAATAAGATGGTATTATTTCTTTAGCTGAAAGGAAAAATCCAGGATGAAATTAACAGATACAGAACCGCAAGGGTGGTCTGGTATTGGGGCAGACATAAGATGTCCACAAGAACAAGCTGTAGTCATTTTAGGCAGGAGCAAGCTTGACAAGCTTTTACATAGTACAATAAATATTTGGATAGGTTGGGTCATTAAAAGTGACACCAAAACTGTTAGATACACCGACTGTACATAATCCTGATTTCTCTCCTGGTATTGCTGGGAGTAGGATTTTTCCTGTGACATCAGTACCGCGGGTTCACTTGTTTCAAGTCGTGTCCGCAGGACAACCGATGCCCCTATCTGACATTTTTGATACTGTATCCCCGACTTTCTTGAATAATTATCATTACCATCAACTTAAGCATTATGTAGCGTCCATTGATCAGCGACACCAGCTGTCCTGGCCGTTTGAATGGAGTGCACTAGATCTGAGCCACTTGCACATGGTGTATCCCGTCTATATATGATGCTACTTACAGACGATACATCTCGACTTCCGGGTTATGTGGTGCAGTGGGAGAGGGATTTAGGGATCGCCTTTACACCGCGGCAATGGGAACAGATTATGTACCTTACACATCACATGTCCGTCTCTTCTAAAATTCAGGAATCGGCTTATAAGCTATTGACTAGGTGGTACGTGACCCCGCTCACCTTGCAGAAAATGGATCCCTCCAGAGATGGTCTCTGTTGGCGCTGTGGATTGGCTCCTGGTCATCTATTACACGTATGGTGGGAGTGCCCCTTGATTGTTCCCTATTGGGAATCGATTTATAGGATTGTTGTACACCTTGTTGAGGCTCCCCCTGCTTTTAAGCCGGAGCACCTTCTCTTGCATCACACTACACTTAGTCAGTATCAATATAAGAGGACTCTGCTCTCTCGGCTGTTGGTGGCAGCCAATGGTTTAATTCCTCTGCGCTGGAGGAATCCCTCCCCGCCTAGTGTCAAGGAGTGGGTGGAAAAAGTTGAAGAACTTAGAGTGTTGGCGGGGTTGGGTCCCTCTTCGGCGGAGGAGATGGTCAGATATTCTGAGATGTGAGTAAATTGGATGCTATTTTTGGAGGGAGCAGACTTCTCCAGGCTGGTCCCGGGGTGGGGGCAGTAGTCATGTCTGATCCGTCCCGAACATCGGGTGCTGACTATCTACTCCTTCAGAGCATGTGGAACCTGATCATATCATTATCCGTACACGGCTAATATGACCCTAGTGTCCTTTCTTTCTTCTCCCCACTCTATTCTCTCCGTTTCCTCTCCTCTATTTTTTTTTTTACTATTGTTTTACTGTTATCTACTTGTTTTCCTTGTTGTATTAATCTTGAAAATCAATAAAATTCTATTGACACTAAAAGTGACACCAAGCAAATCCCAGGGAGTGTCATGGACTAAGTGCAGGGTTTCCAATCTTAGCTGGTTCAGGATGAACAAATGATCTTGCCAAAATAAATCTGTTTATTTTGCAGATGAGGCAGAGGTGAATCTTGAGGCTGAGAGACAAGCCTGAGGTAGCCGAACAAAGAATTAAGAGGCCGGCAGAAAATGTCTAGGACTAAGAATGGTATCGAGAGATATGTTTTTCAGGGTGGAATTGGCTAGAGGGAATCTGCTTTACAGATCTTAGTTCCAGGATGGTAGAATATATGAAAAGAAAATCGTGCAGAGACACTTGGCTGTCTGAGGGAACTCCAGATTCTTATGATCAGTAATGATCATAATGGGAAGGATTGCCAATTGCAACAGGTGTCACAATTTCTCCAGAGTAGCTTTAATTACCAGAAGTTCCTGGTCACCCAACTCATAAATTTTCTGGAGAAGTAGGTTACTAGGTGGAGAGAATATTTTGGGGATTTTCTTTGAGACAAAAATTGCCAGTGGTTGATTCAGGGGCATCAACCTCCAAAACACAAGGAATAGGAGGATCAGCAATTGCTAAAACAGATGCAAACAAACTACTACACTGTATGCACAATTATTAGGCAAGTGAGTATTTTGACCATATCGTAATTTTTATGCATATTTCAAACTCCAAGCTGTATAAACTTGAATGCTTATTGGATTTCAGCATATCAGGTGATGTGTATTTGTGTAATGAGAGTGGGTGTGGCCTAAGGAGATGAACACCCTATGTCAAGGTGTGCATAATTATTAGACAGCTTCATTTCCTCAGAAAAATGGGCAGAAAAAGAGATATAACTGACTCTGAAAAGTCAAAAGTTGTAAAAAGTCTTTCAGAGGGATGCAGCACTCTTGACATTGCTAAGATATTGGGAAGTGATCACAGAACCAAATGTTTTGTTGCAAATAGTCAACAGGGTCGCAAGAAACGTGTTGAGACAAAAAGACACAAATTAACTGCCAGAGATTTGAGAAGAATCAAACATGAAGTTACCAGGAACCCATTATCCTTCAGTGCTGTCATATTCCAGAACTGCAACCTACCTGGAGTGTCCAGAAGCACTAGGTGTTCAGTGCTCAGACACATGGCCACTGTAAGGGAGACTGAAACCCAACTACCACTGAACAACACACATAAGTTGAAAAGTCAAGACTGGGCCATAAAATATCTGAAGACAGATTTTTCAAAGGTTTTATGGACTGATGAGATGTGTGACTCTTGACGGTCCAGATGGATGGGCACATGGCTGGATCAGTAAGGGGCACAGAGCTCCACTTCAACTCAGATGCCAGCAAGGTGGAGGAGGGGTACTGGTATGGGCTGGTATTATCAAAGATGAGCTAGTTGGACCTTTTCTGGTTGTAGATGGACTCAAACTCAACTCCCAAACCTACTGTCAGTTTTTAAAAGGCACTTTCTTCAAGCAGTGGTACAGGAAAAAGTCTGCATCTTTCAAGAAGACCATGATTTTTATGTAGGACAATGCTCTATCACATGCATCATAGTACTAGCCAGTAAAGGCCTTAAAGATGATAGAATAATGACATGGCCCCCTTTCTCTTCTGACCTAATCCTATTGAGAACTTGTGGGCTCTTCTTAAACGGCAGCTTTACGCTGAAGGAAAACAGTGCACCTCTCTGAACAGTGTCTGGGAGGCTGTGGTTGCTGTTGCACAAAAAGTTGATCGTCAACAGATCAAGAAACTGACAGACTCCATGAATGGATGGCTCATGACTGTTGTTGAAAAGAAGGGTGGTCACTGATTTTTTTTTTTTTTATGGAAATGTCACAAATGTTTATTTGTAAATTTTTAGTTGTTTGTTTAGTATTCTCACTTTAAAACCTTAAGGACCGGAATGCGCGGCCGGCACTTGAGGACCACGGGGCTTTTTTTTTTTTCTTTGTAAAGTTCCGGTTCAGGGCTTCTGGAGCGGCATGCAACCGCGTCGGGAGCCCTGAACTCCATGCCATGCCAGGACCGTCACTGGTCCTCAAGTGCCGGACCGCCTTGACGGTCCTGGCATGTCAATGGTCCTTAAAGGGATAGTAATGGTTTGTTTAACGTTTATTTAATATTGTAGTGCTTCAAAAATGAAACAGAATGCCCCCAGTCCTACCTCTCAAACCTTTATGGTTTGAGAGAAAATCGTACTGAAAGTTCCCCCTCCCTCCCCTTTCCCTGACATCAGCGTCTAGCTGACTGCAGGGGAATCCAGTCCCGGGACCGGATTAGGCTCTTCAGCAGAGCTGCAATCACGTTATTGGAAAAGAACTCCATCACTGCAGTGGTCTGGTGCGCGTGTTTGGAAACCAAGCACACATAGAAGACCATTCCAGTGAAGGAGCTCTTTGCCAATAACGAGATCATATCTCTGCTGCAGAGCCGCCAGATGATCCCAGGATCGAATTCCCCTTGACAAAAGGGGAAGGAGGGGGGAACATTCAGTACGATTTTCTCTCAAACCATAAAGGTTTGAGAGATAAGACTGGGGACATTCTATTTCATTTTTGAAGCACTACAATATTAAATAAATGTTAAATAAACCATTACTAACCCTTTAAGAGGTTAATAGATGAAAATAAACACACAAGATGGGAAAATGATCGTTTTTCATTTAGTTGCATAATAATTCTGCACACATAGATATTCTCCTAAGAAAGTCAAAATCTCCCTTTTACTTAAATATTCAGGTTTAAGGTTTCTTAACATTTTGGACTGACGGAGAGCACTGCAGTTGTTCAATAATAAAATTAATCCTCAAAAATACAACTTGCCTAATAATTGTACACACAGTGTACGAGTTGGTCGAAGGCCATTTGGGTTTGCTCAGTCCATGGAGGGGAGTGGGGGTAAGACATCCTTGTAAGCATTGTATTTGAAGATGAGGCTTGAGAAGATTCTTGAGTTCAGAAGGAATGGGCCAGTTAAGTATTGCCGTAACCTTACATATGTACATACTAATAGCAGAATGTGAGGGCGAATACCAGAAATTCAAACATACATTTGTCATGTTTTGAAAAGAGAAAATACAATTCTGAGATATTAAGAGGACCTTTCTCACATGGATTTGATGCTCTGCCAATGAGAATAAAAACATCAAAATATAATCTAAATAAACTACCAAGAGGTCACAGAATATACCATTTACAAAGTGTTGGAACGTACTAGGGGCATCACCAAGCCCAAAACGAATTGCTAGAAGTTCATATTGAGTCCAGGAAAGCATCTTCCACTTGTACCTTTCCCTTATCATCATCAAATTACTGGCACTGTGCAGATTTAATAGGGTGAAAATTTTGGCCATTTTCAGCCTTTCAAACAGTTATGAGCAGTAATAAGTAATGTTTTTACTGAAATTTTATATAGTTCACAGTAGTCTATGCAGGGGTGAAGAATTTTATCTCTACAAAGATATTTCCTGCCCTGCTGGCTAGGTGGAAGGGCAAACTATTCCCTTTTTTAATTCTCTCTTAGGCAGTCTTGTAGTGCAGGCTCAGAGAGGAGTATATATGTCACAGCTTACCTATATCCACCATTGCAGTTTCGGCTGGAGCTGGAGTTGTATCTTTCTATATGACGGATCTGCATCATCCCACACTTCACTGTTTGGACTGGGCTTGGGCATGCTTGGCGTCAGCAGTGTACGTCCGTGTCCTCGTGCTAAGCAAATGGGATGCTCCGATTGAAGCAGCGGTTGTGCAGGTGTACGACGCATCTCACGGCGAGAGGTGTCAATTTCAGGCACGAGGAAGTGTATCTGACGCAGGCTCCTTCTTATACCTTGGGTTATGGTCTGGCTCCTCCTAGCTACTTCCTGGCACCTTGTATTTAAAGGGATAGTAATACTTAAAATGTAAAAAAAAATATGTTGTAGGGTTTATCCCCCTGAGTAAAACAAGAGTACTCCCACTGCTGAGAGGTGTTTTATTCAAAAGTTATTAATTTTCAAAGTTGAATTTTTTACGTGCAATATCACAGTGGCCTGAAATTGTACAGTGTCGCTGTTGCTACACGATCCTATGGACAACTCTGGTCAGTTGACCATAAATCTCCATAGGATGGTGTAGCAACAGCGCCACTGTACAATTTCAGGCCACTGTGATATTGCACCTAAAAAATTCAACTTTGAAAATTAATAACTTTTGAATGAAAGACCTCTCAGCAGTGGGAGTTCTCTTGTTTTACTCAGGGGGATAAACCCTACAACATATTTTTTTTTACATTTTAAGTATTACTATCCCTTTAAAGGGAACTGGAGTTTCATCCAGTTACCCTTACGTTGGTGTGCAGTACAGTTCTCTAGTTGTTCCTGATCTTTGTGTATGACCTGACTTGTCTGACCATCCATCCTGGTGCAGACCTGTGGCTCTGTCTGATTACTCTCTCGTATTGCCCCTTGTAGTTGACACCCAATCTGGTGCAGACCTGTGGCTCTGGCTGACTACCCGCTCAGTGTATGACCTAGGCTGGTCTGACCTCCCATCCTGGTGCAGACCTGTGGCTCTGTCTGACTACTCTCTCATGTTGCCTTTGTAGTGGACAACCAATCTGGTGCAGACCTGTGGCTTTGGCAGATTTGGACATTACTGATTGTAGGCACGAGTCAGTAGGTTCTTTGATTGTCTCACCTTCTAGGGATGGTCTTCTCCTGGCTGGCTGCAGGCGTGAGTCAGTCATCTTCATATTCCATCATTGGGAGAACCGTCGGGCTTACGCTTCCTCTCAACTTAGAGACTACAGACTACCATTGGCTTCGGCTTAGTCTCTGCAGTTCTGGGATCGGGAGGCATACTTCTATTGCTGATAGAGTCCCTGTCTCTTGGTTACCCTCTGCGCAATCCTGATCATTGTTATTATTTGATTACGCTAATAAAGTGAATTTTACTTTACTGTCTGATTCTGGTCTTTGCTTGCAAACCGTGACACCAGAAGGAATTTTGGACCCAGGAAGTAGATCTATAGAGCAGTCACAGATATCATGTGGACACAAAATATCTGCTAAACATGTATGCACACCCTCAGTAAGGAGAAGGTACAGAGCCAAGTTCAGAGGCCAGACTATTAGTACAAAGACAAAAAATCTGCAGTTGAAGGAGTAAGGAAGAACTTCTGAAGGCAGTAGGAGGAGATATAGGTCATTGTCAGAGAAGACCAGGGTTATATAACTTCAGCCAAGGTAGTCCAAGGATTAGTGGAAACAGTGGCAACTCAGCCACATCTAAGCTGAGGCATTCCTGATGACCTTTGAGTGTTTCAAACATAACAGTATCCTGATATTATGTGGGAACCACTGATGAACTCTATAGGTATAGGATTAAGGATAAGGAATCTGATGGATGGAGACAAGTTGTGATTCCAGAAAAAGAAAAACACCTGCACCTAGTCAATGATAGCCTCAGAGTTGAGTCCACTCTGCAGGAGAACACAAAGAATGCAATAAGCAGAGGTGCTCACATTGGTGAGGCTTGAAGACAGTGAAGCAGCAGGAATTATCTTACACTTGGTGGACTTCGGGCAGAACGGTTACAGAGTGAAGGACAGGAGGCAATGCAGTACAGGCACAGATTATGTGACCTGCCTAAAGCCCTTTCTTCAGGAGTCAGAGGTTCAAAGGTCATGCCAATGATGATGTCCATGAGTTCTGGAGGAGCACTCTACTCACTTCCAACAGCCAAAACACTGGCAAAAGCTGGAGCGAGGTCACAGACCAATCTTTTTCTAAGATGCCTGTCAATTTGGAAAGCATAAAATAAATTGTGCCAGAGTGTCAGGTATCTCCACTTGTGTCATTTCATCTTTTAATGACTCACACAGGTCCAAACTAAATGGATTGCTTAGAGGTACATCATTCCAACAGGTGTCACCTGCAAAATTCCACAGCATAAACTTCAACTGGATGGCACCCCAACCCTGGTGGAGGGCACTCAATGTGGATTCATAAGACCTTTCTGTATCCTCATACAGCTGGGATGTAGCACCAGGACTTCCATGTGTCCATTCAAAATAAGGGTGTTAGTCTCCAGGAGCTGGTGTACCAAGCCACAGGTTCCACTTTAAGCACGGATAGGACTGTGTGAACCTTCAAAAACTCTGAATTATATATATAAGGTTTCAAAGAATCCAGATGATAGCAGCAATTGCGATTTCCACTAAATCTTTCTATAACAGAACACTTTTGTTCAAGCAACATGTCAGGAACCGCTTGGACCGGTGCAGGTGTGAAGCCAGTTGAGCAGGCTTCCCTGACTGCAGCTCAATGAACTGGTTGTGAAGCGAAGTATGACTTCTATGAAGAACTTGTATGGACTGTGTGAAGAGATCCACGCACTGTAAGATGGAAGCCAAAGCTTGTTGCTCAGTTGTAATGTCCGGCCCCAGTCAGCTACAGGAGTGTGGAGTGCAAGAAGCATTGGCTAGGTTCAGTGATCTGGGTAGAATGACTGCTTGTCACAAAAGGCGGAGGCCCATACTTTATGTGGAAATGGTACAGGATCACAGAGTCCATTAAGCATTAGTAGCTGAATCAGTAAGACAAAGTCGTAGTCAGAAAGAAGCAATGGCTGGGGCAGGCCAAAAACAGGATCCAGAAGACAATCCAAAGTCAGGGCCACTAGTATGTTAGGAAGATAGTCCAGGTCACAAATCACACCGGTAAATCATCAAGTCAGCAGCAAACTAAAAGCCAACCAGAGGAATTAGGAATGGGACAATGCCAAGTAGCAAGGTACAAACCAGGACATCTGAGCTCTGAGTGCTAAGGGAGCCCAGGACCTGCAGCCACAAGATCGCCAGTTCAAATCCTGCCAAAGCCAGGTGTTGCACTTCCATCACTACTAACTGAGCAGGTAGCAGAAGTGTGTGTGGGTCTGTGACTACTGGTGGTAAGGAGAACAAGGTTGGGGGGGTTAGACGTGTCCGTGTGTATGTGTGCACGTGTGTGTTTTTCGTGTGAAAGTAATCGGTACAGAAGGCAATCCATGAATCACAATTTTAATTTTGCTCTTCAAGTAAGCACTAGATCCTAGTCCCTTTCATAAACCAATATTACATACAATTATCTGATATCGTTCACCAAATACATTTTAACCTAATATTTTAGTTTTAAATTACGGGTACCAACTCTCATAATATCCTATATAATAATTCGCTAAGTTGTGTTTAACGCCCGACATGCGCAGTAGACACTGCTGCGCGTGCGGCAGTCATGCGCAGTACAGACTGCCCGCGCCGCGGCTGATACAGAGCTGGGCGCTCCGAAGGAGCGTCCAGCTCTGTATCAGCAGTGGCGCAGGCAGTCTCTACTGCGCGTGACTGCCCCACGACCAGCTGCCAGAGGCACTGTGGCCCGTGTAACGGGCTGTTCAACTAGTATTTAATATTAATGCAACGTTAACCTCTTATATGCTAGAGGTCTCCAAAGCACTCTAGGGCATCCAAGGAGTTAAAGTATTTGGTTGTTAGGGTTCCTCTGAGATTGCATTTAACCCTTTCAGTGCCAGAGGGGTACGCAATTGTGTTGAGTACCCTTCTGGCACTGAAAGGGTTAAAAGGGTTTTATCATTATGCAAAGTCTGAGAATCACTGTAATAAAACATTGCTATACCTTTTAGAGATGAAACCTCAATACAAAATCCCCATTTCCTAAATACATAACACAGGTAGTTGTACACGTAGAGTGTCATTACACAGGTATAATGGATCTACGTTTTCTATGGAAATTGGTAGGTACTAAAACTCCCCTGCAACCTTGTAATTTTTCTTTTGTAAGAATAAGAGAAGCAAAGAACAGAACAATTCAGCACACTGAAGGACATTATGTTTAAAAGAAACACACACAAAAAGAAAAACCCTCAATTCAAAAAGTATAACTCAAAGTTCCTGAAACAGAACAATCTGTCTGAAGAAGTTTCTTTTTCACAGACAGAGTTTTAGTTACAGACACAATGACCATGATAAAGCGCTGTTCCACCTTAACCCTTAAGGGCCAGGTGGGTCTGCAATGTATTTGTTTGTAGAAATAAACATTTATTATGAAAACAAAACCCCACCCCAATATTCTGGTGAACTGTGTGTGTGTGTGTGTGTGTGTGTGTGTGTGTGTGTGTGTGTGTGTGTGTGTGTGTGTGTGTGTGTGTGTGTGTGTGTGTGTGTGTGTGTGTGTGTGTGTGTGTGTGTGTGTGTGTGTGTGTGTGTGTGTGTGTGTGTGTGTATACAGGTCCGTGCGCGTTTCTTTAACTGTTCGCAAGAGTGCCAATGGATTTCAGGCATTTCTTTTAGTACAGGAGTAGGGAGCTGATACACCTTGAACTTTTGGACACTTAAAGTACTATTATGTCTAACCAGCCAGCCAATGGCTGATGGGGGACAGTGAGAGTTGTAATCTTTTAACAGCTGGAGTGTCACAAGTTGCCTTCTCCTGTTCTTAATGCGCTCCAAGGGAGAGGGATAAGCCACTGCCTAGTTTCCAAAATATGTGACTGTAACAGCTTCACCAGTTTGAACTGCCTTAAAGCAATGGTAATATTTGCAAGTAACTTAACCATAGCGGTTTGAGAGATAGGGTTTGTGCCATTAAGCTTATTTTTTCCTGCTTTACTAAACTATAACAAGTTTTTATGGGACATTACTGTCCCTTTAAGGTATTAGGAAACATTACTATCCCTTTAAATTGTCAGTAAAGCAACTGCCTACAGTGAGTATAGACTTGTAATCAGCCAGAAAATCCCTCGGGGGGGGGGGGGGGGATATTAGGGATAGAAAGAGAGAAGAAACGGCAAATTATGGTCAAGAAAATGCTACGTTTTAGGAAAATAAAATGTTTATGACTAAGATGATTTTTATTGTGCAAAAGAGGAGTTATTTTATTCTCCCATTAAAGGACCACTAACACCTTAACATGAAATTACTTGCCTACTATGCCCGGCAATCAACTGTCAAAAGGTTACATTTATATTAAATCCCTAAAATCTAATCTTAAAGTGGAACTAGCACCTCTTACAAACATGGCCCCAAATAAATACCCATCTGGCGATTAGCTGCTCAATAGCGCTAGTCACCAGAATTATTACTGCTTTAATGAGAATTAAACACTATTCCTGGACTGACAGGCAGGAAACAGCGCAGACATCTTTCCATAGTGATATCTGCGCACCTGCGCTGTCCGTCCCTTTTGGAGCCGAATGGCTCCTAGTAACGCCTCCTAGAGCAGGCTGGGACTGACAACGCAGGAGTCTCTATGGAAAGATGTCTGCACTGTATAACCAGGCAATAATTCTGGCGACTAGCACTATTGAGCAGCTAGTCATCAGATGGGTATTTATTTGGGCCAAATCTGAACAGGGGTGGTAGTTCGGCTTTAAACTTGCTTTTCTAATGAATGTGTAAATGGTCATACATGGGCATCTACAGGGAACATAGTAGATAAGGCTGAAAAAAGACATGCGTCCATCAAGTCCAGCCCATGCCAATAACACTCCTGTTGATCCAGAGGAAGGCAACAAAAAAGCCCTCTGGAGCAATTTCCAGTGTAGGTGTGTGTGTGTGTGTGTGTGTGTGTGTGTGTGTGTGTCAAATAGTTCCCCGGCTCAATATCCTATTTGCTTTGAAGCCATCTGTCATAACTGTCAATATTGTTCTGTGCTAGATAGGCATCCATTGCTTTTTTGAATGCAGTTACATTATCTGCAAGCACAACATCCCGAGGCAAAGAATTCCATAGCCTTACCGCCCTTACTGTAAAGAATCCCTGCCTGTGTTTTAGTCGAAAGCGCCTTTCCTCAAGTCTTAATGGATGACCTCTTGTTCTTAGCTCAGCTCTTTGCATAGATAATTAATTGGATAGTTCTTTGTATTGACCTTGAATGTATTTGTAAATGGTAATCATATCACCCCTTAGACGTCTCTTTTCTAATGTAAACAAACCCAGTTTGGCTAGTCTCTCTTTGTAACTCAGATCCTCCAATCCCTTTATCAGTTTTGTTGCACGTCTCTGCACCTTTTCCAGTTCAGCAATGTCTTTTTTTAGAACAGGCGCCCAAAATTGTACTCCATATTCTAGATGAGGCCAAGGATTTATACAGAGGTAGGATAATATTAGCATCCCTTGCTTCTACACCTCTTTTTATGCAGGCTAGTACTCTATTTGCTCTTGCAGCAGCTGAGTGACTCTGCACACTGCTGTGAAGTACACCTAAATCTTGGGCAAGAAGAGGCACATACCCCCCCCCCAATCACCCCATCCCCCCTTCCCGGATAAACATAGGGTCTGGCCAGGCTGGCTTGGGGGGGCCTTGCCTGCCCTTTCTGTAGATACCCATGCTATCATATTCAGAGAGCAACTGATTACATTTACACTACCGTTCAAACGTTTGGGGTCACTTAGAAATGTTTTGTTTTTGAAAGAAATAGCAAATCTTGTCCATTAAATAACATGAAATGGATCAGAAATACAGTGTAGACAATGATAATGTTGTAAATGACTATTGTAGCTGGAAACTGTTGATTTTTAATGGAATATCTACATTTGCTGCAAATGGAGGACTTGTCTACAAAAGCAAAGTTTGAAGGACACAATTATTATTTAAATTAAAAATCATTATTTCTAACCTTGTCAACATCTTGACTGTACTTCCCTATTCATTTTGCAACTTATTTGATGCATGTTTTCATGGAAAACAAGGGAAATTCTGAAGTGACTCCAAACTTTTGAACGGTAATGTAGGTTGTGCTGTTTGTACTGAGAGAGAAAACCCAAGTCAGTTAATGTTTTAAGATTAGTAACCCCTGTGCTCCCGTTCAGAAAGGATGTTATATTGGGCTGTTTACAGACAATAAGCACTATTACTTCTGAGACAACTAAAAGATCGCTATGATAATGGGAGTCAGGGAGCCCTGAAAGACAAAAATGGCTACCCCCATAGGACATATACAAGGCTAGATTTTAGGCCTGGAAAACAAACAGAGAATTATTACATATATTCGCCATGAGTACAGGTATTCAAGTGTATAAAATCTTGAATCATTTTAGGTGTTGGTGTTACTTTAACTGGTAAACTGTGGATCAGATGTGTAAAACAGGAAGGTAAAACAACTTACCCGCTGAGCATTCACAAACATCTTGTGAATGATTGTGCCAGCCGGCCCTCTTCCAGCTCCAATGATGGCCACCTCTGGCTGTTCCAGCAGACAGCTCACGAATCTGT
This sequence comes from Rhinophrynus dorsalis, assembly GCA_037306005.1. Lineage (NCBI taxonomy): Eukaryota > Metazoa > Chordata > Amphibia > Anura > Rhinophrynidae > Rhinophrynus > Rhinophrynus dorsalis. The sequence continues at coordinate 228,605,837 of CM074725.1, forward strand.
TAATGTGGACAAAGCGAGAGACTGCTGACAAGTGGTAATGTGTAGGTGGACAGAGACCAGAAAGGACAGAAATGTATGGAAATTGACAAGTGGTAATGTGCAAGTGGACATTGATCCGAAAGAAAAGAAATTGTATGGAAATTGATAATCTAACCTCACGTCTAGCCCTGGAAGACAAATCAACCAAGACAGACTCTGCATGATGGGGATCTGTATCCAGACTGCCGTATTTAACAGAGAGAGTATTGTGCAAATAGATGCGTGTGCAGTGACGGTTTACAAACACTTTTACAGACAGACAGACTCAGCATGACCGAGATCTGTATGCAGTGTTAAGACTAAGGTATAGTACATACAGATTGTAGTGCTAAACTGCAGAAACATGACTGTTTCCATATAATATAGTCGGCTGAAAGAGATCTGAAGTCATTCCACATTGCTCCGATTAGGAAACATTATGTGTATATGGTGTTTCAACCATAAGAAATATTGTCTAATATTCCCCTAGGACTTACAGTCCACAACAAATGCTTTCAATCCTATCACGTATAAAGGGTCATTTAAAACCCCAATACAGTTTGCAAAAAATTATGGAAACTCCGCATACTTTTTCAGATCTTCTTTTTCATCGTTTTTTTCACATCGCTCTGTTCCGAATTTTGCCTTCAGAGATCTGGCTCTTGCAATCGTGGCCTCCACGCCCGTGATCTGGTTTATGATATCCTAAGGAAACAGGAGCGTTCAAGGAATAGTAATACTTCATTTGAACTTTATTGGCATTAAAAAAACATGAAGAATGACACAAGTCTCAGCTCTCAAACCTTTATGATTTGAGAGATATTCACAAGCAAAGTTTCCCCTCCTGCCCCTTTTACCTAGTGTAAGCCATCTCTTCTCAGATGTGTAATGCAGTCCATAGACCAGACAGATAACAGAAGGGAACAATCTTCTTCCTATGAGAACAGTGATAGCCCTTTCCCCCTTGACAAGTTTTCAGGTTTTTCCCTTATCTTAATTAAAGATTGTCCCTCTCTGCAGTCTACCTGAGCACCTCCCTTCTGATCTGGCTAAGCAGTGTTACATCAGTAAAAGGGGCGGGAGGGGGATACTTTGTCATTGAATTACTCCTGAACTACAACTCTGACAGAATTGAAATAACACTCTCCAAAGTCCAAATACTATGATGATTAATTACAACTGCTTTTATTATGAAACATTACTAACCCTTTCAATGAAGTTAACATTTTAAGGACATGAGGGGTGCAGAATATGTTGCAATGCTTTGCATATCCCTCTAGTCCTTAACCCTTTGAGTGACAGAGGGGGACTCAACGCATTGCAAAGCAATGCCTTGTGTACCCCTACGGCACTTGAAAGCTTAAAAGTTTAACCCTTTGAGCTCTACAGAGGTACTCAATGCATTGGGCACCCCTCTGGAACTCAAAGGGTTAAATGGGCAATAATGCTTCCGTTTTATTACATATAATATATGGACTTATATATATATATATACACACAACCATTGTCGATCCACTGCAGGATGAAGGCCTCCATAGCAAGTCAAGCAGAGGGTATGGACCATAATCTGCCATGCTGTACCAATGCAAATAGTTGGCAGGACAGATTCTACAGCTGGTGCAATATATTTAGATCATAATAATATTATGCCTATGGCTGGGAGAAGCACCATTCAAGAGTTATTACAACTCAAACTTGTCTTTTTGTTTCAATTAAACTGCACTATTCTGTTGCCATCACTTTTTATGGCAAATATTGATGCAAGATTCTCCCCCTAGACAGCAAGAGAACCTAAAACTGTGCCATTATGACACCAGTTGATCCGGCTGCTGTAGCTAACAGTTTGATAAAACAAATTTGAGGTGCTAGTACTTGTGTATGAAACCTCTCCTGAAGTTGAAGTACTCATGTTTTATTCAGCAGGAACAACTCTACCTTATGCATACTTAGAATAAATCATCATTGCGTCTTTAACCCTTTCTGGCAATCAAAGGGTTAACAACAACTTCCTATTTTTATACAGAGATTTTCTCCCCACAGGTATGCAAAGCGGTTAGAGCATAGCCTCAGCATTATACGGTAGAAAACCTTTATTATGAAAACATTTATATTGTAGATTATATTTTCTTCTGAGTTAAAACGGAGCTACCATCCCTTGTAAACTTTGGCCCAAATAATTACCCATCTGGCAACTAGCTGCTCAATAGTGCTAGTCGCCAGAATTATTACCGCGTTATTGAGAATTATACACTGCTCCCAGGACTGACAGCCAGGAAACAGTGCAGACATCTTTCCATAGAGACGTCTGCGCTTTTGAGCTGTCAGTCCTTTTTTTTTTTGCTGAACAGCTCCTAGCAACTCCTCCTAGAGCAGATTGGGACTGACAGCGCAGCACACAGGAGTCACTATGGAAAGATATCTGCACTGTTTCCTGGCTGTCAGTCCGGGAGCAGTACAGAATTCTCAATAACGCTGTAATAATTCTGGCGACTAGTACTACTGAGCAACTAATCTCCGGGTGGGTAATTATTTGGGGCAAAGTTTAACAGGGGTGGTAATTCTGCGTTAAACAAGGGTACTTCTGCTGCTGGGAAATGCTTCTAACTAGTTATTACAAGCTTTTCTGCAGAAACAGCGCCATCTGTCAGCAAACCCTCTTCAGCTAAAGAAAAATGCCATGTTAACTCTATAATTTTTGAAAGAAGCATCACTCAACATTATGAATACCCTTATTTACACAACAGGAGAAAATTCCTACAATCTAAATATTGTCATAACGACTGGCGGCAGCTAATAGATGGTTGTTCCCATTACCCAACGCAATAATTCTCATTTTATGGAGCTCACAAGGATGAAAGGCTGAATAGATCCTTCAATGGCTACAACCTGAGAGCCTGATGTTTGCACAGATCCAACAGATGGTGTATTGACACCATGAGCTATCCCACCAGTGTATCACCACCAGCGAGGTGGTAACCCTCTACAGTAAACAAAATGAAGCCTTACTTCCAATTTTTTGTCATCGGGATTGGGAAATCGAAGAACTTTGCTGGAATGAGCAATGATTTGCTTCAGCGTCTTCCTAACAGATGGAATATCTTCTGCTATTTCTGCAAGGACAACAGATCAAATCAGCAAAAGTCATATTTATTTTCAGAAAGAATGGTTCTTACAGTGGAAGAAATTCATTTACCTTCCTCTTTTACCTTGAGCAGCCCGGCGTGAATGACACAAGGCAGGAGGTGCCTTGTCAAGTCCGCAGGTTTCTGAACGGCAAGATAATGTAGGACCTAAAGGAAGAAATGAACACAGACACAATGGCCCATATGTATAATATCAAAGTGGGGACATTCAGGAGAAGTCGCTAGCACCACAGGGGACAAATACATTTCCCTACTGTTTTAAATATAGCTTTTTAACTCCTTAACCCTCTGAGTGCCAGAGCAATGCGTTGCGTACCCCTCTGGCACTCAAACGGTTATAGTCCAAGAATAAGTGAGTTAATTTGTTTATCAGAAGCACTTACCAAGATAGTTGCCCATCAATCAGTAATTAGTTATATATATATATATATATATATATATCCTATATAATAATTCGCTAAGTTGTGTGTAACGCCCGACATGCGCAGTAGACACTGCTGCGCGTGCGGCAGTCACACACAGTGGAGACTGGCCGCGCCGCGGCTGATACAGAGCTGGGCGCTCTGAAGGAGCGTCCAGCTCTGTATCAGCCGAGGCGCGGCCAGACTCCACTGCGTGCGACTGCCCCGCGACCGGCTGCCAGAGGCACTGTGGCCCGTGTAACGGGCTGTTCAACTAGTATATATATATATATATATATATATATATATATATATATATATATATATATATATATATATATATATATATCCTATTTTGTATTTGAGGTTTCTTGCAGTCTACAAATTGCATCAGTTTAGTCTGACAAAGACTAGCATCCCTTATGAGCCATTGAAGACTACTGAACTGCATGGCAAAATATCTCAGAGGTGAACAAAAGCAGATATTGCTTGTTCTATGGCTAGTCACCGATCACATCACACTGTAGCTCTCTAGTGATAATACAGAGGGAAATCTTCCAACTAATAACAGACTATTCCCTCCCAAAAAAGGTGGTGAAGTTCCAAAATGACAGGTAAGTTCCCTCTGCACGGGAATACCAAAAAACTCAGATGTATGTTTGACCCTACTATTTGGAGCTTTGTCAGTGATGTGTTGCAGGTTTCATAAAGCACTGAGATCAAGAGGTCCATGTCTAGATTACTCCTCAGCCTCACTAGTGAGCCCCCACCAAAAAAAGGACAAATGTACATTTGGGGTTATCTGGTATTTCCCATACAGAGGAGCCTTACCTACCATTTTGGAACTGGATCTCGCTTCTGGATGGGATTAGTGTGAAATGCACACGGAAATGTCTCCTCTGTAATGGTACTAGATAGGTAAAATGTGATGTTTCTGCGTGGTGACTAACCATAGAACAAGCAATATCGATCAGATTCCGTTCATTCTCAATGAGCCTCTCACATCTTTTGACTTGACTACTGAATCCTACTGGTGTCTTGGAAGAGACCGACATCAACAGAAATCATTATATAATGGCAAATGCAAAAAATATGTGGTTAGATATACTTGACACGTGCAAAGGTAAGTCAATATGTTATACAGATTTAGACACACTTATTCATAGTGCACAGTTCTATTTTAATAGCCTCATTTAAACCTTTTAGTGCCATGGAGGTAGCCAATGCATTGCAACTCAATGCATTAGATATATCCCTTGCACTCAAAGGGTTTAGCCAATGTAAACTTTTATTTGCCCAATAAAGAGCAACGGGCTTGCCTTAGAATTGCTTCTCTTTTCTTTTGTGAATATGGTTGTCTCCTAATATTATGTTGCTGATACAGATGATGCAGGCATCTATTTCTGAGGAATTACATACAGAGGTACTTATTACTGGCACAGTACCTTCTCTGCCTCCTTGGTGTCATCAAACAGTCTTCTCTGCCTGCGAGCTGGGATGGGTTTGGCAGTCTCCCAGGCTTCCACCCACATGTTATTGGGGATTTTCATTCTGGCGCTTAGTTCTCCTTTTATCACCGCATTGCCTGTCTCGTCAGTCACTTCCTCTTCAACGTAATCCCTTGGGGAATACCACCTTACAAAGTCTTCTAAACAGCAGCCAGGATTAGCGCCCTGAGGACAGTAAACATTAAATCCTTAAGGCCATTGTGGGCATTTATAAACAAACCCCTTATGCACCACTTATAAAAGGAGGAAGCCCTTTGTCAAAAGTAGTTTGCACCTCACGCTCTTAACCCCAATAGCCATCTGAGGACGATGTAATCAGACCATAAAATATAACGAATCTACTGTTTTGCATGAGCACCTCAGCATGTCTCCTGTACCTTAAACGATTCCATGTCAGATAATAAACAGGCGCTCTGCATCCGAGCTCGGAGGTGAGCTCCTTCTGCTGATGTCCCCAATTTAGCCAGTACTTCTGACTGCTCCTCAAGCAGATCTTCTGTCATAGGTGCAGGCTCCTGAAAAAGAGAGAGTAAACTATTTTAGGCTATGTCTGTGCCAGCAGACTCCTAACAGTATCTCCAAAGAACTGGAGGTGGTCAAAGATCAGATCAAGTAGCTTGCCCCTGCAATATGTGCACTGTGCCACTAATAAAGATGGATTATTAAATGTGATTACAGGGGGGCGGCATGTCCTAATGGACCAAAAAACAATTAATTGGGAAATATAGCTATAATATAAGGGTCTCACCTAGTACTCAGAAAACAATGACCTTTCCTGATGAGTACATTGGTGGAGAACTTATCCATGATAGTCGTAATGGGTCAATGTGTTCGATACCTGTGTACAGATACATTTTGATATTTTCACCCTGTGTATTCCTTCGGGTCTAGTACATTTAGCTGGTCTCTTCCTGCCCCTTTCTTCCTCTAAAGCTGTCATTGAGGCTCAAATACATTCCAAGCCTCACAACTCCATCCATTTCAATCCATACAGAATGCTGCAGCACAAATTACTCTAATTGTCACCTAGGTTTATCCCTGACCCACTCCTCCTCCAACCACTCCAATGGCTGCCTATCAAACTCCTGATCTCATACTATATTTTGCTTCTCTCCTCTACCCCTTCTTACATTTCCACTCTGATCTCCTGCTATATTCCACCCTGCCACTGATGATCAGTCAATCACAGTATCAGCTCCCTTTGTGTCTACAGCCCTCCCATATATCAAACCTTTTCCTCTCATTGCTCTGTATGCATGGAATTCTCTACCTCCCACCCTGCGCCACTGCACCTCTCTTACGGTCTTCAAGTTAAGCTTGGAACTGCACCTCCTTACCAAAACCCATTCTAGAAGGTACTGACTTTGCACAACTAAGGTTCTTTATAAATTATTTACTTTATTTCTGCTCCCTATCCTAACCAGAACTCTAGCACTGTATTCTGCACTTAACCCTTATGTACACTGTATGTCTCCCATTACCACAGTGGTTCTCAACCTGTGGGTCGGGACCCCTTTGGGGGTCGAATGACGATTTGCCAGGAGTCGCCTAAAACCATCAGATATTTATATTTCGATTCATAACAGTAGCAAAATTACAGCAATGAAGGAGCAACTAAACTAATTTTACTGTTAGGGGTCGCCACAACTTGGGAAATTTTATCAAAGGGTCGTGGCACTAGAGAGGTTGAGAACCGCTGCATTACCACTTTAGATTGTAAGCTTTCAGGCAAGGACCTCAACACCAGTGTTTCACTTTGCAAAACACTTATAACCCTGTATTGTCTAAAGCCTTAAATTAGTATGCAGCGCTATATAAATAAACATATTCATTCATTCCAGTGTACTGAGCTGATAGTCGTGGTTGGAATTTCAGTGTCTCACTTCACCAACGGAGGAGAAAATGAGAGAAAAGACTCTCCCTGGTGAATTTTGCCCTGTATGTCGTATCCATGGAGGCGGACATAATGGGAGGTGTTGCTTTTCCTTTACTATAAATTATCTTGGGACTGAAAGGGTCAATAGAATGAAAGAGCTAAATATAAAAAAAAATATTGATCCATAACTGTAGATAGAATCTCCTGGAGTGACCGAGGACCAAAATAAAGCACTTTGTGTTGAAGGCAAGCTGAGGAGTTCCCCATGAACCTGCACTCAGGCACTTTATCATTCTCTGTAGCGGGAGGTGGGAAGCGCAGAACACCTCTTTCATTTCCAGCCTTCAGTCTTATTAGTAACCTTGGTTTCTGTGGAAGAGGGCTATGACCATAACATAAAATGTAACAAATGGATTGTTTTAAGAAAGATAAAGTGGTCAACGCAATCAGAAGCACAGAGTTCCTGCTGAGGAAAAAAATAATTATATATAAAATATTACCAGGTCTGTGTGATGATAATCTTTAAAGGGCAAGTAACACTTAAGACGTAAAAAAACACACATATCTATATTATATGTATGTATATATATATATATATATATATATATATATATATATAGAGAGAGAGAGAGAGAGAGAGAGAGAGAGAGAGATATTAGGGCTTACCCTCCCGAGTAAAACAAGAGTATTCCTACTGCCGAGAGGTGTTTTATTCAATATTTATTACAGCTAAACTTGAATTTTTGTAGGTGCAATATCTCAATGGCCTGAAATTGTATAGTGACACTGTTGCTACACCATCCTTATAAGCAACGGCACCACTGAAAACACCTCTCTGCAGTGGGAGTACCTGTGTTTTCCTCAGGAAGGAAAACCATAAATGTATATATTTTTTATATACTAAGTGCTACTATCCCTTTAATTAACTAAAAACCAGGCAAGAGCATGTGACACCAACATTTCCTAATAATAATCTCATAAAGGGGTAAATGGCTGAATGGCGAAGCAAACTCCTCTGCTTTTTTGAACATTCAGCCATTCACCAATTCTCTAATGTGCAAATCTTCCTGGCATTCATATCAATAAGCAAGAGCCAAATAGATAAGACTTCTTCAGGTTGGCGGATACCATACAAATGTATGGGGGGCATACACACATACACATAAGCTGTACAAGTATATGTGTGTCACCGGAATGGCCACACTGTCACCGTTATTTGATCATATATGCAAAACAGGGAAGATCGATCACTGATGAATTCCTGAAGATATCAGTCACTGACTGGTGCGTTGCTTACCCCTCTGACACTCAAAGGGTTAAAGGGACATGATCACCTAAAATGAAACAGGGTTTATAGAGCGTTAAATCTTCGAGTGATAGAGAGGTGTCCACTACATTACACTCCGGATAGACAGGTGAAGACCAATAAGTGGGGGTTACAGTAGACAAGGCAGGATAGGATGAGGGAATACGGTCTTGGTGGCATAGTTCCCTAGGCACAGCTGCATTCTGGAGACGTTTCATAGATGAAAGCAACAGGATTTTCTGAATGACTGGATGTGGGAAAGGTAGGTATGTTTTCTCTTCTAGCAAAGATTCACATATACAACTGTGACTGCTGCAACTGACTCATACATTTTTTTAACTGCTAAAAGCCTTTTAGAGAGAATACGATCATCTCTTCAACCTCTTGGAAGCCAAACGGATGAGCAGCATGTTGTTTTCACACCAACATGGCACTCAAGGGGTTAAGTTAAGCTATTGATCACTTCATGACTGTGGGATCAAAATACGGGTCAGCTCTTGCTAGAGATTAATAGGATAAAACACAAAGAGACTGGAGGAGGATTACAAGGGAGATCTAATGTGGGAATCATTAGTGACACAAGATGCATTGACATTTCAAGTCTGTGAGGAGCCAGAGGCAAGCACAGCGGGGAACTGGTTCATCAGGATATAGGGAGTGCATTATGTATCAAACCACACAGATGGGTTGTAAAGATAGAGATCACTGTATGAGATGTGGTGATTAGTTTCTTGATTCAGATAGGAGGGTGGAATAGATTAACGCTGTGTTCACAAGGGCAACTTCAACAGAACAGTGCAGCTGCCCCATGATATTTGCACAGCCCAGAATTCCCCTGTGATCTCATCATGTGGGTTGGTCATTCACTGGAGTTTGCAATGTCATCTGAGTGAATCACCTTCACAGCTGCTCCATAGGTCACCATGCAGGCAATCTCTGCTGCAACTTCCTACTTTTTGCACTGAAAATGCACCAAACTGCAACAGGCTGTGTTCATGCAGGGTGATAGCAGCCTGTGTTACAGCCTGACAGAGTGCCACTTGTTCCATCTAGAGTGCCAATGGGTTGAGCAATGCATTGTGTACCCCTCTGGCATTAAAAGGGTTAAAGGGAAAGCATCACATAGAAGGTGTCCTTCTGGCAGAACTGCTCCCCTGGAAGCAGACCAGGAAATGAAGCCAAACCAGTATTACGAGCCCTGGCAGTGCAATGATAGGTCTGAAAACACACCCTTGATGCCAACTTGTTAGGAATGAAGAGATTGCACTGTGAGACTGAAGTCTTGAGTTCAGTCTCTTTGACCTACGTGTGCCGTCCCCATAGACCCAATGAGGAGGCTTCATGCTCTATGTACCATAAGTGTACAATGCACCAGGTTGGTGACTGGGAACCGCGTAATTCTGGGTTGCACTCCAGTCCATTGCCATAACTGCTCTTTAACCATCTGAGTGCCAGATGGATTTCCCAGCATCCCCTCTTGCATTCAAATGGTTAAGGTGACAGGTTCACTTTAACACACCTACACATTTGTAGTAAGGGATTCAATGATAGCACAAATACAGCAAGTAGTTGCCTTTTCTGTGCAGTGTTGCTGCATATACGGAGAGGAACTTAAAAAAAATAAATAAATAAAAAATAAATATATATTTTTGTTTAAAGTCTATAGTGGCAGCGCTCACTGTTTTGTGTGGTGTCGATATCTAGGTGCGCGTCCGATTAAAAATAGATACATACAGTTCATCAGGGAATATACGGCACTCTGAGCAAAGCAGTGTGAAAATCACTCAGTGTTTATTAAGATCGATGTTTCGGCCACATTGCAGGGCCTTTACACTGTCCCCTATAAATACATCCCCATCTGATTCCACTATACTATCCCATATAAATACATCCCCATCTGATTCCACTATACTGTCCCATATAAATACATCCCCATCTGATTCCACTACACTGTCCTATATAAATACATCCCCATCTGATTCCACTACACTGTCCTATATAAATACATCCCCATCTGATTCCACTATACTGTCCCATATAAATACATCCCCATCTGATTCCATTACACTGTCCTATATAAATACATCCCCATCTGATTCCACTACACTGTCCCATATAAATACATCCCCATCTGATTACATTACACTGTCCTATATAAATACATCCCCATCTGATTCCATTACACTGTCCCCTATAAATACATCCCCATCTGATTCCATTACACTGTCCTATATAAATACATCCCCATCTGATTCCACTACACTGTCCCATATAAATACATCCCCATCTGATTCCATTACACTGTCCTATATAAATACATCCCCATCTGATTCCACTACACTGTCCCATATAAATACATCCCCATCTGATTCCATTACACTGTCCCATATAAATACATCCCCATCTGATTCCATTACACTGTCCCCTATAAATACATCCCCATCTGATTCCACTACACTGTCCCATATAAATACATCCCCATCTGATTCCATTACACTGTCCCATATAAATACATCCCCATCTGATTCCATTACACTGTCCTATATAAATACATCCCCATCTGATTCCACTACACTGTCCTATATAAATACATCCCCATCTGATTCCATTACACAGTCCTATATAAATACATCCCCATCTGATTCCATTACACTGTCCTATATAAATACATCCCCATCTGATTCCATTACACTGTCCTATATAAATACATCCCTATCTGATTACATTACACTGTCCTATATAAATACATCCCCATCTGATTCCATTACACTGTCCCATATAAATACATCCCCATCTGATTCCATTACACTGTCCTATATAAATACATCCCCATCTGATTCCACTACACTGTCCTATATAAATACATCCCCATCTGATTCCATTACACAGTCCTATATAAATACATCCCCATCTGATTCCATTACACTGTCCTATATAAATACATCCCCATCTGATTCCATTACACTGTCCTATATAAATACATCCCTATCTGATTACATTACACTGTCCTATATAAATACATCCCCATCTGATTCCATTACACTGTCCTATATAAATACATCCCCATCTGATTCCATTACACTGTCCTATATAAATACATCCCCATCTGATTCCACTACACTATCCCATATAAATACATCCTTATCAGAGTCCATGTAGCAAAACAATTGCTGTAAAAGATTCCACCGTAGCAGGTAGCACTGATTTTTGTGCTTTCTCCACCACAATCGGAAAGGCTATGGCATATAAATAACTAATTATGCCATATAAAGGACTAAATAAATAAATCTTGTACCTTTAAATACAGCACAATTGGAACAAACTGATAAGTTAAGAAAAGTGGTGCAATGAGGCCTCTCTAGCAGTCAATGACTTAAAATACCCATTTAGATCAATGGTAATTAACCCCAAAACATGTATTTATTGCCAGTGTTGCACTTGGCTTGAAGCAGAATTGTACCTCTTTTTCTTAGTCTATCAGTGAACGAACAGTTCAGGCAAATGAAAGATCAAGCACAGCAACAGTAGCACTGCAGTCTGAGAGCAGCTGCCTCAGCTATGGCACCTCTCATGAAAATCCTGCTAAAATGATTTATTCCTGAGCATCTCCTGAAGGAGCCAGCCACTAGGAGAGTTCTAATTGCCATGGTTAGATTGGTATAATGACCACAGAAGTGGCACGGAGGTCTTCTTTGTTCTCAAGTCAGGACCACTGGGGCTTGGAAAAGCTCCATATATTTGGCATTATTGTTATGACCAGCGAGCCCTCAAAAAGCAGTAGAAGATTAACTCCTTCAGTGCTAGATAGGTTTTCAGACATGGCATAGCCGTGCACTCACTGGAATCCAAGGAGTTAACTTTCCATAACGGTTTATCATGTCCCATTAAGGGGGAAAAATGACATTTATTGGTGAGTGTTATGCACAAAAAAAAAAAATTTAAAAAAAATTCAGTTGGCGTTGAATAAAAGAGCATGTTGCATCAGATATATATATATATACACAGATATAGTGGAGACATTTTGGGGCGAACCACGGGCCGTATTCATCAAAAAAGAGGAGCAATTCTGAAATAAATCAGCTGTACCATTGGGTGCAATTGCCATTTATTGAAATGGGGCTTTTAACCCCTTAATTGCTGGAAAGGTCTCCCACGCATACCAACATGTTGCAAATCAATGCACTTGAGACCTCTCTAGAGTTCAACGGGTTAACCCTTTGAGTGCCAGAGGGTGTAATTGCCTACCCCTCTGGCACTTTCACTTACGGTGCAAATGCTTTGCTCCAGAATTGCACCTCTTTAACCTGATGAATATGTCCATACATTCCCAAGGATTTAACCCACAGAAGGCTGCAAAGGTGTCAAACATATTGCAAAGCAATGCATTTGAGACCTCTTTAGTGCCCAAGGGCTTTACCCTCTGAGAGTCAGAACGGTGTCTAACGCATTGTAATGCCTTGGCTACCTCCTTGGCCCTCAAAAGGTTAATATCTGAGCAGCTGACGTTACACCTTTCACTGCCCAAAAAGGAAAGTCTGCGAGGTGTTCAGTGTCGCTATGGAAACAATCTGTGATATTTGCTTCAGTAAAACGTAATAATTCACTAAACTGAACTGACCCTTGGTACCTGCAGAGTGAACGGCCGTTAATAATCAGTAATCGCGCCTGCTGAGACTCCATATTATTACAACTGATGGCCATTCAGACCCCTTTTCTTTTGCTACAATCTCTGTCTTAAAGGTTCCAGCCACAAGATATCCAAAATGGCTAAATATTACCAGCTGCACAGAAGTTAAGCATTTAAAGTGGACTTGTCAACTTGAATTTTTTTGTTTTTGTTTTTTTTACATATTTGAAAGCTTCATTCAAAACTACCTATGTGTCATGTTAACTAAAAGCCCATCAGATGAAAGAATAGTTTTATTTCTGGGCAAAGTAAAAGTAAAGGTCTCCTTCTGCAGCACAAAATTAGCATATGAAACATCACTGAAAACCTTCATTAACAAATGAAATGTTACAGAGAAGCTTAAAGGGGAACTTTCACCTGATAAAAACTTTTTACCATCTGTTCAAACACATAACCAGTATCAGGAAACGGTATGCTTAGGTTTTATTTTTACGTGCTATTAAAGATATTTGATTTTCCAAGACAAGCACTTCCGTATTCAGTGGCACAGTGCATCTTCGGCACAGCTCTCAGGACTTCCCAGCAGTATTACAGCCTCCTCCCACCCAGCTGCCCCAGCGAGCGCGTTCACGTTTCACTTCGGTGTGGTGTGAACGGCTCCTAGCGTTATAGCAAGCTACAATTGGCATTATACTGAGGTTGCAGTGAAACGTGAACGCGCTCGCTGGGGCAGCTGGGAGGGAGGTGGGAGGAGGCTGTAATAGTGCTGGGAAGTCCTGAGAGCTGTGCCGAAGATGCACTGTGCCGCTGAATGCGGAAGTGCTCGTCTTGGAAATTCAAATATCTTTAAGAGCACATAAAAATAAAACCTAAGCATACAGTTTCCTGATACTGGTTATGTGTTTGAACAGATGGTAAAAAAGTTTTTATCAGGTGAAAGTTCCCCATTAACTGGCATACGCAATGTCAAAAGGTACCGCAATTATCATACAATACCAAGTATGACTATCTCCTTAAATGTCTTGTACACCCCTCTGGTTTTTTAAAGGTTAAAGGGATAGTAATGGTTTAAATTAAGTAGATCTCTGAGTCTTCTTTACTGTACATATTACAGTTTGCACTATATTTAGTAGCTTACCTTTATGTCGTTTTCAAGATATTACATGTAGAAAGATTCTCCTCCCACCCCTTCAGTCCATGTCACACTGCCTTTCTGTCTGGTCCGGATGGAGAGCAGGGAGGGACAATCTTCAGTAAGTAAAGAAAAATCCTGCCCTCCTTCGTCAAGTGGGACAGGGTTTTCCTTATACTTACTGACTGAATTGTGTCCCTCGCTGCATCCGTCCGGTCCTGGGACCAGATCGCAGCTCCAAGGAGAGGCAGCCAGAAGGGGAGGGAGGGGGATCCTTCTACATGTAATATCTTGAAAACTATGTAAAAATAAGCTACTAAATATAGTGCAAATTGTTATATTTACAATAAAGAAGATTCGGCGATCTACTTAATTTAAACCATTACTATCCCTTTAAGAAGAATATTTGATTCTATGCACATCATTTCTGGTGCCTATTGTACAAAAGGGAACCAACAGAATAACAGTTTTATTGCAGGTGAGAAGATGATAGAGTCGTGGTGGGAGGTCATGCAGCTTTAATTTCGTCAATGCTAGAGGCGACTCCAAAAGAGAGAGGTCTCTAGCATCCATGGTGTTAAAGGGGATCACCCCAAATAAAGTCTTCCCCCAATAATTACTGATCTAGCGAGAAGCTTAAAGGGATAGTAATAGTTAAAATGTAAAAAAATATATGTTGTAGGGTTTATCCCCCTAAGTAGAACAAGGGTACTCTCACTGCTGAAAGGTTTTTTTATTCAAAAGTTATTAAAACTCAAAGTTGAATTTTTTAGGTGCAATATCACAGTGGCCTAAACTTGTACAGTGGCGCTGTTGCTACACCATCCTATAGAAATGTATGGTCTACAGACCAGAGCAGTCCATAGGATGGTGTAGCAACAGCGCCACTGTAAATTTTCAGGCCACTGTGATATTGCACCTAAAAAAATGTACTTTGAGCTGTTATAATTTTTAATAAATATCTCTCAGCTGTATGAGTACCCTTGTTTCACTCAGGGGAATAAACCCTACAACATATTTTTTTTACATTTTAAGTATTACTATCCCTTTAACAATAGTAGTATTAGCCAACATAATCACCGCGTTACTGAGAAGGCAACAGCGCAGACATCTTTGCTTACAGACGTCTGCGCGCCTGCGATGTCAGTCCCGGTCTCCTCTAGGAGGCGTTGCATGAGAAGGGAGTGACGGCACAGGAGCGCAGTTTTCTCTAAAGCGCTGTTGCCTGGCCGTCAGTCACTGCAGAAATATGATTCCTCAATAACGTAGTAACTATGCTGGCTAACACTACTATTGTTAACCCTTTGAATGCCAGAGGGGTAAGCAACGCATTGCATTGCGTACCCCTCTGGCATTCAAAGGGTTAAGCTTATTGCTAGATGGGTACTTGTTGGGGGGAGACTTTATTTGGGGTGATAGTTCCCCTTTAAAGTAAACTGTTCAGATTGTAACACCATAATCAGGACAAGTTATAAACAATCTGAAAGGTTCATACTTCTGGGTATCCAGCCAAATGTATAACAGATATGATCTTATTCCAAGAGTCACGTAAACAGTGAAGGAATCAGGTGAGGATTGTGAGCGGAGCGGCAGGGCAGTGCAGCATGCAGATAAGGAACAAGGAATGGAAATATTATTAGAAAGAACACAAAATGCAGAGGCCAGAAGTTAGGAATTACACACAGCAGGGCGACGGTAATGGCAGGAGAAAAAGTTTGCAGTGATGAATGCGGTTTAAATGGGGACTGATTGCATCTCACGACGGTGTTAATCAAAGCACACGTAGCACTGAAAATATTTTGTTTTGTTCATGGCTGGCTGATCACGTTGGTGACTCTAGTCTGAGGCAACTAAAGCTAAACTCTAAGATATCACTAGACTTTCTAAATGTTAGTAGGAGAAACAATCCTGTTTTATAGATCTGACCTGAAGATTGGAAAGTACCCACTAGAGAACAGGAAAAGATGCACCCAAGGAAATCAATATTAATAGAATAAAATCCAATTTATTAGAAATCAAACATGAAGGCAGACATCAGGGTAGATGAATCTCATTGTCTGACACGTTTCGCACTAAGCGTGCTTAATCACAGACACAAGTACCCACTAGAGGCCATATTCAATAAAGAGGTGCAATTCAGGAGCAAACAGACTGCACCATAGAAGACAATTACAATTTACCAAAATTCCTACAATTTATACAAACAATGTCTCCATAAAGGGATAGTGTGTTTCACAATAAAAGCAGCTCCAATTAGTCTTCATAGTTTTTGCGCAATGGAGAGTGTTATTTCAGTATTGTCAGAGTTGTAGATCAAGAGTAATTGAATGATAAAGTATCCCCCTCCCACCCCTTTTACCTAGTGTAAGCCGCCTCCCCTCAGATGTAGAATCTAGTCTCTTGACAGGACAGGTCACAGTAAGGGACAATCTTCTTACTGTGAGCAGGGGACTCGTTGCTAGAGAAAGACCTGGGTATCCTTGTCAACTACAAACTTGGAAACAGCGACCAGTGTCAAACAGCAGTAGCAAAGGCAAACAAAATACTATCTTGCTTAAAAAGAGGTATTGAAGCAAGAGTGGATAACATTATTTTGCATTACACAAATCATTGGTAAGACCTCACCTTGAGTATGCAGTGCAGTTTTGGGCACCAGTTCTGAAAAAGGATATACTAGAACTAGAGAGGGTAAAGCGAAGAGCAATACAATTAATTAAGGGATGGAAGACTTGATGTATGAGGAACGACTAGACAAACTAGGTTTATTTACTCTAGAGAAAAGATGACTAAGAGGAGACCTTATCACATTGTACAAGTATATGAGAGTTCAATACAAGGATCTCTGAGGTGAGCTATTCATTCCAAGACCTGATCAGGTGACCAGGGGACTCCCCTTGAGATTAGTGGAAAGGAGGTTTAGACTTCAGCAGAGGAAGGTTTTTTTTTTACAGTGAGGTCTGTTAAATTGTGGAATTCTTTCCCCAAGGAAGTGGTTATGGAAGATACAATGGATACATTTAAAAGAAGATTAGATACAGAGTTATACTGTTTTTTTAGTAGGCAGATCTGGAAGGCCTGATAAAGACTAACTTATTTGGTAGCAGGAAAGCTATAAAATTCTCAGTCACTGGGGTAGGAGGCGAAGGTTGAACCTGATGGACCTGTGTCTTTATTCAACCTAATTTACTATGTTACTATGAGCATAAGGAAAATCCCGCCCCCTTGACAGGTTTATCAGGTTGTTCCTTATGATCACTGAAGACTGTCCCTCTCTGTGATCCATCCGGACAGTCTTGCTGCTGTGAGGTGAGCAGTGTTACATCAGTAAAAGGGCGAGAGGTGGGATACTTTATCATTCAACTACTTTTGAACTACAACTCTGACAGAACTGAAATAACAAATGGAGCTACACACACAACACACACACACAACACACACACACACTATAGACTTTTTACCTCACTCTCACCGGCTTCATATCGTATGTATGTAAATTATTTTTACATGTATTTTATGTGTCTGAGCACTGGTAGTTAAATCCCATGTGTCCCCTCCTCTACCCCATCTTCCCCTGTGACAGACCATCTTCCCCATCTGCACATGATCACTCCCCTTCTCACCTCATCTCTCCTTCCTGCACATCATGTCTCCTCTCCCATATACCATCTGTCCCCTTTGCACAGCATTTATCCCTTCCACAGTCCATTTCCCTCTCTTGCACACAGTTTTGCCTCCACATTAACCCGCTACATGGGTATCCTACCAGCCTCTATCCTCTTGTGTGTGTAATGTATGTATGTATGTATGTATGTATGTATGTATATCTATATACCAGGGTTTTCCGTAAAGCCGCCCAGGGCCGTTAAAAGGAAAACCGGGGGTTTTTGGAATTCATTTTTGGACCGAATAACAGCCCAGGGCTGTTATTCGGTAGTAACTTACATCACTCTGTAGGATGCTGAGAGCCCCTCCCAATGATTTAAAGTGCCAAGCCATAACAAATAAAAAGAGGATACTTTATTCTCTTGTAGTAAGTAAATGATTTTTTAAAAAGATTTTTTTAAGTGTTTTTAAAGTGTTAGTAATGTCGAAGAAAAAATATTTATCGTTTTGTAGTGATTAAAAAGTTGACCTGAATGCAACAAAGCCTATCTCTCAAACCGCTATGGTTTGAGAGATATTCACTGTCAAAGTTTGATGACAGCTGACAGCAGGAGATCCGTGTCGGCCGACACAAGGAGGCTCTTCAGCAGAGCCGCAATCGCGTTATTTAAAACAAATTACTTCATTGGAATGATCTAGAGAGTGTGCTTGCAAACCAGGCACACTTTGTAGACCTTTCCAATTAAATCATTCTTTTTAAATAACAGATTGCGGCTCTGTTGCAGTTGGTCCCCAGACAGGATTCCCCTGCAGTCAGCACAGCGCTGATGTCAGGGAAAGGGGAGGGAGGGGGGACATTTAGCTGTAAATATCTATCAAACCATAGCGGTTTGAGAGATAGGATTTGTTGTACCAGTATTTAGTTCAACATTTTAAGCACTACTAAACTATAAATTTTTTTTTTTTTTTTTGGACATTACCGTACTATCACTTTAAAAGGTCAAAAAAGTAGCGGTAGTTTAATCAAACTGACATATCAAAATGTTTAATATAACCGAGTAACGAACGTATATATGGTACCATAGTCCATAAAATCTTCATGAACTTTCAAAGCCTTTGAATTCCAACTCGTCATCACTCATGAACAATGCATGCATATCTTCATCTGTACTGGTACCAGTAGAAATGTCACTTCCTACATCGTCATCATCATCTTCGCCTGCACTTTCTTTAGTTTTAGAGCCAGATAAAACCTCAAGTAAGCGTGCGTTCAACAGTTCCTCTTTCACTGTCTGACCATGGGGTGCTATTCCACAGCATTCAAAAGCACGACTTATGCTTTTTTTGTTGAGACTGACTACAGCATGAGCCACAAAGTTCACTAGGTGTTGGTAGGAAGGTTTTTGCGATAACCTTTGTTTGTGTACTCCTTCTCGCCATTGGCAAACCAATCTTCCCATTGAGCAAAAAGTGCTTTTTTGAATGAAGCATTGATTGCTACATATAATGGCTGCAGATAGGATGTTGTTTTAGGAGGGATAAGTTTGACAACTGTTTTCCTACGCTGAAATGCCTCCAACAACTCGGTCTTCTTGTGTGCCGAGCATCCATCCATGAACAATACAGATTTCTCTATATTGAATAATTGAGATGGTCGCTGTCCAAACACATTTTGAATCCACAAAAGCACCAGATCATATGTCATTGACCCCTTATTAGATACTGTTCAATAAATATTTTTTTTGTACCTTAACTTTCGGAACATTTTTTTAATCCTTTGTGATGCTAAAGAATGAGACAGTGGCTAGCATCCACATTTTTGTTGCCAACAAAGTCTATGGCTGAAGAGCTCAACATGTTAATATATGCAGGTGTCTCATCCATACTGTAAATGTGGTCAGAGTCCAAATCTGCTGTTACTGAAGGGATGCTGTCCAAATAGTCATGTTCGATTTGTGCCTTTTCTACTAGTGTTTTATTGTCTGCTTGACCCATGTGTAACCTCACAGATATTTTGTTTTGTTTCATATCCACTTATCAGAGCACTTGAATTCCGCTGTTTCGATACCATGTTCTTGTGCAATTACAAAAGCCTGTTTGCGTAAACGGTGATAATTAACAATCAGTTTATTTCCACTTTGTTCCATAACCCACTGCAATAGTGTAGTTTCCAAATTTGCGTGTTGTGGTCCTCGACCACCACCGACAAATCTGCTCCTCTTCTTGTCTGGCGTATTTGTCAGTTCAG
The DNA here is from genome assembly GCA_037306005.1 of Rhinophrynus dorsalis. Taxonomy (NCBI): domain Eukaryota; kingdom Metazoa; phylum Chordata; class Amphibia; order Anura; family Rhinophrynidae; genus Rhinophrynus; species Rhinophrynus dorsalis. The sequence continues at coordinate 228,625,699 of CM074725.1, forward strand.
ATTCCCTTTGGCACCATTCAAGTAAATGTTTTCTATCGATACCCAACTCTCTTGAGGCTGCAGAAAGTCCTTTGACTCGTTTTACAGCATCTAGCTTGTCATTGATCGTATATGACTTTTGCACACGTTTTGGTGTTTTCTTTTGGACATTGGACTCCATTTTGGGGTATACTGGTATTGTTTTTTTTTTTTATTTTGGTTTTCCTTCTTTTTTTTTCCTCTCCTCCTTTTTCTCTCTCTTTCTTTCTTTTTTTCTCCTCTCTACTCCTTTTCTATCACTTAAATTAAATTAAGCTATTTAACTTTAATTCAGCGTGTTCAGCGAGTAAGGAGCTGGTCAGACACAGGATAAAAGAGAGCTATCACTCCTATACCACTTAGGGTAAATAGTTTTGTTATGTTTCGTTTAACAAAAACAAAAGAATATGGTAAATACAGCCCAGTACTTACTGTACTTCCGGGTAGACCGGGGTACCTAATCCTTGTTGCAATCTGCCTCTCTCTATTCAGCCTCCTCCAATGGCTTTCTGTCTGTATGATAGAGCGCTCTCATTGGCCAGAAATCGATCTCTGCCAATGAGAGTGCTCCAGCTTAAAGACAGGAGGCTGGATAGAGAGAGGCACTAGTATTGAACAAGTCATCACGGGAGAGATGCTGCCTGATACCCCCAGATGCCACAAGAACAGCCAAGTAGCATTAACCTGTGAGGTGGTGGAGAGACCCCAGATTGTTGCATTAATAAAAGGTGAACAAGTGAATGGGTTAAATGTATACAGTGTGAGACTATTCAGTAGGAGACATGACAATCTCGTGTTGTCATGCAGCGCAAGATTCTCATGCCGTCATTTTGATCATGGCGACATGTTTTACTGGTACTCTGGGAATCACAGCAGTTTCAGATTATCGGCCTGAAGACACTCAATTGTACCATTGAGATTACTATGTAGTGGAGCAAAAGCAGTAATCTCAGTGGGACAAACCACTTTTTTCTGATGCAACCTGTTCATGTAGTGGAGAGAAGGAGAAGAGAGCGCACACCATCTGAGAGTAACCTCTGGACATAAATATAATATGTACAGTGGATATAAAAAGTCTACACACCCCTGTTAAAATGCCAGGTTCTTGTGAGCTAAAGAATGAGACAAAGATAAATCATGTCAGAACTTTTTCCACCTTTAATGTGAACTATAACGTGAACAATTCAATTGCAAAACAAACTGAAATCATTGAGGGGGGAAAAATAAAAGAACTGGTTGCGTAGGTGTGCACACCCTTAAACTAATACTTTGTTGAAGCACCTTTTGATTTTATTACAGCAATCAGTCTTTTTGGGTAGGAGTTTATTAGCATGGCACATCTTGACGTGGCAATATTTGCCCACTCTTCTTTGCAAAAGCGCTCCAAATCTGTCAGATTGTGAGGACATCTCCTGTGCATAGCCCTCTTCAGATCACCCCACAGATGTTCAATTGTATTCGGGTCTGGGCTCCGGCTAGGCCATTCTGAAGCGTTAATCTTCTTCTGGTGAAGCTATGCTTTTGTGGATTTGGATGTGTGCTTTGGGTCGTTGCCGTGCTGAAAGGTGAACTTCTTCTTCATCTTCAGCTTTCTAACAGACGCCTGAAGGTTTTGTGCCAAAATTGCCTGGTATTTGGAACTGTTCATAATTCCCTCCACCCTGACTAAGGACCTGGTTCTAGCTGAGGAAAAACAGCCCCAAAGCACGATGCTGCCACCACCATGCTTCACTGTGGGTATGGTGTACTTTGGGTGATGTGCAGTGTTGTTTTTGCGCCAAACATACCTTTTGGAATTATGGCCAAAAAGTTCAACCTTGGTTTCATCAGACCATAACCCATTTTACTATGTGCTTTTTATGGGACTTGATGTTTGTGATTGCAAATTTCAGCCATACTTGGATGTTTTTCTTTGTAAGAAAAGGCTTCCGTCTTGCCACCCTACCCCACAGCCCATTCATATGTAGAATACGGAAGATTGTTGTCACATGTAGCACACAGCCAGTACTTGCAAGAAATTCCTGCAGTTCCTTTAATGTTGAAGTAGGCCTCTTGGAAGCCTCCCTGACCAGTTTTCTTCTCGTCTTGTCATACATTTTGGAGGGACGTCCAGTTCTTGGTAATGTCTCTGTTGTGCCATATTTTCTCCACTTGATGAGGACTTCTTCAATTTGTTCCATGGTATATCTAATGCTTTGGAAATTCTTTTGTACCCTTCTCCTGATTGATATCTTTCAACACTGAGATCCCTCTGATGCTTTGGTAGCTCTCTGCGGACCATGGCTTTTGCTCCGAGATGCAACTAAGCAAATGTCAGGAAAATCCTACTAGAACTTTATTTGTGATTGATCAGAGTCACTTTAAATGATGGAAGGTGTGTAATGACTTCTATTTAACATGAAATTGAATGTGATTGGTAAATTCTGAACACAGCCACATCCCCAGTTATAAGAGGGTGTGCACACCTATGCAACCAGGTTATTGTGAGTTTTTTATTTTCCCCCCTCAACGATTTCAGATTGATTTGCAATTGAATTGTTCACATTATAGGTCACATTAAAGGTGGAAAAAGTTCTGACATGATTTATCTTTGTCTCATTCTTTAACATCACAAGAACCTGGCATTTTAACAGGGGTGTGTAGACTTTTTATATCCACTGTAGTATATTGATTGCACTTACTAGATGTTCTCTTGATAGAGAGTAGCCCAACAGATAATAACGGAGCTGTTGTGGACATAGAGAGACCCTTCCTCTACTGCACTGTGATCTCCGATGTGGGGGAAATGATCGTACCTGGGCTTAAACCTTGTGGTGCTGAGCTTGTATCTCTTATGTTTGCACACTGTCTAGATCAGAGGCAGCCAAGAACTACCAACCGTGTATAATTTCACACATCAACACACTAATGCTTCGAAAAGGTGTGCACAGATGACCAAGTGGCAGATTTGCACAACTGATCAGCGGAAGTCCTGATTCTTGTAAGCCCAAGAAGCCCCAATAGATCTAGTAGAATGAGCCGTGACCCAAAAGGGAACAGGCTTCATCCTGAGCTCGTAAGCCTTACGAATAGTGGATTTGATCCTGGACGCAATAGTCACCTTGGATGCCCGTCTTCCTGCCCTGGGACCCTCAGGAATGACGAACAGTGCATTAGATTGCCTGATAGACTGAGTGCGATGTACAAAAAACTTGAGTCAATGCACCACATCTAACAATTGGAGATCCCTCTCCTTGTCAGAGGTGGGGTCAGGGCAGAAAGAAGGCACCACAATCTCCTGACTGATATGGAACTCCGAAACCACCTTCGGGAGAAATTCCTGAGAGGTGCGAAGCTCCACCTTGTCCTTGAGAAAAACACCAAAAAGGGTGGTTTTACAGGACAGAGCATGTAACTCCGCGACACGGAGAACAGAGGCAATCACTAGGACAAAGGTCTTTTTCCACGTTAACATGCGTAGAGGAATGGTAGCCAAAGACTCAAAGGGAGGGTGCTGAAGAACGTCCAAAACCAAGTTAAGATCCCACTGAGGATCAGGATTCTTAAAGACAGGAAGAGTATGAGCAAAACCCTGAAAGAAAACCTTGACATCAGGAAGAATAGCAATGCTCCTCTGAAAGAAAACAGAGAAAGCAGAAGTCTGAACCTTAAGGCAACTCAAGCTGAGGCCCTCATCCACACTGTCCTGCAAGAAAGCCAGGACCGTAAGCAGATCAAATTCCTGAGAAAGGTCCCTATCGGCACACAAAGATAGAAAGGTCGACCAGACACAATGGTAGGCCTTAGAAGAAACAGGTTTGCGGGCACTAAGCATAGTAGCCACCACACCAGAAGAAAAACCTTTCTTCTTCAGTATTGAGGATTTAATTTCCAAGCCGTCAAAGCTAGATTATGAACATCCTCCTTCCACAGGTAACCATGCAGAAGACTATCCGGACGGCAAAGGAGCCGGAATGGCCCCGCCACTGACAGATCCAGAAGCTCCAGAAACCAAGCTTGTCGAGGCCAGTATGGAGCAATCAGAATGACTGGACAGCGTTCTAGTCTCAGTTTCCGCAACACCCTGTGTAACATGGGGACGGGAGGAAAGATGTAAGCCAGGGGAAATAACCAAGGAATGGACATGGCATCTACCGCTATAGATAGAGGATCCCTCCAGCGAGAGCAGAACCTCGGAACCTTCCGGATGTGTCTTGTCGCCATCAGGTCGATGCAAGGAAGACCCCACCTCTGGGTGCAGCTCCCACTCACTGCTGTCCACTGTGTGTCAACTGAGGAAGTCCGCCATGACATCGTCTACACCAGAAATATGCACTGTGGATATGGCAGGAACATGTTCTTCTGCCCAGGACAAAATAGCCTTGACCTCTAACCAAGAGGTGAGACTTCTTGTTCAGCCCTGCTTGTTGATGTAAGCAATGGCTATGGCGTTGTCGGACTGTACCCAGACTGGGCAGTCTTCCACCTGGGGTGTCCAATGACGAAGGGCATGAAATATCGCCAGAAGCTCCAACACGTTGATGGGAAGTAGAGATTCCTCCGGAGACCACCGACCCTGAGCTCACAGGTGACCCAGGACCGCTCCCCAGCCGGAGAGGCTGGCATCTGTCATCACCGTGGTACAGAAGGATACCAGGAAGGACTTGGCCTTCAGCAGACTGGAGAGGTCAAGCCACCACGACAAACTCCATTCCACGTGAAGAGGAAGGGATACTGACCTCTCCAGAAGGTCCGGCTGACCCCTGCACACCTGGATCACAAACCTCTGGAGTTCCCTGGTGTGAGCCATGGCAAATGGGACCACTTCTATAGTGGAGATGAATTTCCCCACTAGAGAGGACAGCTTCTTGGCTGGAACTGGATCTTGAGCCAGAACAGCAGAAACCCTGCGGGTGATCTGGTGAGCAACCTCGTCCGTGAGAAACACCATGCTCTGCTGAGTGTCGAAGAGAAGGCCCAGGAAGACCAGACACTGGGATGGGACAAGATCCGACTTGTCCATGTTGATGATCCACCCATGATGGGAGAGTGCATGAATGAAGTCCTGAACCTGCTGATAAAGTTCCAAAGAAGGTGCCTTCAGAAACAGGTTCCATGTATGGAGTGACTCTGATGCCGTTCTGATAGAGGACGGACACTAAGGCTCCCAGGACACGATTGAAGACTTGAGGAGCTGTAGTCAGACCAAAGGGAAGAGCTGAAAACTGAAAGTGCCCTTGGTCGCAGGCAAATCTGAGATATGGGACATAGCAGCAATCACTGTACTTAGGGACTCCTGGTGATAATGAGTCCTGATCACGAAGGAATTGAGATCCTTCAAATCCAAAATGGGACGACAACCGCCGTCCTTCTTGGAGATCACAAAGAGGTTTGAGTAAAAACCCATATATTTGTCCTGAACTGGAACCGGCTCTAGAACATCATTGTCCAGAAGGGCCTGGATAACGTTTCTCTGCGCCCTGGGGTGCATGAGAAGGAAAAAGTGAAAGGAAGAAAGAGAGACGAAAGGGATCCTGTCTGTATCCTACCTCCACCATCGGTAAAACCCATGGGTCTGCCAGTGAATCCTTCGAGACGCTGTGGTAGTGACGCAGACGGCCACCCACAGCAGACTGGGGACCTGGGTTCGGTGAGTCATGCCGAAGAAGGCTTGGAAGAGACCTTGGGCTTCCATTGCTGTTTGGGCTTGGAGGAGGCACGCGGAGCTGAGGGAATCGCCTGGTTCGTCGGACGTGTCTCAGTCTGAAAGGAACAAAAAAAATGATTACGTTTGAGAGGTGTTTTCTTCCTGGGGACCAAAGGCAGAAGTGTACTTTTACCCCCTGTGGCCTCACTAATCAGGTCCTTAAGATCTCGTCCAAACAACGATGTGCCTTGAAAAGGCAAGGAGAGCAAGGCTTACTTAGAAGTGGGGTCAGCAGACCAGATCTTAAGCCAAAGAGCTTGTCTGGCAACCATAGACATGGTGGAAACCCTTGCCACCAAACGAATGGCATCAAATAAGGCAGCAGAAACATAGTGCTGGGCCTCAGAAATGTTGGCAAGAAGGTGCAACGTATCCGAAGTAGGAGCACCCTGACGGACAGCCAGGGTGAGTTGTTCAGTCCCGGGCCCGGTTAACCCATGCTGCAGCGAACACTGGACGCATGGCGGTACCAGCAGTGGCAAAAAATGGACTTGAGGGAAACCTCAAGTTTCTTGTCAGTCCAGTCTTTCAGAGCGGAGGTGTCAGAAACTGCCAAGGCAGTGGACTTAGATAGACTGGAGATAGTAGCATCCACTTTGAGGGGATGAACCCACTGAGTAAGCGGCGCCTCAGAAAAGCTTGGCAAATTTCTTGGAAACAGAAGGTTTTCTGTCCGGGGATTTCCACTTATCAGATACAAGGCGGTCAAGAGTGGGGTTAGGTAGAAAACATGTATGGGGGTTTTTAGGCTCCTGAAACAAATCAGAGGGATCTGAAGAAACCTCCTGAACTAAGGGAATGTTTAGGGTAGTCAAGAGAGCCCTGATCAGGGCCTCAGCCGAGGGCTAAGGATCGGCCTCATAGGGGCCCCCAAAAAACTGAGAGGAGCCCACAGCAGAACATTCCTCAACATCTGAATCCACTAACAATTCCTCCTTAGAGGAATCTGATACGTCAGGTACTAAACTGCAGGGAAGATTTGCTTGAAGAGGGGTTCTGCCCCCTGTAATTGGGATTGAAAGAGTTGCAATGTAGACCGAAGGTCCCTAGTAGCAGCCTTGAACTCTTGCACACAAACTGGCTCTGATGCATGGCTGGAGGTCCCTGGGAGAGACTCAGGGACAACAGAACATGCTGGGCATAAATGAACTGAGAATTCTCTAGGTAACCTTGAATGACATGAGGAGCAATGTGCAATAGGGGACACAGAGACCCCAGCGTCCTTAGTCTTAGGCCTGGCCCCAAGCTCTAACGGATTAGACATTCTCACAGTGTCAGAAAGATTATAGTATAAAGAATCACCCAATTACAGTGTGTAAGATTAAAGTTTCACCCCAGAAATCGCTAAAATACACTTATCTGGCAGGAGAAGGGTTAATCTGTAGAGGAGAGAAGGAGAGTCCAAGCCCTGCGTAGGATACTCGTTCTAGAAAAAGCACAAAATGGCTGCCACAGCGGGAGTCATTCAGAAACGAGCGCACAAAGCAAGCGCTCATGGGAAATGTAGTTTCCCTAGAAAAAGTACCCCAACAGTGCCCGAAGCTCCCTGAGCCCTCCAACATACTTGAAACGTGAACCAGATGACAGAGTAAGGGCAAACAATTAAAATGAGCCATCACTGGAGTTGATAGGTTGAGCGGTTGCAGAGATATGTCCCAGACTGTGTAGTCCCATAGAAGTGAATGGATTAATGGTGTCTATGATGTAAACTTACATTCTGCAAAGTTGAAAAGTAAAAAAATAAAAGCACATGAAACATCACTAGAACATGTTAGGAGTCCCAGAAAACACTGAACCCAGTAGGGAAATTCTCAATAACCCCCCAAAGATGCAAAACCAGCAGCTAAAGGGTTAAGTTACCACATAAACCTGCTCCAAAACACCCAACAGACATACAGATAGACCCAATGAGTGCAGGAGTGTGCAATAAGAACTCCAAAGGAAAAAACCCTGTGCGGAGGGGCACTGTGGGACCATGTGGACCTGCAGCACTCAAAGGGTTGCTCACCTTTCCTGCAGATCTTCTGTCTTCAGACTACCATGTATTAAGAAGAAGCCTGGGTGGGCAACTCCTGAGGAAAGAACTTGAACCCAAGATTTCCCCCCCCAGGGCTTAATGTCCACAAAAAAGCACCTGGTTACTGAGCTAGCCACATCTAAGTCTAATGTCAGTTATGCTAACCTGCCTAATGATGGTATTCCATTTCTAACAGAAAAATAAAAAAAATTCTAAAACTATAGCAGAACTGTTCTCTTGCCTGTGTCTTCACCAAGGAACAAATCTTACTGGAGCTGGTTGGCTAGCTGCAGCCAAGGAGGGAAGGTAGGTTCCACCCCCTGCATACAATTCTAGAATTGTTCCTGCCTACTTAAAGGGGCAGATCGCCTACCCAGAGTTACCAGGAACCTGTATTGGACGACAGAGAAATTTTATTTTGGATGAAAATAATGGAATAATCAAAAAATACACTGATGCAGCACATAGGTTTTATGGGCATTTGTGCATTTACACAGTCCAGTGCAGTAGTTCTCAACCAGGGTGACTTGGACATTCACTTAAAGGGATGGTAATACTTTGAAAAAAGTATGGCTTCCGGTCTTCTTTATCATTTTATTATTTTTTTTTTTTTACATGTAGCACTATATTTAATTACAGTATTGTATTTCAAACACTATTCATTCAAAAAAGATCCCCCTCCCGCCCCTTCGGGCAGCCTCCCATAAGATCTAGAATCCGGTCATGGGAATGAACGGATGCAGCAAGGGACAATCTTCATTCAGTAAGTATTAGGAAAACCCTGCCCCCCCCCTTATTGAAGGGGGGCAGGATTTTCCTTTTGCTTACTGAATACTGTCCGTCGCCAGTCTTCATCTGGACCTGACTGTGAGACTGACGCAGGGAAAGGGGCGGGGGGAGGGGGGGGATCCTTTTGGCTTGAATAGCGCTTACCTTTTGCAGAGGAGATACGGCCACCCCGGTGCTCAGCTGGGTGGGTGGTCCCCTCTGCCTGCAGCCTCGCCACTCATGCCCCGTCCTATGCCTCCTGGAGAGCCGGACGCCCTGGTACTCGTCTGGATGGCGGCTCCCTCTCTCTTCTGCCCTCGCGGCAGTCTGTGTCTGTCTCCTCCTTCCGGCCAGCATAGTGCGGGAGTGATTCACTGGGATTCCTTCTAGTGACATCGCGGTCTGGTTTTTAAAGGGACAGCTCGTTATGTGCTCCACCTCCTGGGATTGTGGGAGGTTTCTTTAACTGCCTGGACACCACATCAGTTGCCCTTTCATGGTGTTCCAGTGCAGTCTTGTTTAGCTTGTTGTCCGTGTATGATTCTTGGCTAATTTATCTGTCTCTCCCAGTGCCTACTGTTGTGGTTTGTCTGACTACCCGCTTGGCATTGACCATTGGCTCTGGCTGACTACCTGCTCTGGTATTGACCCCTGGTTTGTCTGCACTACCGCCTGATACTGACTATAGGCCTGAGTCAGTATGATACTCCTTATTGCAACTTTTTTGTTGGATACTCTCCTGGCTCCCAGCCCCAGTCACTACGTTGTTATACACTCTACCCTATCCAGTATCCATGGTGTTTGCACTTTGAGTATCTATATTATCAATTAAGATGGTGTTTCAAATATTGTACTGACTCTTGTCCATTCCTTTGGTTCTGTGACAGTACGGTAATTATAGAGCTACATGTTATTAAAAAAAATATAAAGACGCCGCCGAGATAAAATTTAATCAAAGTATTACTATCCCTTTAAAGTGCTCCTTTTTTTCTATAAAGACTATGAAAAAAAAAAAAGTGTGAATCTTGAGTTTCATATATGTATTTATAGAAACTGGAACGCACAGTAGCTTTGATTTTGTTATTTTGATTGCGATACCTAAAAATAACTATATATATTTATGCCCTTATTACATCCCTGACAAATTACTCATTAAATGTTAGGTGTGCCCTGGAAATTCCAGATTGCGTTAGGGTTGGGGTAATAAAAAGATTGAGCACCCCCTGACTTTAGTGTATTTTTTTCTGCTACAATTATATTATAAAAATATATACATATCCTGCCAACTGGAGACTTTTATAAATACTTACAAGTTCGGCACGTATTTCAAACGCCTCCAAACCAGTTGTTGGCCCGATCTCATCCTCATGAGCTCGTTCTGGCATGTGGACTTCCATTGCGTTCCCGGGGTTCTTTGTCGGTCTGTTATTCAACCCTGATCCTGGGGGCCATGCCATCAAAATTATCTTTTATGTCGGCATGGGAAGGTGAATTGGGTTGTCAGCTTTCCCCGTCGAAGTGGAAGCAAGCTCTTTCCGTTACTTTGCGACTCTTCCATTGTTCTAATAATATGGAGTTGGTTAGAAAAGTACTTTACAGATGGTATTTGGTGCCAGCAAGCCTTGCGCATATCTACCCTTCAGTGTCTAATTTATGTTGGAGGGGATGCAGGGACCATGGCACATATATTGTGGCCATGTCCTCTGTTGCAGAAGTTTTGGACTCTAGTTTTTGATTTCATACGAAAGATAACTCTCATCCAGCTGCCTGTCTCCCCTGCATTAGCTCTACTCCATGTATTTCCTGTTGGGTTCCCCATTCATTTGCAGATACTAGTGAGGCAGGTTCATATAGCTGCAAAGACTCTTTTGGCAAGGCGATGGAAATCTGATGAGATTCCCTCTCTGCGGGAGCTGTGTCAACTTGTTGGCCACAACCTGCAGATGGAGAAACTGCATTATCTTTCAGTTTCAAAGATGGTTCTCTATGACCGTACTTATGTGGCTTGGGAGCAAGGTAGTAGTGGGACTTGATTTTCGGCAGCGACCTCCCCCCCTTTAATCCCCCCCAAATTATTTTCTTTCCTCATCCCCGTCATGTCTGGGAGCTTTCTTCATCTTCTTCTTCTTTTTCTTCTTTCGTTCTAAACTGTGTCTTCTGTGTTCTTTGTCTTGTCTCTCGATGTTGAAAATTTGTGTGTCTCAATAGGAGTTTGGTAGGGCCCTTAGTGATCAGTTTAAGCTTTACTCTGTGCTACTGTATAAGTCTGTCATGTTCTGTTTGATAATGCAACATGATATACTTGTGTTTCTGTACTTTACATGTCCTTGTATCATTAAAATCTTCTAATAAAAATCGTTACCAAAAAAATTAAATGTATAAACACACACGCACGCACGCACGCACGCACGCACTCATATACTCACTATAGAATGTGTGTTTTTACAACACAGATAATGTACACATCTTATTTAACCCGTCGAGGACCAGAGGGTTTAGAAACGTAATGCAAAGCAATCAAAGGACTAATTATCATGATTATTATTACTAATAATAATAATATTAATAATGCTGTTTCTTTTAAGACTATAACTCTGTTCAGTTCAGTTCAGTCGGTTCAGAACCTTGACAAGGACGAACCCCCCACCACCACCACCACCCCCATCATATTCAAGCATTTTCTGCTTCTCTTTCATTAAATGGAAAGCTAACAAACAGACTTTATAATAATACAGCAAATGTAAAAGCTGTAATGATAAAATCTATGACATGTGTCTGTGTTTGCTGGGACAGGATACAGAACTAAGGAAAAATAAAGCAGAAAGCCTCCGGAGTAATCCACTTGAGTTTAATGAAGCATCTTTAAGAAGTTCTTCAGCGGATGCCAATCTTTTATAGAATGTTCTGCATTGTCTGATAACTATTGGATAAATCCCTTTAATAGGAAATACAATGGGTACAGTGCTGGAGGGAAAAATACTTTTAATCCTTGAATGTCACATCGGTAACAAAAATATCAGGGTTGTCTCTTGAAAGCTATAATGGGATTCCTTCCAAAGAAAGAAGGTTTGATTTTATGGATCGGGAGCCATTAAAACCCCATTTTCTAGAAGAGCCATGAACAGAAGAAATGATGTTTGGATATAAAACAGCATTTTGTTAATTTATATAACTCTATCTGGGGACATAGAGGGTTCTGCAATAAACAAGTTCCCAATCAAATGAAAGCAATAATGGGGAACTTTACCCTAAGACAGGGCAGCACAAATCTTCTCAAAGGGATTGTAATGTTTCACAACAAAAGCAGATCCGATTAATCTTCATAGTATATGGGTCATAGAGAGTGTTATTTCAGTACTGTCAGAGTTGTAGCACAAGAGTAATTGAATGATAAAGTATCCCCCTCCCACCCCTTTTACCCAGTGTAAGTCACCTCCCCTCAGATGTGGAATCTGGTCACTTGACCAGACAGATCACAGTAAGGGACAATCTTCTTACTGTGATCATAAGGAAAACCCTGCCCCCCTTGAGAGGTTTTTCCTTTTGCTCACTGAAGATTGTCCCTCTCTGTGATCCATCCAGACAGTCTTGCTGCTCTGTGGTGGGCAGCGTTACATCAGTAAAAGGGGCGGGAGGGGGATACTTTATCATTCAATTACTCTTAACTACGACTCTGACAGTACTGAAATAACACTCTCTATGGCCCAAATACTATGATGAGTAATTGGAGCTGCTGTTTTTGTGAAACATTACTATCCCTTTAATGGCTACCAACAAGACATGATTTAAGGATTTCCCTGATTTAACCCCTTAACCCTTTGAGTGCCAGAGTGGTATGCAACACATTGCAAAGCAATGAGTTGCATAGCACTCTAGCACCCAAAGGGTTAAGGACCCATAACGTGTCAGGACCATCACGCCTGCTTGGCACTTAACCCCTTAAGGACCATTGACGTACCCGGACCGTCACGCTGATCCGGCACATAAGGACCAGTGACGGTACTTTTACCTGCAGAAGGGCGGTGAGTAATACCAGGGACTGAAGTTGATTGCTCCAATACCAGAGCGATCTCTTTCAGTCCCTCGTTCAGCGTGCCGGCACACTTGATCAGTCACGTGGGTTGGCACATCGAACTTCCCTATCTGGTCCTTAAAGGACCACACACCCTGGGACCGCTGGTCCTTAAGGGGTTAAGGACTGGTGATGGTCTTGGCATGTCATGGAATTCTGGGATGGTAGCGCAGCTGGACGCTGCTCTGCCAACCATGAATACTTTGCGGCAAATAAAAAAAATAAAAAATAAAAAAAATGCCACGGTGCTGAATGGCCACCCCATGCTGGACCGGGCAGTCATTAAGGAGTTAACACATATGAGTTATTCAGTGACTCATTCTGACTGATTCGCACTCAAGCAAGTAAATCCATAAATCCTGGCCTGTTGGTAGCCCTCGAAGACTGAACTTAGATCCCCCTGTCCAAAGAATAAATGGCACATTGGTTCCCCTTTTATATAAGTATACGGTGTTCTAAAGCAGTGAAGGTTTTTCTTAACCCTTTGAGTGCCAGAGAGGTATCCAGCGCATTGCAATACAATGCGTTGGATAACTCCCTGGGATTCAGAGGGTTAACAAACGTCTTTCCATTCCAGCAGCTTTTTGACCACAGCTCCATAAAATTCTCCATTATAAATACGACTGTGCTAATGAAGAGTGCTAAATGTGTTTTTAAATATGTACAGTTGCTGAACATTTCAGGAGAGGGTTTTAAAAGCATAGTGCATGGCATTATATCAACAATGCTTCTCAGTCCCATGCTAGCCTGTAATCTCTCCAAGTCACCTGAGTAACCGCAAATAAAAGACTCGATACATGTGGGGAAAGTTGTATTATTCAGGGTCTGTGCTGTTATTAAAAGAGGATGGAGCTGACCTTTTTAAAACGGACTGCGAACACACCCTGCTTTTTGATGTTCCTGCTCACTCACTCATAGGCGAACCCTTCCCCACATTCCTTGCTGTAAGTGATATTTTGTGCACTTAAAGGGATGGTATTGTCAAAATATCTAAAAGCTCAATATTGTAGCTATTGAAAAATTATACTAAATGCCCCCAGTCCCATCTCTCAAACCTTTATGGTTTGAGAGATTTTCACTGTTAAAGTTCCCCCTCCCCCCCTTCCCATGAGGATCTTCAGCAGAGTCGCAATAGCGACATTTAAAAATAACTACTTCATTGGAACAATCTACAAAGTGTGCATGCAAACCAAGCACACTTTGTAGACCGTTCCAATTATTTCTTTTTCAAGATGGCGATCTTGGCTCTGCTGAAGAGTCTCCGCCGGGACCGGATTCCCCTGCTGTCAGCTACAGCGCTGACGTCAGGGAAAGGGGAGGGAGGGGGAACTTTAACCGTGAATATCTCTCAAACCATAATGGTTTGAGAGATGGGACTGGGGGCATTTAGTATAATTTTTCAAGCTACAATATTGATTTTTTAAAATATTTTGACAATACCATCCCTTTAAGTTGCCCTTTTTATATTATGGTGTTATAGAGCTGTGAGGGTTTTTTCTTTAACCGTAGAAGGACCCTTGTAAAGCAATAACCCTTTAAGCATCAAAGGGATGCACAACACAGTGAGCAGCAAATGCTTTGCGCAACCCCCTGGTCCTGATGTAGTTAAGGGTTTAACAAAGAATCGTGTCTGCCGTAGTGGACTTGATATTGAGCACTAACTTAACCCCTTAAGGACTCATGACGTGCCGGAACCATCATGGATAAACTTATCATAGGAGCCCATGACGGTGCTGGCATGTCATGGAATTCAGGGGTCTCCATGAGGCTGCATGCCGTTCGGGGAGCCCTGAATCCAATTGTAAAAATAGAAATTAAAAAAAAATGTCCCGTGGTCCTTAACTGCCAGCAGTACGGTCCTTAAGGGCTTAAGATTTGTTTGGAAAAATCAGTCTATCCCAGATTAAGATGTGTGGATATTTATTATTAGAAGGTCTTCATAAAATGACCAGTTAGAAATGATGTTTACGTGTCTGTTAAAGGGATAGTAATACTTCATTTTATCTTTATTTTATTTTGTAGGCATTAAAAAAACATGAAAAACAACCTTTATGGTTTGAGAGATAATCACAAGCAAAGTTTCCCCTCACTGACCAAAACGGTCAAGTCTGCCATCTAGCTGTCAGATTTGGAATCCGGCCCATGGACCGGCCGTGGCTCTACAGTAGAGCCGAGATTGCGAGATATAAGAAGAACTACTTAATTCGAATAGTCTACAAAGTGTGCCTGGTTTGCAAGCACATTTTTTAGACCCTTCCAATGAAATGGTTATTTTTATATCTTGCGATCTCGTCTCTGCTGAAGAGCCACTGGTTGATCTGCGGACCGGATTCCAAATCTGACAGCTAGACGGCAGACTATACCATTTTGGTCAGTGAGGGGAAACTTTGCTTGTGAATATCTATCAAACCATAAAGGTTTGAGAGATGAGACTTATATCATTCTTCAAGTTTTTTTAATGCCTACAAAATAAAATAAAGATAAAATGAAGTAATACTATCCCTTTAATCTCATCACACAGTGTACTTCCCAGTGGTATAAAGCCACGGGTACCAGTGTCCCGGACGGTACCAAGTTTACAACAACTAGCTGCTATATTTCACTGCCCTTCCTACAGCCATATGCGCAATGTAAAAAATATGGAGTCATTCTTGGGCAAACCAACTGCAGCACAGGGGGCCGGTACAAATATTGTTTTAACCCTTTTGAGTGCCAGAGGGGTAAGCAACGCATTGCTTTGTGTACTCCTCTGTCACTCAAAGGGTTAAATGGGCTGTTTAACCCCTTGAATTCTATAGCGGTCTCCTACAGCTTGTAAAAGTTGGATACCTCTCTGGCAATCGGTTTACTTTTAAAAACGTTGCAGAGAAAATATCGTGGAACTGAACGGCGCATTAAGCATCATTTTGACGAAAAGGGCGACATGAGAATCTCGCCCTGCAACAATAGCGCGATATTCTCATGTCACCTCCTTAAAGTGGAACTACCACCCTATATAAAGTTGCGCCCCAATAATTAGGCATATGGCGACTAGCTTCTTAATATTGCTATTATCTCACACAAGTACTAGATTCTGAAATAATCATTTCTCCAGCCAGGTTTGCATGCAGACATCTTGGCTTAGAGACGTCTGCGCACCTGCGCTGTTCGTCCCGGTCTCCTCTAGGAGACGTTGCATGGTGCCTCAAGGCATCGGAAGGGACTCGTGGCACAGGCACACAAACAGCTCTAAAGCAAGAAGCCTGGCCGTTAGTCTCAGAAGAAAAAGGATTCCTTCAGAACCTGGTACTTATGAGCGATAACAGCACTATTAAGACGCTAGTTGCCATATGCCTAATTATTGGGGGGCGACTTTATATAAGGTGGTAGTTCCGCTATAAACATCCATTAGTGCCCGCATAGCTGCGCTATGTTTAACCCAACCAAGAAGAGAAACCATATAACTCTATTACCCACCAACCATTGTATGATACATGAAATGTCATAGATCTGAATCATTTCGGAACAGAAGTAAGAACCCGCATACCTCAGCATAGCGCTGCGCCAGTCTCTCTCTCGCCTTCTCTGTGAACTCCTTAGATTTGCAGAATGACAGAGCAGAGCATGCAGAGAAGGAGAGAGAGAGCCCGGAGCAGCAGTCAGCAACTGTAAGGAGTTCACAGAGAAGGGAAGACAGAGCCTGCCGCAGCGATATGCTATAGTATGAGGGTTCTTACTTCTGATCTGAAATGTTTGAAATTCATGACATTTTATGTGTCCTACAATGGTTGGTGGGTATATAGCACAGCTATGCGGGCACTAATGGATGTTTAAGGAGGCGACATGAGAATCTCACGCTATTAATGCAGGGCGAGATTCTCATGTTGCCCTTTTCATCACGGCGACATGTTTAATGTGCCGTTTAGTTCCACAATTTTTCTCTGCAACGTTTTCAAAGGATACCCTGGCAATCAAGGGATTAAATTCTCTATTTAAATCAATGGAAGCATTAGGAATCTTTATGTGTCCCCTATAATGCAGCTTTCGTGCTCCAAAATAGCATCTGTTTAACGTCTTGAATCCGGAGAAATGTCCTCCTTACCTGTGTTACTGGAATATAAAGTGGTTCCCCAGTATTCAGCAATGTTAGGGTCCCAGACTGATGCAGCCGTCCTTCTGGTTTGATCACTGGGCTCTCCTTTGTATCCTCCTTGGTTGAAGATTTCTTCGCACCCTCCTGTCTGCTCTCTTTCAGTTCTTCTGTGTCACTGTGACACTCAAAGAATTCTTCCTCACTGTCACTCCAAGATTCCCAGGATTTTGCCACTTCATATTTACTTTTGTCAGGTTCACCTGGGCTTGTGGCGTCACTGGCGGTCCTGTAGCCAGAGCTGTCTGAACTGCTTCCCTTCTTGCCCTCGTCTCTTGCCTTTTTCCTTTCAATGCAGCAGTTTAACATCTGGACAGGTAAGAAAGAGGACATTATAAGGGGCAGTTTATCACTGTGTCATTAGTGGTAAAATTGTTACAAATAACCCTTTGTGTAGGAACAGTTATTACGCCATCGCAGGACAGAGAATAAAATAATATACCATACAATGCCCTTAAGCACCAGAATGGTGTGCTTTACAGTGCGATCACATCCTTCTGGTCCTTAAAGGAAAAATATTCACTGGGAACAAGCTGCTCTTAATTTATTTAGTGGGAAAGTATTGCGTTACGCTGAAGGAAAAAAAAATTATATATCTATATCTATCTATATATATTTATTTTATATATTATATGAAGGTACTTGTGCTGTGACCAAAAACATTTGGCTTAGTGATGAATCGTTACATAAAGCTTCAACGTTTTTTTCATCATCCTTCATGCAGAGTGCTGTCTCCTCTGGATCAAACCAGGCCGAGTTTATTTATATATAGTTTGTTTATAATATTTTTTTATATTCTCTCCACTGACATCTCCATCCAGCTCCCACTCTCTTACTACCCCCCTCTGCCTCCACTCTCACCCCCCCCCCCGCATCTCTTTCTTCATCCTGTATCTTCTCTTTTATATCGGACTCTTATCCCTTTAACCCTGCCACTCAATCTCTCCTCATCTGACAGAACTCTCACCCAGCTATCTCTTTGCCTATTCACCCCTCTTTAAAGGTCTTCTTGCATCCTCACATTGCTCTTCCTCCTTCCTTCCCAAATTCATTACAGACGTGTGCATTTTGCCTATTCCCACAGAGCACACTATGTATTTTTGAGTGCCAGAAGGGTATCCAATGCCCCTGCTCAAGGCTCTTACCTAACAGTCAAAGGGTTACTGTCTACTTCACTAGCAGTTTGTTAGAGTCAAAGAACCAAACACATAAACAGCAAAGTACTAAAGTACGTATAAAGGAAAAAAAAATTATAATTAAGTGGGCATAGTATTTTTCAGAGCAAGTGCTGCCCACCCCTCTGGCAATAAAAGGGGTAAAACCATACCTGGAGCTTCTGATGCAGCAGGCAGCATTTCAGATCAGGAGGCCCATTTGCTAAACTAGAAGAGACGAGATTGGTTCAGGTATCAGTAATGACCTCACAGACTATCAGCATTATGGGACATGTGTACAAAAACAAAATACCAGAAAATGTCCCAAATTTCCAGGGACAGTACCTTATGTATCCCCCTGTCCTTGGATCCTGCTTTCCCAGCTCCTAAAGATAGGATTTTATTCTTACCTGTTAAATCCTTTTCACTTAGTCCATACAGGTCACTGGTACTTCTGGGGAGGCGATCTGCCCCTTTAATAGGCAGGAACAATTATGCAAATGATTGCAGGGGGCGGAGCCTCCCCTCCTACTTAAGCCACCTTCAGGCCAGAGCCACTAGATTGATTTGAGACACTAAAACTGACCGCAGGTAAGCAAGAAGAAGACTCCTGTGAGCATGCCCCAAAGGTCTCCCACTGAATGCCACAGGAGAGCCAAGACTGGTCCCTTGACAGGGTGGGAGACCAGTGACCTGTATGGACTAAGTGAAAAGGATTTAACAGGTAAGACTAAAATCCTATTTTCACTGTCGTCCAATACAGGTCACTGGTGCTTCTGGGATGTACAAACATTGAGCTGACCCAGAGGCGGGAAGTAAGGCAAGGACCAGGCGCTAGGCCCAAGTCACTAGAACTGCTATGAACCAGTTAATTACATAGCCCAAACTGTAAGTGTCAACGGACACTAACCAGGGGAAAAACACAACCCCTGAACTAACACAGCACACGAAACTAGAGCCAACCGGGCTCAACAGTAAGGAAGCACTAAGGATCACAGAGCGGAAGACCTACACAGGCAAAACTGCCTCCAGGACCTTCCTTCCAAAACTGGCATCAGCCGAAGCCAGTACATCAACTCGATAGTGCTTTGAAAATGTGTGCACAGAGGACCAGGTGGCCGCTCTGCACAGTTGATCAGCAGATGCCTGATTCTTGTAGGCCCAAGAGGACCCAATAGATCTGGTGGAATGGGCAGTCACCCGGAAGGGAACATGCTTATTCCGCAACTTATAGGCTTCACGGATAGTAGCCTTAATCCAAGAGGCAATGGTCACCTTGGAAGCCGGGCTCTCCCTGCCCTAGGCCCCTCAGGAATGACGAATAGAGCGTCAGACTTCCTGATAGACTCGGTGCGATGAACATAAAACTCGAGGCAACGCAACACATCCAACAAATGGAGATCTCGTTCCTTGTCAGATGAAGGATTAGGGCAGAAAGAGGGAACCACAATCTCCTGATTGATGTGAAACTCGGACACAACCTTGGGTAAGAATTCCTTGGTAGTGCGAAGCACAGCCTTATCCTTGTGGAACACCAGGTAAGGAGGTTTAAAAGACAGAGCTTGTAACTCTGCTACCCGGCGAACTGAAACAATAGCCAAAAGGAAGGCCATCTTCCAAGTCAAGAGACGTAATGGAATGGAAGCCAAGGATTCAAACGGGGGTCGCTGGAGAACTCCCAGCACCAAATTGAGGTCCCACTGGGGAGCAGGACTCTTGAAGGCAGGCCGAACATGAGTCACACCTTGGAAGAAAACTTTCACATCAGGAAGGATAGCAATCCTTTCCTGGAAAAACACAGACAAGGCAGAAGTCTGAACTTTGAGGGAACTCAGACTGAGCCCCTTATCAACACCGTCCTGCAAGAAGGCCAGGACAGTGGGAAGATGAAATTGAAGGGATAACTTCTTGTCAGTGCACCACGCAACAAAGGTTGACCATATGCGATGAGAAATCTTGGAGGACACAGGCTTACGAGCACTGAGCATAGTCGACACCACAGAAGGAGAAAATCCTTTCTTTGCTAGAATCGAGGATTCAACCGCCATGCCATCAAATGGAGAGAGTGAACATCCTCCTTCCACAGATAACCCTGAAGGAGTAGGTCCGGACGTGCAGGAAGTGGGAACGGATCCGCCACTGACATGGCCATCAACTCCGGATACCAGGACTGGCGAGGCCAGTTTGTCGGACTCCACTCTGATCGGACGACCAGTCAGTTGAGATTCCCAGTGTATAAGGGCAAGCCGGACGGCACGCAGTTCCAGACATTGATGGAGAGAAGAGATTCCTCCAGGCCCCATTTCCCCTGAGCACTGAAACGACCCAACACAGCACCCCAGCCCCGAAGGCTGGCATCCGTTGTGATAGTGGTCCAACGAGGAACCTGAAAGGATCTTCCTTTCAGGAGATGGGAAAGATCCAACCACCAGTGCAGACTTGATTCCACATGAGGAGGTAGAGAGACTGACAGATGCTGATGATCTGGATGATTCTTGCATGTCTGGATCACAAACCTCTGAAGTTCCCTGGAGTGGGCCATGGCAAATGATACCGCTTCGATCGTGGAAATGAACTTCCCCACCAGAGAAGACAACTTCGGTACTGGAACCAAGTCCAGTTCCAGAATCCCCGCCACTCGGATAGCTATCTGATGAGCCACATCCTCCGGTAGAAACACCATGTATTGGCGGGTGTCGAACAGGAGACCCAGGAACAGAAGCCTCTGAGATGGGACCAAGTCCGACTTGTCCAGATTCAGGATCCAGCCATGACGGTTCAGAGTGTGTATACACCGCTGCAGCTGCTGGTGGAGAAGCTCCGCCGAGGAAGCTTTTAGGAGGAGATCGTCCATGTAGGGGGTCACCCTGACCCCGTCCTGATGAAGCACAGCTATCAAGGAACCCAGCACCCTCTGGAAGACCTGAGGAGCTGAAGTCAGCCCAAAGAGAAGAGCTGAAAACTGAGTGTCCCCTGTGGCAGGCAATCCGGAGATACCGCCTGCTCTCTGGATGGATAGGGATGTGAAGATACGCATCCTGCAGGTCCAGGGAGGCCAGAAATTCCCCTGGAGACATAGCGGCAATCACAGAGCGCAGGGACTCCTGGCGGAAGTGGAAAGTCACTACATAGGCATTGAGATCTTTGAGATCCAAAATAGGACGAGCCCCTCCGTCCTTTTTGGCCACCACAAACAGGTTGGAATAAAATCCTGAACCTGTGTTCTCCAGAGGAACCACTTCCAGGACCTCTTTGTCCAAGAGATCCTGAATAGCGTCATCGAACAGACGTCTTTTTGTAGGTTCCTGAGAAGGACGAGTAAAATGGAACCGAAAAGGAGGAAGGGAGGAGAAAGGGATCCTGTATCCCTCTGACACCACCTGAATAACCCATGGGTCCGCCACTGACTCCTCCCAAGTCCGGCGAAAGATGCGGAGATGTCCACCTACAGCCGGATGCGGACCCGGGTTCGGCGAGTCATGCCGAAGCAGTCTTGGAGGTCTTGGCCTTGGGGGCCACTTTGGGCTTCCAGGACTGTTTGGGCTTGGAGGAGGAGCGCGTAGTGGGAGGACCCGTTTGGGCAGAGGAGCGTGTCTCAGTCTGAAAGGAACGAAAGGACCGATTGCATTTGGCTGGAAACTTTTTCTTGAAGACTGATGGTAGAAGAGTACTTTTACCACCAGTAGCCTCACTGATCATTTCTTTGAGTTCAGACCCAAAAAGCAAATTCCCCTGAAAGGGCAAGGAAAGCAAGGCTTTCTTAGAGGCTGTATCAGCAGACCAAATTTTCAGCCAAAGGGCGCGTCTAGCCACCACAGAAGAAGTGGAGGCCCTCGCCATCATGCGCACAGCATCAAAGGCAGCATCAGCCACGTAATTCTGAGCTTCAGTAATATTAGCAAGAAGCTGCAACTGTTCAGACACTGGTGCATCCTGGCGAACTGCTTCAGTCAGACGTTCAGTCCAGGCCGCAATAGCTCTATTAACCCACGCCACTGCAAAGGTTGGACGCATGGCAGTGCCAATGGAGACAAAAATAGACTTAAGAGAAAGTTCTAGCTTTTTATCCGTCCAATCCTGCAGGGCAGAGGCATCAGAGACAGCCAAGGCGGTAGACTTGGATAGCCTGGAAACAGGAGCATCCACCTTGGGGGGATGAACCCATTTTGCCAGCTCAGTCTCAGGAAAGGGGTACAGTTTAGCAAACTTTTTGGAGACAGAGGAGGATCTATCAGGATTCTTCCACGCCTCAGAGACTAGACGGGCAAGGGTAGGGTTAGTTGGAAAACAAACAACAGGCTTAGATGGTTTCTTTTGAAAAACGTCAGTAGGATCATAAGTGGATTCCTGAGTCAGAGGAAGGTTGAGCGTATTCAGTACAGCTCTAATCAGACCCTCAGCCGAGACTTCAGGGTCACATTCATAAGGGTCCCCAATGGACCTGTTAGACTCAATAACAGTGCGTTCCTCAGCATCAGAATCCTGCAAGAGTTCTTCCTCAGAAGAATCAGACACATCAGGAGCTCCCTGTGGCTTAGGCAGGGAGGTCCTGATTGTAGAGGGGGTCTGCCAGACCTGGAGAGCCCCCTGTACCTGAGAGGGAAAGAGTTGAAGAGTGGATCTGAGATCCCTAGTGGCAGCTTTGAACTCCCTCACCCAAGATGGCTCAATAGCATGGCTGGGAAGTCCAGGGTTGCTATCTTGACCAGTGCAGTTAGGGCATAGATCCCCCACATTATCGCTAGATAGCCCAGTGTGACAAGAGGAGCAAAACGCCATGGGGGGAGCGGACCCCCCATCCTCCTTTGACTTGGGTCTAGCCCCTAGCTCCAGTGAAGTAGACATGCTCACAGCGTCAATATACCCCACTTTAAACTCTATCACCCAGAAAAAGTGTGTAAGATTAAAGTTTCACCCCAGAAATGCCTAAATTTGGACTTATCTGGCCAGCGAAGGGTTAATCTGCTGAGGGGAGAGAAGGCTCAGTCCCTGCGTAGTGTACTCGCTGAGGAAGAGCACCACAAAATGGCGGCCGTCAGGATAGCCAATCAGAAACGAGCGCGAACCGGGCGCTCATGGGAAATGTAGTTTT
Source organism: Rhinophrynus dorsalis (assembly GCA_037306005.1). Classification (NCBI taxonomy): domain Eukaryota; kingdom Metazoa; phylum Chordata; class Amphibia; order Anura; family Rhinophrynidae; genus Rhinophrynus; species Rhinophrynus dorsalis. Next base: position 228,648,635 of record CM074725.1, read on the forward strand.
CCCCATACAAGTGCCCCAAACAGTGCCCAAAGCCCCCCTGAACACCCCACACTAATAAAACACATACCGGATGATAGAGCAAGAGCCTAGCAGTAAAATGAGCCCTCTCTGGAGTTGCTGTGACAAGCGGTTCCAGAGATACGTCCCACACTGTGAAATCTCATAGAGAGTAAAGGAGCCATAGCGTCTGAGCGGGAAAGCCGCGCTTAAAGGTGCGGAACACCAATTTTAATAAAGTTTAACAAAACATGAAAAAGTGCCCAAACATACATTAAACACATAAATAAACACTATTTAAGGCTCCAAACCCAGAGAATACCACAGAAACTGCATTAAAACATTGAATGCAATAAAAACACCCTATGAGTGCTGGAGTGCAAAGCAAACTCCCAAATACAAGCCCAGCAAAGGGACACTGTGGGGACTAGTGGACCTTCAGCACTCAATGGGTGACTCACCTTTCCTGCAGGACTTCTGTCTTCAGGTGACCATGATGAAGAAGGAATAAACCAGAGGTAAATTCCCCAGTAGGGAAGCTGCTTAACTCAAGCTGTTCCCTCTTCAGGGCATAAGGTCCACAGAAAATCCCTGGAAGCTGCACCAGCCACTTTAAAGAGGGCAATTCACAGCCATGGTCACCCTCCTAATGGTGGTATTCCATATTTGAATAAAAAAAAATAATAAAATACTAAGTTGAATGCATAGATGTTCTCTACCTGGTGTGCACAGCACCCAGGAACAAATCAATCTAGTGGCTCTGGCCTGAAGGTGGCTTAAGTAGGAGGGGAGGCTCCGCCCCCTGCAATCATTTGCATAATTGTTCCTGCCTATTAAAGGGGCGAATCGCCTCCCCAGAAGTACCAGTGACCTGTATTGGACGACAGTGAAATGGAATTTTCTCCCAACTCAATGATGCTGTATATGCTTGATGTTAAAGCTAAATAGGCTAAAGGATTCCCAAATGTGTTAAAGCGGAACTACCACCATTAAACAACTTTAGCTTCAATAACTCCCCATATGGCGACTAGCTGCTTAGTAGCGCTAGTCACCAGAATTATTGCCTTGTTTAATAGATTTATCAATTCTTCCAGGGCTGACAGGAAGGACAGAGCGCAGACATCTTGCCATAGTGACGTCTGCACGCCTGCGCTGTCAGTCCCAGCCGGCTCTAGGAGGCGTTGCTAGGAGCCGTTTGGCTCTGGAAGGGATTGACAGAGCAGGCGCAAGGACGTCATTATGCTAAGATGTCAGCGATCCATCCTGCCTGTCATCCCCGGAAGAACTGATAAATCTATTAAATAAAGTAATAATTCTGGTGACTAGCGCTAGAAAGCAGCTAGTCGCTAGATGGGGAGTTCTTGAAACTAAAGTTGTTTAAAGGTGGTAGTTCCGCTTTAATATTATTACCTAGTGCAGGGGTCTCCAACAGGGAGCTCTTCTGCTACCAGTGAGCAGCTCTCCACTACAACCAGGTATCAAGCTATCTGACTTGCCAGAGAAAGGTCCTGTGGTTGAAATCTGCTCCCTGGTTGGCTGAAAACAATCTGCGCACAGCTTTCATATGCAGTACCCAACAGTAGCCAATCAGAGAGCTGATAGTAATGCAGGTAGAAGCCTTACAGCATTTTCCTGCCCCACACTGCTGTAAAAGCCCCTGATAACCACTTACATATAGAGATTAAACATGCTTTGTCATGACTAATTATATATAGGGACGAAACTACAGGGGGTGCAGATGGTGCAGTTATTCCGGGGCCCAGTATCCAAGGGGTCTCCATCTGCCCAACGGTCCAATAGGTTCTACTTCTATGAAAATATATTTGTGTTAGTGAGCCCTAAATATCTTTGCTCCGGGGACTCTCCAATGACTAGTTACACCACCGGTTATATAGTAAGTGTTATGAGCAGTATGTGGTGTCAAGGTGGGCGAGTCTATGTCGCCACAGTGCGACTCCATGTTCACTCACCCATTGTAATAAAAGTTGCAACTTTTCTATAGTCATTAAATGTTTTAATAAACCTTAAACATGCATCTTAATAAGGGATAATGACCCAAATTTATAAAAGCACACTGGAGTTATTCTGGAGTAATAACCAGATACATAATAGGGACAAATAAAAATTCCTAAATTCCCAGGAACTTGAATAGAGATTTTTAATCTCTTTAATGTTAGCGAGGTCTCCAATATTCTAGAGGTTAACCTTTCAGTGCCAGTGCTCTGCAATGCACTGCGTACCACTCTGACACCGAAAGGGTTAGAAGACCAATTTAATTTGCTCCCTATATTGCAGTAGATTTACTCTACAATACTTCCAGTTTGCTTTTACTAATTTGGGCCTATGTCCTTATAGATGGGGAGGGCACTATCACAATCAGAAAATCTGGGGAACACTGGAGAGCCACAGGTTCTGACTTCTATAGTGAATGCAGATTTCTTCTACTAAAAAAGCATCTTGTAACAGAATGTTGTGACCTTGAGCTGTCATGAAGGTCACCTGTATCCTGTGGAGCACTTTGTTATTGGAAGGTGTGGGAAGGAAGAGTTGGTAAGAGCAGCTTTGGAGATGGCTTAATATGTACAGTTATAAAATCAAATATTTTTAACATCTATTTTACAATAGCTCAGTACACCTTTCACTGATTAAAAGAACCCCCAATAGAGAAAAAGTTGATGACCCCTGACCTAATTATGTGATTGAAGTAGTTTAATGTGGGTAATGTCAGTTTTCCTGTGTATGTATTCACAGTGCCAACTCACCATAACATATCCATATAATAAAGAAACTACATTAAGTAATGATGTTGGGGATGCTTTGCTGGAGAGGACTGTTCTCTCTAACAGCCGAGTGAACAGCCCCTCTAGCACGGATGGGATCCAGGACTCAGGCAGACCTAGACAGATGGTGGTGGTAGGGGATTCTATTATTAGGAAGACAGACAGGGTAATCTGTCACCAAGATCGCCACAATCGTACAGTTTGCTGTCTCCCGGGAGCTCGGGTTCGACATGTGGCTGATCGGGTTGATAGATTGTTGGGAGGGGCTGGGCATGACCCGGCTGTCATGGTACATGTTGGTACTAATGACAAAGTCAGTGGAAAATGGAGGTCCGTTAAGAATGATTTCAGGGACCTAGGATATAAGCTTAAGCAGAGGACCTCTAAGGTAGTATTTTCTGAAATTCTACCTGTGCCACGCGCTACATTAGAAAGGCAACGGGAGATTAGGGAGTTAAATGCGTGGATAAAGACTTGGTGTAAGCAGGAGGGGTTTGGGTTCCTAGAGCACTGGTCAGTCTTTTCCCTTGGGAGCAATCTTTATAGTAGTGATGGATTGCACCTTAGTGGAAGGGGGGCCACGGTGCTGGGTGACAGGATGGTTATAAGGCTGGAGGAGACTTTAAACTAGAAAGGGGGGGGGAGGGAGCTGCAACACAGGCTGGGGAAGATAGTATAATTGAGGGAATGGGATTAGAGAAGGGTCATGGGGGTGGAGAGGGGGAATGGGCTAGTTCAGCTAATAGGGAGTTGCCATTGTTACAGCCTGATAAAAGACAAATACATCTGAAAAAGAATGAAATCTTTAAGAATGGCAAAAAGATAAAATGTATGCATGCAAATGCTCGCAGTCTGGCTGGTAAGATGGGGGAACTAGAAATGATTGCAGTACATGAGCAGTATGATCTGATTGGAGTGTCTGAAACCTGGTTAGATGATACGTATGACTTGGCAGTCAATCTAGAGGGTTATTCACTTTTTAGGAGGGACAGGGTTAATAAAAGGGGAGGAGGGGTATGCCTATATGTAAAGCAGGCCTTAAAACCTAGTTTAAGGGAAGATATAAATGAAGGGTCCAATGAAAAGGTAGAGGCCTTGTGGGTTGAAATACACACTGGGGGCACACATAATAAAAAGATATTGGTGGGGGTTTGCTACAAGCCACCTAATGTTGGGGAGTTGGAGGAAGCGCAGCTTTTACTGCAAATGGAAAAGGCTGCTAGGTCAGCAAAGGTAATTATAATGGGAGATTTCAACTACCCTGAAATTGACTGGAGCAATATGACTTCAGGCACAACAAAGGGAAATATTTTTCTAAGTATGATAAATGATAATTTTATGTCCCAACTAGTAGAGGAGCCAACTAGAAAAGAGGCCTTGCTTGACCTAGTGCTCTCAAACGATTCTGACATTGTAAACAGTGTGCAGGTAAGGGAACATTTGGGCAGCAGTGACCATAATATTGTATCCTTTGAAGTTTGTTATGAGAAACCCAATAGCAAGAGTTTAACCAAAACATTCAATTTCAAAAAGGCTAATTTTACAAAGTTAAAAGAAGCTTTAAAGGATATCCAGTGGGATGTAATTTTCAAAGATAAAAATGCACAAGAGTCATGGAATGTTTTTAAAATGCTCTTGGGCAAATATACACGTCAATATATACCATTGGGGAATAAGCACAAGAGAAGTAAAGCAAAACCAATGTGGATTAATAATGTGGTTAGCAGGGAAATGAGAAATAAAAAGCAGGCTTTTAAGGTGTTTAAGTCAAATGGGTCAGATGCATCATTTAAAAAATATAAAGAATGTAATAAAATCTGCAAACAAGCAATTAAGCTAGCTAAAATAGAAAATGAGCGAAACATTGCAAACGAGAGCAAGAAAAACCCTAAACAATTCTACAAGTATATTAACAACAAAAAAGTTAAGGTTGATATTGGTCCTCTTAGGACTGAAACAGGTGAATTGATTAGTGAGGATAAAGCTATGGCTGAGACCCTAAATACGTTCTTTGCTTCAGTATATACAAAGGAAGCAGAAATGACAAGCTATGGGCAAACAGACAAAACCATGGAATTTCCTCCAACATCTACATGGCTTACTGAGGACAAGGTCCAAAAGAGACTGGAAAGGGTTATAGTGAATAAAGCGCCTGGACCGGACGGTATACACCCAAGGGTACTTAAGGAACTTAGTTCAGTAATAGCAAAACCATTATACTTAATATTTATTGATTCGCTTTCATCAGGCATAGTGCCCTGTGATTGGAGGAAAGCTGATGTAGTTCCATTGTTTAAAAAGGGAGCAAGATCCAAACCAGGAAATTATAGACCTGTGAGCTTGACTTCCATAGTGGGTAAGATACTAGAAGGGTTATTAACTGATAGTATTCAGAACTATGTGAAGACAAACAATATCATTAGTAGGAATCAGCATGGTTTCATGAAGAACAGATCATGTCAGACTAATTTACTTGCATTTTATGAAAGAGTGAGTAGTAATTTGGACAGGGGAATTGTTGTTGATGTAGTATACTTGGATTTTGCAAAAGCCTTTGACACAGTGCCTCACAACAGGTTACTGCATAAATTAAAAGGCTTCGGTTTGGGTGGTGGTATCTGTACATGGATTGAGAACTGGTTAAATGATAGATGGCAGAGAGTTGTTGTAAATGGAACTTTTTCAAATTGGTCTAGGGTTATAAGTGGGGTACCGCAGGGTTCAGTCCTGGGCCCAATGCTTTTTAATTTGTTTATTAATGATCTAGAAGTGGGAATTGAAAGTAGCATCTCAATCTTTGCTGATGATACTAAGCTATGTAAGGAAATACATACAGAGCTTGATGTTTTTTCCCTACAGAAGGATTTAGATAAACTAAGTGAATGGGCAGAAAAGTGGCAGATGTCATTTAATGTAGATAAATGTAAGGTTATGCATTTGGGTTGTAGAAACAAACTTGCTACATATACTCTAAATGGGAAACAACTTGGGAAATCCTCATTAGAGAAAGATTTAGGTGTACTGATAGACAATAGACTTCACAGCAGTGTGCAGAGTCACTCAGCTGCTGCAAGAGCAAATAGAGTACTAGCCTGCATAAAAAGAGGTGTAGAAGCAAGGGATGCTAATATTATCCTACCTCTGTATAAATCCTTGGTTAGGCCTCATCTAGAATATGGAGTACAATTTTGGGCGCCTGTTCTAAAAAAAGACATTACTGAATTGGAAAAGGTGCAGAGACGTGCAACAAAACTGATAAAGGGATTGGAGGATCTGAGTTACAAAGAGAGACTAGCCAAACTGGGTTTGTTTACATTAGAAAAGAGACGTCTAAGGGGTGATATGATTACCATTTACAAATACATTCAAGGCCAATACAAAGAACTATCCAATGAATTATTTATGCAAAGAGCTGAGCTAAGAACAAGAGGTCATCCATTAAGACTTGAGGAAAGGCGCTTTCGACTAAAACACAGGCAGGGATTCTTTACAGTAAGGGCGGTAAGGCTATGGAATTCTTTGCCTCGGGATGCTGTGCTTGCAGATAATGTAACTGCATTCAAAAAAGCAATGGATGCCTATCTAGCACAGAACAATATTGACAGTTATGACAGATGGCTTCAAAGCAAATAGGATATTGAGCCGGGGAACTATTTGACACACTCACACACACACCTACATTGGAAATTGCTCCAGAGGGCTTTTTTGTTGCCTTCCTCTGGATCAACAGGGGTGTTATTGGCATGGGCTGGACTTGATGGACGCATGTCTTTTTTCACCCTTATCTACTATGTTACTATGTTACTATGTAAACTTTTAATGTGAATATAAAGTGAATACATAGATAGCAGCTAGGAATGAAAGGGTTCTCTAGACCCCCAAACTTCAGGCCAAACCCCAAGGTACAAACAGACGCCAAGACAAACCAGCACTCCTCTATGTAGAGAACAGATGTGTGCCCTGTATTTGGCATATATAATATTTCTAAATAAAATAAGATTTCACAAGTTGGCCAAGTTGTGGGTAAGCTTGCCACCCTGCCAGTATGAATGCATATATAGAGCAAAGTCTTTTGTACAGAGTTTTCTGCTAGCTACACGGTACAATAGACTACTATTGATGCTCTGCCAAGGAAAATTGTGCCTACACATGTTGGCAAGTATGCACCATAGAGATCAAATACAATCTCCCATGGATTTAAACATATTTTTTTGAATGCTTTAAAAGGGCCCTAACAATGTGAAGCAACTCAGCTTTCTTGAAGTTGGGGGATCTAAATTTTCCCACTGCTCTTAAAGGGATAGTAATGTTTTATTTTAACTTGGTTTAATCCTTTGAGTGCCAGAGGGGTATGCAACGCATTGCCAAGCAATGCATTACGCACCCTCTGGCACTCGAAGGATTAATACTGTAGGTATTAAAAAAAAAAATGAAATCTATTGCAAACCAGGCACACTTTGTAGACCGTTCCAATGATATATTTATTTGTAGATCGTGCTATTTTGGCTCTGATTAAGAGCCACCATCCGGTCAAATGACCGGAATCTGCTGAAGCCAGTTAGAAGGCTGACTTCTGTGAAACAGCCCGGAGGGGGGAACTTTAGCCGGTTATATCACTAAAACCGTAAAGGTTTGAGAGATCGGACATATAACTGTGGATTTCATTTTTTTATATCTACAGTATTAAACTAAATTAAAATAAAACATTTCTATCCCTTTAACCTCTTGAGAGCCAGAAGGGTACTCAACACATTGGGGAGAAAGGTTTAACTCAAAGAGTTAACATTTGATACAGTAAGAGACCCTCATTTGGTACTATCAAAGGCATAGACCCTACAAAACGATACCCATCAGCTGTTGCGGACTACAACTTCCATCATGCAAAATCATCCATAGCGCTAGATGCTCACCAGGTACCCACCCCTGCCTTCTACTCTCATTGGTGTTCTTCTCGGAGTGCAGCCCCCTCCCATGTAAAATTACACACACCTCATTCCTACTGCATGGTTCTGAATGCAGTACAAGGCATTTTGTGTTGGTTTAATAAAGTTTTGCATAAAATACAGAGATATCAAAGGAGAAAAGTACACAGGAAATGAGAGAGTCAAACTTAACCCATTAAGGACCAGAAGAGTATGTAATGCATTGAGCACCCCTCTGATCCTTAACCCCTTTGAGTGCCAGAGGGGTACGTAAAGCACGCACTCAAAGGGTTAACACAAGGAGGCTACATTTGGAGATGGGAAGAATAAGGGACATGTATAAAATAAAATTTGAAAAGCTGTGAGTGGCTAGAACAGACTGTCCCAGACTCACACAACACTCATATGAGCCTTGTGTATGAAAGAAATTGTAGCAATTCTAGGTCAAACAGCCGCATTATACAGAGCGGATAAAAATGCCCACTGATTTAAATGTGGCTTCTGAAAAGCCCTACTTAAATCAATGAGAATATTTGGGTTTTTCAACTGTCTCCTATTGTGCACAATTAATTTGTCCTAGAATTGCTTTACTTAGTCTTTATAATTGCCTGGCACACCACATGCCGAAGCTTGAGAGAATCAAAGTGTGTGAGGTCATTCCAGAGATGTGGATATTGTAGTCTTCTCTGAAAGGAATCAGGTTGCCCAAACCTTCCCTGCGGGCCCCAGTATCTTATGCAATCAGCGATAAAGATATTAATTGACAATAAATGTAGATGTTTTAGCCTGTTATGTAGCCACAGTACTAACGAATGTCAGACATGCTTGAAACCATTTGGGTGCCAGAAGGATGTCCACTTTGGGAAAGAGGTGTCTAAATGAGGAGATTATAAGCCCCGATCTGCAGAAAATGGATATAGGCGCAAAGCTACCCAATCTGCCACCCTGGCCTTACTCGACCTAGGCCTAAATACATTTCTGACTATACTACAAAAGAGCACTCAGTGCAGCAAACAACTTAATTAGCATACAACGCTGGACTGAAAGAGACTTTGAAAGGTAAAATGGATTATAAAAATATACAAGGGTAGATTGCCTTTAAAGGGATAGTAACACTTAATATGGAAAAACAATTTATCGTAGTATTTATTCTCCTGATTAAAACAAGGGAACTCCCACTGTGGAGAGGTGTTTTATTCATGATTTATTGCAGGTCAAACTTGAATTTTTTTTAGGTGTAATATATCAGTGGCCTGAAATTGTATAGTGGCGCTGTTGCTACATCAGCAACAGCACCACTGTACAACTGACCAGAGCTGTCCATAGGATGGTGTAGCAACAGCTCCACTGTACAATTTCAGGCCACTGTGATAATGCACCTAAAACTTTCAAGTTTGAGATGCAATACCTTTTGAATAGAACACCTCTCAGCAGAGGGAGTTCCCTTGTTTTACCCAGGAGCATAAACACTACAATATAAATGTTATTACATATTAAGTGTTACTTTCTCTTTAAAGGGATAGTAAGACTTCGTTTTAACTTTATTTTATTTTATAGGCATTAAAAAAAACATAAATAAACCTTTATGGTTTATGAGATATTCACAAGCAAAGTTTCCCCTCCCGCCCCTTTTACCTAGTGTAAGCCATCTCTTCTCAGATGTGGAATCTAGTTGTATGACCAGACAGATAACAGCAGGGGACAATCTTCTTTGTATGAAAACAATGAAATCCCTGCCCCCCTTGACAAGTTTTTCAGCTTTTTCCCTTATCTTAATTGAAGATTGTCCCTCTCTGCAGTCTACCTGGGCACCTCCCTTCTGATCTGGTTGAACGGGGGGGGGGGGGTAATTTGTTTGTGAATCTCTCTTAAACCATAAAGGTTTGAGAGATAAGACTTATATCATTCTTCATGTTTTTTTAATGTCTACAAAATAAAATAAAGTTAAAACGAAGTATTACTATCCCTTTAATCACCAGTTGAGGGACATAATGCATGGTAGAATGTTTTGCTACCTTTTCACATCTTCACAATGTACTCAACATATAAATAAAAGACTGTTGAAAACGATTGGAGATACTCACCCGGGGATCAAAAAATTGTTCTCCCACCTATACCGCATCTCCAGAACAAACTCTTGCCACAGGTGTGCCACGCCTCTCACGCCTCCGTGGTAGAAGTTGACCATACAGAGACACAGGGCCAGCTTATAGGTCAGACTGTCAGAGGGGGCAGACTTCAGCTGGCTGTACAGATTCTAAACACACAAGAGGGGTAGTGTTAACAAACAGAGCGGGCATTTGAATCTATACACAGAGGCTACCGTGCTATGAAATGTGGTTCAGTTGTGGGGCAAACCAACTGCACTATAGGGAACAAATAAAAATTCCACTTGATTTAAATTAACAAATAAAAAAAATACAAGAATATCATCCACGTGTTCAACTGCTATAATCTATGTGTAGTGTGATGGAGATCACATAATAAAGCCTCAGGGAGAGGTTTTTGTTGTTTTCCCACATCAGAATGACACACAAAATGAGTTAAAGGGTCCCTGGGGCAGAATATTCGGAGAATCCAGGCCGTGTTTTCAGAATCTAATGCAGTCTGGGATTAGCCAACAACTGCACGGGATGCGCTGATTTAACAGGCTGCAAACAGAGAGACTGCTGAGAGGAAGTGAAAGATTCTCTGCTCTCCCAGAGCCAGGAAAGGCCTGGAAGCTGTGTGAGTGCTGCCTGGGGAAGGTTTTCCATAGCCTGGCTTAGCTGGGTCTGGCTGGGTGGACTAGTTAGTGGGTGCTTTAGGCTGGTCAGCCAGGAACGGCACGTACAGGCCAGAGAGGGCCCCAGTGGGAGCTAGGCTTGTGTTTTATGATTTGTTTTTTGGGGGAATTTGATTTATTAACAAACAGGTAACCTATAAGCCATTAGGCAAACAAACCTGTGTTTCAGTATTGCCCTAGAAGACTGTGCTAAAGATCAAAATACAGTGACATACAAGGCCCCAGGCAAAGGGGTTTTGTCACCGTAGCCTTGCAGGTGTGCGAGTATGAAGAATAAAAATGATTGTTGTACTGCTGTTGTCTAGACGTGATCACCCTATGAGGTGCCCTCCTAGTGAAGTCCCCAGTTCCTGTGGTACATACTGCACCGCTCTGCAGGACGTCCCCTCGTCTGAAATTCTCCTCCCATTCCAGCTCTCCCTAGAAGCGAACGTGCTCCTTTCTATTCTTATTTATCAAAGTGTTCGATGTGCTGTCCACCCGTATGGCACTCAAAGGGTTAAGCGCTGGTATACCATTTTTTAAAGAGGAACTATCACACCAAAATAAGTCCCCCCCAATAATTAGTCATATAGTGATAAGATTAGAAATAGTAGTATTATCCAGCATAAGTACAGCGTTATTAAGAAATCCTACTTCTTCTGAGACTGATGGACAGGCTTCTTGCTATAGAGACATCTGTGTGCCTGCACTGTCAGTCTCTTCCTGTTACCTTAAGGTACAATGCAGCGCCTCCTAGAGGAGAGAGGGACGGACAGAGCAGGAGCACAGATGTCTCTAAGCCAAGATGCCTACACTGATGCCTGCCCCTCAGTCTCAGAAGAGGTAGGATTTCTTAATAACATGGTACTTATGATGGATAATAGTATCACTGCTAAACTTATCGCTATATGACTAATTATTGGGGGGGGGGGAGATTTTATTTAGGGTGATAGCTCCTCTTTAACTATTGGTAAAAGGTTTCTGTTTGAGGCAATTCATAGATAGGTAGATATTTTGGTCAGCCTTAATACTTCTATGGGACGGGGCTAATGTGTCATCGGCCTTCACTGCTTGCTGTGCGTCCCAGTTCCTTTGTATGTGCATGCTTATCTGTACCATTGTATTTGTTATGCTGGTGTATTACCTGTGAAACCTTTAATATACTTTTTTTTTTTTTTTTTTTTTTTTTTTATAATTCAAAGACAATACCCATATGCAGAATTCCAGGCGGTGTGCATTGAAAGGGATAGTAATGTTTCATAATAAAATCAGCTCTAATTAATCATCATAGTATTTGGACTTTGGAGAGTGTTATTTCAATTCTGTCAGAGTTGTAGTTCAAGAGTAATTAAATGACAAAGTATCCCCCTCCCACCCCTTTTACTGATGTAACACTGTTCAGCCAGATCAGAAGGGAGGTGCCCAGGTAGACTGCAGAGAGGGATAACCTTCAATTAAGATAAGGGAAAAACCTGAAAAACTTGTCAAGGGGGGCAGGGCTTTCATTGTTCTCATAGGAAGAAGATTGTCCCTTGCTGTTATCTGTCTGGTCTATGGACCAGATTCCACATCTGAGAAGAGATGACTTATACTAGGTAAAAGGGGCGGAAGGGGGAAACTTTATCCTTCAATTACTGTTGAACCACAGCTCTCACAGAATTGAAGTAACACTCTCCATGGCTCAAATACTATGAAGATTAATTGGAGCTGCTGTTTTTATGAAACATTACTATCCCTTGAAGTTCCCAAGCCTCCCACAGAACACAGCAAACACCACATCCACCTCCCCTATCTGCAAACACAGTCATTTGTTCCAAACACTTGTGGACGGAGGACACAAACACTGTGCTTGCGAGGAAACCACCAGGAACCCAGACACACACCTCCCGATGAACATCTGACTGGGGGCAGGCTTACAGAGGATTGGCAGAAGCAGAGCGCTGCCAATCATTCCAAACACCACCAAGATGGCAGTGTTCACCATCTAACCTGAGACAGAACAGGTACTTATTCATCAGAGGAGGGATAAATAGTACAATTTCATGGGGATTTTTTTAAAGGGATAGTGATATTTAAATTAAAGTTCGGGTCCGAGTCTTCTTTATATTTTTTTCTAACATATAGCGCTATATTTTAAGACTTACAGTTTTGTAGTTCAAGCACATTTCAGGCAGAAAGGATTCCCCTCCCACCCCTTTTGAAGATTAGCTTCTAGTCTTTATAAATGTATTTATTTATTTATTTATTTATTTTTTAACATTTAGAGTAATATTTAATTGCATACAGTGCTCTAATTTCAAGAGCTATTCAAGCCACAAGGATCTAGCTCCCGCCCTTTTTCCTGCATCAACCAGCCTCTTAGTCTGGTCCAGATGGAGCGCGGAGAAGGACAATCTTCAGTAAGCAAAAGGAAAATCCTGCCCTCCTTCGCGGCAAGGTTTTCCTTATACTTTTGACTGGAGATTGTCCCTGGCTGCACCCTTCCGGTCCCACTACTGGATTCCAGATCTAAAGGGAGAAAGCCAGAAGGGGCGGGAGGGGGATCCTTTTAGCTTAAATTGCGCTTGAACCACTAATCTGTAAGTTAGAAACAAAATAATGAAGACTCAGACTTGAATTTTAAGTCAAACATTACTATCCCTTTAAGCTTTTTTGTGAGGTATAAACCAATTGGGGAGGTGAGGAAGGTGACAGTACCACTTTAACACTTTGAGTGCTGGAGGGGTAAGCAACACATTGCTGTGCAATACGTTTTGTAACCCTCCAGCACACAAGATGTTAACACTAAAATGCTAGCGAGGTCTCCAACAAACCGTGTAGCGATGCATTTGAAATATATCTCGCATTCAATGGGGTAAAAGCCCATTTTAAATCAATGTGAATTTTTATTTATTTCTTAGGGTGCACACTTGGCTTGCACCTATTTTCTTAGTACATCAGCCTCCAAGAGCTGCAAGACTTACAGTAAAAACAGCACTAAAAAAACCCTAAGAACTGAAGGTTTGGAACGAGCCTGTCTGGTAAACAAGGACAGATGGCTGATATTATGCATCATTTGTGAACAGAACATCTGCAAAATAATACGAGCATATCATTAAAATAAAAATTCTATTTAGAGCATGGACAGCCAACCTGTGGCTCTCCTGCTGCCATCGAACTAAAACATATCATCCTAATCTAGATAAGGACTCCGAGTTGCAGTCCTAAAGGTGCTGGAAAACCACGTGTTGCAGATCTACTTCTAGCTTAACCTTATGAGTGCCAGAGTGGGTATGGAATGCATTCCGCACCCCTCTGGCACTAAAAGGGTTAAAGTCTACGGGGAGATGCGGTACGAACAGATACAAATTCCCCATTCCCAAGTTATTTTAATGGGTTTCTTTATTAACAAATCCCTCCGATGCTAGAGACGTCACCATCAGATGACTCTAGCATCCAAGGGGTTAAATGGAAAGACTTTTCTAGAAGAAAAGGGCCCTGCAGAGTTACAAGAGAGAGATTTATCACACCTGCATCTGTGTCCTTTAAAGGGATAGTAATACTTAATATGTAAAAAAAATATATTGTATTGTTTATCCCCCAAGGGTACTCTCACTGCTGAAAGGTGTTTTATTCAAAAGTTATTACAGATCAAAGTTGAATCCTTTAGGTGCAATATCACAGTGGCCTGAAATTGTACAGTGGCGCTGTTGCTACACCATCCTATGGAGATTTATGGTCTACGGACCAGAGCTGTCCATAGGATGGTGTAACAATATCGCCACTGTACAATTTCAGGCCACTGTGATATTGCACCTAAAGGATTCAACTTTGATCTGTAATAACTTTTGAATAAAACACCTTTCAGCAGTGACAGTACCCTTGGGGGATAAACAATACAATATTTTTTTTTTACATATTAAGTATCACTATCTCTTTAAAGGACACAGATGCAGGCAAGTACTCTTGTTTTACTCAGGGGGATAAACCCTGCAACATATTTTTTTACATTTTAAATATTACTATCCCTTTAATAATGAAACATATATATACTTCTTACCTAAACCATTTAAAGGCAAAATAAGTTACTTCATTGAATCCAAGGGGTAAATATAGTTTAGGGGTAGGCAAACTGATACTCTCCAGCTGTTGTGAACTTAAGTTTACATCATTGTGGCGGGAATTGTCCACAACAGCTGGAGGGTCGTAGGTTGCTCACCATTGAATCTAAAGCAAAGCGGATTGATAATACCATTCTGTATTGTCTTGTTTATTGTACAGAGCGGCAGAATCTACTGGTGCTTTATAAGGAAATTTTAATAATTGAAGTATTGGTCCTGAAGATAAAGGCAAGTTGATGGGGTAATAGGGATACATTTTAGTGGATTCATTGAAACAATCCATCTAGAATAATCCAAACATTGAAAGAGAAAAAGATTGAAAATATTATTTTACAATATAACTGCATGTAGGTCACTCTAGACTAAATCCTAAAATATATAGATATTTAATATTTTGTGCCTATCCCCGCTGGTGATCTCACTTACCCTCTATGCCGGCACTTTATACAAATTGGCATATTTGCATACAGTGTCATGCTAAAGGGAAGTGACATCATCACAAGAGGGTGGAGAAAACATCAAGACCGTTACTCATAAATTGAGACATGAGTAATTCTGGATAATCCCAACATCACTATGGGGGTGGAGGGTGAAGTGAGAGAAGAAAAAAAAAAATCCCCAAATCCCCACTGTTTTAAATGTGGCTTTTAAATCTTTGAACCTTAAAGTGGTCACCATATATTACTCTTCAATGCAGTGGAGAACTGTTAGCATTCAATGGGTTAAAATTTGCATGTAAATGAACACAAACATCTACTAGTAATACACATCACAGACAGAAAATTTTACTGGCCCTTATGTATCAATTCTGATTGGATTGGTTCTGCAAAAACAAATCTTAAATACCAGATATGTTTACGGAGGCAGACACAATTCTTTTTGCAGAACTCAAGGATCCAAAACGCCTTCCAACGAAGCAAAATGAAAAAAAAAAAAAAAAAGGGTGAGAGCACATCGCTTAGATCAGACTATAAAGAATCTATATAGCCTTCCTATCCCGTATCCCAGATGGGATACACCCAAAGTTATTAAAAGGGTAGTTCCAGAAGATTGGAAGCAAATGTGGTACCACTTCATAAAAAAGGTAGCAGGGAAGAGTAAGTCTTACATCAGTAGTGGGAAAATTAATGGAGACTATGCTAAAGGAAAGAATTGTTGAATATCTTAATATGAATGGCTTGCAAGATACCAAACAGCATGGGTTTACAGCAGGGAGATTTGTCAAACTAACCTCATAGATTTTTTTGACTGGGTAACTAAAATAATAGACCAAGGGGGAGCAGTAGATATAGCTTATCTAGATTTCAGTAAAGCATTTGACACTGTCCCTCATAGAAGACTCATTAATAAATTGCAGTGTTTGGGTCTGGATGTAATAATAGTTAAATGGATAAGGCAATGGCTGAGTGACAGGAGACAGAGGGTGGTAGTCAATGGAGAAATTTCGGACAAATGGAGTGTTACTAGTGGGGTACCTCAGGGATCTGTACTGGGACCCATTCATTTTAACCCTTTGGGTGCCAGAGTGGTACGGAAAGCATTGCTTTGCAATGCATTCCGTACCACTCTGGTACTGAAAGGGTTAATATTTGTATTAGTGATATTGCAAAAGGTCTTCAAGGTAAGGTATGCCTTTTTGCAGATGATATAAAGATCTGCAATAGGGTAGACATTCCAGGGAGAATAAGCCAAATGACAAATGATTTAGGTAAATTAGAAGAATGGACAAGAGTGTGGCAGCTGCAGTTTAATGTTGATAAATGTAAAATAATGCACTTGGGACTTACAAATCCAAAGGAAAAATAAGGGTACTGTGCTGTCAGAGACAACAGAGGAAAGGAATTTGGGTTTAATTATTTCTAACTAGTGTAAAAGCCCATGTACACAGGCCAAGGTCTATGAGATGTTAACCCTTTGAGTGCCGGAGGGGTAGGCAGCGCATTGCAAAGGGTTAAAAGGCCAGTCCTGCTCTGCTTACTGCCGTAACTCACACAATACGCTGCAGAGACTGCCCGAAAGCACAGAATGCTCCCAGCACAGAACTCCCAGCATTCTGAGCATTCGAGAAGTCTCTACTGTGCATGACGGCTTCTGACAAACATCACAGTGAATTACTATCCTATATAATAATTCGCTAATTCATGTGTAACGCACGACATGCACAGTAGACACTGCTGCGAGTGCTGCAGTCACGGGCAGTGGAGACTGCCCGCGCCACGGCTGATACAGAGCTGGGCGCTCCGAAGGAGCGTCCAGCTCTGTATCAGCCGCGGCGCGGGCAGTCTCCACTGCCCGTGACTGGATGACAGTGGCACTGTGGCCCGTGTAACGGGCTGTTCAAATAGTATAGGAATAACTTAAAGGTAGGCAGGCAGGCAATGTAATAAAGCAGCGGGGAATGCAAGCAGGGTGCTAGGTTGTATAGCTAGGGGCATTAGTAGATGAAAAAGGGAAGTGGTCATGCCACTCTACAGATCTCTAGTTAGATCTCACCTAGAGTATTGTGTACAGTACTGGAGACCACATCTCCAGAAGGATATAGATACTCTAGAGAAAAGTCAGAGAAGGGCTACTAAAATGGTGACTGGTTTACAGGAAAAGAAATATCAGGATAGATTAAAGGATCTGAACATGTATAGCTTGTAGGAGAGAAGAGAGAGAGGGGATATGACAGAAATATTCAAATACATGAAGGGATTCAACAAAGTGCAAGAGGGAAGTATGTTTCAAAGGATTAAAAATGTTAGGACAAGAGGTCATAGTCTAAAACTAGGGGGACACAGGTTTAGAACTAATGTAAGAAATGTTTACTTCAATGAGAGGGTAGTAGATAAGTGGAACAGCCTACCAGCAGAAGTGGTAGAAGTTAATACAGTGACAGAATTTAAGCATGCATGGGGTAGGCATAAAGCTGTCCTTAACATAAGAAAAGACCAAGGACCAAAAAAGATTTTAGGTTTTTACAGTAGGAAAATGGGCAGACTAGATGGGCCGAATGGTTCTTATCTGCCGTCAAATTCTATGTTTCTATGTATAATATACTCCTATTTAAATGAGGTCAACCTGACAAGGAGGATAAACGTACCAGCTGAGCCACTGTACAGCCTGTCTCTGCTTGGGCTACAAACACTACTTTGATGCACAGAAAATTAATCAGCAAGCTCCCAAAATAAAAAGGTTTAACCCTTTGAGTGCCAGAGGGGTACGCAACTCATTGCTTTGCAATGCGTTGCGTATCCCTCTGGCACTCAAAGAGTTAAAATATAAGCTGATCTATTCAATGTGCCACCCTTCTTCTTTGTCTTCTTTACAGTACACGATTGCTGTCCATGAGCTGATTTTCTGGAGGAAACATATATAAACGTTCCCAAAGTCTGCATGCTGTGTGATTAGCATATGCTTTCACACAGCCAGGTCGTGAGTACTGTAAAATCTCAGGTATAATACTCACATTTTTAACCCTTTTCACCTTATGTGAAGTGGGGGTGCGCATTATACACAAGAAAAAAAAAAGTAAACAAAATGCTGGCCTCACCCTGATCCCACTACCTCAATTAAGTTATCTGGAGCCCCTCACTATGCACCTCCATTCCCATGAGCCCTGGAGGTCCCTGATTAGCTTGTGCTTTGAAACTATGGTTCTGTCCTGTCAGAACCTTTTGACAGTGCACTCATTATCTTCTAATGGGGAGAGAATCTCGCAGGGGAGAGCAGCAGTGGAGTAAGTGGGCTGCAAAGACAAGCATGCTGACCTCAGGACAGAGCTACTGGCTGCCTAATAAGGGTGTCCTTTTAAAAGGTCGCACGTGAAAGAGCGTGCGACCATGTAACTAATTCACCATGTCGCCACGATCAAAATGGTGTTTATGATCCTGGAGTCAAACAAAAGGGTTATTATTATTACCACCTTCAAAACTAATAATCTGCAATCATTGAAGCTCTTTATGATATAGATGAAGTTTCTAGCAGATTAAATGCAATTAAAACATACCATGACTGGAGCCAACCACTGAGGTGATAAAAACATGTTTTCTAGCTTGCAGGTGTTATTCTGAGTAATAAACTGTAACTCAACAGATAGCGAGCCCCCCCTTGACAACTGCTTTATAATTGAACTTACATAGTCTTCGCTCTCTGGCTGTGAGGACACGCTTCCTGCGGAGGTGCTAGGTTTAGCTTCAGATGGGTCAAGAGATTTGGCATCAGGGAACAAGAACTGGGAACATAAAATAAAAACTATGAATACTTAGACATTACCACAATTATAAAAACGTTAAAGGTGGAATTGTAGCTTAACAGCAATGCGTTGCATACCCCTCTGGCACTCAAAGGGTTAACATTAAGAGGCTTTTTGTTTTACCCTTTAAAGGTCCAGAGTGGTGAGAAATGCAATGTGAAGTAATGCACTGCAACCCTCTGGTGCTTAAAGGGTTATCAGATTTACTTACCAAGGTAAGCGTTCAGCAGTCAGATCTGTCTCTCTGTATCTATCTATCTATCTATCTATCTATCTATCTATCTATCCATCTCATATCTATCCATCTCATATCTATCCATCTATCTCAAATGTGTCTATCCATCTCTCTCATTAGATCTTAGTTTCCTGTAGATTATGATTCCTGTTGAATTGTATCTCCAGGTCACACCACCCCAAAACAGGTATCAAAAGACCTGGCTGACTCCTAAGGGACACTAGTCTTTATCACATTGTAAACTGAAACAACTAGCAGTAGATTTAAAAGATATCATATGTTAAAAAAAAAAGTATACTGACTGCTGTTGGAAGGACAAACTGCTATACAAATTAATATGCACTTATTACTTATACCAAGAGAATAGTTCGTCTTTAACCCTTTCAGTGTAAAAATCCAGTTACACTAATAATAATAGGAGCGTGTGTGTGTATGTTATGAGTGTGTGGGTTGTGTACTCCTCTGGCACTCAAAGGGTTAGGGGGTCAACCTCTTGAGTGCCAGAGGGGTATCCAACACACTGAGAAGCAATGCGTTAGATACCCCTCTGGCATTCACATGGTCAATAATGTTCTGGGATTCTCCAGACCTCCCATCAGATTTTTAATGGTGAAGGAAAAGCGATGACGCACTTTGGTGGTTTCAGTCTAGATTTGAAGGGAAACTTTCCTCACACCACAACACACTCAGTATATTCTGGAGAATGAACCATTAACGGGGTAAACAACAGATATGATCAGATTCACAGTCACGCAACGCCATAGCACCTCCTAATTAACACATCTATTAGCTGCTAAGATGAATTCATTAGACAAGCATCACAGTGAGACTGCACAAGGAGCTTGCAGAAAGCCAAATGGAAAACAGAAAAGTTCAGAGAGGGAACCTACAAACAGGATAGCGTTGAGGACTTCGTTGTTTAGCGGAGATTCGTCAGCTCCTCTGTGCTTTCGGATTTTCTTTCTTGCACTGTGGACCATGCTGGTAACAGACAGCTTGTGGATTGGGACCGGTGCTGGCTCTGTCAGTTTTGATAATGCCTGACTAATATCGGCCACTTCTGTGAGAATAAATGGCACATAATAAACGTCTGCTTGCATTTACAGTATGAAAGGCACAGCATCACCTAAAATCACCTTTTAACCCCTTAAGGACCAGCCATGCACATACTTTGTGGTCCCTTAAGGACCACGGAGCATTTTTTTTTGTGCGATTTGATTCCGGACTCCCCGAACGGCGTGCAGCCACGTGGGGAGCCCGGAATTCCATGACGGTCCAGTGCCTTCATGGGACCTTAAGGGGTTAAAGGGATAGTAATGTTTCACAATAAAAGCAGCTCCAATTAACCCTTTAAGGACCCTTGACGTACCAGGACCGTCAAGGGTAAATGTACTCTAACGACCCTTGACGGTCCCGGTACGTCAAGGGTTAAAACTCTTCCATCGCGGCCGCACGGAGCGATGGAAGAGTTCAAGCCGCTTGTTACTAAGTGTCCCGGTATCGGGACACTTAGTAACAAGCGGTAGAAACATTGTTGCAACATGCGATTCGCTTCAAAAGCGAATCACATGTTGCAAAACCTGAATGACAGGGACAGTATTTGTAAATACTGTCCCTGTCAGATCTCTCTGCCTCCCTCCACCTTGCATACTGCTGAGGTGGAGAGAGACAGAGAGACATGGTGTTCCAGTGTACCTGTAAATAAAAAAAAAGTCAAAAAAAAGTTTAAATAAAGAAAATTAACCCTTTGATCACTGTTCTGCAGTGATCAATAAGTCCCCCCCATCTGATCACTCTTGGAGTGATCAATTTGCTGCAGATCAGTGTTTTCTGATCTGTGGGACACCCCCCATCCGCCTTGAATTTTTTTAGATTTTTTTTAAATTTTTAAAAAAAAATTTAAATTTTTTTTTAATTGTTTTTTTTTTTTTATTATTTTTTTTTTAAATAGTAAATATAGTTTAGGTATTTTGGTAGGTAGTTGGGTAGGTTTAGTGCAGACGTGTGTTAGGGAAAGTTTTAGGGATAGATTTAGGTTTAGGGAAAAAAAAACAAAAAAAAAAACAACCCCCCCCCCCCAAAAAAAAAATTTTTTACATATAATAAGCGCAGTTTAGATAGGTAGTTCAATTGGGTTAGGTAGGTTCAGGATATACGTAGGTTAGGGTAAGTTTTAGGGTTAGATTTAGGTTTAGGGATAGCGTAAGAAAAAAAAAAAAAAAAAAAACCCCCCCAAAAAAAATATATATAATAAGTGCAGTTTAGATAGGTAGTTCACTTGGGTTAGGTAGGTTCAGGACATTCGTAGGTTAGGGTAAGTTTTAGGGTTAGATTTAGGTTTAGGCATAACGTAAGGAAAAAAAAAAAAAAAATATATATATATATAATAAGTGCAGTTTAGATAGGTAGTTCACTTGGGTTAGGTAGGTTCAGGATATACGTAGGCTAGGGTAAGTTTTAGGGTTAGATTTAGGTTTAGGGATAGCGTAAGAAAAAAAAAAAAGTTTTTTTAGTGGGCAAAATTCAGCGCAGGTACAGTGTTGAAGAGGCATATGCCTTTTTGGCGTCTGACTCTGAGGCAACAGACACTGCGTCAGATTTTGACATAGCGCAGTTTTCAGAAAGTGAGAGCAGCTCTAGTGATGACGCTGGGCCTTCTGTCAAGAAAAGACGAACTGCCCCAAGAGCTGCTCTGGCAACTGCCCCAGCACCTGCCAAAAGAACTGCCCAAAGACCTACCAAAATACCTGCCCAAAGAAATGCCCCAAGTGCTGCCCCAAGAGCTGCCCTGGCAACTGCCCCAGCACCTGCCAAAAGATCTGCCCAAAGACCTACCAAAATACCTGCCCAAAGAAATGCCCCAAGTGCTACCCCAAGAGCTGCCCTGGCAACTGCCCCAGCACCTGCCAAAAGATCTGCCCAAAGACCTACCAAAGAAATGCCCCAAGAGCTGCCCTGGCAACTGCCCCAGCACCTGCCAAAAGATCTGCCCAAAGACCTGCCCAAAGAAATGCCCCAACACCTGCCACTCTGGATCCTAATGAATGGGTATCAATTTATGGCCACAAATCTCAGAATTCACAGGCAACCCAGGGATTCAAATTGATGTGGAAGGATTTACCCATGATCATTTTTTTGATTTGTTTTTGGGGGAAGACATTTTAGGTGAAATTGTGTCCCAAACCAATTTGTATGCAGCCCAGTATACTGCCGCCAACCCTAAGTGTGAAAAACGCTGTTTTTTTTTTTTTACTTACGTCATGGTTTACGAGGGATTGGTGGTAAAATGGCTGTGTATAAAATTGGAAAACACACCTAAAACGAGAGCCTGGGGTGTCTATTTCCAAAAATATACACTTTTGGGGGGAAATCTTAAAAAAGAGCACTGTTACACAGCCCCAAATGAGTCATGGCACCAGTAACGCAAGCTGTGAAGATTCAAAGTGTGAACCTGGAAACGCGCATGTTCCAATTTGGCCCCCGTAGCTCCCCCAAACCATGAGAAAGCTATGCATATGGGGTATTGCCGTACTCAGAAGAAGGAGCTGAACACTAATCAATTCAGTTTATAAAATATTCACCTATTCTGTGCTTGAAATTCACATCAACATTGAAGGCAAAGTGTGAAAAATGCTGAATTTTTTTTACTTACGTCAAATTTTCACAGAATTGGTGGTAAAATGGCTGTGTAGAAATTGGAAAACACACCTAAAACGAGAGCCTGGGGTGTCTACTTTCCAAAAATATACACTTTTGTGGGGAAATCTTAAAAAAAGAGCACTGTTACACAGCCCCAAATGAGACATGGCACCAGTAACGCAACCTGTGAAGATTCAAAGTGTGAACCTGGAAACGCGCATGTTCCAATTTGGCCCCCGTAGCTCCCCCAAACCATGAGAAAGCTATGCATATGGGGTATTGCCGTACTCAGAAGGAGGAGCTGAACACTAATCAATTCAGTTTATAAAATCTTCACCTATTCTGTGCTTGAAATTCACATCAACATTGAAGGCAAAGTGTGAAAAACGCTGTTTTTTTACTTACGTCAAGTTTACGAGAAAGTGGTGGTAAAATGGCTGTGTAAAAAATTTGAAAACACACCTAAAATGAAAGCTGGGGGTGTCTACATTCCAAAAATATACACCTTTGGGGGGAAATTCTAAAGTGCAGCACTGGAACATAGCCCAAAATGAGTAATGGCACCAGTTAACCAAGATGTGAAAATTCAATATTTGTTCAAAATTGGGCCCCGTAGCTCCCCCAAACCTTGAGAAACCTATGCATATGGGGTATTGCCATACTCAGAAGAAGGAGCTGAACACTAAACAATGCATTTTTAAAAATCTTCACCTATCCTGTGCTTGAAATTCACATCAACATTGAAATGCAAGTGTGAAAAACGCTGTTTTTTTAACTTACGTCAAGCTTTACGAGCGATTGATGGTAAAATGGCTGAGTAAAAAAATTGAAAACATACATAAAATGAAAGCCTGGGGTGTCTACTTTCCAAAAATATATACTTTTGGGGGGAAATCTTAGAGTGGAGCACTGTTACACAGCCCCAAATGAGACATGGCACCAGTGATGCAAGCTGTGAAAATTCAAAGTGTGAAACTGGAAACGCGCATGTTCCAATTTGGGCCCTATAGCTCCCGCAAACCTTGAATAACCTATGCATATGGGGTATTGCCGTACTCAGAAGAAGGAGCTGAACACTAAACAATGCATTTTTAAAAATCTTCACCTATCATGTGCTTGATATCAACAGTAGTAATTAAATGTAAGTGTGAAAACTGCAAAAAAACAAAATATTACCACAATTTTGAATTTTTTTTCTGGAAAAATAGCTGCATGAAAAACTCCAAAATTCTCCTGATTATTTACTTTATGTTGTGTAGTTTTCAGAAACATATACCTTTGTGGGACATTTTTGGTTCTGGCACCGTCAGCTAAGCTATGATGCTCACATGCCAATTGTTGAGAAATTACAAGTTGGAAATAATGGCATCAATCTTGTAATATTTACCTTGTAAATGTGAGGAAGTGATTGAAATACTAGGCATATGGGGTATTCTTATATTCAGGAGAAGCAAATGAATATATTTAGGGGTATTTTTTTGTCATAAACTAATTGTATGCAAATCCTGACACGAAAATATAAGCAAAATGTTGTTTTTTTTCAATTTTTTTCCTCTTTTTTTCTATTTTAATCAAATTAAACAATGAGGTATTCATATAATTGTGGTATCAAAAGAAAGCCCTACTTGTGCTTAAAAAAACAGTATATAATTTATGTGGGTGCACAAAAGGAATTAAAGAGAAAATATGGTTGAACAAAGACATAGTCAAAAAAGTCAAAATTGCTCCGGTCCTTAAAGGGATAGTAACACTTCGTTTTAACTTTATTTTATTTTGTAGGCATTAAAAAAACATGAAGAATGATATAAGTCTTATCTCTCAAACCTTTATGGTTTATGAGATATTCACAAGCAAAGTTCCCCTCCCCACCCCTTTTACCTAGTGTAAGCCATCTCTTCTCAGATGTGAGTCTGGTTGTATGACAGTACAGATAACAGAAGGGGACAACTTTCTTTGTATGAAAACCCTTCCCCCCTTGACAAGTTTTTCAGCTTTTTCCATTATCTTAATTGAAGATTGTCCCTGTCTGCAGTCTACCTGGGCATCTCCCTTCTGATCTGATTGAACAGGGGGGGGATACTTTGTTTGTGAATATCTCTTAACCATAAAGGTTTCAGAGATAAGACTTATATCATTCTTCATGTTTTTTAATGCCTACAAAATAAAATAAAGTTAAAATGAAGTATTACTATCCCTTTAAGTCAAATCTAACTCAGATTTTCCCGGTCCTTAAGGGGTTAATCATCATTGTATTTGGGCCATAGAGAGTGTTATTTCAATACTGTCAGAGTTGTAGTTCAAGAGTAATTCAATGATAAAGTATCACCCTCCCGCCCCTTTTACCTAGGGTAAGCCACCTCCCCTCAGATGTGGAATCTGGTCTCTTGACCGGACAGGTCGCAGCAAGGGACAATCTTCTTACTGTGATCACAAGGAAAACCCTGCCCCCCTTGACAGGTTTTTCAGGTTTTTCCTTATGCTCACTGAAGATTGTCCCTCTCTGTGATCCATCTAGACAGTCTTTCTGCTCTGAGGTGAGCAGTGTTACATCAGTAAAAGGGGCGGGAGGGGGATACTTTATCATTCAATTACTCTTGAACTACAACAACAGTATTGAAATAACACTCTCCATGGCCCAAGTACTATGAAGAGTAATGGGAGCTGTTTTTTGTGAAACATTACTATCCCTTTAAATGCCTTATTTAAATCAATTAAAATATTTATTTGTTCCCTATGGTACAAGATGGGTTGCTGCAGAGAACTGCTCATCTTTTGCTTTCTGCCGAAGGGTATATTGCCTGATCATAGCAATATCCATAAAAAGCTATAAGTACTAAGAAATGCAGCTCAAATCAACTACACCAAAAAGCACAAATTAAAATTCCAGATGATTTTGAACAGGATTTTTGACCCCTTAAATGCTAGAACAGTTTCAAGGCATTAAACATCCTGTTTATGTCAACAAGGTTTTTGTATGTTTCCTCTTTTGCAATGGTCTTGCTCCAGAAATGCTTTTCTTTGTGCCTATTGCCATATACATATAACCAATTGCTTGCCCGATCCTTTGCCGATTTTTGAGGGATTTGGTGAAGCCCGTGCATGTGTAAAGGCAATATTTCTCATTTACACATGCCCAGTAGTGATTCATATTTTGAGCCGGGAAGGAGTTTTTCCTGCTCACATTACATATGGCATCTGGGAATCAAAGAGAAAGTAGAAGGCGTCACCTGATCCTGCAGAAATTGGTGTGGGATCTGCAGTCGACTGGATAAATACCCATTTTTCTATTCTCTTTAAATGAAATTAGTGCAGCTATTCTCAGCACAACTTTAGGATACAAAGGAGGAGATGCATTAAGGTGTGATAAAGAGGATATGACTTCTCCAGTGATATCACTTCTCCAAGTCCTATGTTATTCTATGGAGCCAGTGCACTAAGATTTCTCCAACTTTGAGTATCTTAGTGCATAGACTTCATAGAAAAACAGAGGAACTGAAGAAGTGATATCACTGGAGAAGTCATCTCCACTTTATCACCTCCTTATCATGTATTAAAGGGTTAGTAATAACTTAAAATAGTAGCAAGAAGTATTGTAGATAAGGAAAATAGAAACTCATTGGTGCAAGTCCTCTCTCTCTCTAACCTTTATGGTTTGAGAGATAGAACATTTTAAAGTTCTCCTCTTCCTCCCCTTTCCCTGACGTCAGCATCTAGCTGACAACAGGAGATCCTGGTCCGGGGACCGTCAGGCGGCTCTTCAGCAGAGTTGAGATACCAAAATCTAAAAAGAACTACTTCATTGGAATGGTCTACAAAGTGTGCTTGCAAACCAGGCACACTTTGTAGACTGTTCCAATGAAGTAGGTCTTTTTAGATTTCGTCATCATGGCTCAGCTGAAGGGCTGCTTCAAGTCGGCCAACTTGATTCTCCTGCTGTCAGCTTTACGATCTCTGGCTTGCCAGTTGTTGGGGAATATCACTCCCATTGTCTCCAAGCAGACATTGATTCATTTGGGATGATGGGAGTTGTATTGTCCAACAAATGAAGGTCCTAAAATAGACTTCCCCTGATTTAAAGAGACAGAATGGGGTAAGTAAAATACAATTTTACAACCCTGGCCATTCCCTCTGAGCTATGGGAAAAGTGTTGCCATAGCTCACCAGTTCTCTCCTATTTGTTGTGCAGATCACGAAGATCAGCACTGCTGGGTGATGTCAGCACCTTACTCAGCACTCACAGCAGCTTCTCCCCTCCCCAGAGAGGCACCATAGAAGCCCTGTGTCAATGGATCTGCTGTCAGTGGACTTCTACTTGGATTTCATTGGGGATGGGAGAGGATAACATGAATGCAGAGTAATCCATAGACATCACAGAGTTGTGCAGATCATTGTAATCTGAACGGCAAACCAAAAAAGAACCTCAGAGTTACGAGCGATGGAAAGTCTGTTCCCACTGCTCTGAGAGCAGAGTTAAAGGGATAGTAATGTTTCACAGAAACAGCAGCTCCAATTAATTTTCATAGTATTTGGGCCATGGAGAGTGTTATTTCAATACTGTATGAGTTGTCGTCAAGAGTAATTGAATGATAAAGTTTCCCCCTCCCACCCCTTTTACTGATGTAACACTGTTCACCTCAGATGTGGAATCTGGTCCTGGGACTGAACAGCTCACAGCAAGGGACAGTCTTCTTACTGTGAGAACAATGAAAGCCCTGCCCCCAATGACAAGGTTTTTCCCTTATGTTAATTGAAGATTGTCCCTGCAATCCACTTGGACACCACCCTGCTGCTCTGAGCTGAGCAATGTTAAATCAGTAAAAG